>LR999965.1:59924188-60551688 GCA_905220375.1 Tachina fera | reverse complement strand
CAGTTGTTTTCGATAACGGATATACGAGCACCTATTTTTTGGTGTTGTGTTAAAGTGACGTCGATGGCGACAACTGGAATAAGGGTGAATAATAAAGAAAACCCCCTGAAGAACCATAACCATAAATCAAAACTTAAAATAAACTTTTTTGTTAATAAATCTTTTTTCTTGATTTCTCTTGACAATTTTATGGACGAATTTCTACAATTCCATTTTAACTTGACAAATGACAATTTCTATTGATTCTTGACAAGCATTGAAAAATCTTGACAATCAAGCCAAATCAAGCCCGTCTAGCAACCCTATTTGTCACTTTCTGTTCTCATGGACACTCACTTTCCTGAAGTAGGGGAAGAGGCAACGACGGAGGTTAATTTTTACTTGTCGGAACCGGAGTTAGAAGGAGCAGTGGACGACACAGTGACGTTGGAAAAAGCAACATGGGCAATATATACACTTCAACCGTATAAATCACCGGGCCCAGATGGTATTTTTCCGGCCATGTTGCAGAATGTCCCAGAGCGCGTACTAATGTCTCTGGTATGAATCTTTAAGATATGCTTAAGCAGGATGTTTATACCCAAAGGCCGGAGAGAGGTTAGGGTCATCTTCATACCCAAAGCGGGTAAGGCAAGAAACTCAAAGCCGAAGGATTTCAGGCCAATCAGTCTTTCGTCGTTTCTTTTGAAAAGATTAGAACACAATTGATACCCGCGTCATTAGTGGCGCTCAGCATGCCTATCGTAAGGGCAGATCTGTTGAAAGTGCGCTTCATGACGTGGTTGGTATTATAGAGAGGACTGCAGCGCAAGGATTACACACTGGCTGCATTCTTAGACACTGAGTGAGCCCTTAACAACATAAGTATAGAGGTTATGAGGGAGTCGCTGGAGACTTAAAGTTCACAACTTTCTAGTGGAGTGGATAATTATCATGCTTAAAAGCAGAATCATCAACTCGAGTATGGGAAGAGAAAGCCTGAGGATATTAGTGACAAGAGGTACACCACAGGGAGGAGTTGTGTCACCTCTGTTGTTTTTGTTGGGAATGAACGCAATTATAACAATGGACCCAATTGGATCTCCCTTCCTAACCTAAGCTAACTTAACCATCAAATTTCCTCGTTCGGATATATTAAACAGCTACTTTTCTGTAAAATGGAGTGGATTAATTGCAAGAATATTTTTGGTTTACAGGGAGTTAAAGTTCTATTTAACTTTTAATCGGACATTGTGAAAAGGGCCATTATACTTATTATTATATTATAGGACAATTTCTTTCAGTAATCCTTTTTTAAATTTTTCATTATTAGTTTATAATAAGCATACATGTTACAATAAGGCAATAAATACCTAAAATAAGTAAATAATGTTCATTACCTCTTTGTCCACAGTCTAGCGATTCTGTCATGCTCTTCACGATTCTGTAAATATTGTGTTGCAATACTACCAACCAAAGGATCGGCTAAGTAAGAAGAAAGGAGAAAAGTATTTTAAGAATAAATTGCTTTTGGGGTTTTTATTTGATATTTTACAAAATTTACCAGGATTGCAGTCAGTCAGCAGGGAACAAATTGACAGCAACACCTTTGATATGGTCAATGCTGGCGACCAATTGTCCTTGAGAATATCTAAACAAATAACACCTTGACTGTTGATGTTGCAATGATAGATGCGAGTACGAAACGTAACTTTAGGAGGTTTAAAGGGATATTCTGGAGAAAAGTGAATATCCAAAAAGAAGACGCCACCTTCATACACTGAACCGGGAGGTCCCAATATGGTTGATACCCATTCATACAAATTATCGCCTTTTGGACCGGCACTACAGTTAGGGGGTGGATCCAAAGTAATTTCGGCAAGTTCTTTTTGTATGCGTTTGGCTGAAGTACCCAACGCTTTTGAGATTTTTGGATTGGGTTTTGGATCTTTGCGTGTCTCCTCACTGGTCGTGGCCGTAGTAGCAGCCGATGATGATCCGCCACCTGTACCAATGCCAGTAGAAGAATTTGTTGATGAGCCAGAGGAAGCGGCATTATTAAGACCTCCTACCGTAGCATTATTACCATTTCGACCACGACCAGCATTGGTTGTTGAGTTTGTGGTAGCATTATTGACAGCAGACATACTATTGCCAGTACCGGGTGGAGAGGTGGCTAAAGTACCTGTTGGCGCAACCGACGATGATGCCGTATTATTTGCTGATGGACCACCACTAGTCGTTGAAGTCGAAGACATAGTGGCACTCAGTGTTTGCAAAAAGTTTGTTGTACTATTTTTAAAGAAGAATAACTATAAATTCACATACAACATTTAGACGAGAATAATTTTAAGCCGAAAAATTTATAATATTTTCCAAAATACATGAGACCAAATCCCGGTTCACACACTTCAACTTTTGTTCATCAACTCGTAATTCAGCTGTATGCAAAAAAGATATATTTACAGTTTAGGAATTAACTCTGCATATACCCATCTTTCTTGGGGTTTGAGGAAACTTGGGAAGAAATTTAAAAAATTAATTATCCAATATTTAGGGTGCTAGTAAAAACCCAGCAAAAAAAAGCCATTTGTTGACGGCTTGGTACTGGAAATTACAGAATTTTCAAACAAGTTGACGCCCAAGCATTTTGCACGTATTTTTCATGTATTTTGTGCCTATATGTAGATTTTTTCTTATGTATTTTGAATCTTTTTGCTTATATTGTTGTTATTATAACTGTGAATTAATTTTTTATTTTTTGTATAAAAATATTTATTAGCACACAAAATATTGGCATAATTAATTTTTTTTTAACTTTCTTCCCAAGTATCCTCACACCCCAAAAATGATAGGTGTACGTAGAGTTAATTCCTAAACTGTATATTTCATTCTCCGTCTTTCTTACAGCTGAATTGCGAGTTGATCAACAAAAGTTGAAAAAGAAAAGTGTGTGAACCGAAACCAATTCATCTGGCATGAAATGCATACGAATACACAGCTTTGTGAGTGTTGTGTTTTTCGTATGCACTTGACGCTTGCCTGTTTTTTATAGTTGTGTAAGTATTGCTTTTGTGCTGCCAAGTCCCGGTTGACACTAGTCAAGTCTTATTGCTAAGCTTATCACTTTTTCTTCTCTGAACTTTCATAGGCGTTCATACCCATTGGGTAAAGTGAATAAAAAAAGCATTTCGAGAGCCTATATTCAAAATAAACATGCTTACTAATTTATAGGTCTGCAAAAAATATTTTATTTTTTCCTGGTTTGCGTATTTTTATGAGATAGCATATTTTAGTCGATCAAAAAACAAATATTTTTCTCGATTTAGCATATTTTCTCGGAAAAAATATGATTTTTTTGAATATGTATATTTATTTTTGAAACAATTTGTAAAATCTTTTACTCAGTACTAGGTATAAAAATTTAAAAGATACAAGAAAAAACTTAAAATACCATAAAAAATAACTTGATCCTGACTGAAAGCCTCTTCCATCTCGGGGTGGTCAGCTTTAGCACTCTCAAAGTCAATATCTAGTTTAACAGGGTCGCTCTATCCATACATTTAGGGCTATCATGAATAAAATTCCGCGTGAAATGTCTCCCTTTTCCAATTAGAATTTTTGTTTTCCCTATCATTTACTATTAGTTGGAATTGTTCCCCGGGAAAAATTTCTCGCGAAATTTTATTCATGATAGCCCTGATTATTTTTCTATTCGATTAACAACTTAAAAGTTATACATACATTACCAATTTTTTTATCGAAACCGCTATGTATTAATATGTTAAAAGTGACCATATCTAAAAAACTAGCCATAGGATATCGAAAACCTTACCAGATTCGTGTTCAGCATTAGTCTTGTGTAGTTCATGAACGAACTAGTTCAAATGAACGATTCAGTACTTTGAACTAAGTGAACTAGTTCAATTGTTTTACGCCCAATAGTTCAATTTTTAAACTAAGAACTAAGACACAAAATGAACTAACACAGAATGAACTAAATGTTTTCAACGTTTTGCTTTCCCTTTTTACTGTTTGTGTGCTTTGCTTCTACACTCATTCATATGTATGTATGTACATATGTATGTGTATTTAGTTCTTGCTGGATACTACTACCCCAAATGCCATAATAAACAAGAAAACACACAACACACACAAAATATTTTGGATTTATGAGATTTCTAAATGAAATCAGTGAAGAGCGACTTTGACCCGCGCACGAAGGGTTCCGTACGGGCACGAGATATGTAATTCAATACGAACAATATAAACTATAGTTTTGGCATTTTTTTCGTTTTTGGGTTTTTTCGGTTTTAAGCGTTTTTTTTTTAGTTTGGGGGTTTTTTGAATTTATTGGCGCTTTCTGAGTTTTGGCACTTTTTTCACGTTTTGGCGATTTTTTTTTTGGTATTTGAAGTTTTTTTAACTTTGGCAATTTTTATTATTTTGGCGTTTTTTTATTTTGTCGATTTTTTTATTTTGGCGATTTTTTAATTTTGGCGTTTTTTTCATATAGGTGATTTTTTTTGGTTTTGAGAGATTTTTTTTGGCACTTTTTTTCGTTTTGAGGGTTTTTTTTGTTTTTGGCGTTTATTTTAAATTTTGGCGATTTTTTTCGTTTTGGCGATTTTTTTTTAAATTCTTTTTTTTTAATTTTGGCGATTTTTTTCACTTTGGCGATTTGTTTTCACATAAAAATTTATTTTGGTTTTGGCGCATTTTTCGCGTTTTGGCGATTTTTTTCGGTTTTTGGAGTTTTTTTCATATTGGCGATTTTTTTCATTTAAACGATTTTTTCGAATTTGGCGATTTATTTTAGTGCTAGATTTTTTTTTTAATTTTGTAAATTTTTTTCGATTTGGCGATTTTTTTTAAATTTTTGGCGATTTTTTCAGGTTTTGGCGATTTTTTTCGGTTTGGCGATTTTATAATTTTCGGATTTTTTAGTTTTACCGTTTTTGAAAATTTCAAGAGTATACCTCTTACGGTTTCCAAGATATAGCAAGTTGTCAAAATTACATAGTCAAAATTGCATTAACTGATGGACCACCCTTCAATTTAAATTTTTTAATATTTTAATGTTAATTGTTGTAGTCTATATAAAAATACACCAATTTTTCAAATTTCAAGTGTCAATATACATATGTACATACAATTGTATGTATATTACATGGGATTTTAGCATTTTTCGTCGCTCGTTTTGGAGCACCCTTTAATTTCTAATTCTCATGTATTTGTTGTTGTAGTGAACAAGGTTCTACATACTCGGACAGCGTAGCGAAAACAAAAGGGTTACTTTTTTCACCTTTGGTGTAAGGAACCCTAAAAAATGCACACTAAATTTGTTTGCATATAAGGTTTATATTATAAACCCTTTATAAAGCAAATTTATTTATTAATTAATTAATTAATTTTAGTTTTCGTAAACTTTTTTAATCACAGAATCCGTGCTTTTAATATTTTCAAACACCACAACATACATACATACATATGTAGAATTCTAGATGTACAATCATTGAACTAAAAATACCTAACTAGTTCACTGAACTGAAAAGAGCGATTGAACTAAATGAACGAACTAGTTAATTTATAAATAATGAACTAAACTGACCGGTCACTGAAAGAACTAAATGGCACAAGTCTATTCAGCATGCCAAATGCAATATGATATGAGATAGATTTATAATAAATTACTAATTTTTTTAAAATATTGGAAATTTACATGGGAGTTAGCATTTATTTTGAACAAATGAAATTATACTTTGAGATAGGGATGGGCACATGGGAAAAATGTATCGATATATATTGTATCGATATTTTTGAACAGTATAGAAAGCGGCATTTCTCTGAGAAGGTCTACCAAGACAAAAAAATTTAAAGTTCTTGATTTTTTTTTTGCAAAATTTTTAAAGAAAAACAATCAAATGTAATAAATGTGCAAAAGTTTTGCATTTATTCATTACTCATTTCGATATATTCATGTCCAAATAATTTTGCATTTTATCAATAATTTTGTATTTTTTTGGTGATTATCATATTGTTTAATATATTATTATGTATATTGTTTAGCTGTCTGTAAGGATTTGATATCCATAGACAAAAAAAATTAAATAAATAAAATTTTAAAAAGTCAAGCAAGTGAAACTTTTTTTTAATTTTTTTTTAATTTGTTTGAAAAATATTCTTAGCGCTACTCGTTATAGATTGAGTTTTTCTCTCTTGTATCTCCGTAAGGATATCCAGAGTTAGAAAACAATACGATTAAAAATAACTATACAATTTTGCTTTGCATTAGACTGAGTTTACATCTGGCATTTCTTGTGTGTCATTTGCCCAAAAAGGAGTAACCAACTAATTACAAATGAAAAACTGTTTGATTCAGACATATATTTATTGATTTAAACAGTTTGCAATCATTTTTGATTCTATAAAATTGTCTATTAATAATGTATGAAACTGTTTAACTTAATAAATATATGTCTGAATCAAATAGTTTTTCACTGCAATATGGTATGCATTATTACAAATTTATCCTAAGGGTGTTATACAGGGTGGCCCAGAAAGACCGAAGTGGTGTGAATTCCTTATAACTTTTTATTTAAGACATAATTTTTTAATTTTTTGTTTTTTAAATACAGTAAATTTATAGGGAATATTTTTAGATTAGTTATTAAAATTGACATACCACAAGTGGTGGCCATTTTCTGCTTCGCACAAATGTGCTCTTTCCATTTCTATTATTCATAACTTAGTTATGAGTGACGAAGCCCATTTCCAATTAAATGGGTTCGTTAACAAGCAAATCTTTAGGATATGTGCTAAGGAAAACCCGAGAGTACTTCATCAACGACAATTACACCCAGTTAAGTGTACTGTTTGGTGCGGTGTTTCTTCAGAAAGGATCATTGGCCCATATTTTTTTGAAAATGAACGAGGTGTCGCCATTTCCATCAAATGTGATCGATATCGGGCCATGTTGGAAAATTTTGTAAGGCCAGCCGTGGAAAGCCATCCGCAAATATTGTTCCAACAGGATGGAGCCACAGCGCACACTTCGAGAGCCACAATGGCTCTTTTACGCGACATCTTTGGTGAAAGAATAATTTCGCGTAGAAGCAATTTTAATTGGCATCCGCGTTCTCCGAATTTAACAGCTCCAGACGGTTTCCTTTGGGGTTATTTAAAAGGGAAAGTTTATGTTAATAAGCCTAGGACTATTGAGGAATTAAAGACCAATATTCGAGACGAAATTAACAACATAACACCGGAAGATTTGCGAAAGGTCATGGAAAATGTGTTGGAAACAGCACATTTGTGCGAAGCAAAAAATGGCCACCACTTGCGGGATATAATTTTTAATAACTAATCTTAAAATATTCCCTATAAATTTTATGTATTTCAAAAACAAAAAATTAAATAATATGTCTTAAGTAAAAAGTTATAAGGAATTCACACCACTTCGGTCTTTTTGGGCCACCCTGTATAATTTCTAGATAATGTGCTTACTTGACAAAATTTTTCCCAATATAAAGAAATGAACAAACATACATTATTTTCTCCTTTCTTAGAAGAGTAAAAATATTGCCAAGTTAGCACATTATCTAGAAATTATATAACACCCTTAGGATTACAAATTTATATAATGCATACCATATTGTACCAAACACGAACTTGGTCAAAATTTTTATCTCACTACTTTTGATGGCCGAAATTTTGGAAAGGAACTTGGCCTTTTTTCACATTTATGTTTTTGTGAGGATTTATATTGAATATTGCATAGGGGAGTTATTTACCATCAGAAAGTCATTTTGACCAAATTTGAGTTAAAAACGTCTTTTGAATATAGGCTCTAAATTTGCATTTTACTTAAAAACTTGTTTAAAAAAACAAAAAAACACATACATACATATTTTAGGTTTTAAAACAAATTTTTAACTAAAGAGCAAATGCTTTTTTTTATTCACTTTGCCTAATGCAAGCCTTATTTTTGAGTTCATAGTTCTTATGCATAGTTTTGTGCAGAGCTGTTAAATTACGATTACGATTAGTAATCAATTAGATTACATTTTAAAAGGAATTGTAAAAAGTAATCCGATTACTTTCTAAATATTACTTTTGATTGTTTTTGATTATTTTCAAACATTCTGAATTAAAATTATTTTATTTTGAAACAGTTCTAAAGAAATTTATATAATTAAATGTTTGTTGTTTAAGAAATTCTTAACATATTCGTTTATATAACAACATTAATAATATCAATCTGAGCAAATAAATATAAAGAAAAGCATAGTGAATTTTTTTGCTGGTGGTTAAGCATTGGGTAAAGTGAATAAAAAATAAGCATTTGCTTTTTACTTGAAAATTTGTTAAAGAAAAATCAAAAACCACATACATATTTTAGGTTTTAAAACTAATTTTTAAGTAAAAAGCAAATGCTTATTTTTTATTCACTTTACCCATTGTCTGTATGCATTTCATAGTCGCTTCGACAAAACGTCAGTACAATTCAAAATACACAATTTAAACAGCAACAAACTTATCATATAAAACATTTTTTTGAAAATCACGAAAGAAAAAAAATGTATCAACAGATATCTTTCAAGCTTTCCACAAAATTTTGTCAAACTATTAAATATTTAAAATTTTAATATAAGTGAAATGTAATAAACTTAATAAATAATCAAAAAGAATTAGAGTAATCCTTAGAAGTAATTGGATTATTTATTTAATTCTATTGATTATTTTTGATTATTTTGTAGTAATTTCAAGTAATTCAGATTACTTTTCCATTATTAGTAACCGTAATCACGATTACTAAGTACGAAACTGAACATAATCGTAATTTAATCATTATTTCACCTTTGAAAAAAAGTAATCAAATTAGTAATCATTACGATTACTAATCATTACTTAACAGCTATGGTTTTGTGTACGCATATGTGATTTTTTTACCATTACGAATGAGAAATCAAAACGTATACACAGTACATAAAGCTGAGTACTCGTTTCTTTTACCCTCGTCTCTCTGTCTCTCCTACAAACTAATCAAATTAGTAATAAGACTTTCATAGTTTAAACTAGGATTAATGCGGGGTTGTAGCTGGTCGAAAAAGTATGCCAACGAAAAACCATTTAGACACGCAAAGTTTACTTTGCAAAGTCTTTATTCAGCTGTGTGAAAGACAGAGGGAGGAATAATATCTTTTTCTGTCTCTCTCCCAGCTGAATTAAGACTCTGCAAAGTAAACTTTCTCTTCATCGAATTTGTCTATAAAAAACATTTTATGCCAGATGAAGTCTTGTGCCTATTGGAAACAATATTGGAAACAACAAAAATTGTGCGCCTTAAAAATTATGGTCATGTGTGAATGGTCAATGACATCCCAGCTAAAAAAATATGTATGGCCCATATATTTTTAATAAATTAATGTTTATAAATATTATTATTATTATTTGAAATTTATTATAATTAAAATAAACTAAACTAAAGAAAAAAATGCACTAGCAACTACGGGCTATCGGCTTTTTATAAATATAAACGTATATATACAGCTGCGAACATTGAAATAGCAGAACCAGCACATTATGAAAAAAAAATTCTGGGAACAAAGTATCTATTTTTAATTTTAGCTCTATTTGACCAGCTGTTCAGGCTGAGCACAACGTGTTGACTATAGGTAGCGAAAAAATTTTATGATGGAAAATTACTCAACTGTTGAGAGGAGCGGAGATACTCAACTATGCGTTTCTAAGACAAACACTCAACGGTTTCGCAACTTTTACGTCTTATGAATGCGACCATTGACAGTTTTGATTTTTACTAGGATCAGAATTTTGATATTTTGTTGAGCAATTTTGGCTTATAAAAATAAACATAGTGGCAACGTTGTATAATGACATTTGTTATTGCTTAATAAAAGTTTTATAATATATGTATATATAACTAAAATAATTGGATGGATGAGAATGTGTTCTTATGTGGTATTCTTTCCTTTGGCGAACGTGCATAAAAGCAGACATATTTATATTTAAATGAAAATTTAAGAAAACACACTTTTATCAGTATAAAGCAGGAAAGCACAAACTTACAGCACCTCAATCAGCTGCTTACAAAAATCAAAGCATAATCTAGTATTTTTAATCACACATTTCTTAAACCAAAGCTGGAAAAACTAGCATTTGCTACTCAAAAGAAAGTACTCAAGGCTAGCTAAAACTTAAAATATCCAGAATAAGCTTTAGCTACCATTTTATTCACACAGACCAATGAAATCATCTATTGACATTTAACATTAGCTTGCCATTGAAAATCTACCACTAGACTGTAGCATGGTAGCCATGGAGACATTGGCACCAAAGATTCACTAGTAAATTTTAGGGGCTCGAGTCTACAATATCGATATTTCCTCGATCGATGCCCCTGTGGCTGAGTGGTAGCGATGCTAGACTCTAAGTCCAGAGGTCGTGGGTTCGATTCCCACCACAGACTCTGGGTGTTTTCTGCAGACAAGCTAAACGCTTTGCGGGTTGTGTTTGTTCTTAAAAAAAAAAATGTTAAAAAAAAATTGTTAAAAAAAATAGTAAAATAGTGACACAAATAAGTGACAGTGTCAATAGTACTTCTGACTTGGTGTACCCAGCCAATGTAATCGCGTATTGACATATAACATAGGGTTGTCATTGATAATCTATCAGTAGACTTTAGCACTATTCTTTTACAGGCATATGGAGACATTTGAACCAAATATTCACTAATACATTTTAGTGACCCTCGACTACAACTTTATAAGGGTTGGGGCAACAAACTTAAACACATACATACATACATAAGTAATTTTTTTAATTTATAAAGAAAAACAAACTAATGACGCGTTCGTTGACAATGTCACCAGTAATATACTAGAAGTTTTGTTTCTAATGTATCTCTACTCGCGCATAATAGGAAAGTTGTCGACATTTCAACTAGTGCAACTGTCGCTAGAAAGAGTGTTGACATAGAGACATATAGTTCCAGCCTGACTAGAGGGTAGATTGCTTTCAAATTCACCTATCCATTTAAATGCAATTTAGTTTTCAATTTGAGCACCTGGGTGCAGCTGGTCACAGCACACATTGATTGAAGGTACAAATTTGAGTTGTTTCTTCGTCGGTGGCATTTAAAAAAATGAAATTGTGTCACAGCTATTAATTTCAAGGAATTTTGACACACAATATGTGGAATGGAATTGAAAACCATTTATTGAACGTGTGGCTGCAGCGTAAGAGGTTGTTTAACATATTTCTATGGGAAATTTGTCAAATTCAAATTTCAAGAACCCAATTGGAATAATAATCTCGTTGGACGTTGTTTTAATTTTAATAAAGATATACACATGAATATGTACATTTCCATTTCCATTACAAATTAAAAATGACATAGTCTACCTTAAGGCGTAAGTAAATGTTAAAATGGAATTTTAAACATGTACATATGTGCATGTAATCAAGGCAATAAAAGCAAATCGTGTGGTTTTATATAAAATAAATTTTGCAAAAGTTGTGATGTTTTTGTTCCTTTTAAGCCATACTTAAATAAAATTAGGAAACAGAAATTCCCATCATTGGTCGGGAGGCTTTGTACACAATCATTAAAAATTTATTACACCCCATTCCAACAAAATCAGTGAAGAAATATTTAACACAGTTGATTTACTTTAGCGGCCATTTTGGGTATTATATGCAAAAAAATATACAATAGCAGAAGACAGACTACAACAACAGCAAAAAGCACACTGCAAAGGCACACACCAAAGCAGAGAACCCTTTCATGTACAATAAAAGAAAGGAAACACTTGGGACGATGCATATTAAACAGTTGAATCTAATTAATTTCTCCATTTATATTATGAAGAATTCCTTAATCAAAGTATTTTCTAAAATTCGAAGGTGCAATCCGAGAAGTTTTCTAATGGCAGTTTTTCTTAATGAGCCAGTTTTATATGATCTGTGCTGCTTCGTCTCAGCCTACGCAAGCAGAATTCACAAACCCAATACAATTTCTTTTTAAAACATTACATTCTTAGGTCGTTGTTGCTGCTGCTATAATTTCCGTGTCGCCTTTTATTGTTAGTTTTAACTTACATATTAATTGTCTACAATAGCACAATTTCACCTTTCACAAGTCTTTTTTTCTCATGTTGATACAATAGTTTCTTTTATACTTTAAAATTTTTCTTTGATTGGTTACCGTCGCTGTCTTACCAATTTTTTTCTACACTACTTTTTTAAAGCTCTCCTTTCTTTCAGGTCGATTATTCACCAGCTCAATTATTATTATTTAAAGCTCTCTAAAATATTGAAATCTTAGGGCTACTTTTATTTTTTTTGCTTCTTTTTAATTATAAGTATATTAGAAATTTTCTTTCTTCCCATCAAACTTTTTTGAAACGCTTTGCTTTTTCTTTTGCAAAACAGCACAGAACTGGCAAACTATCGATAGTTTTATCGATAGTGTCGATGGTTTGCTTCCATTAGACTATCGATAGTTTTTTCTCGATAGCGATACCATGATACAATAATACAGGTAGCCGCGAATCTACAACAAAGAAAACAACAGTGATTTTTATTGCTTTTTTGTGATAACAACTGTCGAAAAACAAGATACGTGTACTTGCGTTTTCTCTAGCCTTTGCAAAGCTTGTTAGTATAAGTACAGCTTTAATTAGCACTGTGCGCGTGTGTTGGTAAAACATTAACAACATTTCGCAGATCACATCACAAAACAAGCAAAATAGCTGGCGCTTTGCGGTTATCTGTATTATTGTATCATGAGCGATACTATCATTGAAAACATATATTACCAAACTGGCAATAAAGTCGACAAAGTTTAACATTTTGGCTTTCTTTTATCGGAAGTACATATCGCTCATTTACTCAAACAACGTCATAACTGAAAAAAATTTAATGTCAAACTTAAATTGTAACAATTTCCAAATAATCACTAATTCAGCAGATTTTCTTAAAAACTAGTTAATTGGAGTTACGACGTTGTTTGAGTAAATGAGCGATATATATTGAAATATTAAAATTAACATTCCTAACTATTCTTCTCCAGCTGAAATGAATTGTCTTAGTCACGGCTAACACACTTCAAATTTTCTTGATCAACTAGTTATATAGCTGGTAGAATAACTTAGATATTTGTATATCCTTCTCCATCTATCTTACAGCTGAAATAATAGTTGATCAACAAAATTTGAATTGTGTGATCCGGGACTTACTTTAACAATAGCTGTGTGTTTAAAGGCCGAACTATAATATGAATAAGAGAACTTAAACAACTGGGCGGTTACATATAAAACGTATGTGGCACACTATAATGTACTTATTTAACTTTTCATCAAGTTTCGTCAAATGTCATTTGCTTAAGTTAAGTGCCAAACTGAACGCACATTCCGTACGGAAAACACTGTTTGTGCATTTTTAAACTCAAGCAAACAGCATCAGAAAATATTCATTGATTTTAAATATTTTTTATTGTTTCTTAAGAAAGAAAGCAAACTTTTATTTTTAATTCTTTGTTTTACAATACACATATACACACATACACATGAGTTTGTTTATGTATGTTCATTGTTGTAGGCAAAACAAATAAAACAGGTAATAAAGTGGTGGATATAATTATACGTTAATTTTTAATAGATAAAGATATTCCAACAAGTCAATTTGATCGAATTGCGTTCATTTAGTAGTTATAAGAAGAAACAAAATTTAAAAAAAAAATTGTGATCAATACCTATCTGTGCAGCTGTGGCTAAAGAATACTTAAGTGCATGTAAGTACATTGTGGCCACCTAAAAGTCACATCTGAATTGCTTAAGTATTTGACAGACTTATCGTGCAATTCTGGCATTAGCTTAAGCCAGCTTATTCATATTATAGTTGGGCCTTAAAAATGATTCCTCAACAGTCTCGTTAGAAGCCTAGTAGCTAATAAATCACTCAATGTTTAAACATAGTTTAAGTTAATTTTCACAAAAAATTAAAATTGATTTAAATACACTTTCATTTTTTTAGTGGCTAATTAAAGTTAATGTCAAATTACGTCGAAAGTATGGTAGCACTACAATATTTCCAAATATTATGGAAAGCTTTCCAAAGAACAGCTGTTTAATATAAATAAGAAAGTTGATTTATCAAATTGCAGAAAAATTAAATAGCAAAAAACACATTCTATGATACAAAAAGAGCATCGGAACGCATTTTTCTATTTATATATTTCATGATATGAAAATATGTGTTACATATGTTGTATATTTCCGAAAATTAAACGAAATTATTTTTAATATGACTTCATGATGTTCATGTACATGCATTTAAAAAACACACGCATGCATAAAACATATGGTATGTTTGTAAAACTTAAACAACGCTTAAATGCACAATGTTGGCTATTTAAGATTTATTTAATTTTGTGGTGAAAAACAAAATTTTGTGTTTAAATCAGATTTAAAAATAAAATAAATATAATCATTGACTGATTTATTTGCCCTAAGTTAACTAGAAGTTAATATTTAAGTTCGTAATTTTATGTTACTTGTAGACCGCAAGTAATAGAATTCGATAATATCGATAGTTTTCCAACAAACTATCGCAAATATCGAATAGCGTGACTATCGATAGTTTGCCAGCTCTAAGACAGCAGACATTTGTGAAAGAATCGAGTAGCCAGATTAGCCTCTTAAATGCCCACAATATGGGGGAAAAGTGATAGCATATGTACACATGGATATAAATTTAAACCATCCTGGAATTTGTGTACAATATGTTTTCATCTGTCAAATCCTATTTCCAACACGACATGTTCAAGTGTGGACTGCATAAACATTCATTTCTAATTATATTGAGAAATAATTGTTCAAAGTTACTTTCAAGCAATTATGTTGGAAATAAACTGTCAAATTTGGCTGTTATTTCTGTCGTTTGTATGTAATTAAAAAAATTGTTGTTTGAAATTAATGCCCATTTTTCAACTTGGTAATCAAACTGTAATAATTTTTAAGTTCTAATTAATTACGAAATTGTGTTTTTGAGTCCATAATTAAATAATAGTTAAATGCCCAACTTTGTGCACTTAACATAGCGTCTACAACTGCGATTAACTCTGACATAATATGTGAGAACACGTCGGCAGAATAACAAAAATAAAATGTCGATATTTCTCTCCATCTTATACAAGGAGACAACGTAATTTAAGATTTCTTTTAACATTTAATTTTATGCAAACTCTGATCGAGTTAACATGTTTTATTTTTGTACAATTAGTTATTTTATTTTCAATTTTTAACATGAACTTTAATTTATAAATAAATTAAGCTCATTTAAACACAGAGTTCTCGTTGTACCTTCATAGTGAACTAGGGTCATAGCGAAGTTTTTTGTTACATACATACTAAACAAAAAAAATATCATAAAAAACTGTATTCGTAATACATACTATTAACCTTGATAAATAAGCTTTAATTGCTTCGCTCAGTCCTTGGTTGACCGTGATAGCAATCAGACATAGTTTCGCAATTTCTTTTCCTTATTTTCGTGTACTCGTATATTCAATATACATACATAAATATTGCATTCATAAAAATAAAAACAAATTTATTTTTGTGACAAAAAAAACCAAATAAGACAAAAACAATTTTTTAAATTCCAAAAACAATTAAGTGCAAGAATGCACATAAAAAGTGCATTCTTAAGTAAAACAACAATTTTGCTTTATAACGATGGTAAACCTAAGTGATGATAGCGACGACGCTGCAGAAGTAAACAGTAAAGCTAAAGATAACAACAAAAATGATGAACCAATTTGGCAATGTGTAACAACAAATAAACGCAAACGGATTGAGTCACCAAAAAAAACAAAAAGAACAAATTCATATGATACTCCAACTACATCAGTATACAGCAACAAATGTTCTTTGCTTGCTACTCAAGATGATGAAGAAAACAATGATCAGATTACAATACCAAAACCACCACCAATTTACATTCCTAATGTAGCAAATATTAATCTTATGATTACTAAATTAAGTGAAATTATATCCGATACAGATTTTAATTATAAGTCTTTAAGGGAAGGCCAAGTAAGATTAATGATAAAGTCTGTAGATTCATATAGAAAAGTCATTAAGTATTTAGAGAGTTCAAGTATTTATTTTCACACGTATCAATTAAAACAGGAAAGATCGTACAGAGTTATAATTAAAGGACTCCATCCTACAATCCCCACTGAAGATATTAAAGCTGAACTTATTAGTTTAGGTCACTCGGTTAGATCTGTAACAAATGTTAGAAGTCGTGTAACGAAAGAGCCTCTTTCAATGTTTTTTTGTGGACTTGGATCCAGATCCCAAAAATAAAACTATTTACGACATAAAATACATAAACCATGCTCTCATCAAAATAGAACCACCACGTAGAGCCAACGAACTGGTACAATGTCATCGATGTCAACAATTTGGACATACGAAAGCATACTGTAAAAAACCGTACAGATGTGTTAAGTGCGGCATGGATCACCCTACCGTTGAGTGTAAAAAAACCGCTGGAACTCCACCTCATTGTGTTCATTGTATGTTAAACCATACTGCCAATTACAAAGGTTGTAGAATTTATCAAGACCTTGTTTCTAAAAGAAATAATAGACAAAAACAACCTACAAGTAGCCAAAAGAATTATGTTAACCCGAACCATATTGCTTACCCGCAATATAGTAATTATACCAACGTTGAGCCAAATAATAGAATTAACATGTCATTTGCAGATGCTGTTAAAGCATGTAATGTAAATGATAACAGTCGTTTGGACAGACTTGAAAAAATGATGGAAAATTTAATGAATATGATGTCAATGTTAATGGCCAAAATATGCAAATAAATTTAAGGATAGCAATATGGAATGCAAATGGAATGCATAGACACAAATGAAAGAGAAATTTTCATTAAAACTAATTACATTGATATTTTTTTAATCTCAGAAACTCATTTTACGAATAGAACTTTTTTCAAAATAAAAGACTACGATTTGGTTGTTGCTAACCATCCCGATGATAGAGCTCATGCTGGTGCCGCTATATTGATAAAATCTAATATTAAATATGAAATACTTTCTCCAGTTGAAGAAACTTTTTTGCAAGCTGCTGGTGTGAAAATAACATGCGATAATAATGAAATCAGTATTATTTCTATTTATTTCCCCCCAAGACATAATGTTACATGTACATAATATGAAAACTTTTTTAAACAGCTTGGTGCAAAATTTATTGTTGGAGGGGATTATAATGCTAAACATCCCTGGTGGGGATCTAGTTTGATGAATCCAAAGGGAAGGGAATTATATAAATGCATTTGCAAAAATAATTATTCTGCTTTATCTACAGGTAGTCCCACATATTGGCCCAGTGATCCACAGAAAATACCTGATCTTCTGGATTTCTTTGTTTATAAAGGTATAGCAAGGACATCTATGGATATAATTGACTGTGCTGACTTAAGCTCAGATCACAGTCCTATAGTTTTAACACTCAACTTAATTATTCAAACTTTAACAAAGAATTTAAAGGTACTTACTTCTAGTACAGATATGCAACAGTTTGCATCCTGGATAGAAGAACATATAAATCTTAATTTACAAATTGAAGATGGCTATCACTTGGAGGATATCATTGAAACTTTTACCAATTTGATCCATGAGGCAGCATTTATAGCTACTCCACAGCAGCAGCAAATAAATGGTAATAATTTTCGTCTATCGACTGAAATTAGAGAGCTAATTGCAAATAGGAGACGACTAAGGCGAAGCCCGAATTCTTCTAAAATTGCATCTGTTCCAAAGATGTCTAGGGATAACAGCGCATCATCTAGGAATCGCCAAAATGGTTTTCCATTATTGCAACGACAAGACCGCTGCATCATCTCAAAAGTCTTTTAAGCCACCACCTATAATTGCGAGGGAAAAATTCTAACGCATTTCTAACAAAACTACTGTCCACCATTAGTGAAAATACTTTTCACGTAATTCCAATTAAACGAGGTAATATTGATGAAACTAAAATCCAAATATATGAGGAAAGATTTCCGAAAAATTGTTAATGATTTTGAAAAAAATTAAACAAATTTTTACGCATACCAACTTAAGAGTGCTAAATGCCTTCACATAGTACTAAAGGGCATAGATTCATATGTTGAGACCGAAGAAGTAAATGTGCACTTCTCGCCCAAGGATTTAAGGTAAAAATTGTTACTAATATAATTAACAGAGAAAAGGTCGCCCAACCCCTATTTCTCATTGAACTGGAGCCGAATGACATACAATTGAAAAAAAATAAAACCCATCCAATTTATAGCTTAAAGTTTCTGTTATACCGAAAAATCACAGTTGATGAGCCACGTAAGAGTTCAGGTCCTGTACAGTGCCATAGTTGCCAAGAATATGGCCATACAAAAAATTACTGCAATTTACCTACAGTTTGTGTTATCTGCGGTGAATTGCATGGTGCTGCTAGCTGCACTAAGCCAAAAGAACAAGCAGAAAAAAATGTAGTAATTGTGGAGGTAATCACACCGCTAACTATAGAGGATGCCCTGTATATTCTTTTGTTAATCAGACTATGAGTCAAAAACCTAAATTAGCTCCAACCCAACCATTAAACGCGTACTCCGCTTCTTTTGCTCAAGTAAGTCAACCAGTTACTTCACGTGTGTCGTATGCCGATGCTGCTAAGGCTAGTTCTAGTTCCTCACAAAATGTCTCACCTGGGGACTACAATGTAAAACATACGTTCTGGGGTTCGCGTCTTATTATACCTAGAGGTCGGGCATTGTTCAACACAATTTCAAAAATGGGCTTGGACGTCATTTCAAGTGGGGAGCCCACTTACTGGCCTACGGACATACAAAAATTCCGGATGTTATAGATTTTGGAGTCATGAAAAATATCACTAGGGAATTAATTCAAGTTGAAGCTTCTGTAGATCTCTCCTCCGATCACTCTCCCACGATTGTTACAATTTGTAGCCCACTAAGAAGTGACTTCCCTGTCCCATATGTAAAAATGATCAACCGTGTTAATTGACTGGGGTTCAAAAAAATACCTCAGTAGCCAGGTGATATTGAATCTAACATAGAAAATCTTAACGAAAATATTAAACAGGCTGCTGAACATGCCACTACATCCCATCCGCAGACTGGGTTTAATAGAATTTATTCTACAGACATTGAACGTCTTTTACGTGAAAAAAGGACAGCTAGAAGGGAATGTCAACAGCACAGATCACCCCAAAATAAAATTAGATTTAAAGAGTGCACTAGACGACTCCAAGAGCTGCTGGCATATGAAAAAATGATTTGAGCACTTTTTCCCTATTGCCACAGAGTTATTAAATACCTTAAGTATATATTCTTTTGAAATTGTACATCTGTATTTATTAATAAGTTGTTCATTTTACATTCTTCCAAATCATTATGAAATAAATTTAAAGCAGAGAGCATGGATTGGCAAAGCTATACTTTCAGTATTTTTTATAATTTTTTAGTGATGCTAATTTATGTTCATTCTTTGTGTGTTTTATTTTTCATTTTATTTTATAAAGATGAAGAAATAAGGTGGAACTTGTCGACTTTGAAACTGCTGAATCTGGATTTTTGTTTGCGATTAACTTGGCCATATCTTCCATTGACTTAAACGAGTGGTTGCCACTTATCATTTTTAAAACAAGCTTCATTTCAGCAATAGCCACTTTCTTCTGAAAATCGGTGTTTTTATGGCTGTTTCAGCATGGCCTTCCAAATGATTTATTTGGCAGATGAGCAACTGATTGCAAAAAACGCAAATTGTTTTTTGGTATCTGCTTCCATAGACTTTCGTATTGCTTTTTTCGTTTTTGCTGGTTTTTTCGAGATGAACTAAATTCATCAAAACTTAAATCAAAAGCATTACTTGATGATTCAGTGTGTTAGTTTCATACAAGGTTGGCAGCCGAAATAAATAACGGTATTGATACCGGTACAACTATTTTTTAAATTTCGGTATCGGTAACGGTATCGGTATTTTTTTTATTTCGGTATCAGTATTACCGGTACATACCGTTAACGAGTTTATAATACCGGTATACCGATATTACTGCTAAATTATTAGTTAATATTCAATTATATGTCCACTGTCATAGCAAAAAAAAATTTTTTTTAAATTACTTCGAAAATTAAACAAAATAATAAAAATAAATACACACATTGTACATATAATATACACACGAAGTACATGTAGAATTGTATGTACTTAGTGATGTGCGAATATTTGTATTCGAATTCCCGAATATTCGGCTTTTTTTAAGATATTCGTATTCGAACTCGTCAAATTCAGACGAAACGAATGTTTGAATATTTCAAATCAAGCAATAAACAATATTTTTGTTAAAGTAAGTACTTTGCTTCACCTCAAGAGACCAATTTTTAAGTTCAGGTATAAAAGTTTCGAAAATTTTTCTCCACCATCTCTGTTTGAATTAGACCTATTTTTTGTTATAAATATCAAATTCCAAATGTTTAAAAAAATGTATTTCGCCACTTTAAAAAAAGATATGTTTTTAAATATGCACACATTTCCAAAAATCGAATCTGCGCCCGGCGAAAAATAAGAAGAATACTGCAAAAATACTTAAAAGTCCCATTTTTAATTTAATTTTATTGGAAATCGCCGGGAACTCAAAAGCAAATTATATTCGTTACTACTTTCTGTGCATTGATTTCATAATTTTCTACCTAAGATAGACTTTTCAGCCGAAAATATTGATTGGCGAAATTCTTTTATAAATGCGAAATAATTAACCCAGCTTTTTCTTCAAATCTAACGAAAATCTATTTTTATTTAAATTTTAGTTTAAAATGCGTATAAATTTTAAATTTATTGTAATTTGGATACCAATTTTTTTTAAATGTTACGAATTGTATCCCTTATTCATAATGAGCTTAACTTTATAAATCTAACAAGATTTAACTTCTCCATTAGCAGAACAGTGGGCCAAGGTTGGTAAAAAAGCCAAAATCTTAATCTTTTTTCCCTAATATTTTCTAAACTGTAAGCGAAAACACACAAAAGTAGAAGAGTTTTTTTAGCTCCTTGGATAGAAAACAATCCACTTGCAAAAAATCTTTTTTATCTTTTTTTTTGAAAAACCACATTAGTTCTTTATTCTGTATACCATACATATCTAACTTTTTTAAAAGTATTTGTCTGTCTATAGTCTCGAATGATCTTTTAAAATCAAGAAAAATTGCTAAAATTTTGCTTCTTTTATCTATTTTTACCATCTGTTGACTACATAATTAACTGCTGTTTCACATGAGTAATTTTTTCGGAATCCTGATTGATATTTTGATAGTATCTCATTCTCCTCTAGATATTTTACCAATTGCATTTTTACCACTTTTTCTCAGGGTTGGCAACCGAAACAAATAACAGTATCGGTATTGATACCGGTACAATTATTTTTTTAATTTCGGTATCGGTAACGGTATCGGTATTTTTTTTATTTCGGTATCGGTATTACCGGTACATACCGTTAACGAGTTTAGAATACCGGTATACCGACATTACTGCTAAATTATTAATTCAGACAATGGACATAGCAAAAAAATTTTTTTATTAAATTACTTCGAAACATAAACATAAAAAACATTTAAACTTACATGTTTCTAAATACGTTTTTATACTTTTATAAAAAATAAAAAATAATAAAAATAAATACATACATACATTGCGTATATTATACACGAAGTACATGTAGAATTGTATGCACTTAGTGATGTGCGAATATTTGTATTCGAACTCCCGAATATTCGGCGTTTTTAAGATGCGAAACAAATATTTGAATATTTCAAATCAAGCAATAAACAATATTTATGTTAAAGTAAGTACTTTTCTTCACCTCAAGAGACCAATCTTTAACTTCAGGTATAAAAGTTTCCAAAATTTTTCTCCATCATCCCTATTTGAATTTAACCTATTTTTTGTTATAAATATCAAATTCCAAAGGTGTAAAATAAATGTATTACGCCACTTTAAACCAAGATATGTTTTTAAATAGATTTTTGGAAATACAAAAATCTAACCTACGCCTGGCGAAAAAATAAGAATACTCCAAAAATCATGAAAAGTATAATTTTTAATTTAATTTTATTGGAAATAGCCGGGAGCTTTCTGTGTATTGATTGCATCGTTTTCTACCTAAAGCGGCCTACCCACTTGCAATAGAATTGTGCAATTTTCCCTATTGTACAATAATATCGCTAATGTGTATGTGATAACGGGAGGTGGCACAATATATTGACGAATATCAAAAGACTTTTAATTTTTATTGTAAAATCAAGACAATTGTGTAATGTGGTGGCAACATTGTTCAATGTTGTTTACTATTTCACTGGAAAATTGTGCAATATTTTCATTGGAATTTATTGCATAGTATAGGCCAAATCGATAATAATATATGCAATTATATTGTATAATGGATGGGGCGCTTAAAAGAGACTTTTCAGCCGAAAATATTGATTGGCGAAATTCTTTTATAATAGCGAAATAATTAACCCACTTTTTTCTTCAATAACGGCGAAAATCGACATTTTTTTAAATTTTCGTTTAAATTGCGTATAAATTTTGACTTAATTGCGATTTTGATATCAAATTTTTTTAATGTTATAAATTTTGTCCCTTATTCATAATGATTTTAATTTTCTAAATCTAACAAGATTTGACTTCTCTATTAGCAGAACAGTGGGCCAAGGTTGGTAAAAAAGCCAAAATCTTAAACTTTTTTCTCTAATATTTCCTAAGCTGTAAGCGTTAACCCACAAATGTAGAAGACTTTTTTAGCTCTTGGATAGAACAAATTCACTTGCAAAAAATCTTTTTTATCTGATCAAAAACATGAGTTTGGCATCGATTTTAATTTTTCATTAACCCAAGGTTGCCCACTTTGGTACTTTTTGGCTCCGCCCCCTTTAAAGATATATCGTCTAGGTTCCAGACTTGAGCTTTCTGACACCTCCTTTAGTGCTATGTAAAATTTCATAATAATCGGACAGCTACTTTAGAAACTGCAGTATTATTTCAATTTTTTTACAAAATCCCCACTGTGTATCGGGTACTTTAGGCCTCGGTATTCTGAATACCGGTATTTTCTAACCGAAATGGATTTCGGTATCGGTATCGATACCGGTATCTAGTTTTAACGGTATTTTAATCGGTATCGGTATTTTTACGATACCGTTTGCC
The DNA here is from genome assembly GCA_905220375.1 of Tachina fera. Classification (NCBI taxonomy): domain Eukaryota; kingdom Metazoa; phylum Arthropoda; class Insecta; order Diptera; family Tachinidae; genus Tachina; species Tachina fera. The sequence goes on along the minus strand of LR999965.1, from coordinate 60,528,408 downwards.
AACCTTGCTTTTTCTATTATTTTCTCACATGTTTTTAGCATATTTATTGGTCGATATTCCTCGCATAATTTTGTCTTATGGACTTTTTCAATTGGAATAACAAATTGACTCCTTCCAACTTTCTGGAAAAACTCCTGAACCCAGAGATTCGTTTATTATTTTTGTCAGTACTTTGCCTGTTATATCCCAGTTATCCAAAATTAATCTTGTTGTTATTTTATTGAAGTCAGGTTTATTATTTAATGATTTACATATGTTTTTTAATTCATTTTGACTTATTACACAAAATTTTAAATTATTATTTATCACTGTTACGTTACTTATGTATTGCACATTTTCTATACTATTTCTAATTTCTTCTATGCTATCGATAAAAAAATTATTAAAATTATTAGCAATCACATTATAGTACTTATATTCAATATTATTAAATCTTACAGCTTGTACCACAGATCGGTTCTTCTTTAACACTAAGTTTTGTATTTCCATCCACATTTGTTTCGGGTCTTTTGTACTTATTATTTTATTTTTTGTGTATTTATTTTTTTCTCCATTTATTTTGGTTTTATAGTTGTTTCTTACGGCTTTATAATTTTTCCATGCCTCAACAGTATTTTCGATTTTTGCTATTTGATATTTTCTAATTTTTTCATGTTTAAGAGTTCTACATTCCATATTAAACCATTTTTTTACATTATTCTGAACCCTATTAATTTTGTTTTTGACAAATTTTCTAATTGTATTTTCCATACACCAATCAAAACTTAATGCTTTATCATTCGACACTTCATTATACATTCTATTAAAATTTATTTCTAGTTCTATTCTAAATTCGTTTTTTCTATATTTGAATGTTTCGATCTCGTTATATTGCATGTCTTTTTTTTATAATTACACTCAATATATATGTTTATTATTTCATAATCTGATATTTTGTTCTTAATACTGTTATTGACAGATACTTTCTTGCTGTTAGTTATCACATAATCTATAATTGTCTTTGTATTTTCCGTGACTCTTGTATATTCTTTGACAATCTGTTTTATGCCGTTATCATTAAAAATACTTTCTAATTTTTTCTTGTAAAAATTATTCGTTGACCAATCAATGTTGAAGTCCCCGGAAACTATTAATTCGCTAATGTACTCGCTTAGTTCTTCAATAAAATTTTCAAATACTGTACAAAATTTTGCTTCAATATAACTTGGTGATCGATAAACTGCTTAACCAATATTTTAAGTTGTCTACTATTTCCAATATTAATTCCACGTTCCACTCTTTCTTAAAATATAATGAAAGATTCCGAAATTGCTGAAATTAAACCATATCCCTCGATTGATATTTCCTCTTCCTCTACGTCTCCAGTCAAATGCGTTTCAGATAGAATTACGAATTCAGGTTGTTCTTCTTCAACCATAATCTCAAGTTGTGTAAAGTTATTTGTTAATTCTTGAATATTTGTGTATATACATTCCAACTTCTGTGGTTGTTATGCTGTTAAGCCTAAATTTTTCTTCTTCAAGTTAAGTTTATTCTGATATACCGGACACTCTCGGCTCATAGTATTGTGGTTCTCATCAAGTCCCATATGTAATTTATTGTTGATCATATATATATTTATTAAAAAATTTCTTATGAATTCGTTCGAAGTGTTTTTTAATAACATAAATCCTGAGAATTTTACGTTGGAAAATTTCAAATTCCTTCATTGCTATTGGTGAAACTGAGAACCATATCGAAAATGCATACATAAAAATCGGTTTTATGCTTAATTTATAAATTAACAATTTTCTTTGAAAATGATACAAAGCACAAATTTCTATAAAAAAATTAATGTAGTTGTACAAACTAAAATTTTTAGCCATTTATTTAAATTTTGTTTAGTATTTATACATTTATTTATTTAATTTCTTTGGAAAAATATTCGTATTCGCCTGAAAATGGCCGAATATTCGACAATTCGAATACGAATATTCGTGCATCAGTAGTACATACATATGTACATAATTCATCTTTGGAACTTTTCAAGATTTATTATGCCACGAAAACAATTGTATTAAAAATTAATGGTATACATATGTATTTTTTATATATTTATTTTGTCATAAAAATTACTTTTCATTATTTAGTAGAGCAGGGAAATACAATTTTCTTAAAAATTTACATTTTTGCATATATACATATGTATATACGTTGTATGTGTGTACTAATCTATTTATTTGGTTTCCATTGCAGTGTCATTTGCATTTAAGGCTTTACGTGATTTATAAACACGTACTGTATTGTCGGCGCCACCAGAAACAATGTATTTTGGATTAGACCAGTCAATATCTAATACTTTATCACCGTGGCCCATTAAATCATATAAAGGAGCTTTGGGGCTGAAGAAAATGTAAGTTTAGTTTATTGTATAATCGTGGTTAATGATAAACAAACCTGCGACAATCCCACAATTTATTATGATTATCATATGAACCAGAAACGAAAAGATATTCTTCGGTATTTGACCACATAACGGACTGTACCCACTGTTGATGGCCCAAATATGTGTTACGAACAACAGAACCCTCTGAAATGAAAATAAATAAAACTTGCTTAAAATTTTAAGATTTTAAAACTTCTCTACTTACGATTTGTTCGATGATCATATAGTCTTATATTTTTATCTGCCGAAGCTGTTACAATGAGTTTGTTTATGTTTGAGTAACTGGCATCAAATATGGACTTGTTAGTTGATATTTCCGTTTTTATGCCCTCCATATTCAAATCCCATACTTTCATAGTATGATCCCAGCTACCCGTCAGCAAAGTGTAGTCGTCCATCCATTGAACGGCTGAGATGCATTCCCGATGGCCTTGTAAAGTCATTTGAGGTGTCTAGGAAATGGAAACAAATTTTGATATATTATTTATAATTTTTCGCTCTTTTTCGCTCTTGAATATTGTCCAAATTGATGTCTTACCCTTGTTGTACCCACATCTATTTTGGCGCGCTTAGAAGTTCCCTCACCAGCTTCATTGATATCAGCTGACCATATTTTCAACATAGTATCCCAGGAACCGGTAGCAAATCTCTGCTTGTTGGGACCAACATCAACACTATCAATGCCTCGTTCATGGCCTTTACAAACAGAAACACATTCCACTGAGTTGGAATCAATTAGCCAATCCCAAATTATAGCTGTTTGATCTTGTGAACAACTAACAAATTTGCCAAATTCATTATCCAATGAAACCCAAGCAACTGCTTTTACAGGCATAGTGTGGCCTGGTATAGTTAAGACATGTTTTCCTTTTATTGTCCATATATTTATGGTATTGTCGTAACAGCCGGTCAATATCCATTTGCCACTAGTTGCCACTGCTGAAACCCAATCATCATGTAATAGGCATTCCTGGGGTTCGGGAGCTGGAAATCTTTCAACATACTCTAACTCTATTGCTTCTTCGAACGAGATCGCTTTATCCTTTAAATGGTCGCAAAGCCGACCTCTTAAGTACTCGTCAAATACCAAAAAATCAAATTCCACGTTGGTTTTTTTATCATCTAAAGAAGCATGTTGTAACAGAGTGTTAATAAACGTGTTCAGTTCGGTGGTTGTGACAGTGGCATCAATGGAATACGGTACCTTTGGTACAGCATATCTGAATTAATTATTTAAAACTTTTTTATATATATCTATTAAATTAATTACTTTTTACTTACTGTTCTTGTTTTGTTTTAAAATGTACTTGCACTTGACCCTCTCCGTTTTCAGTTTCCATTTTTTGTGTTTATTATTTTTATTTTTACAGCTTAATTTATTGGTTGTTTATTTTGTTTCCCAACGATATGAAATTATTATTTACAGGAGCATGAATTACAACCTAATGCAACTATATTTAATTTAATATCATGAATCTTTAACAAATTATTTCAAATCACGCCGATTGTCTTTTTTTCATATTCTGTGGTTTTGACAATTCATTTTCACATGCGGGAATCAGTGTTGGAATATGGCTTTTCTTACATAGCGTCTATACCTGATATTAACTCTGATATAATATGAAATAGAACGTCGGCAGAATGACAAGAAAAATATATATATATATACCTATACTAATATCTATGTAGGGGAAAACGTACTCTTGTAAATATCATAATATTTCATAATTAACAGAAGCCGCACAGTGAACATCTTCGTTTATTTTAATATTAGTGTGTTTTATAAAAAATCTTGTCATTTCCTTAATACATCGTGCATAGTTAAAACATTTCAGCATTTGCTTACCAAAAAATATTCATTTTCAATTTAATACACAAATTTCTCTTCTCGTATCTATGTATGTGTGCGTTTTTTGACACTTGATATCATAATATTATTTTCTAAATATATATTATGAAAACAATACTATAATATCTGATATAATATTAATATAATACTAATATTGCAGTCCACACGTAATATCACTCTCTCTGCTATGAAATTTGACGTTTGTTGATAGAAATATATTTGATATTGGTCGCATTCATAAGACGTAGCTGTTGAGCTCAACTGTTGGCAACTGTTGGCCCCAACAGTTACTTCTTAGAAACGAATTGATGGATGTACTGCAAAATGAACAGCTGATGAACGTAAGCAATTGAAAACGAACGAAAGAGCAACAAATAAACTATTTTAGATTGGCTAAATTAATTAGTTTAGCTAAAGTGTATGTATAACACAGAATATTTAATGAAGTCAGCAGCCCAGGAATCATCAATTTTTATAATAAAATTTGCTCCCTAAAATAAATATTCTGTGTTCGAACAACACTGCAATAAAAAGAAAGACCTGCGCCTATAGTATTTTTATTTTAACGCTGAGCCGCCATGTGCTCAAAAAACGTTTAAATGCAATAGTGAATTAAATATGTAATATATAATACAAATAGACAGCATGATATACATACATATGTTTGATGAAATTAGTAATTTAATTTAATTCCTTTATTTCGTTCCTTTATCGCATTTTAAATGCAAAATTTAACAAATATTTGCAGCCGCCATCTAACAAAGCGGCGTTGCATTATATTATAAACGGCATAAGTCTTTTCGATCAGCTGTTCAGGCTGAGCACAACATGTTGACTATAGGTAGCGAAAAAATTTTATGATGGAAAAAATGGCTGCAATTACTCAACTCTTGAGTGGAGCGAAACTACTCAACTATGCGTTTCTAAGACAAACACTCAACGGTTGCGCAACTGTTACGTCTTATGAATGCGACCATTATATCAGGTATAGACGCCATGTTAAATTGTACCAAGAAAATGGTAAAATTGTACCATATGTACTTCAATTGTAACAAAATGTAGCCATCTGCCCAAGGCATATTTAATACAGGTACATGCATTAGGCAAAACTCTCTGGCAACTCTCTGCTTCTCACATAGCTTTACATGGTATTTGTCAAAAATTTGTATGCATTAAACAAGACACATTTGATATTGTCAAATGAATTCTTCGTTATAAACTTGTAAACAAAAAATCAGCGGATGAGCAATATGCCTGATACGTGTACCTGTTTGATATGCCTTGCATCTGCCCAATGATGGACTTCCCAATTACATGCCATTTAGCTAATTGTCACTTAAATTTAAGTGGCATTTAAATGTAGCTTCATTTTTTCAGTGACTAATTAAAGTTCTTATTAAATTACGTTGAAAGTACGGCAGCACTATAAAATTTGCCAGTGTTATGGAAGGCCTTTTAAACAACAGCTGCTTATTATTAATAAAAAAGTTAGGTTATCAAAATGATGAAAACTAAAATTGAATAAAAACACATTTTATGAAACAAAAAGAGCATCATTATTAATTTTTTCTATATATTTTTGCATGCTATGAAACTATATATTGTATATGTTATATATTTATGAAAATTAAACGAAATTCTGTTCAATACGACCACGTAATGTGCATCTACATGTTTTTAATAAACACACACAAGCGCAATAACATATGGTGTGCTCGTAAAACTTAAGTGTGATTTAAGTCCACAAGGTTGGGCATTTAATTGTCTCTCAACTTTGTACTGAAAAAAATAATTCGGTAATTAAGTGGCACTTAAAGATAAATGGCACATAATTGAGAAGTCAATTTCTGGGCCTAAGCATACACAATAAGAATTCATAACAATTTTTCATTTATTGAAAACAAAAACATAAAGAAATTAACTCATAGTAGGTATAAGCTTTGCATTGTTTCTGCAACACGCTTATATTACATGCTGCATACTTTGACACAGACACTGCAACCTACAATGCGACTTATAAAGATAAAATCATTTTGATATTTTCGAAACTTCGAATGCAATTTCCAACGCAACTATAAACAAGACTACATACTGTGCGACCGTCAATGCAACGTGCCTAGTTTTGTGTAACTCGTTGCTAAGTCTGTATCTACCATAAATAACTGAGACAAGTGCTAACAAAACAGACACAGACACTGCAACCTACAACCGTCAATGCAACCCATAAACATCAAAACATTTTGATATTTGCGAAACTTCGAATGCAACTTCGAACGCAATGGTAATTAATTAATAAAATAAAATAAAAAACTAAACTAACACAACTGTCACTTTTTTCATTACCATTCTCTAGAGGAATAGAGCACTTGAAAATAGCACTCTGGAAAAATGTTGCTGGCCGATAAAACTATTCGATGCACCATATAGCGACTAGTACCATTCGATAGCGAATCAAAATACCTTTCAAAATTGATAATGATAAACATTTTTCCAAATACTTGCATTCAGAAGTTATAGCCCAGCAAACCTTTGAAAATCACAAAACTATTAAATAATTGTTCTTTCACTTGTAAAGCAAAAACTATTTGTTGAAGCATTAATTATTTATTATTAATTGTTAGAAAACTAATATAGCATTAGTTAACTAATAGCAATAGTTTAACCAATAATATTTGATTCACGGCTCTTTTTTTGCCATTAGTTAAACCACCAAATCTCATTGGTTAACAAATAGTTAGACATCAGCTGATTCGTTGTAAACTTTTTTAGTATTGTTGCATTGTGAAAATTTGTATACACATTTCACACATAAGTATATTTTCAAGCATCTTCTTTGTATTAAGCTGTAACACATTCTTTTTCATTTTATATTATATTTTAGTTTTGCCGAACCAATTTCAGCAAGAATTCAATATTTTGCACGGTAAAGTTAGACGCGCGGGTTACCATTCTCTATCATATTAAGAACTTTAGTTAAACAATGCACTGTGAATATGAAGTAATACTTAAACAATAGTTATCATTTTAGTTTACTAATAATTAACTAATGACTGTAAATTTGGCCGTAATAAAATATATATGTGATTTTCTGAAACACTATCATTCAGAAGTTATACACAACAAACTATTGAAAGTCATTCAAATTAAAAGAAAAAATTTTCTGTTAATGAAACAAAAACGATTTGTTGTACCGTATTGTGAGTTATATCAATGTACCATATAGTGACTAGTACCACTGAATACAAAATTGAAATACCTTTCAGAAACAGAAAATATTATTTTTCCAAATACTTGCTCAGAAGTTATAGCCCAGCAAACATTTCAAAGTCAAAGAATTTGTAAAACGATGTTTTGCTTATAAATGAAAAACCTTTTACTGTACAATATAGCGATTAAAACCATTCAATAGGGAATCAAAATTCCTTTCAAAAACACCAAATTCTATTTTTCGAAATACTTGCACTCAGAAGTTATAGCCCAGCAAACCTTTGAAAATCACAAAACTATTAAATTCAATTCAATTCAGTTTATTGTGTCTAATGATATTTACAAAATTTACTTACAATAGTATATATATGTACATTTACAAAGAGTTTAAGGATTTTTCCTTTTTCTACTTAATAATACAATTTTGTTTCATGTTATCCTTAATTTTAATATAGTATTTAAGTTAAGGAGAAACTTTTCAAAAACCTTGTGAAATTTTTTTTTTTTATGATAAAAACTTAAAAACTACTTAACTGACTAATCTAATGCGGGTGCTAACTCAACTATATGATTATGTTCAGAATGAAAACATCTAGTATTGAAATTTTCATACAATTTGTATATCTTAACAGCGACCAAATCGACGTTTGCGATTTGGTGTAGTCTTGCTGTAGAATAATGTGTGGGAAGATTAAGGATTAACTTAAGGAGTTTATTTTGAAGGATTTGTAGCCTTTTTATGTGGCATTTAGCACTTTTTACCCAAACTGGGGCTGCATAGTATATAATTGCCTGAAATATAAGTTTGAAAATTAACATTTTATTTTCAATACTTAATGATGAGTTTCTATTTATTAAGGGGTAAAGAGTTCTAATAAGTATGTTACATTTATTAACGATATAAGATACGTGATGTCTATATGTTAATTTTGGGTCTAGAATTACACCTAGATACTTTACGTTGTTTTCCCATTCGATTTCGGTATTGTTTAAGCGTATACCATTTTGGGGAATAAAACACGATTTCCTTTTTCTGGTAAAATAAATTGCTTGACTTTTGTTATAATTTATTGCTATTTTCCATTTTGTAAAATATTTAAGTAATATTACAATGGCCGACTGCAGGTTTGCTATTATTTCTGAAGAGTAAATACCTGAGCATAAGACTGCGGTGTCGTCTGCAAACATGGATATAACACAGTGGTCTATAGTAGGTATATCAGCTGTGTATATATTATATAAAATTGGAGATAAACAGGACCCCTGAGGACATCCTGCATTTATTTGGAAAACGTTTGAGCATTTCGAGCCTATGAACACTCTAAACGACCTTGAAGATAAATAACTTTGGATTATTTTTATAATACTTGGTGGGAAATTAAACTGTATTAATTTAAATATCAAGCCATCGTGCCATACATTGTCAAATGCAGCCTTTATATCCAGCAATATCATACCAGTCGAACTTTGTTGGTTAAAGTTAGACTTAACGATGTTTCTAATGCGTATTAACGGGTGTAAAGTATTATGTGCTTTACGAAACCCAAATTGTTGGGGAGGTAAAATATCTCTACAGTCTAAGAAGTTAATAATTATATCTTTTAAGACTCTTTCTAAGATTTTACTTATAGAAGATAATAAGCTGATTGGACGATAAGAGGATGGGGAATCAGCAGGCTTGTTAGGTTTTTTGATTGCAATAACCTTTGCTTCTTTGAATTCATTTGGGAAATAACTTAAATTAAGGCAGCTGTTTATAAAGTGTGTCAAAAACTTTATACCTTTTCTTGGTAGAGCTTTAAGAATTGTGTTATTGATGCCATCAGCACCGGGTGACTTCTTATTTTTCAAAACCTTTAATGTATCGGAAACTTTTTTATATGTAACAATACAATTTTCTGTGGATACAAAGTTAGAATTGAATTCATTAATTCTATTCGTGACCAAATTTTCGGTTTCAGTATCACTTATACTAGTTGAATATAAATGATTTTCCGAAGAAGTACTAGCCAATAATTCACATTTTTCTTCAGTCGAAAAAAATCGTAAATTATTATGCTTTAGTAATGGGATATTTTTGGATCTCTTCCTTAAAATTTTAGTTAAATTCCAAAAAGGAGAAGAGGATTTGTCTAATGTAGACAATACTTGATTCCATGAATTGTTTCTGAATTTAGTGATTTCCGATTTAATTACAGAATTTAAGGTTTTAAACTCATAGTAGTTACGAACATCTCTATAACGAAGCCATTCCCTACGAAATTGGTTACGGTTTCTAATTAACAATTTGATGTTATTTGGCAAAGGTTTTCTTACGCTTCTCTTTTGTTTTTGTGGAACACTATGCATAACTGCATCATTTAGGGTATCAATAAATCGGCGAAGTGCAGAGTCAACCATCTCTTTGGTTGAATATGTATTATTATTAGACAAGGAAATATTTCTGTTAATGAATTTAGAGAACCGTTTCCAATTTCCATTTTTAAAATCAAAGTAGTTAAGATTGTTGGTCACATAATCGGTTCTCAAAGCTAGTTTGACGGGAAGATGATCGGAACTTAGATCGTTGATAACTTCTGGGGAGGATAAATTATTTGTAAAATTTGTTACGAAAATATCAAGCGTTGAACTTTGACGGTTTAATTGGTGAGGTATGTATGTACTTTCCTCAGGAAATAATATATTTAAATTGTAAGAGTTCTGTTTTTCATATAAAATATTGCCCCAACAGTTGGCTCGTACACATCCCCATGTTTGATGTCGACAGTTTAGATCGCCACCCATTATATACTTTTCACCCCTACTAAGCTTATGGATATCAGAAGCGAAAATTTGCTTATTGGAATTGTCTGGGCCGGCGCGGCCGCCTGGAAAATAGCAAGCATATATATTTATATTACCAATAATAGTTGGAACCTTAATACCGATATTTTCTATAAGAGTAGTGTTCACAATAGGAATTGTCGAATGGCTAATATTTTTCTTTACTATTATAGCTACGCCCCCTCCTCTTCTTAATTCTCTATCATTTCTATGTATAATAAATTCTTGGTGACTAAGGGAAAAATTTGGTTTAAGCCAACTTTCAGATAGCAAGCATATGTGAATGTTATTATTCAATAAGAACTGAAACAGCTCAATACTTTTATTTTGAACGCCTTGAGCGTTCCAAGCTACTATATTTAGTTCATCACTAGCCATTATGAAAGGAATTTTGTGGCGAGGTTTGTTATCACCTCGAATTGATCTAGTTTATTTCTACAATTTCGGAGTTTAGTGATTAATTCAATTGTAATTGCTTGTAATTCCTGAATGGAGAACAATTGTCCGGGATTGTTAAGAGAATTTGCATTATGATTATTGTTACTATTACCACTGCTCTGCAAGTTTCTCGATGCTGGCCAAAGGCCTGATGATTGTGGAACATTTTGCTGGAGAGTATTTGGAAAGTCCTGGTTGTTCACAATGTAAGGGTTGTTCACAGTAGGCCGTTTATTCACTGGCTTGTTACGCTGCTTGACCAGTAAGTAGTTTGCTTTGCTGGGACAATTACTATCAGTTGATTGATGAGGCCCATTACAATTTGCACATTTTACAACCTCCTCATTGCAATTAGCGGTTTGATGGCTCCCAGCACATTTTGCACAAAATGTTTTTACCTTACAGTAGCTTGAGCCATGACCATACATTTGACAGTTGCGACACTGTGTAACTCTGGACTTATTAGTCTTTTGGAAATCCCATTTGACTTTAACATAGTCAATTACGGAGTAGTTTTGTCTTAACTCTCTGATAGTTATAGACTTGCGTTGAAAGTAGACTACGAAAATAACATATACACCATATTGTGTTTTCTTGTTTACAAATTTTACGTCTAGGCATTTTAGTCCCTTGGCGATTAATTTGTTTTTCAGCACGGCTGGATCTTGGGTTTCCAACCCAAATAATAATGCTTTATAAGGTTTTTCTTCTTTTGAAGCATACGAGAAAAATTCATATTTTCCATCAAGAGCATTGCAAATTAAAACAAGGTCTTCTTTTGTATTGCAAAAAACTTTATGACCAATAGAAATCTTTCGTATGGCATAATCTTTTATTTTAGAAATTTTACATATCTCATGAATTTCTTCCAACTTGCATTTTAGAATAGTTATTGGTGGAATGTGTTTTTTACCTTCCTTTGGTATTTTATCGTCTTCAATATCATTATCATCGTCGATTGTCTGTAACGGTGAAAAGTAATTGTTTTTGTCTGCATTTGATGCAGAGTTGTTGTTTTTATGTTTTTTATTTAGATTCATTGAAGTAAGAGGTGCATGCACATCATCACTTTTATATGTACGCTTTATTTTGTTTTCAATAATATACCTATGTAATTGTTTTTGTTAGTTTAATTTATATATATATGAAAATATGTTATAAGAATGCTTATTATTTTTATTTTGAAAACGGTCACAAAAATAAGTAAGCCAATAAGCGAGAACACGTCTGTCGTTGGAGAGAAAGAAACTCGAACTATTAAATAATTGTTCTTTCACTTGTAAAACAAAAACTATTTGTTGAAGCATTAATTATTTATTATTAATTGTTAGAAAACTAATATAGCTTTAAGGCCCAAATTTACACTCATTAGTTAACTAATAGCAATAGTTTAACCAATAATATTTGATTCACGGCTCTTTTTTTGCCATTAGTTAAACCACCAAATCTCATTGGTTAACAAATAATTAGACATCAGCTGATTCGTTGTGAACTTTTTTAGTATTGTTGCATTGTGGAAATTTGTATACACATTTCACACATAAGTATATTTTCAAGCATCTTCTTTGTATTAAGCTGTAACACATTCTTTTTTATTTTATATTATACCAATTTCAGCAAGAATTCAATATTTTGCACGGTAAAGTTAGACGCGCGCACTGTGTTATCCATTTTTAAGAAACAATACAGCAAATGTAAACCAAAACCATATATAGCAGAGCTGTCGATAATGAAACTTACTTGTTTGATAGGGTTACCATTCTCTCTCATATTAAGAACTTTAGTTAAACAATGCACTGTGAATATGAAGTATTACTTAAACAATAGTTATCATTCTAGTTTACTAATAATTAACTAATGACTGTAAATTTGGCTCTAATAAAATGTATATGTGATTTTCTGAAACACTATCATTCAACAAACTATTGAAAGTCATTCAAATTAAAAAAAAGTTTTCTGTTAATGAAACAAAAACGATTTGTTGTACCGTATTGTGTCTTATATCAATTGATAGAGAATTAAAATAACATTAAAAAATTGTAACTTTCATTTTCTCAAATACTTTTATTTAGAAGCTATACTCCAGCAAGCTTTTTAAAGTCAAAAAATAAACAAATTTGTTTCACATATAACTAAAAATTCATTCGATGTACCATATAGTGACTAGTACCACTGAATACCAAATTGAAATACCTTTTAGAAACAGTTATTATTATTTTTCCAAACACTTGCACTCAGAAGTTATATCCCATAAAACTTTTCAAAGTTAAAAATTTAGTAAAATGTGTTTTGCCTATAAAATTAAAATCATGTATGGCAATGTTACGGTATTCTTCCTAGTAAAACATGTAAACAAACTTTGTAAAAAATAGAGATTTTTCAAACACGATAAAAATAAGTAAATTTAAACTGTTTTTCAATAAAATTTATTGTGTGAGCAGAATCAGACTTACAAGATGTCATTATTTTTATTTTAGTTTCTAGGGGAGAAAAATGCTCTTGAAAACTGAGTTTAGAATTTTTTGTTGAATATAAATAGGAAATGGTTTCTTGTACCTTATTAAGGTATACACCATTAGATAGAGGATTAAAACACCTTTTAGAAATAGTTTTTGTCATATTCTGAAATACTTTATTTCAGAAGTTATAGCCGAATAAAAAATTTTTGTAACGAAAATTTACCAAAAAAACTTTTAGGCCTATAAAATAATAACTATTTATTTTAAGGTATTTATTACACATATGAGTTTTTATAGATAATAAAAGGTATTTTCAGAATTGATGACTATCATTGCCTGAATTTATTTCAGAAGTTATATCCTAGCAAAGTCAGTGAAGGCTCTAAAATAAGGACAAAAGTTTTCCACTCATAAAATAGAAACCACTTATATTATAGTATTGCAACATATAGCAATCGATAAAAACAAAACTACTTTTTTGAATTGGTGACTGTCATTTTCTGAGTTTGCGGAATTCAGAAGTTATACTACATCAAACTTCCAACTTTATAAATTTTTTCCTGTTCGCAAACTTTTTATAAAATGCCAATAATAGTGTGCAGCTACTGATAATACAGGTATAAGATGTAGATAGCACAGTGTTATGTGATAACACAAATAACAACTGCCACCACGAATTCGAACTAATAATAAATATTAATATTAATAAGGATTATTATTAGCTTATATTTGCAATTATTAATAAATATTAAAAAAATTAAACATTACAATTACATTTTTTATTGTGTCGATAACAGTTATGTGGTGTAAACTCCTGGATGGCTAAAGGCATTAATATGCGGTGGTTGGTAGCACTAAGTGATTGTTGAAGTATTACAGCAAGTTGGCAGCACTGCCAACTTTATAATGGGCGCATTCATAAGAAGTAGCAGTTGAGCTCAACTGTTGGCCTTAATACTATGTTTAGACGAAGAGTTGAATCACCTGCTTCGCTCCCTGAATCAAGTATATGAATCATGCTGTTTATATGACCCATCTACTGCTTCAATTTGACAGATCTCTCCAGCAAAAAAATTAACCAAATTGCAGTTACAGTTTCCATTTTGTGATTGATTAATTGAAAATTAATGGACAAAAAAAGTAAGTGATAATAAATAATAAGCTTTTTGAAAAAAATACCTACCGAAATATTTATTTTCAAGAAAAAGTGCTAGCAAATGGGACCAGACAGGTGAGCTGGCTCTAATTGAAATATGGTCAGAGAAGATGCCACAGTTGCGTAGCTGCCGGAAGAACAGCCACATTCATATGGAAATGGCTTCTGAATTGGAAATGCAGGGTTTTAAATATACCCCGGAAGAACTACGAACAAAAATGCACAACATGACTTGCAGATACCGATAGGTAAGTATATTGAAGCATGTATGTTTGTACATATGTATGCTGGTGGAGTCCATACTTTGTTGCGGATGAAATTGCCGTTTTGTAGCAGAGTTCACCGGAGTTTATCACAACAGGAGACAACTTGTAGCTGCCGTGTCCACTGTGAACATGATTTAAGTTTTTAGAGTGGACAGGACAGATTAAGTGATCCTCCTGTTATGATTAACTCCGATGAACTCTGCCGCAAAAAAGGGCACACAAATTTCCCTAACAAATTGGCAAATATGTTTGCCAAGTAGGATTGTACCAACTACCTGTTTGAATTTTGTTAAATACTTGGAAATTGTGTATATTTTTATTCACAAATGATAGCATGCTATGTGATAAACAATTTAAATAAATAGGGGCCCCTTTGAAAGATTTAATGTAAAATATATATATACACATGTAAGTACATATGTATATATACATATGGCTCCTTTATGTTCCAATAAAGGAGCGATATGTACATACTTCGGTATTTATTACCTAACTATTACATATATGTATATTTACAGGAAAGAAAAACTAAAAATTGGTTCAACCGGTGGTTCTCCCTCAGAGTGGGACCTCTATAAGAATATGGAAAGATTATTGACTCCATTTAAGAGTTATCACCCCGAAGCCTTAGTTTCCGATAGTATAAATGGTAATCAATAAGAACACATATTGAAAATATTAATACTCAAATTAAAATATGACTTTATTTATTTTTAAGACATTGCATTAAATATTGGAGCAGATCCAATGCGGTCACCATCACCCTCATCAAAAAGTGTACCCCTATTGCCATCGCCATCGCCATCACCATCACCATCAGTATCCATGCCAGATGTGCCAGCACCGTCTAAACTTCGTATGTCTGCAAATAAAAAGAAGAATAGTTTTGAAAACATTTTAAAATCTATGGAAAATAATGTGGAAAAAATACAAAATGGCATAAAAGGTACCACAGAAAAAATGTTGTCAATTGAAGAGGAAAAAAAGAAATTTTAAAAACTTTCACTGCCAAAAAAGCCGAAGTTCAAAATGCTTTACTTGAATTTTAAAAAAAAACATAGTTTTTTAATTATTTAATTTTATTTGATCTCGTTTTATATGATCTCGTTTTTTGAATTATGTGTTTTTTTGTTTGTTTTACCATATATTCATATGATATATTTATGTACATACATATTTTTTGAATTTTTTATACAGAATATGTACCCTACAAGAAATGAATGACTGAAACTAACACAAACAACATTTTTTTACTAACACATTTACAACAATTTTACATTCAATTCAACAGTTATTATAGTTGCTCTACTCTAACATATATGCTAGAGTGGAACATCTAATATACATATGTCAAAACAATTAAAATATTGAATTTTACTGAAAATAATTTAAAGTTCGTTCGGTTTGTAAGATTAAAATGTATAAAAGTGGTAAAAAAATAATGGTGCTTGTGAAAAAGTAAGATAAAAATAATAACGAACATAAGAAATTGTATAAAGTTTAATTAAAAATATGTATTCGTTTTTTTCAATATTCAGATATTTGGAAAGGGCATGATGTGTTAGTGGTTGAAGAAGGCTTTAATACAATTCATTCTGTGCAAATTAAAGTTTATACGATTTAAAAAAGATAAGTAAAATAATGAATAAAAGATATTCACAAAGTTTAATTTAATTTGTATATTTATTTTCAAAATTTTAGATATTTGTAAAGAGCAAGGTGCATTGGACATGAAAAGGTGTGAAGAGGGCTAGCTACCGCTTAAGTTAGTTTGTGTTTTTGTTAATTTGTTGTATATTTGTTTTAAATATTATATTTACTTGTGTATTTTAAAATCAAATAAAATAAAACAAAAAGTATATTTTCTGTCAGTATATCAATCATGTATGATTGCTCAATTGTGGGGGATATATTATTCAATTATGATCAGTCAAAATTGAGTAATATGTATGCTATCATTGATTATTAAAAAGTACTGGAGTGAGCAGTTCAACTATATGTTATATTCGTTAGTTAGAGAGAGATGCAAGATCACACGTACACAAAAGTTTCCATCACATTTTTCATTTTGCCCTTAATAAAGTGATGGAAACTTTGTTCTACGCAATGATGAATATGTCCTGCCTGACTATCGATCAAATGAGCAGTCAATTGACTGGTAGTCTTCTTGTAGGGTATGTACATGTATATATATATCGATGGCAGAGCTGTAAATCAGTCATTCGTTTTTTATTTTAATTCGTTACGAATTATGTTAATTTTAAATTTATTATTTTCACAACAGAAAAGAATCGAATAAAATCTTAATCAAATCAAACGAATTAGGCAGAAATGAATTTCAATTCAAATTAATTTGTTAAATTGAATTTCCATACTCTTTTGTTATGTGTGCTACTATATATTACTTTAGGTTATAAATATGTTTTAAAAAGTATTGAAATAAATAATAATTAAAATAATAATTGAAATGATAATAATTGAAATAAATTAATACTTACACAAATACTCAGATATTGCTGATCTCATTTTTTCGGCATTGTTTCTTTGATCCGTTAAAGCTGTTATATATTCCGGATACAACCGATTTACCTCCGCAGCCTCTAAAGCTTTCAACCAATTTTCATTTATTTTGTCATTGTTTTCATTAAGGAAATTATGAAGGACACAACATGACAATATAACAACGTTCTCATTTCTTATGGCATTGTCAACGCCTTTTCCAATGCGCCTAAAACGTGCTTTCAAATGTCCAAAAGCGTTTTCAACAACTCGACGTGATTTGGAAAGTGAATAGTTGAAACGCTTTTGTTGGTAGCTTTGCGACAATTGAAAAGGATACGGCTTCATAAGCTTTTCGCTTAATCGAAATGCTGAATCGGCGATTATATGGACTGGAACATCTACCTCAGAAATATTTTTTTTCAAATCCACCAAAATATCGCACTGATCCAGCTGTTGCCTTAGAGACGATTGTTGATAAATCTGTGAATCGTTGCAACGTCCTGGGCTACCACAGCTTACATAAATAAAACGACACCTGTAATATAATAGGTACAAACACATCGATTTACTAAGACATACATTTATATTTAATAACATACCTTGCGTCGACCAATGCTAAAAGCACAATTGAGTACCACCCTTTGTAATTATAATAATCTGTAGCCTCTTCGTGACAATAACAATATTTAGCAGACGCAGCTGCTCTAAAAGCTGGGAATGCATCTGATTTAGCTCCATCAGGAAGTTCAGGCACATATTAGAATCTTCTAATATTCTTACCTTTGAAGATGTTCTTCTTGTCAGGAAAGCACTTATAAAATTTTGTTTTTTTTTCATCCATTATAGTGTTTTGTTTTATTTTATTTATTTCAAATAATTAACTTTTTACTTTTGATTATTATTTTGTTTTTGTTTTGTTTGACAATTCTATTTTGTTTTGACAGGTAGTGCAGATAAACTGGCGATAAACTGCGATAAAAGTTAGAGAAGATACAAATTTTACGTGCTTCGCAAGTAGATTCATATTGAATCTACTTGATTCGCTCTCATAATTTTGTATGGCGAAGCAAGTTGATTCGGTCATGATTGGAGTGTGAAGCATGAATAGAGAGCGAAGCACGTATCGTCTAAACATAGTATAACAACAGTTACTTCTTAGAAACTGCTTGATGTAATGCATTTGTAATGTATGTAATGCATTTGTAATGTTAAACTTAACAAATATTTGTTCCTGCCACCTAACAAAACATATAAAAGAAATAGCTCTATTTGACCAGCTGTTCAGGCTGAGCACAACATGTTGAGTATAGGTAACGAAAAAAGTTTCTGATGAAAAATTACTCAACTGCAGCTGCTACAATGTTAGTGTATGTGTGTGAATAAAATGATTACAGTGTTGCCAATGCATTTACACTTGCCTGTGTCTCCAATTACACACTGAAGAAAATTAGGCTGATGACATAGTGACCGCTAGAAGCGAAGCTATATCATGCTATAAGATGTCAGAGTGAACGCTATATTAAACAAGGCAATTTCTTTTGTTTACATTAATTTATTAGTGCTTTTTTTTAGGAAAGATGGATTCGGTTTTTCATGTCAATTAATACTTTCAATACATTTTGTTTGTTTAATTTAATTTTTATTTGATTTTAACACACAAAAGTTTATTAAATAATCACAATTTCACAAAGAAAAGGCATGCACAAAAAGGAAAACAGAAAAATGACATGACAGAAAAACAAAAACAAAAGTGAAGAAGCTACAACGTGCTACAAACCATTACACAACCTGCTTTGTAGCATAAATCGCTTCTATCTTCGCTTCGCTTCTAGCGGTCACTCTGTCATCAGCCTTACACTACACATCTTTTATGTAGGTTAAAATTAAAAGAAAAATAAATAAAAATGGAACCCAAATTAGAATTACTGTAGCATTTTGTATATTAACATAGTTCACCTTTATATTTATTGTCAATAGAAAAACTACTTTTATAGATATACTTTTTCATTATTAATTAGATTCCTGATATTAATACATCATTTTTCTTATGTATTGATAATAGTATTAATTGTTCCATTTATATATATAATAAACATCTTTTATAATTAAAAGTCGTGCACTTAATTCAATAATATCGCGATTATTACCATCCGATATATAACAGTTTGGCGACGAGGTAAAATTGAAAAAAAAATATGGATACAGAACAATTTACAATATTTATGAGGACGCAAACTCAATTACTGTCGCAAATATCGAGATTGTCTACTGGTGCTAGTTCTTCAAGTGCAGTACAGAACAGCAACAACATAATCAATACGGCATTGGTCCCCAATTTCGACGCTTTTGATCAAGATAAAGAATCATATAAGAATTACATACAACGTTTTTCGAATTATGTCAAAATGAAGGGTGTTGATGACAATAAGGAGTATTGTGCAAAGCTCCTTTTGAATTCAATAGGTGCTAAAAATTTTAATAAAATAACGGCGTTGGCAGCACCACAAACAGCAACAGAACTACAGTATGAAGAACTTTTGAAACTGCTGGAAAATCATTTATCCCCTAAGAGGAATGTGTTGGTGTCACAACACAAATTTTTATCCAAATATCAGAGTGAAGGACAATCATTGGCAGACTTTGTGGCAGTACTTCGTACGGATATAACAGACTGCGAGTTTTTATCGGAGTGTGAGTGCAAAAGTTCGATTGCTGATGTGTTTTTAAGGGCACAGTTCATCAGAGGTATAACTGATAATACCATTAGAGAACAACTTCTTCAATCAAATTCCCCCAAATTTGATGAAATTATTATGAAGGCTTTGGCACTTGAAGCCGCGAAAGCTGATGCAAAAGAATTATCACAGGCTATAAGTTCACCTAGTACAACTATAAACAAAGTTTTCAGCAAGAAAAAAACACAAAATCATTCCAAGATTCAACAACGTAAACCCAAACACAAAGTTAATTACGAGAAATTGGGAATCGCTGGATTATGTTTACGGTGTGGCAGGAACGACCATTTTGCAAAGGGTTGTCGCTCAGGTACGAAATTAAAATGTAATTTATGTGCAAAACATGGGCATGTGGCAAAGGTCTGCATTGCTTCTTTGTTGAATAATAGTCATAATGCTGGAGATCCAAATAAAACTAATACACGGGGTAACTCAGCACACCAAGTCTGTAGTAATAGTACAGATTATGGAATTTA
Organism: Tachina fera; assembly: GCA_905220375.1. Taxonomy (NCBI): domain Eukaryota; kingdom Metazoa; phylum Arthropoda; class Insecta; order Diptera; family Tachinidae; genus Tachina; species Tachina fera. Next base: position 60,508,072 of record LR999965.1, on the reverse strand, counting down.
CAAAATTATAGATGTTTACCGCAGTGATTATACAAATAAAAATTGCGAACGGTACTATGCGGAAATTGCGATAGAAGGTAAAATGGTAAAATTTGAAGTAGATTCTGGTTCCGGATATTCCTTCTTGCCCAGAAGCTTATTTAAAAAGCTTAAATTGTCTAACCAAATAAAACCTACAAATATAATTTTTCGATCATACATGCAAAACACATTTACTCCTGAGGGCAAAGTTTACGTACATGTCCAATTCAAAAGTGCTTCCATTCTAGATGATCTTTATATTGTTCCAGACGGCTGTGTGGCTCTCATAGGCCGTACTTGGATACGTCGTTTAGGAATTAATCTCATTGAATTAGATCAAATTCAAATATGACTGTGACTAATTCTATTACGGATTCTAACCAAATTGAGTCCTTAAAAACAGAATTTAGATCTGTTTTTGAGCAAAAAGTTGGTTGTATTCCTAATTATAAGGTTGCTCTGCAGTTGCGTGAAAATGTCATGCCTGTTTAAACTAAAGAACGTCAAATTCCTTACGCATTAACAGAAAAAGTTAACAAAGAACTAGAAGATTTAGAAAAATCGGGAATTATCTCTAAAGTTGCCAACAGTGACTGGGGTTCACCATTAGTTGTTGTTCCCAAAGCTGATGGAGGCGTGCGTCTTTGCGTCGACTACAAAGTGGGCGTGAATCAAAGGTTGGTAAGTGCACATTACCCGATACGAAAAATAGATCAAATTTTCAACAGTCTCAAGGATTCGAGATATTTCTGTCGCCTTGATCTGTATAAAGCTTACTTGCATGTTCCAGTTGATGAATTGTCATCTAAAATTCAAACTATTTCAACGCATCGGGGTACATTTCAGATGAATCGCTTGTCTTTTGGAATCAAAACTGCACCTGCTGAATTCAATAGGATTATAGACCAAATATTGCGTGATGTTCCAAAGACAGAGTCTTACTTCGATGACATTGTGGTACATGGTGAGTCGTTCGCCCAGTGCGAACTTAATCTGAAATATTGCTTGAAACAACTTAAAAAGTACGACCTTCATTTGAACATTTCTAAGTGTACATTCTTTCAAAAGCAAATTGAATTCTTGGGTCACACTGTGGAGTACAACAAAGTGCAAAAATCTATTTCCAAAGTGAAAGCCATTTGGGAAATGTCACAGCCAAAATGTGTAGAGGATGTTCGAAGGTTTCTTGGTATGGCAACGTACTATTCAAGATTCATACCCAATGCATCTACACTAACTACACCCTTACGGCGTTTATTATGTAAAAATACATCTTTCAAGTGGAATTATTTTTGTCAAAAAGCTTTCAACGCACTGAAAAATGAAATTGCCAGTGATCGTGTTTTGATGCCATTTAACCCTAAATTACAGGTTCAAATTGCATGTGATGCAAGTCCGACAGGAATAGCGGGTGTCTTGTCTCACATTATTGATGGTGAGGAAAGACCCATTGCTTTTGCGTCAAGATCATTAACTTCGGCAGAACAAAATTATTCCCAGCTGGATCGAGAGGCTTTGGCAATAGTGTATGCAATTCAACATTTCCACGAATACGTCTATGGTAGATTTTTTAAGCTGGTTACAGACAATCAGCCATTATCGCGTATTTTCCATCAAAATGCAAAATTGCCCCAAATGACGTTCTCAAGGCTTCAGAGATACGCAGCTTTTCTAACTGGATACAACTATGAAATTGTTACAAAAAAAGTGAAGAAAACATTAACGTGGACTGTTTGTCGAGGGCTCCTCTATTTTCAAGCTTATCTCCTATCCATTTCGTAGACAAAGAAGTACATTCTATTTGCAGTTCAACACTATTACAAATAAATTCATCAACTCTAAACTTTAATTCAATTCGTGGCGCAACAAAAAGTGATGAAAAACTATCGAAAATAATTACAAAATTACGTACTTCAAATGTGACTGATACCGAATATACGATTGATTCAGACATTTTATTCAAGGATAAAAGGGTAGTGATTCCATGTTCGCTTCAACAAGCAGTACTTGACGAACTTCACCACACACATTTGGGCATTACCAAAATGAAGCAATTAGCAAGGAGGTATGTTTTCTGGTCATCAATAGACAAAGATATTGAAATGCACGTGCTTGTGCTTCTACGCAAAATAGTCCCCCAAAAGTAATTTTACATTCGTGGGAGGAGCCACAAGAAAACTGTCAGCGAATTCATATTGACTACGCGGGACCTTATCAGGGTCATCAGTTCCTGGTAGTCATTGATTCCAAATCTAAATGGGTAGAAGTGGGCGTGTGTTCCTCAGCACCAACTTCAACTTCAACAATAGAGCTTTTGTCAAACATTTTTGCTAGAAATGGATATCCTGATGTTATGGTATCCGATAATGCATCTATTTTCAAAAGTGACAAATTTTTAAAATTCTGCAAGAATTGTGGAATTTTTCAGAAATTCATTGCCCCTGGCCATCCAGCAACAAACGGTTTGGCTTAACGGAGTGTCCAGACACTAAAGAAACGCTTAGCAGCTATGGCAGACGATCCATTACCTATTCCTAAAAAAGTTCGAGAGATTCTTTTTCGTTACAGGGCAACACCACTACGAAATGGAAAGTCGCCATCTGAGCAGTACCTAGGAAGGCAGATCAGAATTGAACTTGATGCTTTAAAGCCTGTAATAGTTCCTGTTGGTCCAGTTCATAAAAAAATAGCAAGACAGCTGAGTGAGGGAGATCGTGTTCAAGGTAGATACTATATCTTAAATAAACCATCATGGAAACTTGGCATTATTTCTAAAAAACTTGGTCGTCTTCACTACATGGTTCGTCTTAATAACGGTTTTGTCTTCATACGTCACATAGATCAATTGCGTCCTACGAATATACAAATGGCGGACACATCCACAAACGTACAGACCAATTCAAAGCAAAGTCCAGAAGGTCAACGAATTTTTCCACATCCAAATTTATTGGCTTACCTTCCTAGCCAGATATTTTCACATAATACTTCAGCCCCTAGTACCACGCCAACAGAAACAACAGAAGAGCCAAATGTCACCACCTCTGGATTCATTTTTCTTTTTGGTTTACGTCTGGCATCTCTTCTGGCTGCTGATGTCAAAACGCGAAGCCTTGTGTATCATCAGTTCTCTTTTAACACGCGACGGCATCAGATCAAAAACGTAATCTCAATACACACTTAAACTTACACATTGATATCTTTTTATAGAAACTTAAATAAATAACTATTACTTCTTAATTCCGGTTGCTCTTATTAAACCTTGGAACAATTGGTAAGTTACCCTCCCACTCGACTATCCAGTGACAGTTTCAGAAGTGGGATAGGTAACAAGTGTTCGGTTTAGGAAAGTTTATGTACTAAAATAATAAAAGAAATAAGAAAAAAGGAAAAGTAAATTTTATTAGAGTGGACGATTGATGGAAAAGTTGTCCATCGTGAGATTAAAGGAAAAGTTGCGCGAGATCGGGCTGAAAACGTCGGGAGTCAAAAGTGAGCTGATCACTCGTTTACGCGAAGCGAAAGTGGCAGAACCTGAAGAAATGGAGGTACCAATGACGACGCCAGGTATGGTGGAGGAATTGCGTGATGACTTTTTGCGTCTCCAGCGTACAATGGAGTCGCTCACACATCAATTCCAAGCGTACACGACGACGACGTCAACGATTGGTACAAATGTCTTGCTGCCACAGAATTCGGCTGAAAGAGAAATAGAAAAATGTGTAACTGCCGCTCCAGTTACCATGTGTGAGGATCAACGACAATCAGAAACCACAAGTATGTGTCAACAGAATTTAAAGCAACAGCAGCAACAACAACAACAAATTTTTGAAAATAAAAACTACCACCAAACGTATATGGGAATAAGTGAACCTAATGTACCAATGTCTGTACAACAATACCAACAACAACAGACATCATCAGTAAGGCACAACTCGCAACAGCAAGGCATGTTTGTGCAAAATAATTCAAATTGGCCGTTGAATAATTCGTATGTTTTGCAGTCGCCAACCTCAGCTACATCAAGTGTTAATGCAAATATGTTTATGCCTGCTCGATCTTGTTTCAACTCGGCAATAAAGGGAACAACTACACCGTGTGTAAATAACGAACGTTTTTCATTTAACAATAACAATCATTGTAGTGTGCGTGAAATAATTGATGTGTTGCCTACATTTAGTCCTAACAGTGACGGCATTACTTCAGTGCAATTTATTGAAAGGGTTGAGGAATTAAAAGATGCATATCAGTGGACTGACGGAATGGTACTATTTGCCATGAGAAGCAAAATGTTAGGTGTTGCAAAATTATGGGTTGATGCTCAACCAATATTTAAGAATTGGCATGATTTTGTGATTGCTTTTATGAATGATTTTCCGTGCGTTGTGAACAGTGCCGATATACATATTCAGATGATGAATACGCATCAAAAGAAAAGTGAAACAGTTATTGAATACTACTACAATATGTTAGCAATTGGTCGCCGGGGCCAATTAGATGAAAACGCGATTGTAAAATATATAATAAACGGTTTAGAAGACTATAGTTTACGAAAAACATTGTCCGTAATATCTTTTGTGAAGTGTCCGGAATTATTGAGATCGTTACAAAGTGCGGTGGCAAGCTTAAGACCTCAAACGAGTAATGTGAACACGAAGCAAAATTTGCCATTTAAGAAAATTAGTAATGAACAGAAATCGAATGGACAATCGATTATAAAATCGCCGCGTAAATCAGGCCCAACATGTTACAACTGTCGGGAAGTTGGACATTTGTCGCGAAATTGTTCGAAACCTCAGCGTAGGCCAAGAGATCCGGTAAATACAATTGATAAAAACATTATGACGAAAGGTGTTCTAGTAAACAATCTGAAGTGTAACGCATTAATAGACTCGGGAAGTGCTGTCTCTCTTAAAAAAAATAAAAAAATCTGTCGCGGAAAAGCTAAACGGTAGTGTAGTAACATGCAACAAAGTATTGCAAGGTTTCGCTGGAGGCGAATACAAGTGTGACGAAAAAATGGAAAACGTTAAAGTAGAAATCGACGAACAGTGTTTTAGCTCCGATCTATACGTCGTAGACAATAATACAATGGCATACGAATTAATAGTCTGTTTGGACATTTTATCTAACGGTCGTGTAATTATAGAAAATGGTAAATGCCAAGTGTATGCAATGCGCAGTAATGATGTCAAGTGTAACGACAACCTCGAGATCAGTGAAAAGAAACAAGTAGTTGGATTACTGAATAAATACGCCGATTGCTTTGCTGACACGTTAGATAAAATTGGGAAATACAGTACCACGAAAATGCACATATCTGTAACGTCATCGAAACCCATTGCACGAAAGCCGTACGTCATACCAATTCCTAAACAAGAAATCGTTGAAAGCATTATCAGTGAGTTATTGGATTTGGATATAGTTCGCCCATCAACATCAGTTTATGCGTCTCCTATCGTTCTGGTACCCAAATCCAATGGCGAGGATAGACTGTGTGTGGACTATCGGGCATTGAATGATGTCACCGAGAAGCAACCGTGGCCAATGCCAACTGTAGATGGTGTTTTATCAACTCTCGCAGGTAAGAAATATTTTACCACTCTTGATATGATGTCTGGCTATTACCAAATCGAAATTGACGAAGAGTCAAAGAAATTTACCGCCTTCATCACGCACAATGGTCATTTTGAGTTCAACCGTATGCCATTCGGGCTCAAAAATGCGCCATGCACATTCCAGAAAATGATGATGAAAATTATAGAGCCGTTGAAAGGAAAGGTAGTTAGCTATGTTGACGAGGTGATAGTGGCATCCAATACGTTCGAAAAGGGGTTATGTCAACTTGAAGAATTTTTAAAAATCATTAAGCATGAGGGGCTAACGCTTCGATTGTCCAAATGTTTCTTTATGAAGGATAGCGTTTCATTTCTTGGGCATGAAATTGATGCGAATGGAATTAGGCCCGGCCGTATTAAAACCATAGCCATACAAGAATTCCCACCACCAACTTCAATTACTGAAGTAAGACGTTTTTTGGGCCTAACGGTCTATTTTCGAAAATTTGTAAGGGACTATGCTCGTATTGCGTCGCCAATAACGAAATTGACACGTAAGGATGTTCCCTTCAGTTGGTCTGCAGAATGTGAGGACGCGTTCCGAGCATTGATAGTCGCCATAACTAATGAACCAGTACTGGGCGTATACGACATTGAAAAAGAACAAGAGCTCCATACAGATGCAAGTAGCAGTGGACTAGCAGCAATTTTGATACAGCGAGAAGCTGATGGTACTAAAAAGCCTGTTGCGTATTACAGTCGAGTGTGCAGTGAAGTAGAGAGCCGATATCATGCGTATGAGTTACAAATTTTGGCAGTAGTAGAAGGTTGTGAACGATTCCGGATATATCTTGCGGGCAAGCATTTTACTATCTATACAGACTGCTCTGCGATTTCGAGTATAAAAGCTATGACACCAATAAATCGACGAGTATCGCGTTGGATGCTGAAGTTGTTGGAGTACGATTATACAACATGTCATCGTCCAGGTAGCCAAATGAGTCATGTCGACGCCATGAGCCGTGCACCAGTAGAACAGCCAGCCGAAGTTGAAGATGTAACCGCAAAATTGATGGCTATCGATATCTCAGCTGAAGATTGGATTCTCACGATGCAACAGCAAGACCCAGAATTAAAGCATATAGTAGCTGTGCTGAAAGGTGAAATCGATTCGACAGAAAGGGGAAATTATGTTAATGAATTTGCGTTCAAGAAACATAGATTGTACAAAAAATGCAAAGACGGAAGAGAATTGCTTGTCATACCACGTGGGGTTAGATGGCGAATCGTTAAATTATGCCATGATGATGTTGGACATCTAGGAGTAGATGGTACCATTAAGAAAATTTTCCAAAACTTTTGGTTTCGTCGAGCTCGAAATTATGTAAAGGGCTATGTGAAATGTTGTGTTGAATGCTGTTACAATAGACAACCTAGTCGGAAGGAGTGTCAGCTATATGGAATGGAAATTCCATCGTTACCGTTTGAAGTGATTCACATGGACCACTTAGGACCATTTATCAGGACTCGAAAAGGCAATGAATACGTTTTAGTTGTTGTCGATTCATTGACCCGTTATTCAATTGTCGTGCCAGTTAAATCAACGAAAACGAAGCCTGTAGTGGATGCCCTCAACTATCTAACGCTATATTTTGGGTTGCCAAGAAGAATTGTGACAGATCGCGGAACTGCTTTCACCTCATCAGTGTTTGGGGATTATTGTAATGTCAACGGTATCCAACATATTAAAGTAGCTGTACGTACGCCACGAGCAAATGGGCTCGCAGAAAGAATTAATCAGTCAGTATTGTCATATTTGAAAACGTCACCGACTACAAACGATTGGGACAATGAGTTGCGCAACCTGCAATGGAAGTTGAATACGACTGTTAATTCCACTACAAAATATTCGCCTATCGATTTGGTTTATGATTTTCCATTAAAAGACATTAGTGCTAACAAATTGTTATCTGCTGTTCATGATAATAACCCCAATATGGAAACTACAACACCAAGTGAACGACGCGAAGATGCTATCAAGAACATCACCACAGCTCGAGAAAAGTGGAAAGAGAGGTTCGACGCAAAGCATGCCAAACCGCATGTTTATCAAAAGGGTGATCTTGTTCTGATGGAAAGTGCGATGCCTAGCACTGGAGAATCCCGTAAGCTTGACGCAAAATATAAAGGTCCATACGTTGTCGACAAAGTTTTACGATATGACCGATATGTCATTCAAGACATCGAAGGAGCGCAACGAAACCAACGACGATTTCGCACTGTAGTCAGTAGTGACAAAATAAAGCCATGGTGCACACTTTTCCCTGAAATAGATGACGATTACCAAGATGATGCTGAGGGAGATGACTTTGATGATGAATAACTCGAGGATAGGCTATCGTTAGGTTGGCCGAGCAGTCACCACCTCTGGATTCATTTTTCTTTTTGGTTTACGTCTGGCATCTCTTCTGGCTGCTGATGTCAAAACGCGAAGCCTTGTGTATCATCAGTTCTCTTTTAACACGCGACGGCATCAGATCAAAAACGTAATCTCAATACACACTTAAACTTACACGTTGATATCTTTTTATAGAAACTTAAATAAATAACTATTACTTCTTAATTCCGGTTGCTCTTATTAAACCTTGGAACAATTGGTAAGTTACCCTCCCACTCGACCATCCAGTGACACAAAGGAAAAACAATACCCAGATTTAGATAATACCGAAGATGAGAATACAGAAGTAACAGAAGCACCAAAAGAACAACAACAGGCAGATTTAGATAATACCGAAGATTATAATACAACAACGACAGAAATACCAATAGAAAGACAACAGTCGACTTTGGAAAATATCGAAGATGAGATTACAGCAACGGCACTCCCACGTACATCTGGTCGACAGAAGAGGCAACCTCGATATCATAATGATTATATAAGATACTGATATATGTTCTTGTTATGTGAGGGAGAATTGTAGCATTTTGTATATTAACATAGTTCACCTTTATATTTATTGTCAATAGAAAAACTACTTTTATAGATATACTTTTTCATTATTAATTAGATTCCTGATATTAATACATCATTTTTCTTATGTATTGATAATAGTATTAATTGTTCCATTTTTATATATAATAAACATCTTTTATAATTAAAAGTCGTGCACTTAATTCAATAGTATCGCGATTATTACCATGCGATATATAACAATTACACACAGATTATACAAGAATTTAATTACATGGCCTACAAATGTGAGTAGAAATTACACACTGTCTAACTACACCCATATTGCCAACACTGAATGACGATAATCATGCAGGAATGCCGCGTTTTTCACAAAAATTTTTCAGTTGTACCAACAAAATACATGTGTTTTTTGGTGTTGTATTTTTATTGTAGTTGTGGATGTACTTAGTATAATTGTGTCATGGGCAGTATTTTTACGGCCGCTTGAAATGATGTTCTTGTTTAGAAAGTAGCAGTTATATATGTAGTCGTATATTGCTTGTGTAGCTTTTGCAATTAAAGATACATTTTTCTTATTTTTTCTGACGCTTTGAAAAAATGTATGTACATATCGATTCATTATTGCCAAGAAGCTTAAAAAATAATTTTTGAAATTGGTTTTTTATAAAAATCATTAACTTGTTATCATTGGCATTATCTGTCAAAATTTTATAACCATAGGATATACCGTTTAAATTCTATAGGAAAAACAAATTAAGCTTAAGTACTCATTATATTTGGATTACAGTTTTTCTAACAGCAACTTGTAACTTAAGCTAAAATTTCCTTTTGAAAATAAAGCAATTAAGAGTGCTATATTCGGATTGGCCGAATATTCTATACCAATCACCGATGTCATATGAATTATATATATGTATACATACATACAAAATTACATATTTGTTTTATAAAAGACAAATAGTTAATTTTTTGGTCAATTGCAATTATTCGACTAACCAACTTGAATAAAATATTTTATTCTCGATATTAGCAATAGTTGAATGTTTTATTCTGCATTTTTTCATTATAAATATTTTTAAAATAATTATCTAGAGAGTACTTTAACATATGTAGATCAGCCCTTTCTGATAGCAATTTATTCACCCACATCTAAAAAACTTGAATACAGATAAAACGACCCAAATTGCCGAAAGTATTTATTTTATTCGCTCCACTGGCAGTTTTACATGATTGTAAAAATTTCACTGATGGCGTGCATACCCTTGAATCAAAGAATATAAGATTACGCATTGCGCATGTTTGTTAACTTGAGTGTGCTGGTGTGACGTCAAAGTGACGTAGAAATTAAAAATGTAAACAAAATTGCCCTAATAGACGTGTTTGTGTGATTGTGTTTATGTTTATTGGCTAATGTGACGTACATGCGCAGAAAAAGCATTTATTTAAAAGCTGAATGCTTAATCTTGTATTCTTTGACTCATGGTGCATGCCTAACGGCCATGCGCATTGCAATTTTTACCAAAAAGATAATCTATCGTGGCTATAAACACTTTTGGCGCCATAACATTTAAATGTCGCGTTTTTCGAAAAAAATTTTATAACCATTTTTTTTAGAATAAATACCACAACATTTCTTCTAAATAATTTTCTCCTAAATGCGAAAATTACCATGGTCCTTTAATGGGATGAAACTAAGTTTTTTTTGAAAGACTTTTTTAACGGCTCTCGCTAAAAATTGGATAGCGATAATTATATTTCATTTTCATTATATCATAAGATAAGATCTGTGTAATACATACACTCATTAGATTTGGACCGAATATATATCATTTTACAATACAAGAATCAAATATAAGCTATGTTATGTATTTGGAAATTATGCTACATCTCGTGATCCATTGAATGTATCTCAACAAATGTACACACATTTGTGTGTAGACGACGGAAGAAAACATATTTTCGTAGAAAAAGTCTGCGCACATACTTGTATATATTATGTAAATTCACAAAAAGACAATTAGAATTCCGCCGATGCAGCCGCCGCATGCATCGGCGGCTGCGCAATTTCGAGACAAAATTCGGCACCGGCTGTTAATCTATGCGTCGAACAGCTTCGTGCTCTGCTTTTGTTTGCATTAGACCAAGGCGAATTCAGTATCAGGTGACCTTATCAGCCCGGCTGATTATCAGCTGTTGATGCCAAATTGAGCAATTTGAACCAAAATGTCAAAATTTGCTTGGAAATCTTCTGACAGTTTGGTTTTGTAGCACGGCAAACTACGTGTTGTTTTTTGTGTTGTAAAATTGTTCTAGCGATGAGTTCACCTGATACTGAATTCGCCTTGCATTAGACTTTCGCGTCTTTGCCACAGAAGTGAAGAAGGTGACAGGTAATAAGTAAGAGTGCTATATTCGGCTGTGCCGAATGTTATATACCCTTTACCAAAGAGCGTTTATGTAGTATAGAAATCAGGGCTGCCGTTTTTGGTTATTTCTAACCAAAAGTGGTTATTTTTTTCTTTAATGTGGAGATGTGAATATTTTTCTCATTTTGGTTATTTTGTTTGCCAAAATAATGATACACATGTACATATTTTTTATGTTATACTTTTTAAGCTTTTATGTTCTTGAATTTTTAGTATTGCTACCAAGGCAACTGAAAATAAAACAGCTGTGACTAAAATCGCTATTGCAGCCACCTCTAATGAATTCGCCTTGATTGCTACTTACTTGCTTACAATACTTTTCTTTTACAACACTGTCAACAACTTTTAATTTAACTAAATGTACGCAACTCTGTACTACAGAGCACTATGTGGTCCATAGGAGGTGACCACGTTTGCCCGCCCGTATCGCCTCCTTCCTAAAAAAATTGGTCACATCTTGGAAAATATTAATTAGTTGGACAAATTTAAAGTTTTTCGAAAATCTCAAAACTCGAACTTCCAGTAATTCTTAGTATGCACGTTTTTAGAGTACTATGTGGTCCACTTTTGTATTCGTATTCGCCAAATTCAGACAAATACGAATACTTTTCCAAAGAAATTAAATAAATAAATGCATAAATCCTAAACGAAATTTAAATAAATGACTAAAAATTTTAGTTTGTACAAATACATTAATTTTTTTTATAGAAATTTGTGCTTTGTATCATTTTCAAATATTATTCAATGACGATCATGAAAATTTTTGGGTTCTTTTTTTTATTAACTTTAAAGTACGCCAACAAGAGTGTGATGTCCTTTTTCATAAAATTTTTTTATATTTCATATTGCATACAATATTCGTATTCGTATTCGCGAATATCTTTTGAAATATTCGTATTCGTATTTGCGAATATCAAAAATTGGCATTCGTTACAACACTAATACATACATATGTAGGTAAAAGAACTATATTTGTTATGTTATTATTATTAACTGTATTATTATTATATATTTACATGCGTTACATTATAAATATGTATGCATTTTAAATCCCAGTAAAAAAAATGGAAGTCATTCTAGTGGAACTACATTTTCATGTCTTTCAAACAATCGATATTTTTAATTTGCCGAGAGTGAGCAAAAACCATGTAGAAGCTTATTTTAGTCATACAAAACCTTGTAACTCCTCCATAGTGTTAGAAAATATTCACCAGAATTAAAAAAAATATTTTTTAAAGAAATTTATGAACTAATTTAAGTCTAAAATTTAAAAGTTATTTGCTTAAATTTACATGAAATCACTTTTCCTGATATTAATACATCATTTTTCTTATGTATTGATAATAGTATTAATTGTTCCATTTTTATAGTATATAATAAACATCTTTTATAATTAAAAGTCGTGCACTTAATTCAATAATATCGCGATTATTACCATCCGATATATAACAGTTTGGCGACGAGGTAAAATTGAAAAAAAAAATATGGATACAGAACAATTTACAATATTTATGAGGACGCAAACTCAATTACTGTCGCAAATATCGAGATTGTCTACTGGTGCTAGTTCTTCAAGTGCAGTACAGAACAGCAACAACATAATCAATACGGCATTGGTCCCCAATTTCGACGCTTTTGATCAAGGTAAAGAATCATATAAGAATTACATACAACGTTTTTCGAATTATGTCAAAATGAAGGGTGTTGATGACAATAAGGAGTATTGTGCAAAGCTCCTTTTGAATTAAATAGGTGCTAAAAATTTTAATAAAATAACGGCGTTGGCAGCACCACAAACAGCAACAGAACTACAGTATGAAGAACTTTTGAAACTGCTGGAAAATCATTTATCCCCTAAGAGGAATGTGTTGGTGTCACAACACAAATTTTTATCCAAATATCAGAGTGAAGGACAATCATTGGCAGACTTTGTGGCAGTACTTCGTACGGATATAACAGACTGCGAGTTTTTATCGGAGTGTGAGTGCAAAAGTTCGATTGCTGATGTGTTTTTAAGGGCACAGTTCATCAGAGGTATAACTGATAATACCATTAGAGAACAACTTCTTCAATCAAATTCCCCCAAATTTGATGAAATTATTATGAAGGCTTTGGCACTTGAAGCCGCGAAAGCTGATGCAAAAGAATTATCACAGGCTATAAGTTCACCTAGTACAACTATAAACAAAGTTTTCAGCAAGAAAAAAACACAAAATCATTCCAAGATTCAACAACGTAAACCCAAACACAAAGTTAATTACGAGAAATTGGGAATCGCTGGATTATGTTTACGGTGTGGCAGGAACGACCATTTTGCAAAGGATTGTCGCTCAGGTACGAAATTAAAATGTAATTTATGTGCAAAACATGGGCATGTGGCAAAGGTCTGCATTGCTTCTTTGTTGAATAATAGTCATAATGCTGGAGATCCAAATAAAACTAATACACGGGGTAACTCAGCACACCAAGTCTGTAGTAATAGTACAGATTATGGAATTTACAAAATTATAGATGTTTACCGCAGTGATTATACAAATAAAAATTGCGAACGGTACTATGCGGAAATTGCGATAGAAGGTAAAATGGTAAAATTTGAAGTAGATTCTGGGTCCGGATATTCCTTCTTGCCCAGAAGCTTATTTAAAAAGCTTAAATTGTCTAACCAAATAAAACCTACAAATATAATTTTTCGATCATACATGCAAAACACATTTACTCCTGAGGGCAAAGTTTACGTACATGTCCAATTCAAAAGTGCTTCCATTCTAGATGATCTTTATATTGTTCCAGACGGCTGTGTGGCTCTCATAGGCCGTACTTGGATACGTCGTTTAGGAATTAATCTCATTGAATTAGATCAAATTCAAATATGACTGTGACTAATTCTATTACGGATTCTAACCAAATTGAGTCCTTAAAAACAGAATTTAGATCTGTTTTTGAGCAAAAAGTTGGTTGTATTCCTAATTATAAGGTTGCTCTGCAGTTGCGTGAAAATGTCATGCCTGTTTAAACTAAAGAACGTCAAATTCCTTACGCATTAACAGAAAAAGTTAACAAAGAACTAGAAGATTTAGAAAAAGCGGGAATTATCTCTAAAGTTGCCAACAGTGACTGGGGTTCACCATTAGTTGTTGTGCCCAAAGCTGATGGAGGCGTGCGTCTTTGCGTCGACTACAAAGTAGGCGTGAATCAAAGGTTGGTAAGTGCACATTACCCGATACGAAAAATAGATCAAATTTTCAACAGTCTCAAGGATTCGAGATATTTCTGTCGCCTTGATCTGTATAAAGCTTACTTGCATGTTCCAGTTGATGAATTGTCATCTAAAATTCAAACTATTTCAACGCATCGGGGTACATTTCAGATGAATCGCTTGTCTTTTGGAATCAAAACTGCACCTGCTGAATTCAATAGGATTATAGACCAAATATTGCGTGATGTTCCAAAGACAGAGTCTTACTTCGATGACATTGTGGTACATGGTGAGTCGTTCGCCCAGTGCGAACTTAATCTGAAATATTGCTTGAAACAACTTAAAAAGTACGACCTTCATTTGAACATTTCTAAGTGTACATTCTTTCAAAAGCAAATTGAATTCTTGGGTCACACTGTGGAGTACAACAAAGTGCAAAAATCTATTTCCAAAGTGAAAGCCATTTGGGAAATGTCACAGCCAAAATGTGTAGAGGATGTTCGAAGGTTTCTTGGTATGGCAACGTACTATTCAAGATTCATACCCAATGCATCTACACTAACTACACCCTTACGGCGTTTATTATGTAAAAATACATCTTTCAAGTGGAATTATTTTTGTCAAAAAGCTTTCAACGCACTGAAAAATGAAATTGCCAGTGATCGTGTTTTGATGCCATTTAACCCTAAATTACAGGTTCAAATTGCATGTGATGCAAGTCCGACAGGAATAGCGGGTGTCTTGTCTCACATTATTGATGGTGAGGAAAGACCCATTGCTTTTGCGTCAAGATCATTAACTTCGGCAGAACAAAATTATTCCCAGCTGGATCGAGAGGCTTTGGCAATAGTGTATGCAATTCAACATTTCCACGAATACGTCTATGGTAGATTTTTTAAGCTGGTTACAGACAATCAGCCATTATCGCGTATTTTCCATCAAAATGCAAAATTGCCCCAAATGACGTTCTCAAGGCTTCAGAGATACGCAGCTTTTCTAACTGGATACAACTATGAAATTGTTACAAAAAAAAGTGAAGAAAACATTAACGTGGACTGTTTGTCGAGGGCTCCTCTATTTTCAAGCTTATCTCCTATCCATTTCGTAGACAAAGAAGTACATTCTATTTGCAGTTCAACACTATTACAAATAAATTCATCAACTCTAAACTTTAATTCAATTCGTGGCGCAACAAAAAGTGATGAAAAACTATCGAAAATAATTACAAAATTACGTACTTCAAATGTGACTGATACCGAATATACGATTGATTCAGACATTTTATTCAAGGATAAAAGGGTAGTGATTCCATGTTCGCTTCAACAAGCAGTACTTGACGAACTTCACCACACACATTTGGGCATTACCAAAATGAAGCAATTAGCAAGGAGGTATGTTTTCTGGTCATCAATAGACAAAGATATTGAAATGCACGTGCTTGTGCTTCTACGCAAAATAGTCCCCCAAAAGTAATTTTACATTCGTGGGAGGAGCCACAAGAAAACTGTCAGCGAATTCATATTGACTACGCGGGACCTTATCAGGGTCATCAGTTCCTGGTAGTCATTGATTCCAAATCTAAATGGGTAGAAGTGGGCGTGTGTTCCTCAGCACCAACTTCAACTTCAACAATAGAGCTTTTGTCAAACATTTTTGCTAGAAATGGATATCCTGATGTTATGGTATCCGATAATGCATCTATTTTCAAAAGTGACAAATTTTTAAAATTCTGCAAGAATTGTGGAATTTTTCAGAAATTCATTGCCCCTGGCCATCCAGCAACAAACGGTTTGGCTGAACGGAGTGTCCAGACACTAAAGAAACGCTTAGCAGCTATGGCAGATGATCCATTACCTATTCCTAAAAAAGTTCGAGAGATTCTTTTTCGTTACAGGGCAACACCACTACGAAATGGAAAGTCGCCATCTGAGCAGTACCTAGGAAGGCAGATCAGAATTGAACTTGATGCTTTAAAGCCTGTAATAGTTCCTGTTGGTCCAGTTCATAAAAAAATAGCAAGACAGCTGAGTGAGGGAGATCGTGTTCAAGGTAGATACTATATCTTAAATAAACCATCATGGAAACTTGGCATTATTTCTAAAAAACTTGGTCGTCTTCACTACATGGTTCGTCTTAATAACGGTTTTGTCTTCATACGTCACATAGATCAATTGCGTCCTACGAATATACAAATTGCGGACACATCCACAAACGTACAGACCAATTCAAAGCAAAGTCCAGAAGGTCAACGAATTTTTCCACATCCAAATTTATTGGCTTACCTTCCTAGCCAGATATTTTCACATATTACTTCAGCCCCTAGTACCACGCCAACAGAAACAACAGAAGAGCCAAATGTCACCACCTCTGGATTCATTTTTCTTTTTGGTTTACGTCTGGCATCTCTTCTGGCTGCTGATGTCAAAACGCGAAGCCTTGTGTATCATCAGTTCTCTTTTAACACGCGACGGCATCAGATCAAAAACGTAATCTCAATACACACTTAAACTTACACATTGATATCTTTTTATAGAAACTTAAATAAATAACTATTACTTCTTAATTCCGGTTGCTCTTATTAAACCTTGGAACAATTGGTAAGTTACCCTCCCACTCGACTATCCAGTGACAGTTTCAGAAGTGGGATAGGTAACAAGTGTTCGGTTTAGGAAAGTTTATGTACTAAAATAATAAAAGAAATAAGAAAAAAGGAAAAGTAAATTTTATTAGAGTGGACGATTGATGGAAAAGTTGTCCATCGTGAGATTAAAGGAAAAGTTGCGCGAGATCGGGCTGAAAACGTCGGGAGTCAAAAGTGAGCTGATCACTCGTTTACGCGAAGCGAAAGTGGCAGAACCTGAAGAAATGGAGGTACCAATGACGACGCCAGGTATGGTGGAGGAATTGCGTGATGACTTTTTGCGTCTCCAGCGTACAATGGAGTCGCTCACACATCAATTCCAAGCGTACACGACGACGACGTCAACGATTGGTACAAATGTCTTGCTGCCACAGAATTCGGCTGAAAGAGAAATAGAAAAATGTGTAACTGCCGCTCCAGTTACCATGTGTGAGGATCAACGACAATCAGAAACCACAAGTATGTGTCAACAGAATTTAAAGCAACAGCAGCAACAACAACAACAAATTTTTGAAAATAAAAACTACCACCAAACGTATATGGGAATAAGTGAACCTAATGTACCAATGTCTGTACAACAATACCAACAACAACAGACATCATCAGTAAGGCACAACTCGCAACAGCAAGGCATGTTTGTGCAAAATAATTCAAATTGGCCGTTGAATAATTCGTATGTTTTGTAGTCGCCAACCTCAGCTACATCAAGTGTTAATGCAAATATGTTTATGCCTGCTCGATCTTGTTTCAACTCGGCAATAAAGGGAACAACTACACCGTGTGTAAATAACGAACGTTTTTCATTTAACAATAACAATCATTGTAGTGTGCGTGAAATAATTGATGTGTTGCCTACATTTAGTCCTAACAGTGACGGCATTACTTCAGTGCAATTTATTGAAAGGGTTGAGGAATTAAAAGATGCATATCAGTGGACTGACGGAATGGTACTATTTGCCATGAAAAGCAAAATGTTAGGTGTTGCAAAATTATGGGTTGATGCTCAACCAATATTTAAGAATTGGCATGATTTTGTGATTGCTTTTATGAATGATTTTCCGTGCGTTGTGAACAGTGCCGATATACATATTCAGATGATGAATACGCATCAAAAGAAAAGTGAAACAGTTATTGAATACTACTACAATATGTTAGCAATTGGTCGCCGGGGCCAATTAGATGAAAACGCGATTGTAAAATATATAATAAACGGTTTAGAAGACTATAGTTTACGAAAAACATTGTCCGTAATATCTTTTGTGAAGTGTCCGGAATTATTGAGATCGTTACAAAGTGCGGTGGCAAGCTTAAGACCTCAAACGAGTAATGTGAACACGAAGCAAAATTTGCCATTTAAGAAAATTAGTAATGAACAGAAATCGAATGGACAATCGATTATAAAATCGCCGCGTAAATCAGGCCCAACATGTTACAACTGTCGGGAAGTTGGACATTTGTCGCGAAATTGTTCGAAACCTCAGCGTAGGCCAAGAGATCCGGTAAATACAATTGATAAAAACATTATGACGAAAGGTGTTCTAGTAAACAATCTGAAGTGTAACGCATTAATAGACTCGGGAAGTGCTGTCTCTCTTAAAAAAAATAAAAAAATCTGTCGCGGAAAAGCTAAACGGTAGTGTAGTAACATGCAACAAAGTATTGCAAGGTTTCGCTGGAGGCGAATACAAGTGTGACGAAAAAATGGAAAACGTTAAAGTAGAAATCGACGAACAGTGTTTTAGCTCCGATCTATACGTCGTAGACAATAATACAATGGCATACGAATTAATAGTCTGTTTGGACATTTTATCTAACGGTCGTGTAATTATAGAAAATGGTAAATGCCAAGTGTATGCAATGCGCAGTAATGATGTCAAGTGTAACGACAACCTCGAGATCAGTGAAAAGAAACAAGTAGTTGGATTACTGAATAAATACGCCGATTGCTTTGCTGACACGTTAGATAAAATTGGGAAATACAGTACCACGAAAATGCACATATCTGTAACGTCATCGAAACCCATTGCACGAAAGCCGTACGTCATACCAATTCCTAAACAAGAAATCGTTGAAAGCATTATCAGTGAGTTATTGGATTTGGATATAGTTCGCCCATCAACATCAGTTTATGCGTCTCCTATCGTTCTGGTACCCAAATCCAATGGCGAGGATAGACTGTGTGTGGACTATCGGGCATTGAATGATGTCACCGAGAAGCAACCGTGGCCAATGCCAACTGTAGATGGTGTTTTATCAACTCTCGCAGGTAAGAAATATTTTACCACTCTTGATATGATGTCTGGCTATTACCAAATCGAAATTGACGAAGAGTCAAAGAAATTTACCGCCTTCATCACGCACAATGGTCATTTTGAGTTCAACCGTATGCCATTCGGGCTCCAAAATGCGCCATGCACATTCCAGAAAATGATGATGAAAATTATAGAGCCGTTGAAAGGAAAGGTAGTTAGCTATGTTGACGAGGTGATAGTGGCATCCAATACGTTCGAAAAGGGGTTATGTCAACTTGAAGAATTTTTAAAAATCATTAAGCATGAGGGGCTAACGCTTCGATTGTCCAAATGTTTCTTTATGAAGGATAGCGTTTCATTTCTTGGGCATGAAATTGATGCGAATGGAATTAGGCCCGGCCGTATTAAAACCATAGCCATACAAGAATTCCCACCACCAACTTCAATTACTGAAGTAAGACGTTTTCTGGGCCTAACGGTCTATTTTCGAAAATTTGTAAGGGACTATGCTCGTATTGCGTCGCCAATAACGAAATTGACACGTAAGGATGTTCCCTTCAGTTGGTCTGCAGAATGTGAGGACGCGTTCCGAGCATTGATAGTCGCCATAACTAATGAACCAGTACTGGGCGTATACGACATTGAAAAAGAACAAGAGCTCCATACAGATGCAAGTAGCAGTGGACTAGCAGCAATTTTGATACAGCGAGAAGCTGATGGTACTAAAAAGCCTGTTGCGTATTACAGTCGAGTGTGCAGTGAAGTAGAGAGCCGATATCATGCGTATGAGTTACAAATTTTGGCAGTAGTAGAAGG
Source organism: Tachina fera (assembly GCA_905220375.1). Lineage (NCBI taxonomy): Eukaryota > Metazoa > Arthropoda > Insecta > Diptera > Tachinidae > Tachina > Tachina fera. The sequence goes on along the minus strand of LR999965.1, from coordinate 60,488,191 downwards.
TTGTGAACGATTCCGGATATATCTTGCGGGCAAGCATTTTACTATCTATACAGACTGCTCTGCGATTTCGAGTATAAAAGCTATGACACCAATAAATCGACGAGTATCGCGTTGGATGCTGAAGTTGTTGGAGTACGATTATACAACATGTCATCGTCCAGGTAGCCAAATGAGTCATGTCGACGCCATGAGCCGTGCACCAGTAGAACAGCCAGCCGAAGTTGAAGATGTAACCGCAAAATTGATGGCTATCGATATCTCAGCTGAAGATTGGATTCTCACGATGCAACAGCAAGACCCAGAATTAAAGCATATAGTAGCTGTGCTGAAAGGTGAAATCGATTCGACAGAAAGGGGAAATTATGTTAATGAATTTGCGTTCAAGAAACATAGATTGTACAAAAAATGCAAAGACGGAAGAGAATTGCTTGTCATGCCACGTGGGGTTAGATGGCGAATCGTTAAATTATGCCATGATGATGTTGGACATCTATCTAGGAGTAGATGGTACCATTAAGAAAATTTTCCAAAACTTTTGGTTTCGTCGAGCTCGAAATTATGTAAAGGGCTATGTGAAATGTTGTGTTGAATGCTGTTACAATAGACAACCTAGTCGGAAGGAGTGTCAGCTATATGGAATGGAAATTCCATCGTTACCGTTTGAAGTGATTCACATGGACCACTTAGGACCATTTATCAGGACTCGAAAAGGCAATGAATACGTTTTAGTTGTTGTCGATTCATTGACCCGTTATTCAATTGTCGTGCCAGTTAAATCAACGAAAACGAAGCCTGTAGTGGATGCCCTCAACTATCTAACGCTATATTTTGGGTTGCCAAGAAGAATTGTGACAGATCGCGGAACTGCTTTCACCTCATCAGTGTTTGGGGATTATTGTAATGTCAACGGTATCCAACATATTAAAGTAGCTGTACGTACGCCACGAGCAAATGGGCTCGCAGAAAGAATTAATCAGTCAGTATTGTCATATTTGAAAACGTCACCGACTACAAACGATTGGGACAATGAGTTGCGTAACCTGCAATGGAAGTTGAATACGACTGTTAATTCCACTACAAAATATTCGCCTATCGATTTGGTTTATGATTTTCCATTAAAAGACATTAGTGCAAACAAATTGTTATCTGCTGTTCATGATAATAACCCCAATATGGAAACTACAACACCAAGTGAACGACGCGAAGATGCTATCAAGAATATCACCACAGCTCGAGAAAAGTGGAAAGAGAGGTTCGACGCAAATCATGCCAAACCGCATGTTTATCAAAAGGGTGATCTTGTTCTGATGGAAAGTGCGATGCCTAGCACTGGAGAATCCCGTAAGCTTGACGCAAAATATAAAGGTCCATACGTTGTCGACAAAGTTTTACGATATGACCGATATGTCATTCAAGACATCGAAGGAGCGCAACGAAACCAACGACGATTTCGCACTGTAGTCAGTAGTGACAAAATAAAGCCATGGTGCACACTTTTCCCTGAAATAGATGACGATTACCAAGATGATGCTGAGGGAGATGACTTTGATGATGAATTACTCGAGGATAGGCTATCGTTAGGTTGGCCGAGCAGTCACCACCTCTGGATTCATTTTTCTTTTTGGTTTACGTCTGGCATCTCTTCTGGCTGCTGATGTCAAAACGCGAAGCCTTGTGTATCATCAGTTCTCTTTTAACACGCGACGGCATCAGATCAAAAACGTAATCTCAATACACACTTTAACTTACACATTGATATCTTTTTATAGAAACTTAAATAAATAACTATTACTTCTTAATTCCGGTTGCTCTTATTAAACCTTGGAACAATTGGTAAGTTACCCTCCCACTCGACCATCCAGTGACACAAAGGAAAAACAATACCCAGATTTAGATAATACCGAAGATGAGAATACAGAAGTAACAGAAGCACCAAAAGAACAACAACAGGCAGATTTAGATAATACCGAAGATTATAATACAACAACGACAGAAATACAAATAGAAAGACAACAGTCGACTTTGGAAAATATCGAAGATGAGATTACAGCAACGGCACTCCCACGTACATCTGGTCGACAGAAGAGGCAACCTCGATATCATAATGATTATATAAGATACTGATATATGTTCTTGTTATGTGAGGGAGAATTGTAGCATTTTGTATATTAACATAGTTCACCTTTATATTTATTGTCAATAGAAAAACTACTTTTATAGATATACTTTTTCATTATTAATTAGATTCCTGATATTAATACATCATTTTTCTTATGTATTGATAATAGTATTAATTGTTCCATTTTTATATATAATAAACATCTTTTATAATTAAAAGTCGTGCACTTAATTCAATAGTATCGCGATTATTACCATGCGATATATAACAATTACACACAGATTATACAAGAATTTAATTACATGGCCTACAAATGTGAGTAGAAATTACACACTGTCTAACTACACCCATATTGCCAACACTGAATGACGATAATCATGCAGGAATGCCACGTTTTTCACAAAAATTTTTCAGTTGTACCAACAAAATACATGTGTTTTTTGGTGTTGTATTTTTATTGTAGTTGTGGATGTACTTAGTATAATTGTGTCATGGGCAGTATTTTTACGGCCGCTTGAAATGATGTTCTTGTTTAGAAAGTAGCAGTTATACAGGGTGGCCCAGAAAGACCGAAGTGGTGTGAATTCCTTATAACTTTTTATTTAAGACATATTTTTTTAATTTTTTGTTTTTTAAATACAGTAAATTTATAGGGAATATTTTTAGATTAGTTATTAAAAATTGTATCCCGCAAGTGGTGGCCATTTTCTGCTTCGCACAAATGTGCTCTTTCCATTTCCATTATTCATAACTTATTTATGAGTGACGAAGCCCATTTCCAATTAAATGGGTTTGTTAACAAGCAAAACTTTAGGATATGGGCTAAGGAAAACCCGAGAGTACTTCATCAACGACAATTACACCCAGTTAAGTGTACTGTTTGGTGCGGTGTTTCTTCAGAAAGGATCATTGGTCCATATTTTTTGGAAAATGAAAGAGATGTCGCCATTTCCATCAATGGTGATCGATATCGGTCCATGTTTTAAATTTTTGTAAGGCCAGCCGTGGAATACCATCCGCAAATATGGTTCCAACAGGATGGAGCCACAGCGCACACTCCGAGGGCCACAATGGCTATTTTACGCGACATCCTTGGGGAAAGAATAAATTCGCGTAGAAGCAATTTTAATTGGCCTCCGCGTTCCCCGGATTTAACCGCTCCAGACTGTTTCCTTTGGAGTTATTTAAAAGGGAAAGTTTATGTTAATAAGCCTAGGACTATTGAGGAATTAAAAACCAATATTCCAGACGAAATTAACAACATAACACCGGAAGTTTTGCGAAAGGTCATGGAAAATGTGTTGAAAAGAGATCATTTGTGCGAAGCAGAAAATGGCCTCCACTTGCGGGATATCATTTTTAACAACTAATCTAAAAATATTCCCTATAAATTTACTGTATTTAAAAAACAAAAAATTAAAAAAATATGTCTTAAATAAAAAGTTATAAGGAATTTACACCACTTCGGTCTTTCTGGGCCACCCTGTATATGTAGTCGTATATTGCTTGTGTAGCTTTTGCAATTAAAGATACATTTTTCTTATTTTTTCTGACGCTTTGAAAAAATGTATGTACATATCGATTCATTATTGCCAAGAAGCTTAAAAAATAATTTTTGAAATTGGTTTTTTTATAAAAATCATTAACTTGTTATCATTGGCATTATCTGTCAAAATTTTATAACCATAGGATATACCGTTTCAATTCTATAGGAAAAACAAATTAAGCTTAAGTACTCATTATATTTGGATTACAGTTTTTCTAACAGCAACTTGTAACTTAAGCTAAAATTTCCTTTTGAAAATAAAGCAATTAAGAGTGCTATATTCGGATTGGCCGAATATTCTATACCAATCACCGATGTCATATGAATTATATATATGTATACATACATACAAAATTACATATTTGTTTTATAAAAGACAAATAGTTAATTTTTTGGTCAATTGCAATTATTCGACTAACCAACTTGAATAAAATATTTTATTCTCGATATTAGCAATAGTTGAATGTTTTATTCTGCATTTTTTCATTATAAATATTTTTAAAATAATTATCTAGAGAGTACTTTAACATATGTAGATCAGCCCTTTCTGATAGCAATTTATTCACCCACATCTAAAAAACTTGAATACAGATAAAACGACCCAAATTGCCGAAAGTATTTATTTTATTCGCTCCACTGGCAGTTTTACATGATTGTAAAAATTTCACTGATGGCGTGCATACCCTTGAATCAAAGAATATAAGATTACGCATTGCGCATGTTTGTTAACTTGAGTGTGCTGGTGTGACGTCAAAGTGACGTAGAAATTAAAAATGTAAACAAAATTGCCCTAATAGACGTGTTTGTGTGATTGTGTTTATGTTTATTGGCTAATGTGACGTACATGCGCAGAAAAAGCATTTATTTAAAAGCTGAATGCTTAATCTTGTATTCTTTGACTCATGGTGCATGCCTAACGGCCATGCGCATTGCAATTTTTACCAAAAAGATAATCTATCGTGGCTATAAACACTTTTGGCGCCATAACATTTAAATGTCGCGTTTTTCGAAAAAAATTTTATAACCATTTTTTTTAGAATAAATACCACAACATTTCTTCTAAATAATTTTCTCCTAAATGCGAAAATTACCATGGTCCTTTAATGGGATGAAACTAAGTTTTTTTTGAAAGACTTTTAACGGCTCTCGCTAAAAATTGGATAGCGATAATTATATTTCATTTTCATTATATCATAAGATAAGATCTGTGTAATACATACACTCATTAGATTTGGACCGAATATATATCATTTTACAATACAAGAATCAAATATAAGCTATGTTATGTATTTGGAAATTATGCTACATCTCGTGATCCATTGAATGTATCTCAACAAATGTACACACATTTGTGTGTAGACGACGGAAGAAAACATATTTTCGTAGAAAAAGTCTGCGCACATACTTGTATATATTATGTAAATTCACAAAAAGACAATTAGAATTCCGCCGATGCAGCCGCCGCATGCATCGGCGGCTGCGCAATTTCGAGACAAAATTCGGCACCGGCTGTTAATCTATGCGTCGAACAGCTTCGTGCTCTGCTTTTGTTTGCATTAGACCAAGGCGAATTCAGTATCAGGTGACCTTATCAGCCCGGCTGATTATCAGCTGTTGATGCCAAATTGAGCAATTTGAACCAAAATGTCAAAATTTGCTTGGAAATCTTCTGACAGTTTGGTTTTGTAGCACGGCAAACTACGTGTTGTTTTTTGTGTTGTAAAATTGTTCTAGCGATGAGTTCACCTGATACTGAATTCGCCTTGCATTAGACTTTCGCGTCTTTGCCACAGAAGTGAAGAAGGTGACAGGTAATAAGTAAGAGTGCTATATTCGGCTGTGCCGAATGTTATATACCCTTTACCAAAGAGCGTTTATGTAGTATAGAAATCAGGGCTGCCGTTTTTGGTTATTTCTAACCAAAAGTGGTTATTTTTTTCTTTAATGTGGAGATGTGAATATTTTTCTCATTTTGGTTATTTTGTTTGCCAAAATAATGATACACATGTACATATTTTTTATGTTATACTTTTTAAGCTTTTATGTTCTTGAATTTTTAGTATTGCTACCAAGGCAACTGAAAATAAAACAGCTGTGACTAAAATCGCTATTGCAGCCACCTCTAATGAATTCGCCTTGATTGCTACTTACTTGCTTACAATACTTTTCTTTTACAACACTGTCAACAACTTTTAATTTAACTAAATGTACGCAACTCTGTACTACAGAGCACTATGTGGTCCATAGGAGGTGACCACGTTTGCCCGCCCGTATCGCCTCCTTCCTAAAAAAATTGGTCACATCTTGGAAAATATTAATTAGTTGGACAAATTTAAAGTTTTTCGAAAATCTCAAAACTCGAACTTCCAGTAATTCTTAGTATGCACGTTTTTAGAGTACTATGTGGTCCACTCTTGTATTCGTATTCGCCAAATTCAGACAAATACGAATACTTTTCCAAAGAAATTAAATAAATAAATGCATAAATCCTAAACGAAATTTAAATAAATGACTAAAAATTTTAGTTTGTACAAATACATTAATTTTTTTTATAGAAATTTGTGCTTTGTATCATTTTTAAATATTATTCAATGACGATCATGAAAATTTTTGGGTTCTTTTTATTAACTTTAAAGTACGCCAACAAGAGTGTGATGTCCTTTTTCATAAAATTTTTTTATATTTCATATTGCATACAATATTCGTATTCGTATTCGCGAATATCTTTTGAAATATTCGTATTCGTATTTGCGAATATCAAAAATTGACATTCGTTACATCACTAATACATACATATGTAGGTAAAAGAACTACATTTGTTATGTTATTATTATTAACTGTATTATTATTATATATTTACATGCGTTACATTATAAATATGTATGCATTTTAAATCCCAGTAAAAAAAATGGAAGTCATTCTAGTGGAACTACATTTTCATGTCTTTCAAACAATCGATATTTTTAATTTGCCGAGAGTGAGCAAAAACCATGTAGAAGCTTATTTTAGTCATACAAAACCTTGTAACTCCTCCATAGTGTTAGAAAATATTCACCAGAATTAAAAAAAAATATTTTTTAAAGAAATTTATGAACTAATTTAAGTCTAAAATTTAAAAGTTATTTGCTTAAATTTACATGAAATCACTTCTTCGGGTTTAAATTAGTATAAAAAGAAACGAATTGTTAAAATAGGTAACGATTTACCATTTTTCCTAGATAAAAATATTATCATAGAACGCAAAATAGGGAATTTTTCTTAATATCGCTTCCAATTCAGTGACCAGGCATAGAAAAGAGAACTTCTTGCAAAGACAAGCCTATGTAAAAATCATTAGAACGGATCGAAATTTTCACTACTTCCAGATCGCAAACTCTATTATATTAATTTTGTGGAAAAATTCATAATATTTGCTCTAGTGCAATTTTTAATAAGTGACCTCTCGGTATTTTTCAATTAAATATGTTTTTTTATATAAGCAATAAGTTGATTATCGATGCCTTACTTAAAAAAAATACAAGCCTTCAGGAGAGCAAAAAAGAAACGGTTCATCTCTTTATACTTCGGTGTTTAGATAAAAGTTCATATGCAATTATTAAGGAATTGATTACATCTATATATGTACATATATTCGTAGTAAGTTTAATTATGAAGCGCATTTATTGAGATACGAGTTTGGTGCATTAAGAGTAATTTTAATTATTGATACTTGATGAATAAGTTACTCGTTTGTTGCACTTATAGCTAAAAAACAAATAATGCCGTTATATCAAAACTGTCAAATGAAAACAATATTTAATATCCCACTTGACACGAGATTCGATCTAATGTTCGCTTAAGCTTCGAACTTCGAAAATAGTTTTAATATTGTACCTCCATACCAAGTAAACTATGTAACATTTTTATTTAATAATCTTTGATTTTGCAAAATTGTTAATTTACTCAATTTAAACATCCAATTTGAAAAGTATATATAGTGGTATTATGTAAACGTTTATTAATAAACAATTTTTTTGAATTTCTTGAGCTCAAAAGAACGGTTTCAGGGAAACGAAACGGAACATGTTCTTTATTTAACTTTATAGTTGGGACTGTAATTTAGCGATCATTTTATTTCCATCTCCATTTACTAAAAATAAATTCAGTAAAGTGCGACTCTGACTTGCGCACGAAGGGTTCCGTAGTAATACTATATGAATTTTAGCCTATATAAAATATAATGTTGGCATTTCTTTCGTTTTTGGGGTTTTTTTTCGGTTTTAAGCGTTTTTCAATAGTGTTTTTTTTAGTTTTACCGTTTTTTGCGTTTTGACGTTTTTTAAATTTGGTGCTTTTCTTAGTTTTGGTGATTTTTTTCGTTTTACAGATTTTTTTTTGGTTTTTGCCATTATTTTTTTAATTGGGCGATTTTTTTAGTTTTGGTGTTTTTTTCTCGTTTTAGCGATTATTTTTAAGTTTTTGGTGTTATTTTATTTTGACTGTTTTGTGACATTTTGGGTTTGTCATTTTAGTGATTTATTTACGTGCTAGATTTTTTCCAATTTAGTGCTTTTTCTTTGTTGTGATTTTTTGGCTTTTTTTAATTTGGTGCTTTTTTTAGTTTGATGCTTTTTTTCTCGTTTTTAGGTTTTTGCCATTATTTTTAATTTAATGCTATTTTTATTTTTGGGCATCATTTTTAATTTGGAGCTTTTTAAATTTTGGCGATTTATTTTATTTTGGTGATTTTTTTAATTTTGGCGATTTTTTTTCATATAGGCAATTTTTTTTGTTTTGGCGATTTTTTTCGGTTTTCGGTGTTTTTATTTAAATGCGGCAATCTTTTTAGCTTTGACACTTTTTTCTCGTTTTAGCATTTTTTTCGGTTTTTGGCGTTTTTCAATTTTAGCGATTTTTTTCGTTCTGACGATTTTTTTTATATTGACGATTTTTTTTCAATTAGGTGATTTTTGTATTTTTTGTCGATTTTTTTCATATAGGCAATTTTTGTTTGTTTTGGCGATTTTTTCGGTTTTTGGGGTTTTTATTGGCAATTTTTTTCGGATTTTTGCGTTTTCGCGTTTTTTAATTTCGGCGATTTTTTTCCTTTGGCGATTTTTTTGATTTTGCCGATTTTTTTTTTCATTTAGGCGATTTTTTTAATTTTTGCCGATTTTTTTTCATATAGGCAATTTTTTTGTTTGTTTTGGCGATTTTTTCGGTTTTTAGCGTTTTTTTTAATATTGGCGATTTATTTTTGTTTTAGTGATTTTTTTTGATTTTGGCTATTTTTTTTATTTAGGCGATTTTTTTTTAATTTTTGTCGATTTTGGTTCATATAAGAATTTTTTTTGTTTTGGCAATTTTTTTGGTTTTTGGCGATTTTTTTCGATATTTTCATATAGGCAATTTTTGTTTGTTTTGGCGATTTTTTCGGTTCTTGGGTTTTTTATTTCTTTGTGGCAATTTTTTAGTTTTGACACTTCTTTCTCGTTTTAGCGATTTTTTTCGGTTTTTTGCGTTTTTTTAATTTTGGGGATTTTTTTCGTTTTGGCGATTTTTTTCCTTTTGGCGATTTTTTTCATTTGAGCGATTTTTTTTAATTTTTGGCGATTTTGGTTCATTAAGCAATTGTTTTTTGTTTATGCGATTTTTTTTCGAATTTTGGCGTTTATTTTTATTTTAGCGATTTTTTTCATTTTGGCGTTTTTTTAACTTTTTGGTGATTTTTTTAATTTTTAGCGATTTTATAATTATCGGATTTTTTAGTTTTACCGGTTTTGAAAATTTCAAGAGTTTAACTCTTACAGTTTCCAAGATATAGCAATTTGTCAAAATTACATAGTCAAAATTGCATTAACTGATGGACCACCCTTTAATTTATTTTTTTTTTTAATTTTAGTGTTAATAGTTGTAGCCGATATAAAAATACACTAATTTTACAAATTTCAAGTGTCAGTATACACATGTAAACACATACACACAATTGTATGTATATTACATGGGATTTTAAAAGTTTTCGTCACTCATTTTGGACCACCCTTTAATATTTAACTTTTATATATTTGTTGTTTTAGCGACCAAAGTTCTACATACTCTGTCCAAATTTCAGACCCGTAGCTTTTACCGTTCCTGAGAAAATAGCCTTCTTCCTAAAACATGAAATGAAATTAAACATTATTAGAAAAAAGTTAAAGTTTTCCAACCCTGGAAACGTTTTTTTAATTTGTTAAATTTTAAAATTTTTTTTTTTTAATTATAAATACCAATTTTATTCATACCGAAGTATAAAATAAGTTAATTTAATAAAAAAGTAATAAAAACTTGTTTTCGGTAGTTATTTTCTATGGGAAAATAGAGTTTGAGTTTTCCACCTCTGAAACCGTCTGCTCGATTTTGCTGATTTTCAATAGCAAAATTTTTCGGAAAATTTCTGACACACCAGTCCAAGAACGAAGTCTCTAGCTGTTCCGGGAGCTTGGGAAACCCGATTTCACGTACAGACAGACGGACATCGCTTGTTCGACTTCCCTATGCATAAGTATCCAGAATATATATACTTTATGTATCGCTTATTAATATTGTAGAAATCACAAATGGAATGACAAACCTATATATACCCTTTTACCATTTTTTGGTAAAGGGTATAAAAATTACAGTAAATATTAAAATTTTTATACTTTATTTCACTCAAATAATTGAAAATGCAAATGGTAATTATTATTCATTCGGCTGGAATATTATTTGTAAATATTCCATATTAATTTGTGTATTACTTCTGTCGTGTAGCAGTCCCTTAGCTTCGGCATGCCAGTCCGAAGGATCCAATTTCCATTGATTTCGAATGCTAGAGGTGAAGGGATTAGTCGTTGCCAATAATATATTAAATAAATCTTCATCTGTAGAGCTTCGAAAAGTTTTTGTGGTATTATGTTCTCTGTAAAATCTGTAATCCTTATTTCTTTTTTTCCTGGGCTTCCTCTGATAAATCTCCAATCGGTAATATATGGATGGTGTTTAATGACATCTTCTCCATGAAAAGAACCTTGTGCCCTGTTGCAGACATATTTTTCCATAGGCATTTGGATGTACATATATATATTAGCGGTTTCCTTGACATAATCACCAAATTTCCTAGCTCGTTGCACGCAAGTCCATTATTGTTTTAAATCGTGAAATAAGGTCTATATCAACACCTGTTATATTAGATGTAGTTTCGGGATCTAAAAATAATCTTCTTGCGGTATTACCATCATTTGTATTGCTTGATCCTTGTTTTGGTTGATATACGTATAATCAACCCATATTTGAGATATTCGTCTTGAACATGTTTCTTTTTTAATTTCCTCAGCTCATTTGTAATGAAGTTTCTTAGGCTGGGGTACAACTCAGCCATGTCCAGGATTCGTCCACAAAAACTTGTTGATTTTTGGGACCGCGGTATGCGTATGCAGAACGCAGTCACTATACACGCAGATGCAGGCAGGGTGTGTACCACCACAGAACCTCCAGGCTGCGCATGTGAGAGCGCGAAGAACAACAAACTAAATATTTACGAGCGGTATAACCAAGGCGAATTGACATAAGGTGGTCTTAATTTACAACTCTGCGTATTCGCCTTGTATATTTGTTAGTGTAAAATTTCCTGCTGTCAGAATATTTCTTAACATTTTGGTTCATTTGACAGCAGGGAAATTAAGTCAGCTGGCGAATTAAGATCACCTTATGTGAATTCGCCTTGGGTATAACGAATGCTCGTATAGAGTGGAGTCACTATGCACGCAGATGCAGGCGGGATGTGTAACACCACACAACCTACAAGCTGCGCGTGTGTGAAAAGCTCAGAAGGAGCAGTGTGGCTGTTGCTAGACCGAAATCCGAGGAAGTCGCCCACACAATAGTATACACTAATTGTGCTATTATAAGTCTGTCCCGTAGATATCTTTAAAGGCAAGCTCAATGCTGATAGATGTGTAACACCACTTCAACTTTGTGTTCTTACCTCACTGACAGCTATATACGCAAATTGCTTCCAATAATCAGTTGTCATAAAACGTAACTTACTAAATAATAGTTGTACAAAAGTGTTAACTTAACTATTTTAATACTTAAATTCACATATAGATGGCGACTCCATCTATATCAACGTTAATTTTAAATTGATTTTCAAATCGTGAAAGGCAACATGAATAATAATAATGAAATTTATAAATTCATCTATACTTCAATTTATAAAAGAAACAATATAAAATATCATAAAAAAAAGAATATAATCGGATAAAATTCAATATACAGCACGTAAAGATAATTTATTTTTTCCGTATATAAACAATTGTTGTATGATGAAAACGAAGTGCCCGACTTTCGTCGTTACACATTGTTGGTGTCGTTATTTCTTACTGTTCCTGCAGATCCGAAGTCCAAATAATAGCTTATTTTCGGTATGTGTTCCATAAACCTTATTCTTGTATGTAGCGGTGATAATCAAAATTCATATGCATCAGTACTTTCTACTTACTTTGTCGGTTCTTGGTTTAACTGATTAGATGTTGCTTTGCATATAACACAGCTGGATGAAGCATTTGTGTCAGTCAAAGCCTGGGCAAATTTTCCATCTATCATTGAAAGCACTAATTGGTAGTTTATTTCAATAGTCTGTCCATCTATATGCAATTCTAATGGCTTAGTGTTGAAATTTGAGCTCTGATATCACTAACTTAATTCTTAATGGTATCATGAGTTTTCTTTTTAAATTCAAATTTTATTGGTCTGCAGTATTTAGTAGAGGATGGTGTTTGATTTTTCCAAATATACTTTGTTTGCATTGTACTGGTCGGAGGTTCTGACTATTCTAAGTTCTTTGTCAATCACAATGGTACAAATGACACCATATACATATATCTGTGTCCGAAATATCTTAACTTAAAAAATGTTTATATTGCTTTTGTCCAGAATATCCATAGTATCCCCATTTACAAAAAAGAGTTAACTTGCAGTTTCCAATTTTCTTCAACTCACTTCCTTTCAATCATTGGACTAAAGGAAATAAGTTTTTCAATAATGTCCACTTTCGTTAGTTGTTTTTGTGATCGCAATTGGTAAAGCAAACTATCTTTAATATTTTCACAGCCGATTTCTTCATTTATATTTTTCAGTTTTCGCCTCTTAGATCTATCACTACACTTATCTGGTGATTTTTGTGGTCTTCCTCCACTGTTTACTTGCACTTTCAGAAGTTATCTGGATAGTAAGTTCACCCTGTAACCATTTTGCAAAGCACATATTGAATTTACTTTTACTCCAATCAGCTTCCTTGCAGCGTTTTTTTTTTTAATTTTTTACAAAAAGTAGATACTTTGTCTTTTAGGTCCATTTCTATTTCACTGTTGTAAGAATTTAAGGTTAATTTTCTATTAATGTAGCTTAGGCCAAATGCCACACAAGCGTAAAAAATCGTAACCAACTAATTACTAATGAAAAACTATTTGATTCAGACATGTATTTATTAATTAAGTTAAACAGTTTCATACATAATTAATAGACAATTTTATAGAATCCAAAATGATTGCAAACTGAATCAATAAATATATGTCTGAATGAAAGAGTTTTTCATTGGTAATGCCAGAAGTAAACTCAGCCTTAGAACATCTTCCTCATTTATATTTTTAAAATATTCTTCAGTCAATTCTTTATAGCTGAAACTCACCATATTTTTATTAAGGTGAAAGTAATGTATTTGTTAAAACGCTATAAAGTAAAATTTGCAAAAAAATATCAATCTTTTAGAATCAAATATTTGTAAGAAAGTAAATTTTATTTCCAAATTATTGTCCTCAACATAACATTTTTAAGGCTAATCTAGGTTACCTACTTAAATTCTCAATTTTCGAATAAAATTAACCCCTCGCGCCCTCGCTCTCTTTCTTTATTTTCTTTCAGGTAAGCATCAAAAGACCTTCGAAATTAACGTGAGTTTAAAGCTACATATCTATATCTTCCAGGTAACCTGTATACATAACCTAATATTAAAAAATCAATTAACTATACAAAATTGCAGGAAAACAATCAACATAATACATTTGCTACCTGCGATTTGTACTTATGATTGTTTATTAGAAGTTTGCCGTATTCGCTTTTAAATATCTCAATTTTTTAATTCAAAGTTATGTATATAGAAATATGTTCCCTATTGTTATTTTTATTTTGTTAAGGTAGAATGGCATTTACGAGATTTCTAAGGTAGATTTTCAAGCAATTTGATACAAATATTTGTTTTTAATATTTGAGTATTTTCATTAAAATAAAAAAAGTGTTTCATAGTTGGATCGTGGTGGGTGCAAAAGTATGTATATATACGCTTAAAGAAGGCACTTTCGTCTTTCACTGGATTGTTACGGTTTTTTGATCCCTTTTGATCTTCAAAGGTTACACACTACTAAAATTCAAGTTTTACGAAAATATGGGGGATTAATATTTCTTACATCGCACTCTAACTACAAATTTTGCAGGGTGTGAACATTCCATTTCTTAAAAACAACAGCTTACACAACATAACAAAAAAGAGGTGACATGTCGCAACGTCCAAGGAAATAATGTCCATGGACGTTATGAAAAATCAAATGTGTCGTAGTATCCATGGACATTATGGCACTTTTAAAATTGTCTTAAAGTCCATGGACACTATGACATTATAATTATGGACATTATGTCGCTTTTTAATATGTCCGTAAGTCCAAAATTTTAGGAATGAAAAAAATCTTTATATTTTTAAGAAACAATTTATTTATTGAAAATACAACAAAATAAGGACTGGCTTCTCGCACAAAAATATAAGGACTGGCTTTCTCATATCAATGCACAATATTGAGTTTTTGAATATTTCTTATTGAAATATATTCAAACTATTTTCTACAATTTGTCTACAATATGGACATAGCCAGGGCGATTTCATTGTTTTGGATTTCAAATTTAAATTTTGGAAACAGGTGGAACAAAGCTTAAAATGCTTACATGGCATTAAAAGTGTGTTTCTGGGCTCATCAATACAAATTATACATTTTACAACTTCTGTGACCTGGCTTAACACGATTTCACTTTGTTCAATATCTTCTAAATCCGCTTCGTCCTCTCCTTCATCAATTTGTAAAATATTTGAGTATATAAAAAATTATAATGATAATGTAGAACAAAAGTTAAATTCGAAATAAAATATTATTGATTATTGGGAAATGAAAAAGCAAGGATAATCGGCGTCGATTTTTCTTAATTCTACTTTCAAGTGTAGTATTATCTCCCTTTCTCATTGCTTTTTCATTTCCCAATAATCAATAATATTTTATTTAACTTTTTTTATATTAATCATTATAATTTTTATATAAGAAATTTATTATTCGACATATTGTCATTTTAATTTGAAATTTATTTGCTGGTGGTTCAGCTTGGTCTATATGCATTTCATTGTTGCTGTAACAAATCATCAGTAGACTTCAACCCCACATTTTGAATACTCACAAACCTCTTATCTTATGCACAGACTTTCAAGAACTATTTGAGAATTCACAAATAATAATATTTTTGAAAATCACAAAAGAAAAATAAGCATAGTAGGCTTAGAAACTCATACAAAGCCCAGCAAATAATTTATATTCGATATGAATCTATTTTAGATTTCATTTTGCCTTGTAATTACTTTTATTGTTATCCAATGGATTTCTAATTGTATAAAGGTGTAGAAAAATAAAATATATACTCAAATATTTTTCCAATTGATGAAAAAAGTTTATTAATTTCCTTTTCAGGTCACTCCTCGGGGATTTTCTGTTTATAAGGAAATTGTCAGAACAACAAGTGCCTTAGAAGGTTTTAATTCTAAACTTTCTCAAAAATAGAAAAGCACGGACAATTCATAAATTTTTTTGAAGCTATCCGAAATGAAGATTTTAGTCAATCGGTTTTCATAAGTCAATTAGTTGCTGGTGAATTATCAATTTTGCCAAAAAAAAAACCTAAAGTTCAAAAAACTAAGGACCGTAAAATTCATCAGCAGACCGAAAAACTAGATAGAGGAGTTATAACGGTACTCAAAAAATGTACAAGTCGGACAATAATTGCTTTTAAATTTTTATGGACACTATGACACGACAAAAAGTGACATAATGTCCATTGACATTATGACATTGTGTTAATTGATGTAATGACACTTTTTTGAGTGTCGAAATGTCCATGGACACTGCGACACATTTGCTTTGTCATAACATCCATGGACATTATGTCCTTGGACATTGTGACATGCCACCAAAAAAGACCGCAGTCCTTTATCGATAATAGTTTTCGAGGAATCGTAATTTATTTCAGATAAAATATGAGAAATTTTTGTTTTTTTTAAAATTAACATACATTTGTTGTTTTTAGCAGCAAGCCACGCCCACTACTGACGTAAAATTTTTAAGAATCTACATATGTCAAGAAAAAAATAGGTTTTGGCCGATGAAAATTGATTCTGAGCCACGGTGCGCCGTATGAATACCCGTATTGAATTACTTGTATTTTTGTTGTTGTTTTTTTAAATTAAATTTTCTGAATTTTTATTATGTTAATTTTAAACCATTATAACATATGTATAAATATGTATATGACAGAAGTCCTTATAATGAATTGATTTTTTCTGTAAATTTGGTATAAATTATAACTATTTTCTTTTGTATAAAGTGTCCAATTTTGAGAGTGAGTGACTGTATATTTATGTATGTATTAGTATTAATCTTTTTAATATTAATTAACTTTTTTTATAATTTTGTATCTGATGTGGGAGTTGTAAACAGGTCGCCAAATTCATCTCATATTTGTTAGCCTTCACTACCTCATCTATAAAGAGGGTGTTAAATATTCCGAAATTCTGGCGTCACTTTATGTATTAACTTTCTTTAAAAACTCCATCAAAATCGACTAATGTTTCGAAATGTTTTGCATTTAAAATAAAAAAAATATAAAATATTTATGTATGTACACATGTATGTATGTATGTATGTATGTATTTGCGTTTCAAACTTCGTATCTACATACATACATACACATATCTCAAGCTCACTGTAAAGTAATCAATCCAAAAACTACGAAGATGTGACCATTTCTTAAAATACTTACTTTCCTTATGAATTTTTAAGAAAAAAAAACTCGTTATGTACCTATAAAAGCAATAATTTTAAAGAGTATTTTACCAAATAACGTGCTGAGCATTGAAGATTAAAGAAAACAGGGTACATTCATACGAGTACATAAGTATGTGTTGACATACATGCATACATACATATGTATGTATGTATGCATACGTACATTGTATATTTATTGCAAAAAATAAAATGGATTTAAAGCAGTAGCATATTGAAATGAATTTTTAAGTCTTGAGCGGTAAAAAATGAACACTGGCCAGATCTCTTAACAGTAAATAAAAAAAAACTAAATGAATATCTACAACAAAGAGCACAATATTACTTTTCGGCTTAAATAAAGTCTATAAACGGTGGTAAAATACAACCAACTGGTATTATTAACGTGTGGAACGTGCATACGGTAAGATCATCTCAGTTTTTTGGTTGAAAAAAGAAAACTAAAGCAAGTGTTTATAAAACAAGAAAAAATAAAGTTAATGCAAATTTCTTTATAGTGCAAAAAATACTAAAAATAAAATGAAATCTTTTGCTGTGTGTTTGGTGGTCTTGGCCTTTGTGGTCTTTGCTTTTGGCCTACCCCAACAACGTGAAGGTGCTGCGTATACCAACGAGGCCATACGGCAAGCTCAACAAACTTTCCTGATACCCAAAGACGCTCAAATCCAAAATGTTCAAGAGGGCATTGAATTGGGAGCATACGAACAAATTCCTGGCAATCAACGCATTAATCTTTTCGAAATTTTAGGCGATCAAGTTCCCTCAGAGGTAATCAACAATTTACAAGCTCAAGTTGATCAAATTGGTAGAAATTAATCTTATTAAATAATTTGTTATAAATTAAAAAAACTCATCTACATTTTTATTGTTATTTATGCTCGAAACAATAGTAAAATTCTAGAAAACGAATTCAGGATTTTACTTGCCGAAAACATTGTTATTAAATTTGTTTTTTTTTTGTTTATTTAATTTTGTGTTATATTTTTAGTTTTAATGAAATAAAAAATAAAAAAAAAAACATTTGAAATATTATTTTTTACAAAATTTACTCAATTAAATTTTTTTTTGCCAACAGGCGTCTAGCAAAAATGAAATCTAAAAATATTACTAAGAAACTATGGGTCTAAATTAAAAACCTAGCACCCGCCGAGAATCATCAAAATTCAAGCTATTCATTGGGTAAAAATTTCTAGCCAAATAACAAAAGTACCACTTTTAAAAATTTTGCTTCAGATTTTCATGAAATTTTGGCATAACTATCGATAGTGCGAAATCTTGAATCATTATTCGTTCTAGTTTGCGAAATATAGCTACTTCAAAATGGGAAAATTTAACAAACTCGCTATATTTCGCAAACTAGAACTTTTAATGATTCTAATGCTAGTTATGCCGGAGACATCATTCTTACAAAATTTCACCCAAATCGGAAGCGAAAATATTCAAAATATTACTTATGTTACTTGGTTATAAATGCTTTTACCCAACGAATAGCTTGCATTTTGATGCCTTTCGGTGGGAGCTAGACGCCTGTTGCTTTTTTTTTCTCACCCGAACAAATCGACCCACTCTAATTTACATATGGATGTACACATGTATTGTATGCATGAATAAAGAAAGCAAGATTGCGCATTGCGCAGGCCCGTTTTATTATTTTCTGCTTGTGACGTATACATAGAATTTTGTTGTAAACAAAGTACATTAATTTGTTTGTGGAATGAACTCTCTCTCTCACACACACTTTTTGCAACAAAGACTCGTGTGTATGTACACACTTTTTATTTCTTTCACTTTTACAGCACTTAATTCTATTGTTTGTATTGAATTATGCTCTTACTCTCACTTTCACTTGAAACACGATCTCTGTGTTATTACTTAATGTTGTTGTTGTTGTTGTTTTCTGAACACTAAAAATCGTGCAATAACTTCTTCCTATTTTTGTTGTTTATAGTAATTGTCTTTGCTTTTATTATTAACAGCGTTGTCAACTTTTACATTTCAAAAAGCACTGAAAGCACTAAAAAATCTCGTAATTTAAGTAAAAAAGCACTAAATTTTTAATTGATATCATATATTAAAAAAAATTGTTATACACAAATATGCATATAAAAAATATAATAATCGGTTGACCTTGCAATACATTTTTAAAACTATAAATTTGAGGCATCCGATACACATTTTAATTGTATAAGAATCAGTGAATTCTCAAATCAGTTTGACGAAGCCTTTTGTAGTTATTATAAAAAATTTTATTTTTAATAATTTTTCGTCAGGAAAGAAACGTATTTTTCGAATTCAATTAAATTAGAAATATCCGATAATTCTCAACTGAAAACTCGATAGTGGACTAATTATATTTTCCCTAGACTAGACAAAATTTCGATATTAAACTATACTTGGGTAAATACTTATATTATGTCTTCTTTGTGGCGTGGCAAAACATTTTTTATATTAATTATGATTTAAACGTTAAAGTTTAAGGCAAATATAACGCTTATTTCTTCCACCAAGCCTTGTACAATCTTGATAGAATTTTTTTTAAATGTTCCATTTAAGTTCAGAGCTTATTTTTTTATATATAGATTTCTCCGAAGGAAAAAATAGGTGAGGAAATTTTTCTTCGAATTTTTGGTTTAGTGCCACCGACTCGAAACAAAAAGCACTAAAAACGGTGCGAAAAGCACCGAGTTGACAACGCTGATTATTAATTCGGACAGTTTTGTTGTTTTATTGTTAATGTAAGTATGTACACTGTACATACCCAGTGGCGAAAGTCATAATGCTTCATCGTGACGAACGCTGACACTGTTAAAGGCTTAGTTAGCCGACTGTAATGTAATGTAAACGCAACACTAGGAAACAGCTGATCGATTTTTTATATCAAAATTAGGTTACGTTACATTCATCTTTATAAACATTTTCTTTACTTTTCACATAACAGTATCGGTCTGCTGTTTCCTACTGTTGCAGTTACTTTACATTACAGTCGGCTTACTGAGCCTTAAGTCATTGAAGACAGCTGCTGAATTTTCTTTGGTGTCTGTCATTATGCTAGCCAGACGTACTTTTTTCAGCAGTACGCGTAATTTTGATTTTGCCTTTTGTACTTTTTTCTCTGTTGAGCATCTTTAGAAACTTTTTTTGTGTGCAGAAAGAATCACATAGTTTGAAGCGCCCTTAAAAATGTTTTTCCAATGTGAACATATTTGTGGCGACAACTCTAAGGCCGGGCTTACATCTGTGTGCCAATGCCATACAAGCGTAAAACAAGCGTAACCAACTAATTACTAATAAAAAACTATTTGATTCATACATGTATTTATTTATTAAGTTAAACAGTTTCATACATAATTAAGAGACAATTTTATAGAACCCAAAACAGTTTTTCATTAGTAACTACTTTGTTACGTTTTTTAGGGCAAACGACACACAAAAAATGCCAGATGTAAAGTCAGCCTAAGTGATTTGCCATGTGTTTTATATGAGAAGCAAAATATAACCACTTTTTTATATTACTCAGTCTTCAGTCGCCAGAATTGTGATCAATCTGTTTATCTACACAAAATGTACATAGATATTGGGTAGTATGAAGAAAAAAAGTTTTGCTTTTTACTTAAAAATTTGTTTTATAACTCCAAATATGTACCTATGTGTTTTTTGTTTTTTAAACAAACTTTTAAGTAAAAAGCAAATACTTTTTCATTCATACGACGCATTGTTCATAAATATGTACATATGTATGTTACAAGCGTCTTCTTAATAATGTAAATAAAACAAAGATTTTTCAATAAAAAAAATTTGTAATGCAGATTATGGTATAACTTATAAATTTTTAAAATTTGTGTTTTTTTAATACTAAATTCAAATTCGTCAACTGAGAGAATATTAAGTTTAATGTTTACGTTTTGGAGAAAAGAAAGAAATAGGTCTTTTAATACAAAATTATAGATTGAACTGACTATTCGAACTAATTTTGAATTTACATGTGCCGAGTTTTTTAATTTCTTGACAACTGAAAATGGAAAAAGGGAATTGTTTGCAAATTCAAAAAAATTATAAGTATTTGTAAAATCTTTGAATCATATAATTATTTAACGCCGGAATACACTATCCTACAAAGTTTGTGAAAAATTTCAAAAGACAACAACAATTCATCACAGCAGGGCTGTAGTTTTTCGTAGATCGCACGACTTTGTATAGTGTATCACGGCCTTTAGTGACTATATAAACAGCCAAACCAAAATGCAAAACAAAGAAGAGATATTAAATTAAAAAATATTATTATAAACTTGTTCAAATTAACTTTGTTTTTAAGCACAATTAGAATCCTGACTAATTTTAAGTTATTAATTTGTTGTAAATAATATTTACGATCTAATTTTTGTGTTCTGTATTCAAGAATATGTTATTGAATGAATTTAAGGACATTTTCAATAAAAACATATACATATATACTTTTTTTTATTAAATGAACTGCTTGTCTTTTCTTTGGTGTACTATTTTTTGCCAATTCAATATCTGGCTACCCTATGTGTCATATACATATGAATTTTTGAGTTAAATATCTCTATGTCATGGACAACTGAAGTTGATATCGTGTGTTAGGCGTTCTCGTGTTAGTGAGTCCTAGCAGAAAATCGGCACTGTTCTGTACACGGAATCCAAGTAAATTTCTCGTTTTTAAAAAATTAAAAATGGTACTGCGGACGTGTTTAAAATCACATGATAATTTTCTTTCAGATATGATATTTGAGAGTCTATATAATATTTAAACTAAAATTAATAAGGTAAAACAAAAAAATATAATACATAGCTTAAAACAATATTAAATATAACAAATTAAACATTTTAAAATCCCTCGAATGTAGCTAGATAAGATGTGATATCTTCTGAATGGCTGGACCGATTTTCTTAAATTATAGCTAAGAACCCTCTCGATCAAGTCACCTTTCAAACAGAAAAAACTAAATCGAAATCGGTCCAGCGGTTTGGTCTGTACGTGGACACGGACAGACACACACTGCAAACTTATAACACACCTTTTTTGGTCGGGGGTTAAAATGTATGAAAACATGTTTCTATTATCGGAGTTAGTTTTCTTAAATCGTGCGATTTAAAATCGATTCGGTTTCAGAACAGGGCTGAATATTATTGTTATTCGTTATCAAAGTTGTATGATATCGATAGATAACTCAATTAGAAATATTTTAAACCTGGCACTTTTAGGAATACACCGACTTTAAATCCACAATTGACAGGTGTTCGTGCTCTTCTGAAAAGTACAAATCTTCATATTGGATAGCTTGACATGGTATGGACATATTATGTGTGGGTAACTTAGAAAATCATGACGGAGAATATCGCTTTATGTCGTCTGTGGCTTATAGCAGTCTTCAGCTGGTTATACCATGTTCACACGGACAGCAATTATCGAGCTTCGCTCTCATTCACGGTTCGCGGTCGAATCTTGATTGAATCAACATGGTTCGCCATACACATTTTTGAGAGCGAACCAACTTGGTTCATTTTGAACCTTGCTGTTAACCATGCAGAAATTGCTATCATCCCTAGTCTTGATAACAAATTATCGCTAACTTATCTGAACTAGGTATCAAAATAAAATGAGTACACACATAAACGCGCACATGCACACATGAGTAAATAAAAAACAAACCAAAAATATGGATGCGTGTATGAATTAAACATATTAGAACAAATTTTATTAATTATTTTTTCTTAATTTGTTTATACACAGTAAAAAAGCAAATAACACAGCATATAAAACTCGTGCCAACTATTCACGTATATACATATATATGGATGTATGTATATAAGTACACACATACATCAAAACAGTGATGCCAATTATTGATACTCAAAAAGCGTAAGTTTTTTTGAAAAAGTGCTAATTCCAAAAATATACGTTTAGTGCAAAATTAAGTAAAATTTTTCTAATAAAGCCTGGTATTCTGTTCGAAGTTGCGGAAAACCTTGATTATTTCGCATGAAAAATTTGACATGTACTAAATGTAGCCCAACTCGCGGTTTTTTTATATATTTCTTGCTTTTTTTGCTTGAAAGTATGCAACATTGTTAAAATTCCGTGCGAAAAAAGCACTGCTCATGTTGTTTAGCAGCTAAACTAAAATGATGCCAAACTAATTTTGCCTGAAAAGACATGACCTTATGTGTTTTTCACAACAAGAACAGAGTACTACTTTTGCGAATTTATTTCGCAAATATTTCATACAAAACACTTTTATATGTAGTTTGACAGCATTTCGCACGAAATTCCGAAAGCGCGAAAACGAGGTAGTTTTAAAATGTTTCTGTTGTAAATCAAAAACATTTTTGTAAAATAATTTATTAAAAAATAGATAACTATCATGAGATCAATACATTACAATAAGGTGCATATAAAGCACTGTGAATGTATAGGTGAATTGTCAATGTGTTGAGGTTGAGAACTAGCCACCAAACACAAAGCCACACAGTTAAAATATTAATTGAAAATAAAAGATTTTATCAGCAAACTTTATTTTGGTAT
Source organism: Tachina fera (assembly GCA_905220375.1). NCBI lineage: Eukaryota > Metazoa > Arthropoda > Insecta > Diptera > Tachinidae > Tachina > Tachina fera. Next base: position 60,464,837 of record LR999965.1, on the reverse strand, counting down.
GGTCCACTGATAGAAAAAATTTCTTAATTTTTCCCAAATATATGATTTTAATTTTATTTAAAATTTGTCTCTTTCCTTACCATTTAGCATATGAATATCGCTATGAAAAGCATCATATTTTCTGTTTTTTCATTTTCAGATTTTTCCATTTTTTCCTTAAATCTTGATAACATAAAAGGCATTGTATGCCAAATGCGTTATTTTTAATAAAATGTTTTCCGCATATTATCAATTTGATATGATACACGTATTTTTGCTGGACAAATATTCTTGAAAAAAATATAAAAAATTATGTGAGCATTCGCCTGATGTGCATTCGTCGAGACAGCGACGACTTATTTAAAGAGCGTAAAGGCTCCATTACCCGACTGTAGAAATCGCAGATGTAAGGTAAATGTTAAATGTGATGTAAATGGGAACGTGTGTGCGATTATAGAATGCCTAAAACCGTGTCATGTGTTTTCGATAAAAACAAAAAATCTTCTCTGTGCACACATACATACACATATGCCCAGCAAACACGCATTTTTATTTATTTATTAAACATATTAATGCAAAGTAAATTTGCATAATATGGTGTTGCACAAATATGGGCGGAGTAACGTAGACCATATGCCCAATATGGTATTAACAGTATTTTGAAAGGATTTGTTACTGACTGTACACGACCTATGCCTTCACATAGGAAGTAGGCAACGTGGTTGTTAAAGAAATTCCACAAAAACCGCAAGATTATACGGTTATCCGTGGCAGATCATTCAGATCAGATTTTTGATTTTAAATTGCGAGTTATTTAAAGACAAACGTGAAAATTCATATACATACTTAAGCCGGGCTTACATCTGTGTGTAAAAAAGTAACCAACTAATTACTAATGAAAAACTGTTTGATTCAGACATGTACATACATACATATTTATTAAGTTAAACAGTTTCATACATAATTAATAGACAATTTTATAGAATCCAAAATGATTGCAAACTGTTTAAATCAATAAATATATGTCTGAATCAAACAGTTTTTCATTAGTAATTAGTTGGTTACTTTTTTTTGGGCAAATGACACACAAGAAATGCCGGATGTAAACTCAGCCTTATATAAATAGCTACATATGTATGTTTAATATTTAAATTCGTGGAATTCATTTTGATTGAAATGTATATGTAGTTATGTGAACATACATACATACATACGTATGCATTAGAGCTTATCAGTAAATAATATAAGTACATACATATAAAATGTTTTTCATTAATCAAAGATTTTTTTTAATTATTTCGCTGAAACTATTCTAATCTATTTTCTTTTGATCGCAAGTTTTAGCCTGTTAGAAAAAAAAAATAATTGTGAGTTTTTGAAATAAGTCACCTTTTATAACGAAAATGCCTCCTAGGCGCGTTTTTAAAAATTATTATAATTTTATTTAAATGAACGCAATTATAATAATTTTAATAGCAACTGTAACGCTCAAGTCTCTAACCGTAATATTTATTGTTGTACATTGCCAGAACAGATTTTGAGCAACTTCTACGAAAAGACGAAGTACTTGCCTCTATGCTTGCAATAGCACCTCAATCACATAAAAAAACTTATTACATATATCTTCACTTTCTCGTTTTATCCTTTTCTTATTAATGTTCGTACCTACTTACAGTGTTGCCATAAGATATGAAAGGAAAAATGCTAGATTGAAGAAATTAAAGTGCTAAAATGTTCTACAGCACACACAAAAAAGTGCTAAAATCAGTTAACATTTTTTAATTCTCAGATTTCTTAGGTGTCCCACACACTTGCAACAATATTGTGAATTTTTTGTATTTTATGTTATCACTAACGTTTATATCATATTCCTAGGTGCCACAATACATTTTTTATAACTAAGAAGTACACTTACATATACATATTTGCTTAATTCAAAGAACCTCTTGTATCTCTGTATCCATTGTATTTTTATATTAAATACAAGAGTGGAACATTTGTTGTTTGAGATTTTCATATAAAAATGAAATACACTATTAGCAGTGATGCCAACAATTCAAAGGCAAAACGAGCAAAATGGGCTAAAAAGAGCTAAATTTAAAAACTCAAGATTTTTCCGTTTTAAATCTATGAATGTACATATTTATTATTCAATTTGCACTTCAAGATTTTTTACATTAATAAAAATATTTTTTTTTTAATACATGTATTTATTTATTGTATCTTCAAATATGAACTAACAATAAGTATTCAAATCTTAAATCTAAAATATAATTACTAGGACCGACCACATAACTTGTTAATAGTTATAAATAATACATAAGTAGTGATAATCAAAAAAGAAAAAATATTTATAAAAAGTATAAAAAAAATTATTTTCAAGAAATCCCATCTGGCGTGTTGAGTAATAGAGCCCTTGTGTCCCTCTTTTTTAAGCGGATGTGTCCAGTAAAGTTCAAAATATTACGAGCAAGCAGATTAAAATGTGACTCGAGTTTTGTTAAATATTTGCCTGCGTATTTTGCAATTTCTTCAATCACTCGTGGCATATTTAAATCACGATGTATATTAGAATTTTTGATGTACCATGGAGCCGATGTTATTAACCGTAAAATTTTGTTTTGCCTTCGTTGGATTCTCTCTACATTGGAAGCTGAAGCAGTGCCCCATAACTGGATACCGTAACACCATATTGGCTTTAAAAGCGACTTGTATAATAAAAGTTTACAGTCCAGGCTAAGTGTTGAATTTCTGCCAATCAACCAGTGTATTTGCGATAACTTAAGTTTCATCTGAGTCAGCTTAAAGTCAATATGATGTTTCCATGTAAGCCTTCGATCAAGGTGTATACCAAGGTATTTCACTTGGGAATGTTGAGGAATATTTTGATTATTGATTCGAATTGGGGAACAAGTATCTCTTCTTAGGGTAAACGTTATATGGACACACTTTTGTTCATTTACCTTGATTCTCCATAAGTTCAACCACATTTCCAATTGTGTAATATGTTCTTGTAAATATCGGGAAGCTTCGTGAGGGTTTTCATGCATAATAAGGCAGGCTGTATCATCGGCAAACGTAGATGTATGGATATTGCTGCTCAAAGGCATATCACAAGTATAGATCAAATACAAAACTGGCCCCAGTATGCTCCCCTGTGGCACACCGGATAATATAGATTCGGGAACACTCATGAATTCTCCTTCCACAACTCTGAACTTCCGGGTAGTAATGTAACTTTCTAATGAATTCACCAAATTTATTGGTAGATATAATTTTAATTTTAAAATTAGGCCTTCATGCCACACTTTATCAAATGCCTGAGAAACGTCAATAAACAGGGCAGAACAATACTTCTTTTTCTCAAATGTTTTTCTTATAAATTGAACCAATCTATGAGTTTGTTCAAAACCAAATTGATGGTCTGGGATGCACCCACTATCAGTTAAAGTTGGGGACAATTTTGTCATGAGCAGCTTTTCGAAGAGTTTTGACATAGTTGACGGCAAACTTATTGGCCTATATGACTCAGCTTTAGTAAGATCTTTGCCCGGCTTTGGAATCATTTTGATTTTTGCAAGCTTCCAGAGTTGTGGATAATACTCCAGTCGTAATATGGCATTAGAAATAAACAGCAAGATTCTTATTGCAATACGCGGCAAGTTCATCAGCATCTTGTTACTAATTCCATCAATACCTGGAGCTTTCTTTGGCTTGAGTTCAGCAATTACTTTATGTACATCACGCATCTTAAACTTTAAGGCTCGAGGGGGTAGAGCAACTACACTCGGCAAATCAGCAACACCAGTACATGTATTTGGGGTAAATACGGATTTTAAATGCTCAGCAAATATTTTACATTTTTCCGTATCGCTTCTTGCCCAATCTCCGGTAGATGTGCGCAGAGGTGGCTTAAACTCAACGGGTGTTTTAAACTTTCTAGCAGCGCGCCACAAAAAGTAATTAGATGTTGGTGTGACATCAAGACCTTCCAAATAATTTTTAAGAGATGCAGTTTTTTCAGATACAAGCAACTCTTGAAGTCGTTTAGAACATTCTTTAAGTCTGAGTTTATGTTGGGGTGATCTGTGCTGTTGCCATTCCCTTCTAGCTCTTCTTTTTTCACATACGAGATGTTGAATATCCCTGGAATAAATTTTATTAAACCCAGACTGCGGATAGGAGGTAGTGGCGTTAAGAAAACCCAATGACATTGAAACTAACATTGCCAATCTTAACGAAATTATTAAACAGGCTGCTGAACAATAAAAATAATAGTAAGAAAAAATAAAAAATATGAATTTAAAATAAAATCATTTCACAGCAATTAATGCAAATATTTATCTGCATTAACAATATAACCATAAACATTTACATATACTTGTATATATGTACGTTAAGTTACAAAATAAGAACAATCATTTTCAAAAAGAGTTAGCTTTAGAAGGATCTTTTCTTGGTTTAATCCAGTTTTTTAAACGCAGTAAGAATCCATTTCAATAATTGGTGGAAAATTTTCTAATTACTCAGAAACGAACACTTTATAATAAAAACGGGGTTTTACAATTTAAAATACCTAAATACATAAATATATGTATGTATCTTACATAATTGCGAAAAAAAAGTATCTGCATTTGCAAAAACATAGTCTCCAAAAATGGAAATGCTCAAAGCAGAAACAATAGGGTTAAAGCGGGAAAATTTACTATGAGATCCAAAAAGTGCCAAACGTGCCGTTTCCACAATTGAAAAGAAAAATTTCGAGTTAGAAGCAATCAAAAAGAGCTAAATTTAGCTCTAAAATAGCTAAGTTGGCATCGCTGACTATTACACTTTTATTTCATATGTTTTTAAAATGTTGTATTCAGAGAGAGGCTCTCTGAGAGAATTTATATGTAGCTTGTTCTTATTTTTTCATTAAAAATACAAAATACATTAATACACTACACAGAGTGTGTTCACAAAAAAGTGTATTTGATACACAAATACATGATTAAAATTGTTGTGAATTAAGCAATTGTGCAATGTGTTGGCAAAATTAAATAGAATTATGTTACGTATTTTACTGTGAGAAAAATTCATCACATTTTTGTAAGATTTGTATCAATCATTCCATAGTGTAATATCGATGGTGTTGCTTAAATTGTGTGAGATTTCACCTTTTTATGTAACCCAAACGATGTGAAGAATAACATTCAATAATATTGTACGTATCGGCGCTTGAAATATTTAATTTATAAATTTTGAATCCAGAATGGAAACAAAGAAAAAATCTTTAAGAGTGTTAAATAGAGTAAGTTAAGTAAAAATATATTTATTTTCTACACAGATAAATTATATGAACCGATTAAATTGATAGATATACAATAACCTTATTAACAATATAAGCTTTTAAAAATTATAAAACTCAAAACAAGTTTTGTTAATTTAGTATTTCAAATGGTGTACTTTAATATACTTTTACCCATATGTACATCTCAGATCGGTTCAATTATATATATGTATATACGTTTGAATATAAATACAGGGTGGCCCAAATAAGACCAGCTGATGTGAAACACAAATAACTTTTTTATTTTTTGACATAGTTTATTTTTTATTTTTGCAGATTGTAACTGAACTCTTGGAAATTTAAAATGAATTCGTACAGTCCACAACAACGCATTAAAATTTTTTAAATTTTTTTTTTAAATAAGATTTTTATTATACTTCTCCACGATCAATTGTTCTGACGCAGCGAAATTATCACCGTTTTTTAACGTAAGATCAGCGCCCACATGGAAGCATGATTACATGATTTTGAGGAACTGGGTTTAGTTGCCGTCCAGGAAGAGGTGCTCATCGAAATATTCGTACCGTAGACAACGTGGAAGCTGTACAGCAGCGTGTTGCAAATGATAAATATGTCTCAACTCGTCGCTGTTCCGGCCACTTGGGTATACCCAGAACAACATTACAGATAATTTTAAAATTGGATCTTACGATGTATCCATACAAAGTTCAAATTGTGCAACAGCTTTTGCCGCAGGACTCCCAACAACGACTACAATACGCTATTCGCGTGATGAACGCATAATTGCAAGAAATTCAGATTTCCCTTGGCCTCCTCGTTCACCAGATTTAACTGCACCCGATTTTTTTATGGGGATATTTAAAAGACAAAGTGTATGTTTACAAACCACAGACACTTGGACAGCTCAAGCAGAATATTCGAGACGAAACTCAGCGCCTCCAACCAGAAACATTACGCCGTGTAATGCAAAATGCGCTAAACAGAGCCAATGCCTGTATCGAGCAAAATGGTGGTCATTTGTCTGATGTCATATTTCACACATAGTCACATTAAATTTCCATAAAATGTATTTAACATATAAAAATAAACCATTAAAAAAACCGTTATTACAAGAGTTACACGTGTTTAACATCACTAGGTCTCATTTGGGCCACCCTGTATAAACATGTGTGCGTACAAACATATACAAAACATATACACAAGCCTACAAAAAACTATTTTTTTGTATAATAACAATAAAACTAATAATGTGTACGTATGATCATAACAATTATAATGATAATAAATACCTATATAAATATTTTTATAATCATAATACGTAGTAACGTATGTATGTATTTACATATAAAGCTAAAATTGTAAGTAGGTTTAAATAATGATTTGATACCATTTAAGAAATTTTCATTCATACTTGGTAGTGATTTTGTGATTAGAATGCATCTATGAAAATGTCATAATGTCAATCTCGCTCAAAAACCCCACCGGGTATATCCATACAAACATATGTATGTATGTATGGATGTACATACATACATATGAATATGTAATCGTTACATATTGACAAGTACTTTGTGGCATGGGTAATACAGTGAAATTGCTACCTCTAATGCATTTTAATGAGACATACACACACATGCAAACATATGTAACTTAATTTTATTTTTATCTATTTGTTACTAGGTATTTCTGGAATTTATCAAAACAATTTTTATTTGCTTTTGTCTACATATGTATGTACTTAAGTATGAAATGTGTAGTATGAAAATATCTACACTCTTATGCATGTACATATGTAAGTAGATATGTATATATGTTCAATGTAATCATCAGTGTTGCCAACTTGGTGCGTATCGCACCATTTTGGGTGCAAAAATTTACTTAGTTGGTGCGTGGTGCGCTTTTTTTTAAATTTTGGTGCATTTTTAAATTTTTGGTGGCATTAAGGCAAATTAAACACGACAGTGGGTTAAAACGGGGAAATTCTTTTTGTGAAGCTTTTACCAACTTCCTGATAGTGTTAATTACCATATTAATAGAAATGATGTTTACAAAACCTCACAATTTAAAATGAAATCTTTTTTTATGGCCCTATGATAACAATAATGATGAAAATATTAGCTTTATTAATTTGGAATAATTAATTTTTGATCTCTTTTGAAATTAATGTACATAAATGTATATTTTTTTTTTACAAATTAATGTGTGTGCCTTTAATTATGAAACTTGTTTAAGTCATATATTTCTTTGCTCGAGATATTTAGTAGGTTACATATGAACGAATCCAAAAACATTTTTTTTATTATTCGACAGTTTAATTTAGAATTATATGTATTTACAATTTCGAATCAAAATGCGTACGAATCAGACCAGTTGTCAATAATTGTATACACAAACAATCATTTCTCATATTCCGTTTAATTAAAAATTTACGTTAGATAGCTGGTGTTGATAACTAGCTTTACCCAAGTAGATAAACTAGGGTGCTGATGAAGTGCGTGGCTGCACAGAATAATACAGGTATTTTCCCCCGACTATAAAAGTCTAGTTTAATTTTTGTTCTCTTATTTAGAAACTCACATTAATATATAAAAAATATTTCATACAATAAGAATTTAAATTTCTGAACTAAAGCCTGAATAAGAAATTACTTCTAATTAAAATTCACTACAGTTCAATAAATCTAAAAAAATGTCTCATTTACAAAAAAAAAAAAAAATAATCACCCGTATTGCGTATATCACGTCGAATATTCGACTACGAAAATTTCGTCCTAGATTAAACAAACCTTTTGCATATTTTCTTTAATCTAGTAGGAAATTCTCGTAGACTAATATTCGACGTGACATACACAATACGGGCGAATATTTTACTTATTGTGTAAAATTAATTCAATAACAATTTTAAAATAAACAAAATAAATTCTAAGCTTGGTGCGTTTTTTTTTTTGTAAATGGAACCCTTTTTCCTCCATTTTGGTGCGTTTTGAAATTTCAAAGTTGACAACGCTGGTAATCATATTAATTGCCCAATTGTCATTTAGTAATTAATTGTCCATGAGTACCTCTATTCGTTTGTGTTTCAAAAGAGAGTGTCCAAAATTATAAGAGTGTTACATACATACATAGTTGTCACTATTGCAAGCACATATCCTCTTTATTAACAAATTCATAATGTTCATGGCTATTTGTTTTTTTTTTTAAATTTAATTTCGTACGTCAAAACTTAAGTATGTACATAAGTACATACATAAGTATGTATGTATGTGTGTGCATACAATATGTAAGCTTTTTTCATTTTATTTTTTGCGTTATGTAATATTACTTGTGGCCTCTACATTATTTTTTATTATTGCTGCAGTTTTACTTTTGCTGGAAATGCTGTAAATCACGTTGTACTCGTTTTTTATTTAATATTTTTTTCTCATACTTATCGTCATGAAGATGTTCATGTTTTTTATCTTCAATTTTAGTTTTGCGCATTTTCTTTAATGTGACCAACAATATGCAAAACCCTGTTTTTTGTGGTAATATTGAAACACTAACGGCAATTTAGAAACATACTACATACTATGCTCTACATACTATGAAATACTTGTGTTAGCAAGTCGTTAGCACTGTAGTTACATATCTTCGATATCAGTTCTTAGGGATGCCTGATTCCAATCGGCGAAAGTCATCTTTACTTATGATTTGATCAGGCTAAGGTTCGTATCGCTTTGTAAGCCAAATTATCAATTGATAATTATCAATGAAAAAATAACACCATAGGTAATTGTAAATATTCTGACAAACGCGTAGTAGAACGGAACAGCTAGCTGTTTTCGGAGGACACTACCAGTAATGCCAACTCTTCGATCATCAAAAGCACTGTGACCATGTAAAAATAGGGTAAAAAGGAGTAAAAATTCAAAAAATGAGGGTAAACAAGCATTAAGCTAAATATTGTGTGTTAAATTTATATGTATATTTATAACTACATAAATATTCTCTGTTATTTATGTTTCATATAAATAAGTCTTTATTTTTTTGTTTGAATATGACATACAGTTATACCTGGCAATGATTTTAAAATTACATCAAGTGCATGTTGCCTTGAACGCACCTTTTGGTGGTCTAAGGCAAATTTTGATCGTTCGATAATTCTTCCAAGCTTTTTCTATATTTTTGTTTTTCCACCTTCAAAAAACGCATAATAAGTTAATAAGATTTAACAAAACATTAATGCAAAATTTACTTTTAAGAAAAATGTTTAATTTCATAAGAACTAAAGCCTACAGTACACGGCATGTAAAAATCCACATGCGCATGTGAATATGACGTCACGAGAATTTTTTTAGCATGTTGGTTGCATTTTTTTTAATTATTTGTAGTTGCTACATGTCGCAAAATATTGATAGTATATTTGTTCCAAAATAGATAAAATTACGTCAGAGCCACATGTGCATGTGTACTCTTACATCCCGTGTACTGTAGGCTTAAGACACGTTTTTGATATTGCTTTAATTTGCACAAGTGTCAAATCCACTTTGCTTAACTTTGTTCACGCATGCGAATTATAATAGTAATATTGTTGCTTAAGATGCGAATAACAAAATTTCTTATTAGGAATTAGGGATGGGCAAAGTTAAAAAATGTATCGATATATGTATATCGTTTCGATATTTTTGCACAGTATCGATATATATTTTTTTAAAGCATCGATATTTCGATATATCGATATTTTTTGCCCACAAATGTTTCAAAGTATTCCAATTAATCACTGTTTAATGAATGACCAGTGTTGAACACTTCAAAGTTTATCCTTGCGGAATACGAGAAATATCCGCAGGGCATCCATACATTAAACAATGATTTAGGGCCTGTCCCACGACGTCACTTACGTTCGACTTGTAGCACACTTATGTACATTCAAAACAAAAACAAATTTTTAAATTTTGTTGTTTCCAATATAACTGTGCGACAAGTCTAACGTTGGTGACATCGTGGGACAGGCCATTATTATTTAAAGAAATTGCGAACAACTAATTTATATCTAAATGAACTCCATGAATGGAGAAAACCCAAATTAATAATGATATCGAAAAAGGAAATAAATTTATCCATACATCACCTCTATGTTTAATTTGTGTTATAGGATAATATCTGGAAAACTGCATTAATTTCGAATGTACAAGTAGTCACTTTAAGAAATTTAATACAAAAGAATTTCTGTTTCTGTTCTGTGTTCTGTTCCTAAATTTTAAAAGTAACTGTTTCTATAATAAATAATGAGCTGTTTCTGAGAAGAACGGTAACAGTCTTTCACTGAAGTGATGAGTTTTGAATCGTTTTATGCTTTTATAATTTAATAAATTTAATTCTTACCAGCAGAATTAAGTTTATTAAATTATAAAAGCACAATCACAGTTTATTTAAAATTATTTATATTTTATTTATGCTATCACTCACACACATTAATAATTTTTTTTTCATTTCACGGGTTGAACCGAAATAAGGAAAAACAGAACGAAAGAGAAAAACTAACGGATTGTATAAGATTTCTATAAATAAAAAGAAATTTACAAACATATGTACAAGAAACTCGCGAAAAACAACCCTTCTTGGCAGTTGGGTAAAAAAGAGTCAGCTGGTTTGTAACAGAACAGAAATTAAAAACTAGTTCTGCCTTTAGGCTTATACCCACATTATCCGAATTTAATATTTAGCTACAAATAAATAAAAGTCACCTGGCTGAGTGGGATCGGTTATCTTATATATGCGCCTTGGCTCTTATTTTGAAATTTATCTTGTTTTTCTTCGCATCATTAGCAGTGATGCCAATATCGTACAGTTAAATAACGTCTAAAATTTATAGAGTTCTTAAAAGTATCGAAACTCGATACTCGTAAATAAGAATCGATATATCGGTTTTTGAATTATCGGCGATATATATCGAAGCGTTTGCTTTTTTGCATTGTTGCAAAAAATTTGGTTATTGAAAAAGCACTAAAAAGAACTGCAAGAAATTGCAAAAAGCAATATAAATACTCGCTTTTCTGAAATGGGTATTTAATAAAGTTTCGGGTACTTAGAAAGGAAAAAAGAATCAAAAATATCAAAAAAAAAACATCAAAATGGCAATGCAGGCCAATACACCTTCATCATCAGCATTTTTTGTGTTTGGTCCACTGTGTGTGGTGTCAGTTGGTCTAGATTTCTGCTCTATTACTGCAAATGCAATATATGAATTGTTTTGATTCATCGTATTACAATTTGCTTAAAGCTTTTTTGTAATGAAAGCTCAATTTAAGCATCTTTAAATTTACAACAGTCTCGCCATTGACGTTTGTTCTTTACTAATTATGCACATTAGTTAGTTAATTTGCTTATTTTTGTTCTACTTAAGCCAAATTGGCTTAAAAAGCGATACGAACTTTAGCCTGATAAAATCATATACATACATATATAGAAACAAATTAGGTTCGAACAATAATAATTAAAATTAACATAGCGTCTACAACTGCGATTAAAGGCCGAACTATACATATAAAACTTATGTATGTGGCAAAGTATAATGTACTTATGCATTGTTCTGAACAAGTAGTTTCGACTTTAACAATTAAAAACCTTTATAATCTTTTTACCCATATTTTGTAAAAATTTAGAATTTGAAATAATTTTGATATTACAAAAAAAAAAAAAAAACCTTAGTTGGAGAAAATATCTCCTCATAAAACTATTAATTTTTGAAGTTAATTATTTCAAAAGTAAAATAAAATTTAAATTGCAAATTTACTCTCAAACAAATAGTTTTATTTCCAACATTCTTCAAAAATTAATACATTTAAATTATGTTTCGCACACCTCCAAAGGACGCTGGAAATATGGACTTTTCAAGCTAAATCCATAAAAGTAATTTGAAAGAAATGGCTGATAAAATAAATAGCTGTGGAAAATGCAATATGGAAGATAACAAAGAGATGGTTCAATGTGATAAATGCGATATATGGTATCATTTTACATGCGCAAATGTAACCGCTTCGGTAGAGAACCATGACTGGATATGTTCTATATGCACAGCAAAGGAAGCAAACGATAAGATTTCATGTAAATGCTCTGTAATTAAATCAAAGGCAGCGTCAATATGTTCTGCTGCATCGTCGAGAAAGCGTCTTCTCAATCTAGAGCTTCAACGTCTGAATGAAGAGAAGGCCTTAGAATCACAATTTTTGCAAAGAAAATTTGAAATTCTTGCAAGGTCGGAGGAATGTGAAGGAAGCATTTGCAGCGAAGCCATGTTTCGTACAAAGAAATGGGTTTCCAATTTGCAAACCTTTCCTCAACATCAAATGGATCTCTCAAGACATAATTTACCTTTTAGTTTTCAGAATACAAACTATGAGGAAGCATTACCAAATAAAATTTCAGTGGAAGATGCGCCAATGTTGACAAAAAGTCAACTTTCAACATGAAAGGCAATTTCTGCTGATTTGCCAATTTTTTCAGGAAAAGCTGAAGAGTGGCCTCTATTTATCAGCTCTTTTATGGAAAATACAAAGCTTTGTGGGCATTCCGACTCCGAAAATTTATTGCGGTTGCAAAAATGTTTAAAAGGTAAAGCATTTGATGTTGTTAGTTGTCATCTTTTATTACCAAAAAACGTGCCAGAAGTGATTCGAACGCTTAAAATGATGTTTGGTCGCCCAGAAATAATAATTAATTCGCTTTTGGATAAAATTAAATCAGAAGCACCTCCAAAGGCAGATAAACTTGACACGCTAATAAACTATGCAATTTTAGTCCGAAATCTATGCTCGACCCTTGAAGCTTCTGGATTGCAACAGCACAAAAATAACCCGCTGCTTCTTCAAGAGCTCGTGGACAAGTTGCCAGCCCAAACAAAACTTAATTGGGCGATGTATATATCAGTTCGAGATGCTGACATCGTAGTGTTCTCAAAATGGCTCTTCGAAATTGCAGAGGCTGTAGCTAAGGTAAGCGTACCACCTAGTTCTTTTAAGATAGCCGGCAATGCAAATGAACATGAAATGGAAAAGCCATCGGTACAGAAGCCATGCGTCATTTGCAATAAAGATCATTTGGTGGAAGCATGCGGTGAATTTTCTAAGATGAAACTTTCTGATCGATGGAACAAGGTAAATTTTCTGAAATTGTGTCGTTTGTGTCTTCAGAAGCATGGATATTATCGCTGCGCTGATAAGACGTGCCCTATTGAGGGTTGTGAAGCTAGGCATCACGAATTACTTCACAAATTTAAAGTGAATCATACTGTTACGACTCATTCTACCTCAAATATTAGCAAGAAAACGTTTTTCAAAATCTTACCGGTTACCTTATATAACAAAGGCATTTCTATTAACACATTTGCATTTTTGGATGATGGTTCCAATGTAACTCTTATACAAAAAGATATTTGTAATCAACTTGGGCTCGAAGGAAACACTGACAACCTATGCTTAAAATGGACTTCAGAAACCCGTCGTATTGAAGAGGAAGTGGAAGTTAACCTTTACATATCAGGTCATGGTAGAAATTCCAAGAGGTATGAAATTTTAAATGTACGGAGTATTAAAAACCTTTCTTTACCAGAACAGAGTATTACAAGAAAGGATTTAGAAGTCTATCGTCATCTAAAGAATATTCCTATTTCAACATATGAGAAAGTTTCTCCTAAAATTCTTATTGGTTTAAATAACGGATACGTATGCAACCCTTTAAAGATAATTGAAGGAGCTATTACTGAACCTTCCGCATTCAAAACAAGATTGGGATGGGTTATTCATGGAGGAAATGATGTCTCAATTGAAAAAACCATCGGTTTCCATAAAATAAATGAATGCAACTGTGAGCATGAAATGGAGAAGCTACAGAAGATAGTATCGGAGTACATGTCGTTGGAAAGTGTAGGACAAAACCGCGAATTAAGCTCGCCTGAAGAAAAGCGTGGAAAATTCATACTTCAATCTACAACAAAGCGCATCGGTGCAAAATTTGAAACTGGATTGCTTTGGATAGACGATAATATAAGTGCTCCAAATAGTTATCCAATGGCAATGAAACGTCTTCAGTGCCTTGAAAGGAAGACGGATTCAAAAAATATAACATTAATAACACAGCAAATCGAAGCGTTAATCGAAAAAGGTTACGCACGAAAATTAAGAAGAGATGAAATTGAAGAGTCAAATGGAATTATATGGTACTTGCCTATTTTTACTGTTTCAAATCCTAACAAGCCAGGCAAAGTTCGATTGGTATGGGATGCGGCAGCAAAGGTGAAAGGAGTTTCCTTAAATTCTATGCTATTAAAAGGTCCTGATTTAATGGCACCATTACTTTCCGTCCTATATGGGTTTCGCTTGAAAAAAATTGCAATATGTGGTGACATCAAAGAAATGTTTCATCAGGTGTTTATTCAAAAAAAAGATCAAAACGCCCAGCGGTTCATCTGGCGAGTTGGTAAAACTAATACAGTTCCTGATGTCTATGTCATGCAAGTTATGACTTTTGGAGCCGCATGTTCGCCAAGTTCAGCACAATATGTTAAAAGTACGAATGCAATGGAATTTAAGGATCAATTCCCAAAGGCTGTAGATTCCATTGTTAAACATCATTATGTAGATGACTTGCTAGATTCTGCAGATACTGAAATTGAGGCTATTGAACTAGCCAAGCAAGTGGCACTTATTCACAATAAAGCTGGCTTCTTCATCCGAAATTGGAAGTCAAATTCAAATGTCGTTATGGAAAGTCTTGGTGAATTAGAAGAGCAGAACAAAATACAGATTGGTGGCAATGTAAATCAGATGGCTATTGAAAAGGTTTTAGGTATGTGGTGGTCAACATCGGATGATAATTTTGTATACTCTTTAAAGTTAAATCGAGTTAACAAAGATATTTTATTCGGCTTAAAACGTCCTACAAAAACCGATATATTAAGGACGCTTATGTCAATTTTTGATCCTTTCGGCTTTCTAGCAGCATATGTTGTTTATTTAAAAATTTTGCTTCAAGAGGTTTGGAGAACGACTGAAGGATGGATAGATGAAGTAAATGAAAATGTCTTTCAAAAATGGTTGGTGTGGATTAAACTGTTGCCAAATATTGAAAATGTGAAAATTCCTCGGTGGTATTTTATCCAACCTAAGTCGTCAGTTCAACTACATATATTTGTCGATGCTAGCGAATTGGCATACGCAGCTGTTGCATATTTTCGAGTGACCTCTGATAATAAAATCGATGTATCTTTAGTATCTGCTAAAGTAAAAGTTGCTCCGAAACAACCATTATCAATACCACGTATGGAATTGTTGGCAGCAGTATTGGGTATTCGTTTAGCAAATTCAATATGTAGTAATGTAAACATTCAAATTGAAAATCGAACTTTCTGGTCTGATTCTAATACGGTTCTTTGTTGGTTAAACGCAGATCCCCGAAACTATAAACAGTTTGTTATGTATCGAATCGCGGAAATTCTTGAAAGTAGCAAACCATCAGAATGGAGATATATTCCCACAAAGGATAATGTAGCTGATGATGCGACAAAATGGAAGACTGTTTTTAAATTTGACATGGATGGTCGATGGTTTAATGGTCCATCTTTCTTAAAAAAAAATTCTTCAGAATGGCCAGTAAGAAAGCCTCAAGATACAAAAAATTCAGAAGAACTCAGAATCAAATTTGTTTTGCTGAATCATCAAGCAATTGATGGCAACTTTATAGATTTTTACAGATTTTCATCTTGGAAGAGACTACTTCAAACTGTGTCATATCTTTATAAATTTATACACAAGATGAAAATGAAAAGTTATAAAAGGAGAAGTAAAGTTTATATACCTCCGAATGCAACTAAGCTGTATGAAATGGCAGAAAATATAATTTACCGCAAAATACAGTACGAATGCTTTAAGGATGAGTATGATACTTTATCAAGCAACCGAAGACAAATTTCGAAATCAAGCGATTTATACAAATGTTCGCCTTATATTGATGATAAGATGGTAATTCGAATGAATGGAAGAATTGGGTTGACTCCTAGTGTACCTAATCATTTTAAGTATCCAGTTATTTTACCACGAAATCATTATTGCACAAGACTTCTGATACAACATTTTCACGAAAAATTTCATCACATTTACCATGAGACATGCTTAAATGAGCTGCGTCAGTATTTTTATATTCCCAGATTGAGAGCAGAGTTAAAAAAGGTACGAAGGAATTGTCAATTGTGCAAGAATTTAAATTCGTTACCAGTAATTCCTGAAATGTCCGAACTCCCGAAAGCACGCTTGATGCCCTTTACCCGTCCGTTTACATACGTGGGTGTAGATTATTTTGGTCCACTGTACGTCAAAATTGCCAGACACCAGGAAAAGCGATGGGGTGTGCTCTTCACATGTCTCACAATAAGGGCAATACACATAGAAGTGGCCCATGATATGACAACCGACAATTGTATTATGGCAATTCAAAACTTCGTTTCTCGGCGAGGTTCACCACGTGAGATATACTGCGATAGTGGCACAAATTTTAGAGGCGCTGAAACCGAGTTAAAAAATAATATAAAGAATGTGGATTTTAGCAAAATTTCTTTAAAATTCTCATCGTCAACAACAACATGGCGTTTTAATCCCCCAGCTGCGCCACATATGGGAGGCAGTTGGGAACGCTTAGTGCAATCTGTTAAAAAAGTATTGCATCAAATTACTCCCAGCTTTGTATTTAAAGAGGAAACACTCTATAATGGACTACTAGAATGTGAACGAGTGATTAATTCTAGGCCATTAACTTATGTGGATCTGGAACTAACATCAGACGAAGCTCTTACCCCAAATCATTTTCTTTTGGGATCTTCTAATGGAAGTAAACCATTGGGTGAATTTTCAAAAGACGATTGTTTCTTGAGAAAAAATTGGAAAAAAATGCAGTATTTTGCTGATCTCTTCTGGAAACGATGGTTGCATGAATACTTACCGACCTTAACCAAACGTACAAAATGGTTTAACAAATGTATTCCACTTGGAGTTGGTGATATAGTAATTGTTGTGGATCCTAACCTACCAAGAAATAACTGGCCCAAGGGAGTCGTAAGGACAGTTGTCAAATCAAATGATGGTAATGTAAGGAGCGCTTTTATTCAAACCGAAGGTGGTGTTTTACACAGACCAGTAGCAAAGATAGCAAAACTCGATGTAAAAAAATCAACCGAAGCAGAAGATTGACATAAGTAGTTAAAATATTATTTTAACAAGGGGAAGTATGTTCTGAACAAGTAGTTTCGACTTTAACAATTAAAAACCTTTATAATCTTTTTACCCATATTTTGTAAAAATTTAGAATTTGAAATAATTTTGATATTACAAAAAAAAAAACCTTAGTTGGAGAAAATATCTCCTCATAAAACTATTAATTTTTGAAGTTAATTATTTCAAAAGTAAAATAAAATTTAAATTGCAAATTTACTCTCAAACAAATAGTTTTATTTCCAACATGCATGATACAATTATACTAGGTACATGCAGAACTACAACAAAATTACAACACCAAAAAACACGTGTATTTTGTTGGTATAAACAAACCCCAAATTGTCGGAAACAACTGTCTTTTGTTTATAAAAATAACAATTACAGGGTAACTAAAGTAGAATTGCAGACGCGGCATTCCTGCACGATTATAGTTATTCAGTGTTGCCAATATGGGTGTAGTTAGACAGTGTGTAATTTCTACTCACATGTGTAGGCGATGTAATTGAATTCTTGTATAATCTGTGTGTAATTCTAATTTGGGTTCTATTTTTATTTATTATTGTTTTAATTTTAACCTACACAAAAGATGTGTAGTGTAATTTTCTTCAATGTGTAATTGGAGACACAGCCATGTGTAACTTCATTGGCAACACTGTAATCATTTTATTTACACACATACATTAACATTTTTGCAGCTTGTAAACAAAGTTTGACAACTAGGTGCAATGTATACAGTGACAGGCTGGGCTTGTATATAATTATAGTATAATTTATCATGTACTTATGGAACTTTTCGTCAAGTTTCGTCAAATGTCATTTGCTTAAGTTAAGTGCCAAACTGAACGCACGTTCCGTACGGAAAACACTGTTTGTGCATTTTTATACCCTTTACCAAAAAATGGTAAAAGGGTATATACATATAGGTTTGTCATTCCGTTTGTAATTTCTACAATATTAATAAGAGACACATAAAGTATATATATTCTGGATCCTTATGCATAGGGAAGACGAACAAGCGATGTCAGTCTGTCTGTAGGTGAAATCGGTTTTCCCAAGCTCCCAGAAGAGCTAGAAACTTCGTTCTTGGACTGGTGTGTCAGAAATTTTTCGAAAAATTTTGCTATTGAAAATCAGCAAAATCGAGCAGACGGCTTCAGAGCTGGAAAACTCAAACTCTATTTTCCCATAGAAAATAACTTTTATTACTTTTTTATTAAATTAACTTATTTTATACTTCGGTATGAATAAAATTGGTATTTATAATTAAAAAAAAAATTTAACAAATTAAAAAAACGTTTCCAGGGTTGGAAAACTTTAACTTTTTTCCTAATAATTAAACATATTTCATGTTTTAGGAAGAAGGCTATTTTCTCAGGAACGGTAAAAGCTACGGGTCTGAAATTTGGAAAGTGTATGTAGAACATTGGTTGCTACAACAACAAATATATAAAAGCTAAAAATTAAAGGGTGTTCCAAAATGAGTGACGAAAACTTTTAAAATACCATGTAATATACATTCAATTGTATGTATATATGTATATTGACACTTGAAATTTGTAAAATTAGTGTATTTTTATATAGGCTACAACAATTAACACTAAAATTAAAAAAATTTAAATTAAAGGGTGGTCCATCAGTTAATGAAATTTTGACTATGTAATTTTGACAAATTGCTATATCTTGGAAACTGTAAGAGTTAAACTCTTGAAATTTTCAAAAACGGTCAAACTAAAAAATCCGAAAATTATAAAATCGCCAAAAATTTCAAAAAATCGCCAAAACGAAAAAAATCGCCAAAATGAAAAAAATACGATAAAATTAAAAAAAAACGCCAAAAACCGAAAATATCGCCAAAACAAAACAAATGCTTATGTGAACAAAAATCGCCAAAAAATAAAAAAAAACGCTTAAATGAAAAAAAATCGCCAAAATTCCAAAAAATCGCCAAAACGAAAATAAATCACCAAAAATTAAAAAAAACGCCAAAAACCGAAAAAAATCGCCAAATCAAAAAAAATTGCCTGTATGAAAAAAATCGCCAACAATTAAAAAAAATCGCTTATATGAAAAAGAAATCGGCAAAATCCAAAAAATCGCCAAAACGAAAAAAAATCGCCAAAATTAAAAAAACGCCAAAAACCGAAATAAATCTTCAAAACGAGAAAAAAGTGTCAAAACAAAAAAAAATTCCCATAATGACAAAAATCCGCAAAAATCGCCAAAACAAAACAAATGCTTATATGAACAAAAATCGTCAAAAATTAAAAATAATCGCCTAAATGCAAAAAAAATCGCCAAAACAAAAAAAAATTGCCTATATGAAAAAAATCGGCAAAAAATAAAAAAAAATCGCCTAAATGAAAAAAACGTCAAAATCAAAAAAATCTCCAGAACAAAAAAAAATCGCCAAAATTAAAAACGTCAAAAACCGAAAAAAATCACCAAAACGAGAAAAAAGTATCAAAACTAAAAAAATTGCTACAAAACAAAAAAAAAATTTAATATATAAAAAATAAAAAAATCGCCTAAATGAAAAAAATCGTCAAAATCAAAAAAATCGATGGAACGAAAAAATCGCCAAAATTAAAAAAACTCCAAAAACCGAAAAAAATCGCCAAAACCAAAAAAAATGTCTATATGAAAAAAAAATCGCCAAAATTTAAAAAGCACCAATTTAAACATAATGCCAAAAACCTAAAAATTGCACTAGAAAAAAAGTATGAATTTTTTCACAAAATGAATATGTACCTACATATCTCTGTGCTTATGTATGTATCTCTATACTACATAAACGCACTTTGGTAAAGGGTATATAAGATTCGGCAGAGCCGAATATAGCACTCTTACTTGTTTTAAACTCAAGCAAACAGCATCAGAAAATATTCATTGATTTAAATATTTTTTTATTGTTTTTTATTTTAAACTCAGAAAAGAAAGCAAAACTTTTATTTTCATTCTTTGTTTTACAATACACATATACACACATACAAATGAGTTTGTTTACATATGTACGTTCATTGTTGTAGGCAAAACAAATAAAACAAGTAATAAAGTGGTGGATATAATTATACGTTAATTTTTAATAGATAAAGACATTCCAACAAGTCAATTTTATCGAATTGCGTTCATTTAGTAGTTATAAGAACAAATAAAATTAATAAAAAAATTTGAACAATACCTATGTATATGTGCAGCTGTGGCTAAAGAATACTTAAGTGCATGTAAGTACATTGTGGCCACCTAAAAGTCACATCTGAATTGCTTAATTATTTGACAGACTTATCGTTCAATTCTGGCATTAGCTTAAGTCAGCTTATTCATATTATAGTTGGGCCTTAACTCTGACATAATATGTGAGAAAACTTCGGCAGAATAACAAAAATAAAATGCCGATATTTCTCGTCATCTTATACAAGGGGACAACGTAGTTTAACTTCTCTTATAACATTTCATTTCATGGAAATTCTCATCGAGTTAACATGTTTTATTTTTGCATAATTAGTTATTTTATTTTCACTTTTTCACACAAACTTTAATTTATAAATCAATTAAACACATTTAAACATATAAAATCCCAGAAAATTTTGTCAAAACATAGTTTTTCATTTATTCTAATAAACACTCACACATGCATACTAATTTATTTTCATGTACGTGTGTTTTTTTTTTTGATAATTCATCGCATAAGATTGTTGTTATAGGATTTCTTATAACAACGCTCTCATAAAAAATCTTATAAGATTGAGATAACACTAATTTGAAGTCTACACGTAACATAATTCGCTCTGCGATTGAATTTGACGATCTTATCTTACATATTATGTTAGGTGTAGACCTTGTGTAACTGAAAGACATCATGTCATCATATTTATATATATCGATATTTTTTGCCTACAAATGTTTCAAAAATATTCCAAATTTAAAATAAATAAACATACAACATGTCGTGCCATAACCGATAAAAAAGTTTAAGCGACATAATATTCGAACTTGATTTTTTAGCCAAAATCGATCATTTGCGATCGTAAATAATGAATTTATTTCGGTTAAGCTTTTATATATGACACTTATCTGTTCTCTTTCTGGGATATCTGTCCTCTAACAAAATAGCGTTCGAGAAAGTCATACTTTTTAACAACACTTTTTCGCTTTTACATTCGGCCCAGTTATGTAAACCGAATCAATTTTAAATTTCACGATG
Source organism: Tachina fera (assembly GCA_905220375.1). Taxonomy (NCBI): domain Eukaryota; kingdom Metazoa; phylum Arthropoda; class Insecta; order Diptera; family Tachinidae; genus Tachina; species Tachina fera. The sequence continues at coordinate 60,443,123 of LR999965.1, read as the reverse complement.
CTAGAAAACTAACTAATCTATTACATAGGTTCTGAAATATCACACCTGAAAAATTATCAGGTATTCGGTTTACAGAACAGGGCTGATTGCTTCACAAGTGGCTTTTATTAAAAACAAAGCAAACTATTATTTATTAAAAAAAATTAAAACACGACTGCGACCAACTTTGAACCGTTAAATATCCTAAATGGTCAATCGAAATTAAAAATCATAAAAGAAACCTAAAGAAAATTTTAAAATACCCGTCGAATATATATGTATATATATATATATATATATATATAACCATTTACAAAGTGGCGTCTATTGGCCGCCATATTGATTTTTGCCACTCCCGGTATTACAAATCGATGATTCTTACGTCAATCGATTTGTCGATTCAGTTCACGCGTTCGATTTATATAGTGCCGCAAAGGAACGCACATCCATACATACATATATAGACTAAAAAGCACAATACTCTTCTTTGCGTTGCGCAGTCGGGTAAAAAGGGAAATAGTTGGCATCGGATGTATAGGTTATGTTATAGTTCGCACTCTCCATAAGGGTTGTGGTATCTTATTTTAAGACGTAAAATTATGAACACGTATTTAAAATATCTATGGAGTTGCGCCACACGTCGTTGTGCTTCACACGACGAATTTACGCAGCGAATGGTTATCGATGAATTCGTCGACGTGGACGAAATTCGTCGTTCGTTCTAATTGTGTTCCTAGATTAAAAATAAGACTATCCTCTTCTGAGCACTGACTAACCACGGCTGCTAAAAAGGCAGACAGGCTGATGAAAATGAATGAAAACTAGCACGTGCATGGTTGAGAGCGAGGTAGCACAAGTAGGCGCAAACAACTTCGAGCGTTAAGGCACGGTCACACTTGCCAAACATTTGCTCAAAAAAGCATAACCACTCAATGTTTGTGAAAACCCATTTTATTCAGACACGTGTTTCTTAAGTTATACAGTTTCATAAACAACTAATAGACAACGTCATTGATTCCAACATTATTGGAAACTATTTAACGTAACAAACACGTATCTGAATTGAAAACTTTTTCATTATTATTTTGTGGTTACGTTTTTTTGGGCAAATATTTGTAATGAATTAAGAGGAACAAGTTACTTTATTTTATGTGCAATATTCTAATTAAGTAAAATCAAAAAGAATTTTTACAAAGTTTTTATGATTAAAAGTCAGCAGTTATAGGTAAGTATGCAACTTTTTGAAAATATAGTAAGAACAACTACAAACTTTAACAGTTTAGTTACAAAATAAGTGTCGATATATCGGTACAACTTTTATTAAAACATAACGGGAATATTGTTATAATATGGTTAAGTTACATTTTGCTATATTTTGTAACCCATGTGCGATGTGTGTACGAGTTGAGTAAAGTATAGAAAAAAAATATAAAAAATATATTTTTCATACTTTCATATTATACTTCTACAAGCAAGCAGATTTAATTTTTTTTGGATTCTTGTCCACCTTTTTCCCCCAAAAATTTAATATTACAATTTTCAGTGACAAGTCAGGTTAAAATACGTGCGTTTTTTGATATTTGGCTTAAGCATAAAACGTTAAATGCTAATTCAATACAAGTGAAAATACTTGTAAATAAAATAGAAGTATCTAATAAACAAGTAATCAATGCAATTCAAGTGAATAGCATTTATATTTGAAATAAACTTTTGTTATATACTATGTAGATTGCGGCCCTATGCTTCTTACAGGAGTAAAAAGGAACCAATAAACTCGTACATATATATAAATACACATATACATATGTACATACATATGTATATTGTTGCTTCTCCTATTATATTTATGACAGATTAAATTTTAAAATGATTAAATTCGAAATAAAAACAAGAAATAAAACTTTACTCTGTTTTAAAATACATAGCTTTGTACATCATAAAAGACAGAAATGAGACCATCATTTAAAAGGAATTTACAAAATGTGTTTTAAGATATTTTCCTCCCAATAAAATTGTAATAATAATATTTAAATAAAATATTTTACCAGAATATTAAACATATCGAAGCTAAAGTATCCAAACAATTTGGTAAAAATATTTTCAGTAGTGGGCGTGGCATGCTCCTAAAGATAAAAAATTTATGCTAGTTAAAAAGAAAACAAAACTTTTTCATATTTTATCTGATATGAATTATGATTCCTCGAAAACTATTACCGGTAATGGGCTGCGGTCTTTTTTGGTATGTTGGTTAAGCTGTTGTTTTTAAGAAATGGTATGTGCACACCCTGTAGAATTTGTAGTTAGAGTGCTATGGAAGAAATTTTAATCCCCCAAATTATCGTAAAACTTGAAGATTAGTAGTGTATAACTTTTGAAGATCAAAAGACGAAAGAGTCTTCTTTAAGCATATATGTATATACTTTTGCACCCGCCAGGACCCACGTGTGGAACCCTTTTTTTATTGTAATGAAAATACTTAAACATTAAAAAGAAATATTTGTACCAAATTGCTTGAAAATGTAACTTAGAAATCTCGTAAATGCCCTTCTACCTTAAAAAAATAAAAATAACAATAGGAAACTTATTTTTATATAGATAACTTTGAATTAAAAAATAGAGACTGATGATATTCAAAACCAAATACGGCAAACTTCTAATAAACAATCATAAGTACAAATCGCAGGTAGCAAAACGTATTATGTTGATTGTTTTCCTGTAATTTTGTATAGTTAATTGATTTTTGAATATTAGGTTATGTATACAGGTTGCCTGGAAGATATATGTACATATGTAGCTTTAAACTTACGTCCATTTCGAAGGTTTTTTCATGCTTACGTGAAAGAAAAGAAAGAAGGGGAGAGAGGGAGCGAGAGGAGGAGTTAATTTTATTCGAAAATTGAGAATTTAAGAAGGTAACCTAGATTAGCTTTAAAAATGTTATGTTGAGTATAGTATATAAGGACAATAATTTGGAAATAAAATTTAATTTCATACAAATATTTGATTCCAAAATATTGATAAATTTTTGCAAGTTTAACTTTCAGCTTGGGGCCTGTTTCACAATAACGACGCGTAACTTTAAACTTACAATTTAACAACAACAATAAAATTTGAAAATTTGTTTTTGTTTTCAATAGAAATTGTAAGTCGAAAGTTTCGTGTTGTTATTGTGAAACAGGCCATTAATAAAAATATTGACAGTTTCAGCTATAAGGAATTGACCGAAGAATATTTTAATAACAAAAATGAGGAAGATGTTCAAAGCTACATTCATAGAAAAATCAACTTAAATTCTTACAGCAATGAAACAGAATTGGACAAAAAAAGTATCTGCTTGTGTCAAAATTTTTAAAAACGCTACAAGTCAGCTGATTGGAGTTTTGTTAGCTGATCCGTCAACTCACGATACGATTCTACTAATTCTACCATAATTCGTGCACACATATTATGTATCAGAGATCAGCAATGAATCGTGTTTTTGCTATTCATAATAGGAGTCATTATTAAATTTTAAATATAAATGCGTAGACATGGTTTAAACTCAATTAGTCTGATGTAAACACACTCTCAATGACATTAGTTGATAAATAAGTTGAAATAAATATGAATGCGACGTTGACATTCACATTCATACGACACTCACACTTACAAAGCACCTCAGTTAATTTTTTAATTTCAGGAATGTACTTGAACTACTCGCATTGATTTAACTCATTTAGCTCATGTATGTGTATTTAAAAGTTTACCCCCTTATGCAAAAACGATTGATAAATTTAAAGTTGGTTTAACAAACGAATTTTGTATGGCAAAACTGGTTTTAACACATGCACATTAGTCATTAAACGGTTTGCAAGTATGTATGTAGTTTATAAGAGCAATAAATAAGGTTGTTTTTCAATTCATATCACATATACATTCATACTTATTGTTTATTTTTGCAATGTTAACGTTGCAAAAATAAAGTAATTTCTCAAGATACGAACGTATCGAGAAATAATAAAGTCTGGGATGATGACCTTCGATAGTCAATGAGAGCTCAAGGACAATTGTGAAGGGAGTGGGGGTAAATGTATATTAGGGTTAAATATACTTATCTCAGGAAGGAGTGCCTGGATCGGATGGGATAAATAAAACCAGTTGGAGTAAATTCAACTTACATGAGATTTATTTACAAAAAAGGAAGATCGATTGATGCTTGGAACAGCGGAGTCCGTGTGGTCTTCGTGAGCTTTTAACAGGAAGTGAAATTAAAAAAAAATCTTTTTATTAATTTAACTCGAGTTCTCGTGGTACCTTCATAGCGAACAGTCGATTAGCGGAATTTTTTCTTACATACAAACAAACAAAAAATTATACAAAAAATTATTCGTAGTACATATTATTCGTAATAGGTACATACTGACTTTAATAAATAAGCTCTATTGCTTTGATAATATTTTTTACATAGTGGAAATAACAAATACAAAAAAAAAACGCAAACAAAAAAAATATAAACAGTGAACTTGAGGAATACTCTATACGAGTACTTCAAAAACAGACAAACAATCATAAATTACAAAAACAAAAAAAACCGTAAGCAAAAAAACACAAAAAGTGCCCTTGAGGAATACTCTATATGAGTGCTTCAAATACAAAAAATTATGAAGTGAGTTCTAACGGCAGAAACGCCTATTTTACTGTGAGTTCTGAAGCTCTTAATGAAAAAAATAAAAATAATAAATCTAATGAAAGTGTTTTTTTAACGGCAAAACCAATTTTTTGTCAGCGATCAACTTCGCTTTGTCCAATGCCAAATAGTGATTCATTAAAATTACAGTTGCCTAGTACTTCTTCATATAAGTCAGTAATATCATCCCCTTCAGGCTCGTATTCGTCACTTAACAAAGTTATCACTACAGATAACAGTATTTCAAAACCCAAGGTGCAAGTCGGTATGGACAGATATATAACCGTGGTAAAGCGTGGGCGAAGCCCGAATTCTTCAAAAATTTCATCCGCTCCAAAGATGTCTAGAGATAACAGCGCATCCTCAACTAATCGCCAAAACCGTTTTAAAATTTTGCAAGATGAGAACGACAAACCCGATGTATCCTCGAATAAAACATCCAAGCCGCCACCAATCTACTTGAGAGAGAAAAATTCAAATGCCCTTATTAAAAAATTAATTTCGGTCATTGGTGAAAATAAATTCCACATTGTCCCAATAAAACGTGGCAACATCGATGAAACGAAAATTCAAATTTATGATGAAAAGGATTTCCGCAAAATGGTTTCTGAATTTGAAACAAATAAAACAAGCTACACATACCAGCTTAAGAGCGCTAAAGGCCTGCAGATCGTATTGAAGGGCATAGATTCTTATGTTGTCCCTGAAGAAATAAAAGATGCACTTGTCCTCCAGGGATTTAGGGTAAAGAATGTATCAAACATATTTAACAAAGAAAAAGTACCCCAACCCCTATTTCGTGTTGAACTGGAGCCAAATGATATACAGTTGAAAAAAAACGAGACTCATCCTATTTATAGCCTTAAATACCTTTTATACAGAAAAATCACAGTTGAAGAGCCACATAAGCGTGCAGGTCCCGTGCAGTGTCATAATTGCCAGGAATATGGCCATACAAAAGCTTACTGCAATTTACCTACAGTGTGTGTTATCTGCGGTGAATTGCACGGTACTGCAAGTTGTACCAAACCAAAAGATCAAGCGGAAAAAAATGCAGTAATTGTGGAGGTAATCACACCGCTAACTACAGAGGATGTCCTGTGTACTCTTTCGTCAAGCAGGCTATGGTGCAAAAACCTAAATTAGCTCCAGCTCAACCATTAAACGCGTACTCCGCCACTTTTGCTCCAGTGAGCCAACCAGTTACTTCACGTGTATCGTATGCCGATGCTGCTAAGGCTAGTTCTATTCCCACACAAAATGTTTCACCGCCAAATAATTCAACGAATGCAAATCAAGCTTTAACTTTAGTCGCCTTGAAGCTACTATTGAGAATCTGGTGCTAACTATAAACAACTTTACAACAAATATGACTACCATGATGTAAGAAATGCTGAGAATGCAGAATACTCTGCTTCAAGCATTAATTAACAAGCCATGAACACGTTAAAAATATCTTTCTGGAACGCAAACGGCATTCGCCAACATAAAAATGAACTTGAGCACTTCCTTACGGAAAAAAATATTGATATAATGTTGGTCTCTGAGACTCATTTGACTTCTAGAAGCCTCTTTAAAATGAATGGCTACACTTTATATGACACAAAGGACCCTAGAGGGAGAGCATGCGGTGGATCAGCAATTCTAATAAAGTCAAGACTCAAGTACTATATTCTTGACAACATTTGTGAAGAACATCTACAAGCAACAAATATCTGCATTGAAAATTTTTGTACAAATTTCGTGATATCTTCAATTTACTCCCCTCCCAGATTTTCAATCACTGAGGACCAATACGAGAAGTTCTACAAATCTCTTGGACCTTGTTTCGTTGCAGCTGGCGACTACAATGCTAAGCATACGTTCTGGGGTTCGCGTCTTATTACGCCTAGAGGTAGGGCGTTGTTCAACACAATTTCAAAAATGGGTTTGGATGTTATTTTAAGTGGGGAGCCTACTTACTGGCCTACTGACGTACGAAAAATTCCGGATGTTATAGATTTCGGCGTCATAAAAAGTATTTTTAGGGAATTAATTCACGTTGAAGCTTCCCTAGATCTGTCGTCTGATCACTCTCCCACGATCGTTACAATCTGTAGTCCACTGAGAAGCGCTTTACCTCACCCATATGTCAAGATGATAAATCGTGTTAATTGGCTGGGGTTCAAAAAATATCTTAGTAGTCATTGCACGGAAAATATTACGTTAAGAACACCCAATGATATTGAATCGAACATTGCAAATCTTAACGAGAATATTAAACAAGCTTCTGAACATGCCACTACCTCCCATCCGTATACTGGGTTCAATAAAATTTATTCTACAGACGTTGAACATCTCGTACGTGAAAAAAGAAGAGCTAGAAGGGAATGGCAACGGCACAGATCACTTCAACACAAAATCAGATTTAAAGAGTGCTTGCATCTGAAATACTGCATCTTTCAAAAATTATCTGGAAGGCCTTGATGTCACACCAGCATCTAATTACTCTTTGTGGCGCGCTGCTAAAAAGCTTAAAACACCCGTTGAGTTTAAGCCACCTCTGCGCACATCTACCGGAGGTTGGGCAAGAAGCGATACTGAAAAATGTAAAATATTTGCTGAGCATTTAAAATCCGTATTTACACCAAATACATGTACCGGTGTTGCTGATTTGCCGAGTGTAGTTGCTCTACCCCCTCGACCCTTAAAATTTACGATGTGTGATGTACAAAAACTAATTGCCGATTTCAACCCGAAAAAAGCTCCCGGTATGGATGGAATTAGTAACCAGATGCTGATTAAGTTACCTCGTACTGCAATTAGAATCCTGTTATTCATTTTTAATGCCATTTTACGACTGGAGTATTATCCAGACTGCTGGAAGCTTGCCAAGGTTAAAATGATTCCAAAGCCAGGTAAAGATCTTTCCAAGGCTGAGTCATATAGGCCAATAAGTTTACTGTCAACAATGTCAAAGCTTTTTGAAAAGCTACTCATGACAAAATTGTCTTCAATTTTAACTGATAATGGGTGCATCCCGCACCATCAATTTGGTTTTAGAAGCCAGCATAGCACCATTGAGCAAACGCATAGATTGGTTCAATTTATCAGGAAAACATTTGAGGAAAAGAAGTATTGTTCTGCCGTGTTTATTGATGTTTCTTAGGCATTTGATAAAGTGTGGCATGAAGGCCCGATTTTGAAATTGAAGACGTATTTACCAATAAACATTCTAAATCTTTTGGAAAGTTACATTGTTGCACGAAAATTTACAGTTGTGGAAGGACACTTTATGAGTATGCCTGAAACTATCTCATCCGGTGTGCCACAGGGGAGTATACTTGGGCCATTTTTATATTTGATTTATACTTGTGATATACCTGTGAGCAGTAGTATCCACACTTCTACATTTGCCGACGATACCGACTGCCTTAGTATGCACGAAAACCCTGATGAGGCATCCCGAAAACTCCAGGAACACATTAGCCAGATGGAACTGTGGTTAAACTTATGGAGAATTAAGGTAAATGAACAAAAGTGTGTCCATATAACATTTACCTTACGAAGAGATACTTGTTCCCTCATTCGGATTAATAATCAAGTTGTTCCTCAACATTCACATGTGAAATATCTTGGTATACACCTCGATCGACGGGTTACATGGAAACATCACATTGACTATAAGTTAACTCAAATGAAACTAAAATTAACTCAGGTACATTGGCTGATTGGCAGAAATTCAACACTCAGCCTAGACTGCAAACTTTTAATATACAAGTCGCTTTTAAAGCCAATATGGTGTTACGGTATCCAGTTATGGGGCACTGCTTCTGCTTCCAATGTAGAGAGAATTCAACGAAGACAAAACAAAATTTTAAGGTTAATAACATCTGCTCCATGGTACATTAAGAATTCAAATATACATCGTGATTTAAATATGCCACTAGTGACTGAAGAAATTGCAAAATAGGCAGGCAAATATCTAACTAAACTCGTGTCACATCCTAATTCGCTTGCTCGTAACATTTTGAACTTTACTGGACACATCCGCTTAAAAAAGAGAGATACAAGGGCTCTAATACTAAACACTCCGAATGAAGTTGCTTCAAAAATTTTTATTTTGTTTTTGCTTATCACCACTTATGTATTATTTACAACTATCACTTAGTTATGTCTGGCATTGGTCGGGCCTATTAATTATATGTTAGATTTTAGATTTGAATACTTATTGTTAGTTCATATATGAAGATACAATAAATAAAAAAAAACATGCATAAAAAAAATAATCTAACTCGACCACAAGGCTCGTTAAGTTCGTTAAGTTATTACAATAATTCACAATATAAGCATCAAAGATGAAAAAAAGGTAGGATACATTTCTTAACATTTCAAAAAGGGTCAGTATAAATACAAAACAATTCAATAATCCAAAAAAGGTAAGTATAACTTTAATCAAAAGTAAGTATGGTTATAAGTAGCTCAAGAAAATAAATTTTTTTAAACGATTCAATTCAAAAATCGAAGGATTGACTTTCAACACTTATGTTTGTGTTGGTGCTTCGTTTTTGAGCGTAATATCCTTTGCTCTTCTTATTGCAGGGCTGCCACGATATGTTTGTAGTATATTTGTAAAACTCTAATTCGAGTCAATTTCTTGTGATGTATTTTAATTAGTATATTTTAACTTAAGGGGCCCATACACTACAACAGCATGCATGCGCAATCAAGTGTTTGTGCCAGCGGTTGGGTCGTGTATGGGCATTTTGTGTGATTGTACGTGTTGCTGTAGTGATGTCAAATAGAGTTTGATATTTTGCTGATGGTACAAGCTTGCTGGTGTAGTATATGGTGAAATTAGCTCAGTTGAGCAAAGTTTTCATGGAGTAAACATGCATTTAAAAAATATAATTTATTGAAATATAATTTTTTTCAATAGAAAAGAGAATTTTAGCTCTTTAGTTATACATAGCTGCTAATTTTAACAACATACCAATAGTAATTGTAAGAATTTTTTGTCCATAGACTGAAAAAAATAAATAAATTGTAGCAAAAACTGTGTCACTATTCATAACCACCCTTACCGAAATTTTGTAAAAAATTAATATTGTACCAGCTTGTTGGTATCAAGGCCTATTTATCAGGTCAACGCAATCGTCCTGATGATATTCTGTGTTTTCTTGTTTAAACTGTCAAAAGCTGCTTGCACCATATACTTTAGTTCATGTTTGTGTGTGTTTCTGACAACTTAAACACAAAGTTGTTTTTTGTATTGCTGTGTTTTTGTAGAGTTGCATAGACCTAATAAATGGGCCTTGGTTGGTATAATGCAGGGCCAACCATTTCATTCAACAATTGTGCAGAGAGCACTTCACACATATTCTTATGCTCATTAATTTAGTCGTCAATGAACAAGCGACGATTACACATGCGCGGATGCTTACAGTTTTTGTTGATGCTTTTGTTGTTTTTGTTGTTGTGGTTTCATTTTTTTAGGTAACCAGCAAACATTTTGTATAAATAATGGCATGCGAAAAATATTTCGCTATTCAAAGTGCATTTGGTAACGTGCAATGTATATTATGTTATAAAACATTTAAGAACGACACTGAATATGTTATTAAAAGACATTATGAGACGTTTCATAGCGAAATGAATGTTTTTGAAAGTACAGAAAAAGAAATGCTTTTTAATAAAAACAAAGGCATTTACATTAAAAAAATGAAAGAATGGTTGCTTGCAGTGGAGCAAAATGAAGCACATTTTGAAAACAAAAAACTCCTCGTGGAGATATCGAGCTTAATAAGCTTGGACATTGTCAAAGGCCATTTTCTGATGGTATATTTGGAAAAAATATGTTTGATAAAGTTTTACAAAGAGTTAATTACAAAACTACGTTAATACAATCTCTTCCCTTGTCTCCTCAGACGGTGGTACGGCGTATTTCCCAAATAGGAGATTCATTAGAATGTATTATTAGGGAAAAATTAATGAATTGCGAATTCATGTCCTTTTGTCTGGATGAAAGCACAGACATAAATGACCTTTGTCAACTCGTTATGTGTATTCGTTGTGTAAGTCGCAACTACGAAGTTTTTGAAACTATGTTTTCCTTGGAAAAATTTCACGGAAACGTAACTGGCAAACTTTTATTCGATGTAGTTAGCGATAAGCTTTTTTTGTTACAGATACAAAAAAAATTGTTGGTGTCTGTACAGATGGAGCAAATGTAATGGCAGGCAAATGTGAAGGTTTCATTGGGCAAATGAATAAAAATGGAATTTCAATTCATAGCTTTCATTGCATCATTCAGGCCGCTCTTGCATCCAAATTTATCACTAATTATCCTGCCATGAAAACTGCGGAACGAATTATTAATAAAATACGAGGAGGTCATCACGCCCTCACACATAGAAAGTTTGTAAACTTTTTGAAAAACAAAAACGCAGCATATAATGATCTAAAAATGTTCACGGAAGTTCGTTGGCTAAGCCGTGGTGATTGCTTAAATAGATTGTTTGATTTAAAAGAAGAAGTGCTAAAATTTTTAGAAAAGGAAAATATAGATGATTGTGGAGTGCAGGCCTTACAAGACAAAGAATTTATTTTGGATCTAGCTTTTTTGGCCGATACCACTAGTTTTTTAAATGAATTCAATTAAGAGCTGCAAGGTAAGGAAAAGAATTTGTGCGATTTGTATCGAATTCTTTTTAACTTTAAGACAAAGATATTTTTACTCCTTTCCGAAATTCAATCAAATGATTTTTCTAGTTTTCCAAAAACTTATCTCATATATGACAAACAGAAGAACGTAACTAAATTTGAATACATAACACTATTTGAAACACTTTTATATAACTTTCAAGACAGGTTTAAAGACTTCGAAAAAATACAACCATTGCTTGAAATTTTTGAATGTCCATTCACTTGTGACGTAACCAACTACAATTTTGATATACAAAGTGAACTGATTATACTTCGAAGTGAATTAAATGCGGCAGAGAAAACGAATGTTACAGACTTCTGGAAAAATTTGGATACATTGGTATATCCCGAACTCAAAAAAATGCTATGAAATGTTTATCGTTTTTTCCATCTACTTACTTGTGTGAGCAAATTTTTTCTGACCTCAAACTAATTTGTTCAAAGCAACGCAATAGCCTAAGTTCTTCGCATTTGAAGCATATTTTAATGATAAGGAATTGCCACAAGAGTATTAACACCGAAAATCTTACTGCAAAACTTTAAAATGTGATCAGATCCGTATTCGTAGTTACGATTTACACAGTGAATACAAAAATCATGAGTTCGCAATTCATTAATTATTCCCTAATAATGCATAATGTTTGTTGGGTTGCAGGGTGTTTTCTCACTAACACAACCTCATTTTATGTCGTGGCTGGCTCTGGTATAATGTGTGCTTCGAGCATGAATGCTCAATCGCTTGATTGCGCGTGCATGCTGTTGTAGTGTATGGGCCGCTTTAGTTTCAGATATGATTATTCAATCTCTAAAAAGTAGAAAACCTTGAAATTAAAATAATTTATAAATAATCCGTTGTTGTCTGATAAAATGCGACTACACAACCGGCACATATGAATAGTCTGAGATTAATGCTAGGAACACAACTGGGACGAACGACGAATTTTGTCCACGTCGACGAATTCGTCGATAAGCATTCGCTGCGTAAATTCGTCGTGTAAAGCACAATAACGACGAATTTACTCACTGAATTCTTCTCTCATATTTGATAAAGTTGGTTGTTGTGTGCAGCGCTGCCGTTTTTGGTTATTTCTAAAGAAAAGTGGTTATTTTGTTCTTTAATGTGGAGATGTGAATATTTTTCTCATTTTTTATTTTATTATTTTTTTGAAAAAATAACGATACACATGCACATGTTTTTTATGTTATACTTTTTAACTTTTATGTTCTTCAATTTTCAGTATTGCTACCAAGGCAACTAAAAATAAAACAGCTGTGGCTTAAATCGCTAGTGCAGCCACTTGTTATGAATTCGCCTTGATTGCTACTCACTTGTTTACAATACTTTTCTTTTACAACACTGTCAACAACTTTTAATTTAGCTAAATAGTCGCAAATCTGTACTACGGACCACTATGTAGTCCATAGGAGGTGAGTTTGTTTATCAGCCAGTATAGCCTCCTTCGTAAAAAAATTTGTCACATCTTGGAAAATGTTAATTAGTTGGACAAATTTAAAGTTTTTCGAAAATCTCCTGAAAACTCGAACTTCCAGTAATTCTGAGTATGCACGTTTTTAGAGTACCATGTGGTAGGTGACCACTTTTGTACGCCAGCATCGCCTCCTTCCCAAGAAAAGTGCGTAACCCTCAGAAAATTCCAAGTTTAAAACTTGACGATATTTGGTTAAAATTCATGTTTTTCAGAAACAGATTCATGGGCTTTAATAAAGGAAAACTTTATTTATAAATTTGCACTAATTTTTCCCGTCTCTGTTGCATCATTTAATGGAAAAGTCCTTTGGAAAGGCATTAGCCGAGTTTTTATAGATTAACAGAGCTCTGTTAACACGCTAACAGAGCTATGCAAACTCTACATTTTCATGACTTTTTTGGAGTGATGTTATTTAATAAAAATACTACATATGGAAATTTGGTTATATTTTTTTTCATTTGGTAACTTTTAAAGCGAATTTTGGTTGTAAAAATTTTTTGGTTGTGGCAGCACTGGTTGTGTGTACAAAAATAGAGAGATGGAGAGAATTTTCTTTCAATTTTATTTTTTCGTCGTTCGTCGGCGTACTAATTAAACACATTAACCAGAGCAGGCTACACGAACACACGACTTCAAATGCCGCTAACAGCATTTGTCGCCTCGTAGCCAGCTTCTTAATTATTTTGGAGACGGCAGCAGCACCATCTGCTTCTCATATTTAAGTATAAATACATAGTTCAGTATTGCCACCTTCAAATATTTCGCATTTATAAAAATTAAATTACTGTTTCGAAATGTACTTGTATGACGTAAAAGTATTGTACTGGCAAAACTGAATTTTCTCATTGCAGTCAAAGAAATAGAAATTAGTTAAATTGGACTACAACGACAAAATCAGCATAGGCAACAACCTGCCGCCATGTTGCATTACTGTCTTCAAAATAATCATTCTCATATAAACATGTGTATTCTATTTTTGACATTTTGTAGTCGGTAGCTTGCTGTGGTGAATGTGTTTAATGCTATACTTATTTATGTTGCATCGTCCTTAGGCATTGAGTTAAGAGATTCGAAATCATGTTATGTATGACTTCGATGCTCACTTCAAACTTTCGAGTGACTCGCTTCATAGACAACATTGTAATAAATATGAGCGCGCATTGCGTACGAGAAATTATATCATAGTCAGGGCTGCCGTTTTTGATTATTTCTAACCAAAAGTGGTTATTTTTTTCTTTATTTTCTTTTCTCATTTTGGTTATTTGTTTTGCCAAAATAATGATACACATGTACATATTTTTAATGTTATACTTTTTAAGCTTTTATATTCTTCAATCTTTAGTATTGCTACCAAGGCAACTGAAAATAAAACAGCTGTGACGAAAATCGCTAGTGCAGCCACCTGTTATGAATTCGCCTTGATTGCTACTCACTTGTTTACAATACTTTTCTTTTACAACACTGTCAACAACTTTTAATTTAACTAAATGGTCCTACAGAGCACTATAGGAGGTGACCACGTTAGTCCGCCCGTATCGCCTCCTTCCTAAAAAAAATTGGTCACATCTTGGAAAATCTTAATTTTTTATATACATACATGCATGTACAAGCGTTAACTTATTACATACATACATATGTAGGTAAAATAATTATATTTGCTTTGTTGTTATTATTATTGTTAACTGTATTCAAATCACATGCGTTACATTATAAATATGTATGCATTTTAAATCCCAGTAAAAAAAATTTAAGTCATTCTACATTTTCATTGCTTCCAAAAAATCGATATTATTAATTTTCTGAGAGTGAGCAAAAAACTATGTTGAAGCTTATTTTAGTCATACAAAACCTTGTAACTCCTCCATAGTTTTAGAAAATACTCACCAGAATTTAAAAAAAATTATTTTTTTAAAGAAAGTTATGAACTAATTTTAGTCTAAAATTTAAAAGTTATTTGCTTAAATTTACATGAAATCACTGTTTCGGGGTTAAATTCGTATAAAAAGAAACGAATTGTTAAAATAGGTAACTATTTACCATTTTTCCTAGATGAAAATATTATCATAGAACACAAAAAATGGAGTTTTTCTTAATATCGCATCCAATTCAGTGACCAGGCATCGAAAAAGAGAACTTCTTGCAATGACAACCCTATGTAAAAATCATTAGAACGGATCGAAATTTTCACTACTTCCAGATCGCAAACTCTACATTTTCATGACTTTTTTGGAGTGTCTTTTTTTGCTGGGACGTTATTTAATAAAAATACTACATATTGAAATTTGGTTATATTTTTTCTTATTTGGTAACTTATAAAGCGAATTTTGGTTGTAAGAATTTTTTGGTTGTGGCAGCACTGATCATAGTTAACTCTATTCACTTTTTCCCTACTAGTTTCTCTGTTATGTATAGTATTTAACTTCTGAGGCCAAACGATGCCAAACATAATTTTTTCTAAAATAAATCTCATTTCTTCAACCTTCAACAATAAAATAAAATACATATCTCCTTAAGTAAGCCGAATTAATCACATTATGTCCACTTTAACTGATAAAATCCTTTTTTAGGGTTCAGTACACCAAATGTTAAAGGGAACCCTATCGTTTTCGCTACCCTGTCCGTGTATCTGTCTGTCTGTCTGTCACAGGCTATTATCTCGAGAGCCGTAAAAGCTACGGACCTGAAATTTGGATAAAGTATGTGGCCGCTATAACAAAAAATTCATGAGAATTAAAAATGAAAGGGTGTTCCAAAACGAGCAACCAAAATGTTAACATCCCATGTAATATACACACAATTGTATGTACATATGTATGTATAGAGACTAGAGTGGCCGTTAGTTGTATGGAGAATTTTGTTTCTTTGATTTCTTATATTCTCTCCAGGCAAATCGGTAAAGTTTTATACAAAAAAATACAAAAAATTTTCATAGCGATATGTTGTGTTTTAGCGGGTGTGTCCGACCCTCAAACTTGTCCTTTTGTTTAGTTTTCTTTTGACTATATATATGTATGTATGTATATGTATGAAATAATTTCCATATAATTATAATTTTGGTATATACTGGTAAAATTGTTGGTTATTTTCTAAAATATTAATCTTAGCAAAAAACTTTCTTTGATACTAATGTTGCTGGAAAATGATTTTTTAAAACGATAGTCAAATGCAAAAAATTACATTGAAAATGGGATTGAAGGTAAATTTTGAGGGAAATAATTTTTTTTTGTATATTTTGTTATATAAAACGGAACCGATTTGGGGGAGAGAACATAAGAAATAAAAAACTAACGGCCACTCTAATATAGACACTTGAAATTTGTTACATGCCGACCACACGAGCAATAATCTTGGCAATTATTGCCGTGGCAACTGTCAAACTCGATTGCCGACACAAGATATTAGCGTGTGAACCGTATGAATATGTGTTCAAATATATATTCAGCAACAAATGTTAAAATACATTGCTGAGCAATAATATCTTAACACATGCTGTCAAACTGAAATAATATTTTTTTTTTCAACAAAAAAGTAAAAAAAAAGTTTTTTAACTACATAAAACAAATAAAAGTTCAATTTGAAATTAAAAACATATCTATTTATTTATAATTTAAGTGTTTATATGCATAAAAACCAAATGTATTTTAATATACTACGTGCTCACCACCTCTAAACACATTGTTGAACACAAGCAATTTGACGTTATCGCTCTGCCGGCGTTATTGCTTGTGTTAAGATACATCAAATCGGTCGTGTAGTCGTAGTGTAAATTTAAGCTGGATTCATCCATTTCGAAAATTTTGTCTGGGAAATCAAAGCTACCATATGAAATACGTGTGTAAACGATGCGTATTCATTTTACAAGTGTGTCTTTTTAATTGTTTAATGCAATTCTTTCGTTCAACTCCATATTTATATGCTTTATTTGACAATTTTGCTTTACTTCTATTGTAATTAATAGATGTATATTCTGTGCTTTTATTATTCATATAACACGATGTGGCAGCTCAGTTCAACTTAGGCTGAAAAATTAAAATACTTGGCAGCTCAGTTCGATTTTGTCCGGACAAAATATAAAATTAAACCAATTCAAACTGAGAGTTGTTCGTAAAAAATATTTTCTCTCGCTCCAGAAGAGAGAAGTCAAACTACAATAAAAAAATTTTGTTCGGTAACAATGGGTGAATCCCGCTTTAGTGTATTTTTGTACAGACTAGATTCTAGTCACTAGAACAATTAACACTAAAATTAAAAAAAACTCTAAATTAAAGGGTGTTCTATCAGTTAATGTAGTTTTGACTAAGTAATTCTGACAACTTGCTGTATCTTGAAAACCGTAAGAGGCAAATTCTTGAAATTTTTAAGGGCGGATAAGCTTTAAAATCCAAAAAATTATTAAATCGCCAAACCGAAAAAGCGCCATATTAAAAAAAGTTCTTTAACTGAAACAGATGGCCAAAATGAAAAAAACTTCAAAACCCGAAAAATAGCGAAAACGAGAAACAAGAGCCAAAACTAAAAAAATTGCCATAACCGAAAAAACGCCAAATCTAAAAACCAAAAAAAAATTCTGAAAAAGAAAAAAATCCAAAAAACGAAAAAATGCCAGAACTATATGTCATACTAAAGTTTGTAAAGCATTACATATCTAGTGTCCGTACGGAACCTTCCGTGCCGGAGTCAAAGTCGCACTTTACTGAATTTATTTATTTCCAAAATAAACATAAGAAACAAAAGCACTACCACAATTAATTTTGGTAACAAAATTCAGCAACACATTTGAATAAATACATTAACTTGACGGTTAATGGTTATGTTTATTACATTTTGCAAATTACGTTAGCCATTTTCTGTTTACTTTTATAGTTTTTCCCCATAATTATAAATTTTAATGCGCCGTTACCTATTTGGTACTTTTTTTTGTCTTGTGATGTAGAATGTTTAGCATTTTAATTAATCCGCGAAATGAATGACTTAAGCCCCTATGTGCACTATAGCGATGCTATAGCGTTTACAAAAAATGTACAATTACAAATTGTTAGAAAAGAGCAGCCCCAAAAAATAGTCGAAAGATACTACAAAGAAAAATAAGCACAAAGTATAATAAAACAATTAGTTCCTCTATGGCAACACTACAAATGAACGAATAAAAATCATTGATCAAATTACGTAGTATTAAAAAGTCCCATACTATTGCGACAAAAAAGGCTTCATGTAAACGCGCGTTGATTTAATAAGATACTGTAAAAGAGAACGTAAGTGTTGTAGCAGCTAGGTCACCCTTATCTGTTTGATCACTTTCTCCTGTCACTTTACCATTTATACCTATTCGTTTCCAAATCTCAGGTCACCAAGTGTGCTGAACACTGATGCTCACTTTTCATCAACCTGTCAAATCTTACCTAACCTAGTAACTTTTTAAGGGGTTTAAATACGGTCAAAGTGCTTTCTAAGCTTAGTTATAGTATCCACTTGATCTGAGATACGATAAAAACGAATGCTCACTAAAGCGAACAAATTTCCAAACAAAATTCTTCGATATTTGTTCGCTAATCAAAGAAAATTCAAATGTTCGCTAAAACTTCGAACTTCGCTAGGAATTTTTTTGCATGTGTGACTGTAGCCGAGTGGATGTGTGCTAGACTGGTAGTCGAGACATACCAAGTTCCATGCATGACAGCACGAGATATGTAATTCAATACGAACAATATAAACTATAGTTTTGGCATTTTTTCGTTTTTTGGTTTTAAGCGTTTTTTTAGTTTGGGGGTTTTTTGAAATTATTGGCGCTTTCTGAGTTTTGGCACTTTTTTCAAGTTTTTTTAATTTTGGCAATTTTTATTATTTTGGCGTTTTTTTATTTTGGCGATTTTTTTATTTTGGCGATTTTTTTAATTTTGACGTTTTTTTCATATGGGTGATTTTTTTTGGTTTTGGCGATTTTTTTAGTTTCGGCACTTATTTTTTCGTTTTGAGGATTTTTTCGGTTTTTGGCGTTTATTTTAAATTTTGGCGATTTTTTCGTTATGGCGATTTTTTTAAATTTGACGATTTTTTTTAATTTTGGATATTTTTTTTTTGCCCGATAAATATTTTTGCATTATTGCAACTTAAATTTTTTATTGTTATTATTATCAATAAATATGTTATTAAATGGATAAAAAAATAATAAATTAAGGTTTTGTAATACAAAGCCATTTATTGGGCAGACAAGATCCTACCTTTAGCTAAAGGCAAGTTGTGAAAATGGCCCTTAGTCTGTTAGAATGGAGGTACAATTTTCAAATCCTGCAGCGTAAGTCAAGGTATTAAAAAATAAATAAAATAAGTAAGTTAAATAAAAAAAATAAATCAAATTCCTTTTTAACTTCTTCTGTTGCCTTTTTTGGGATATCATAATTAGTTCAATATTCTGTCACTTTTGATATTGCTAGCGACACTTCGATAACGAATGTTTTTTGGGACAAAACTGAGCGACAAGTGAACATTTTTCGATTAATTTTTAAGTGTCACTCTCGATAGTTTTACACGATAAATGTTCGAGATATATTCGAAATCGATATCAATAACGAAAGTCTTGGTCAAGTGGGTCTTAATAGTTTTAAACGATAAATGTTTGAGATATATTCGAAATCGATATCAATAACGAAAGTCTTGGTCAAGTGGGTATGAGTAAAAATTTTTTAGTATTATGAGCGATGTTTGATGGAAAATATAAAAATTTTGATTTTGATTAACCCATCAAGCCCGTACAAATATTCATTGCAATTATATTTCCACTGTGAAATGTTGCCAAGAAAATCGGAATTAAGAGAAGAAAAACATAAACATTAGTGGTGAAGAAAGTGAAAGTTTTCTATTTTGCTTTTCTCTCTTTTTTGTAAACAGTGCTGCCATTATTATTATTAAATTTCTTAATTTAGACATTTTTATATTTTTTAACCAAAGGAACGGCACAAAATCAAAATAAAAACTAATGCTTGGTGGGCCTTCAAGCATGATAATATCAAGCCAAAAACCTTAAGTACACTAACTTGACAGCAAGCAATTTGATCATGCGCAAAGCCCTTTAAACAGCGTGACCGTTTGACCGACTAAAGTGGCAAATTGCCACTTTTTCGACTGCCTTGCAATTTTTTGTCTCCTTTTTTTAGAGTGAATTATATAAAAATACATTAGTGTAGTTTTCTCGTTTTATTTTTATTTTGCCGTTTTTTGATAAATCCTCTTTTAGTGCCACTTTTTGAAAAATGAAAAACATTTCTATATTTAACAGGCCAAAGTTCGTATCGCTTTGTAAGCCAAATTACATGTGATAATTATTAATGAACAAATAACATCAAAGTTAGTTGTAAATATTCTGACAACAACACATAGTTGAATGGAACAGCTAGCCGGTTTCGAGGGCCACTAAACCTTCATCATCAGCGTTCTTCTGGGTTTGGTGCACTGTGTGTGGTATCAGTTGATTTTCCGCATCTTAAATAGAGATTTGCAATGGCCAAAGTTAAACTTCCTGATGGCACTGTTAAGGTACTTGAAGCTATTCAATGTTCTGAGCTGCGTACTGTAACGTAACAAAAAAAAAAGTATTTCTATATTGATGAATTAGTTTGCTCTATTACTCAATTCGCAACCTATGTTGTGCTGTTGAGATTGTATCTGGGATACAAGTACACAACTACATTTATTACCAACGTTTCGGTTAATATGTTTTATTTTCTTTCGGATGCTGCTTGGGCAGCACGACATGACTTGCTAATTGAGTATATTAATATTTTATGATAAATTTGAATATTAGACGTGTATCGGTTTTATTGTTATTATTTATATTTTTAATAAGTTTAATTATTGATTATATATTGTCCATAAATTCTCAAGTTACATTCTTTTAACATAATAAGCTAATCTTTAATTTTAATTAATCAAAATTCATAAGTTATATTATTTTAACATCATTGCGGCTTCTGATTACGTTTACACATACTTTTTATGACCACTAATATTAATTTGGGTCCTATAATCAATGACTATTCTATCAGAAACACCTTTGCTAAAGAAGCCTTTGTCCCTCAGAGAGATCCCACAAAATTGATGAACTGGTAGCGGTGATTGGAAATGCATCATTAGACATAATTTGTGTGACAGAAACATGGTTTGATCCTAAAATGTTTGATCAAGCAATTAAATTACCTGGTTACAATGTGTGCAGAAATAAACGTCCCGCTGGGCAACTCCACCACCTCGGAGCATTAAATTTAAAGTCATATATAAGAGCAATGAATATTTTTCTTGCGAGGGTGTTTTTATTGAAGTTGATACTGATTCTAGTTCAGTAGCTATTGACGCTGTTTATCTTTCTAGAGGAAATTAAAGCCTCTTTGAGAGCTCCTTAAGTGATATCTTTGTTCGATACAAGGATTTAATTGTAGTAGGAGATTTTAATAACAATTTATTTAATCTGAGTAAATCTATGGGAATTCACTTGATTTGTAGTCGATTTAGTCTGACCTGCTGGCATAACTCACTGCCCACTCACTATTATGCCTTTCATAATTCTGCTTCCCTTATATATTACTTTATTTTCAGCCATGGTAACAATAAAAAAGATAAGAAAATTTAAAGAACTTATAGTTGTAATATATTCAGATTGGGTGATTCCAAACAAATGTGGAAAAATTTGCGTAATGCTGGTGTCAGTGAAGAAGTGAAAGTAAACCCGGTTGTGGACGTCAATAAAATGAATGAACACTTTATTAGTAACCAACTAAACTATACGGAAGAAGAACCTGATTTTACACTTTTTTCAAATTCGTCTGATAAATTCTCTTTTTCTAACATAACTGAGTCAGAACTCTCTTGCTCTGTGCAAAATAAAGTCTACTTCGGTAGGAGTCGATGGAATTTCTATAAAATTTTTAAAGTTAATTTACCCCTTTATTAGTAGGCATTTGCTATATTTCACTAACTTTGTTTTAACCTCTTGCGAATATCGCGATGATTCGAAAATCTCGCGTATTATTCCCATTCCTAAAAGTGGACGAAACTTAAATTTAGATAACGTAAGGCCAATTAGTATTTTACCTACTCTGTCTAAAATTGTTGAAATCATTATGAAAGAACAAATATCTAAGTATATTGATTCAGTTGATCATAGTTGTTTAGTAAATAAACTATATAGCAAATTTGGTTTTGCTAAATCTGCTTGTCGTTTAATTTGTTCGTATTTGAGTGGTCGTAAGCAACTTGTTTCTTTAAATGGTCTTGAGTCTCACATTTTATATGTTAGATCGGGTGTTCCTCAAGGCTCAGTGATTGGTGGTATTTTATTTACGCTTTTCCTTAATGACTTATTCTATGAACTGAACTTCTGTAAGCCGTATGTGTTTGCTGATGACATACAGTTACTTTGCCAGGTGAATTCCAATTTTTAGATGCTTTCCAAGCCTCTATTAATCATGACTTATCAACGCTTAAATATTGGATACTTGCGAATAAACTTAGTGTCAACTCACACAAAACTTAAGTCATTATATTAAAACCTAATAGATCCACTCACTTTGACCTTGATCTAAAGTTGGCTGGCACTACCATTGAAGTCATAAATTATTTACGATGCCTTGGTATTATAATTGATGATAGGCTATCGTTCGAAACTCACGCTAATATAATTGGCTCACGGATTTGTCACACATTACGCAGATTGTATCATCTTAACCTGTATCTTCCATTACACGTTAAGAAAATAACAGCTCATGCATTACTAATGTCTCAGGTAAATTATTGTATCGGGGTCTATTCAGGCTGTAACTATGGTAATAGGAGAAAATTTAAAACTATTATTCATAAAATTGTGAGATTTGTCTATGGGCTTAGGCTAAGGGCACATGTTTCAAATCACTTGAAGGATTTCCTGAACTTTAAATTTGATAACTTCCTCAAGTTTCGTTTATTAATATATCTTTTTAATATTATCAAACAGCATCTAGTGCAGATGATATCTTTTACTAGATCATCCAGAAATCTCCAAATAATTATATCACGTATAACTAATATGCCATTTGACATTCATTCGTTGTACGAGCTGTCAGATTATGGAATTCCCTTCCAATTCATTTACGTTCTTTCGGCATATCTTTGTCTACATTCAAGATAAAGCTTACTGATTTCCTGACTACTGGTTAGTTATTGATTATTATGCTTTATTTTTATTTCTTTTTATGTATTACATTGGAGGAGTTATGATGTTAAAATTGAAAACTAACTGTTAATTTATCATATTAACACTAGCTGTGAATACCGCTATTAATAATTTGATCTCAAGAATTTAGTGTATCTGCCACATTGGACATGCATTTGTAAATATACACATTCGTACTTATTTGTATAAATATCAAAAACTTGTGATATATTTTTAATAAACAAATAAAATAAATAATAATTAAATTAACTAAAAACATTTCTCTTAGAACACTGATCCAGTTAACAAATAGTATGAACTCAAAACAAGTTGGTCACATTGATGTCCACGCTCGCATACTCACTTACATGTACATAGATGCTGTTTTTGGTCAATTGAATTTTTGCCTTTCTATTGATTTAATTTTGAGTTTTTTCCAATTGAATTTAAGATTGTTCGCATAAGTTTTGTCTCTTACTAAAGTAAAAAATTAAAAACCTTCTGTTGAATAATAATTATGACTAAGGCCGGGCTTACATCTGTCTGCCATGTGCCACACAAGCGTAAAAAAACGTAACCAACTAATTACAAATGTAAAACTGTTTGATTCAGACATGTACATACATATTTATTAAGTTAAACAGTTTCATACATAATTAATAAACAATTTTATAGAATCCAACATGATTGCAAACTGTTTAAATCAATAAATACATGTCTGAATCAAACAGTTTTTCATTAGTAATTAGTTGGTTACGCTTTTTTACGCTTGTTTGGCATTTGACAAACAGATGTAAACCCGGCCTTACGTTTTTTTTGGGCAAATGACTCACAAGAAATGCCAGATGTAAACTCAGCTTAAGTTTGGAATCTGTGATTTGTTTGGTTTCAGACAAATCTAAGATTTTTAACGCATGATTAACATCCATCCCTACATAAGGACGGAAGGCGAACGTTTTTTTCCGCCGAGCCTTAACGCTGAAGTGCAATACCTAAACAAAAGCGGTAGCGTTATTTCAAAACGATAAAAACAGGGTTATCAAGTAAATAAATAAAACAACCCGGTTTATTTTAACACCGGACCAGTGTTGTCAGATTTAATTTTAGCCTCCTCGTCAAATGACTTGTCGAATATCGAAAACATAATAAAACATTCAATTTACACTACAAAAATTATTTTTATTTTGTAATTACGTTGCAAATATTGTTCTATTTTAATCTCAGTAGGTAACATCTGTCAAAAAACATAAATTTTTTTGTTTAGGAAAAATTAATGGCTCGATTATGGATGGCAACCGAACTTCAGTTGCCGAGTTAACTAGCAGCGCAACTGAAACAAAAATTGGTAGTATGTATGGCAACTTCCTGCAGTTGCCAAAAAGTTATCGAAAGTACGATTATGACAGATTGGCAACTGAAAATAATGCCAACAAAAATCCAAAATATAAGAAATACAAGTGCTTAAAATAAACTCATCAAGTAAAAGTGCTTAAAGTAATACTTATCTTAAAAATTACTAGTTAAGTGGAATTGATTGGTGATGAAGAGAAGGAAATGCATAATGTTGAATCTATTAGACGGCCTTAAATAGTTTTTAAGAATCTCTTTTAACTTTAAATCATATTTTCTTTTTAATATTCAAAGAAGAAACTCGAAAATAAAAATATTATAGCACATAAATTTAAATTTTTCACTTTTTACTATGCAGCAACTACAAATTTGTGGTTGCCAATATGGCAACTGAAATTACCAGTTGTTAGTTGCTATCCGTAATACAATTGCGGCAACTAGCAACGCAACTAAAGTTCGGTTGCTATCCATAATCGAGCCATAAGTATAAAAAATACTTGCAAATAACTTCCCAGGCGGAAGTCCCATCGTTGGTACGATGGTCTGCTTATACAACTAACATCAGCACAACATTCGTTGACAAACGTTGACAGTGTATTTGAGATAACTTAAGTTTTATCTGATTTAGCTTAGAGTCAATATGGTGTTTCCATGTAAGCCGACGATCAAGGTGTATACCCAGATATTTCACATGTGAATGTTGAGGAATAATTTGACTATTGATTCTAATGGGGGGAAAAGTATCTGTACGCACTTATGTTCGTTTACTTTTAGTCTCCATAAGTTTAACCATAGCTCAAGCTGCGTTATATGTTCCTGAATATATCTTGATGCCTCATGAGGGTTTTCGTGCATACTGAGGCAGGCTGTATCATCTGCAAATGTAGAAGTGTGTATATTACTGCTCACAGGAATATCACAAGTAAAAATCAAATATCAAACTAGCCCCAGAATACTCCCTTGTGGTACACCGGATAAAATAGTTTCGGGCGTACTCATAAATTCTCCTTCCATAACAGAGAACCGGCCTAAAATATAACTTTCTAAAAGTTTTAGAATGTTATTTGGTAGATATGTATTCAATTTTAAAATAAGACCATCATGCCAAACTTTATCAAAAGCCTGAGAAACATCAATAAACAAGGCAGAACAATACTTCTTTTCTTCAAAAGTATTTCTTATAAATTGAACCAATCTATGCGTTTGTTCAATGGTGCTATGCTGACTTCTAAAACCAAATTAATGGTCTGGAATGTTCATATTATCTGTTAGAATAGGGGAAAATTTTTTCATGAGCAGCTTTTCGAAGAGTTTTGACATGGTTGAAGGCAAACTTATTGGCCTATATGACTCAGCTTTGGTAAGATCTTTGCCCGGCTTTGGAATCATTTTGACCTTGGCAAGCTTCCAGAGTTGTTGATAATACTCCAGTCGTAATATGGCATTAAAAATAAACAGCAGGATTCTATTGCAATATGCGGCAAGTTCATCAGCATCTTGTTACTAATTCCATCAATACCTGGAGCTTTCTTTGGCTTGAGTTCAGCAATTACTTTATGTACATCACGCATCTTAAACTTTAAGGCTCGAGGGGGTAGAGCAACTACACTCGGCAAATCAGCAACACCAGTACATGTATTTGAGGTAAATACGGATTTTAAATGCTCAGCAAATATTTTACATTTTTCCGTATCGCTTCTTGCCCAACCTCCGGTAGATGTGCGCAGAGGTCATTTATACTCAACGGGGGTTTTAAACTTTCTAGCAGCGCGCCACAAAGAGTAATTACTCTCTTGTGACATCAAGACCTTTCAATAAATTTTTAAGAGATGCAGTTTTTTCAGATGAGAACAACGCTTGGAGTCGTTTAGTACATTCTTTAAGTCTGAGTTTATGTTGGGGTGAAATCTAGTGTTGCCATTCCCTTCTAGCTCTTCTTTTTTCACACACGAGATGTTCAATATCCTTGGAATAAATTTTATTGAACCCAGACTGCGGATGGGAGGTAGTGGCATGTTCAGCAGTCTGTTTAATATTTTCGTTAATATTGGCAATGATAGTTTCAATATCATTGGGTGCTCTTAGCGTAATATTTTCCGTGAAATGACTACAAATATATTTTTTGAATCCCAGCCAATTAACACGATTGATCATCATATATGGGTGAGGTAAGTCACTTCTTAGTGAGTGATCGGAGGAGAGATCTAGAGAAGTTTCAACGTTAATTAAATCCCTAGAAATAATTTTCATGACGTCAAAATCCATAACATCCGGAATTTTTCGTACGTCAGTAGGCCAGTGAGTGGGCTCCCCACTCGATATAACATCTAAGCCCATTTTTGAAATTGTATTAAACAAAGCTCGACCTCTAGGTATTACAAGGTGCGAACCCCAGTATGTATGTTTTGCATTGTAGTCTCTAGCTGCCACGAAACAAGATCTAAGCGATTTGTAGAACTTTTCATACTGATCTTCGGTAACTGAAAATCTGGGAGGTGAGTAAATTGATGATATCACGAAATTAGAACAAAAATTTTCTACAAAAATATTCGTAGCTTGCATATATTCTTCACTAACGTTGTCAAGGATATAGTGCTTGAGTCTTGACTTAATTAGAATTGCAGATCCAGCGCATGCTCTCCCTCTAGGGTCCTTTGCATCATATATAGCGTAGCCATTAGTTTTGAACAAGCTTCTCGAAGTTAAATGTGTCTCAGAGACCAACATTATATCAATATTTTTTTGCATAAGATAGTACTCAAGTTCACTTTTATGTTAGCGAATGCCATTTGCGTTCCAGAAACATATTTTTAACGTGTTCATGGCTTGTTAATTAATGCTTGAAGCAGAGTATTCTGCATTCTCAGCATTTCTTGCATCATGGTAGTCATATTTGTTGTAAAATTATTCATAGTTTGCACTAAATTATCAGTGGTAGCTTCAAGGCGATTAAAACTAAATTTTGAGTTTGTATTTGTTGAAATATTTGGCTGGGAAACATTTTGTGCGGGAATAGAATTTCTTTTAGCAGCATCGCCATACGATGCACAGGAAGTAACTGGTTGGCTCATTTGCGCAAGTGGCGGAGTAACCGTTTGCTGATTGAGATGGAGCAAATTTAGGTTTTAGCACCATAGTCCGTTTGACAGAAGAGTACACAGGACAACCTCTGTAGTTAGCGGTGTGATTACCTCCACAATTACTGCATTTTTTATCACTTTGATCTTTTGACTTGTTGCAACTAGCAGTGCCGTGTTATTCGCCGCACACAGCACAAACAGTGGGTAATTTACAGTATGTTTTTGTGTGGCCATATTCTTGGCAATTATGGCACTGTACCGGACATGATCGCTTATGTGGCTCTTCAACAGTGATTTTTCGATATAAGAGGTACTTTAGGCTATAAATTGGGTGTGTCTCGTTTTTTCAGCTGTATATCACTCTTCTCCAGTTCAACATGAACTGATTATGTTGGTAAAATTTTTTACTTTAAATTCTTGTATGATGAGTGCATCTTTTACTTCTTCGGGATTAACATAAGAGTCAATACCCTTTAATACGATCTGCATACATTTGGCACTCTTAAGCTGGTACGTATAAAAACTTGTCTTATTGTTTTCGAATTCAGTCACTATTTTGTGGAAATCTTTTTCTAAGTATATTTGAATTTTAGTTGCGTCAATGTTACCACGCTTTATTGGAATAACATGAAATGCGTTTTCACTAATGGCCGAGACTAATATTTTAATAAGTGCGTTAGAATTTTTATACACTTTAACAAAAAATGGTAAAAGGGTATATATAGGTTTGTCATTCCGTTTGTAATTTCTACAATATTAATAAGAGACACATAAAGTATATATATTCTGGATCCTTATGCATAGGGAAGACGAACAAGCGATGTCCGTCTGTCCGTCTGTCTGTACGTGAAATCGGGTTTCCCAAGCTCCCAGAAGAGCTAGCGACTTCGTTCTTGGACTGGTGTGTCAGAAATTTTCCGAAAAATTTTGCTATTGAAAATCAGCAAAATCGAGCAGATGGTTTCAGAGCTGGAAAGCTCAAACTCAATTTACCCATAGAAAATAACTACCGAAAACAAGTTTTTATTACTTTTTTATTAAATTAACTTATTTTATACTTTGGTATGAATAAAATTGGTATTTATAACTAAAAAAAAAATTTTAAAAACTAAACATATTAAAAAACGTTTCCAGGGTTGGAAAACTTAAATTTTTTTCCTAATAATTAAACATATTTGATGTTTTAGGAAGAAAGCTACTTTCTCAGGAACGCTAAAAGCTACGGGTCTGAAATTTGGACAGTATATGTAGAATTTTGGTCGCTACAACAACAAATATATAAAAGCTAAAAATTAAAGGGTGTTCCAAAATGAGTGACGAAAACTTTTAAAATCCCATGTAATATACATACAATTGTATGTATATATGTATATTGACACTTGAAATTTGTAAAATTAGTGTATTTTTATATAGGCTACAACAATTAACACTAAAATTAAAAAAAATTTAATTAAAGGGTGGTCCATCAGTTAATGAAATTTTGACTATGTAATTTTGACAAATTGCTATATCTTGGAAACTGTAAGAGTTAAACTCTTGAAATTTTCAAAAACGGTCAAACTAAAAAATCCGAAAATTATAAAATCGCCAAAAATTTTAAAAAATCGCCAAAACGAAAAAAAATGCCAAACTGAAAAAAAAACGCTAAAATTAAAAAAAAACGCCAAAAACTGAAAAAAGTCGGCAAAACAAAAAAAAAATGCTTATGTGAACAAAAATCGCCAAATACTAAAAAAAAATCGCCTAAATGAAAACAAATCCCCAAAATCAAAAAAAATCGCCAAAACGAAAATAAATCGCCAAAATTAAAAAAACGCCATAAAGCGAAATTAAATCGCCAAATCAAAAAAAAAAATGCCTATATGAAATAAAATCGCCAAAAAATAAAAAAATCGCCTAAATGAAAAAAATCGCCAAAATGAAAAAAAAACGCTAAAATTAAAAAAACGCCAAAAACCGAAAAAAGTCGCCAAAACAAAAAAAAATTCTTATGTGAACAAAAATCGCCAAATATTAAATAAAAATCGCCTAAATGGAAAAAAATCGCCAAAATCAAACACAAAATCGCCAAAACGAAAATAAATCGCCAAAATTAAAAAAAAACGCCATAAACCGAAAAAAATCGCCAAAAACCGAAAAAAGTCGCCAAAACAAAAAAAAAATGCTTATGTGAACAAAAATCACCAAATATTAAAAAAAAATCGCTTATATGAAAAAATCGGCAAAATCCAAAAAATCGCCAAAACGAAAAAAAATCGCCAAAACGAAAATAAATCGCCAAAATTAAAAAATAAAACTCCAA
The DNA here is from genome assembly GCA_905220375.1 of Tachina fera. NCBI lineage: Eukaryota > Metazoa > Arthropoda > Insecta > Diptera > Tachinidae > Tachina > Tachina fera. Next base: position 60,413,395 of record LR999965.1, on the reverse strand, counting down.
AAACCGGAAAAAGTCGCCAAAACAAAAAAAATTGCCTATATGAAAAAAAATCGCCAAAAAATAAAAAAATTGCCTAAATGAAAAAAATCGCCAAAATGAAAAAAAATCGCCAAAACGAAAATAAATCGCCAAAACGAAAATAAATCGCCAAAATTAAAAAATAAAACGCCAAAAACCGAAAAAAATCGAGAAAAACCGAAAAAAGTCGCCAAAACAAACAAAAAATGCTTATGTGAACAAAAATCGCCATATATTAAAAAAAAATCGCCTAAATGAAAAAAAAATCGCCAAAATCCAAAAAAATCGCCAAAACGAAAATAAATCGCCAAAATTAAAAAATAAAACGCCAAAAACCGAAAAAAATCGCCAAATCAAAAAAAAAATTGTCTATATGAAATAAAATTGCCAAAAATTAAAAAAAATCGGCTAAATCCAAAAAATCGTTAAAACGAAAAAAAATCGCCAAAATTAAAAAAAACGCCAAAAACCGAAAAAAATCGCCAAAACGAGAAAAAAGTGTCAAAACAAAAAAAAATCCCACAATGACAAAAATACGCAAAAATCGCAAAAAAAAAATAAATGCTTATATGAACAAAAATCGTCAAAAATTAAAAAAAATCGCCTAAATGAAAAAAACGCCAAAATCAAAAAAAAAAATCGCCAAAACGAAAATAAATCGCCAAAATTAAAAAATAAAACGCCAAAAGCCGGAAAAAGTCGCCAAAACAAAAAAAAATTGCCTATATGAAAAAAAATCGCCAAAAACTAAAAAAATCGCTTAAATGAAAAATAAAATTGGCAAAATCAAAAAATCTGCCAAAACGAAAAAAAACCGCCCAAATTAAAAAACGCCAAAAACCGAAAAAAGCGCCACAACGAGAAAAAACTGTCAAAACTAAAAAATTGCCAAAAAGAAATAAAAACGCCAAAATACGAAAAATTTATGAAAAAAAAATCGCCAAAAAATTAAAAAGCACCAAATTAAACATAATGCCGAAAACCTAAAAATTGCACTAGAAAAAAGTATGAATTTTTTCACAAAATGAATATGTACCTACATATCTCTGTGCTTATGTATGTATCTCTATACTACATAAACGCACTTTGGTAAAGGGTATATAAGATTCGGCACAGCCGAATATAGCACTCTTACTTGTTTTCTCTCAAATATATAGGTGGTGACTGAAAAGACTTTTGCGATGATGCAGCGGGTTTATGGATGGTGACTTGCAATAATGAAAAATGATTTTGAAGATTGGTAGATGATGCGCTATTATCCCTAGACATCTTTGGAGCAGATGGAATTTTTGAAGAATTCGGGCTTCGCCCACGCTTTACCACGGTAATGTATCTGTCCATTCTGACTTGTACCTTGGGTTTTGAGCTACTGTTATCTGTAGTGATAACTTTATTAAGTGATGAACACGAGCCTGAAGGGGATGATATTACTGACTTACATATATGAAGAAGTAAAAGAAAACTGTAAAGTTGATGAATCACTATTTGGCATTGGACAAAGCAAAGTTGATCGCTGACGAAAAATTGGCTTTGCCATTAAAAAAAGACTTTCATTAGATTTATTATTTCTATTGTTTTCATTAAGAGCTTCAGAACTCACAGTAAAATAGGCATTTCTGTCATTAGAACTCACTTCACAATTTTTTGTATTTGAGGTACTCATATAGAGTATTCCTCAAGGGCACTTTGATTGTGTTTTATTTGTTTGCGGTTGTTTTGTTTTTGTTACTTATGACTATGTAAAAAAATATTAGCAACGCAGCTCTATGTATTCCTCAAGGGCACTATATTTGTGTGTTTGTTTATTTTTGTTTGCGGTTTTTTTTGTTTTTGTTATTTCTACTACGTAAAAATATTAGCAAAGCACATAAAGGTTATTTATTAAAGTCAGTATGTACTAGTGGCCTGCGTAAGCAGTCTTGAAATGTAAATACGTCATGTTTTTTAAATGTATTCTCGTGGCATGTATTACACTAAGCCAATAATAAATGCTGTCGTACTATAAACGAAGCACGATGGTTGTATTGGTGTACGTGTATATGAGTGTTAACAAGCGATGTCACCAATACGTCTTGTTTATAACAAACAATGAATAGAAGTACTGTTGATACATGTATGCTTGTTATTTTGCATATTGTAAATTTGTGTGTGTGTGTAAGATTTAGATGGTAAGCTATTATGTTTGTGTTTAAGGGAGGTTTTTTAACGCAAGCGCACACAACTCATGAAAATGCATGTGTGCGTTTGTATGTGCGCAGAAAAATAAGAGAGCATACAAAAATTATGTAGCTGTGTAAGTCTGTACATGCATGAGGTTAGTATACGCGCCAATGAGAGAAAAAAGCACAAGCACCACAAATTTTTCAGTCACGAACTATTTTCTTCTTTACTCTTATACCTGCAATAAGTTAAACAAATGTATTGCCGAACACGTTGTTTAGCGTTTGTTTCAGAAGATTTCACTGTAGTAAGGCATTTGAAATGGCCCTCATGTCTTGAAGGTCTTATAAGACGTCTTTTGCAGGTCTTTAGTATGTACCTATTACGAATAATATGTACATACTACGAATATTTTTTTGTATAATTTTTTGTTTGTTTAGTAAGAATGTGAGAAAAATTCCGCTAATCGACTGTTCACTATGAAGGTACAACGAGAACTGATGGATGGAATATAGCATTATTTGTAATAAAAGAACACAAAAATACTATGTCGGCAAAATATTAAAAAAAAATGAAAAGTGTGCTTATTGTAATTGCTGTCAGTTGTTTTTTGCTTATAAGTTATACACACAGTTGGAACGAAAATTTGAAGTCAAAGTTGAATCAAATTCTTAAAATACACAGAAAAAAATATCATCCAAATGCAACCAGCAAAACAAATTGGTAATAGTTAATTTAAATTGAAATATATATTTAGTCAGAAATAATTCATAGTTAGGCTCAAGTTCAGTAATTTCAATTCTTATTGAATGAAATATTTTTATTAATTAATGTGAGTTTCTAAAGAAGAGAAGAAAAATTAAACTTAGACTTTAAGCTGGGGGAAATACCGATACTTTTCTGTGCAGCCACGCACTTCATCAGCACCCTAGTCTATCTACTTGCGTAGAGATTCTTATTAACATCAGCTATTTAACTTAAATGTACAATGAAACGGAATATGAGAAACGATTGTTGTGTATATAATTGATTTACCTTTGGTAAACACATTTATAAGTATCACTATTAATTTTCTGTGTTTTCCAATTTTTCATTTTTCTATTTAGGTTAGCACGAAATTATTTTACTCTACCTCAGTATGTTTAACTATTCTTACTTATCTTTTTACGATCATCACATTAATTATTTTTACTTATTCGATGTACCATCGGTACATGCATGTAAGTATTTTTGTAGTGGTCTATGTTACTTGTTGTTGCATTCTACAGTTTTAAAAATAAATATATATTTAGTCAATATAAAAAATTAAGTTGTTGTTGATATGACAAACATAGAAATTTTTTTCAATAAACTGAACTAACCAAATTTTATGTTATACATGGCGCAAAAAATTCTTTGTTGATATAACAAATTAAAATTTTTCTAGTCAATTAAATTACTCAACAAAATTATTTGTTAAATTATATCATAACGGAATAGGCATATGTAGAAGAAAGAGAAGAACTCGCATTTTGTGTGTATTCATTATTTGCTTATCGAATAACGATTTGCTCTTTAGCTGAGTGGTAAGTACATCAGTCTATTAATCAAGAGATTGTCGGTTCGACTCATCCAAAATTCTTTAAAATTTAACAAAAAACAAAACTCTAAAAAAATATAAAAAAATACAAAGAAAGAAACAACACATTAAAATTTGAAAAACAAATTCATTAAAAAATTATTTTTTTCTGTTAACAACTCAATTGTTAATAACACAATATTTTAATTGGAAATAATTGAGTTGATTTTGTTTTCTTATGTTATGTTATGTTATGTTCTTATGTTTAAATAATATTTTAATTGTATTCACTTATAAATTATTTGTATTTACAAATCTTTTTTTTCTGTGTATGAATGCATTAGTGAAAACTTGTGAATGTGTTGAAATTTGATAGGCAAAACTTGATCGTGTAACCCTCAAGTTGCACAGTTATATTGTGAAAAAAATTGTTTTTTGCTATTAATACCATGTATTCCAATTCAATTATTTGTTTTTTTAAGTCCTATTAATATCACTTTTAAATATTGAACCAATCTAAACTGAAATGCAAATTTTGTAAATAGAAACGTTTTTTTCGTTTTAAAATTTGTATGGAAAATATATTTTTTGAAATGAATTTTCGTTATTTTTCATACAAATTTGAAACGTTTAGAAACGAAAAAACATACAAAATCTGCCTATGAATGTCATCGTTTATCGTTTTTGTAAAATCATAGATATTGCAGAGATTTTGTTGTTTGAAAATTTGAAGTTTAGAAATTGATATGTATTGAAAATTTGGAAGATTTTAGAAAATAAACAGTATGACATTCAGTTTGAATGGGATAGTTAATAATCCCTTACAATGTTATTTTGTTAAAATATTAACTTGTTTTTTGTTAATTTCAGAATGAATTCAAATATCAATTTTAAATATTAATAAACTCTTAAGCAGGAATCCCACTATCGGCACAATGTACCGATTTTCTTCGGCTCACTGAAATAAAGTCATAAGTAATAAGTTAAATTAGATTTATTTTTTCAACTAATTGAAATATAAGGACATAATTGGACTACACCGCATTGGTAATAGAGCCATATAGACTTATCCCGGAATTACTTGTGAAATAAGACTGTTTTGGTTTATTACTTATGACTTCATTGCAGTGAGCCGACGAAAATCGGTACATTGTGCCGATAGTGGTATCCCTGCTTTAAACTGTAATTTTTTATAGCAAAAGAATTACTCTATTTCTGTTCATTTTAACTTCAGTTCAATTTCAATATGCGTATCGGAATCGGTATCGGCGATATTTCTTTTTGAGTATCGGTATCGGATCGGCCAAACAGCGTATCGTTAAATCCCTAATCTAAATGTCAATTGTACGAGAAATTTGTTTTGTTTGTTTTTAAGTTGGCTACAACAATATTGTTTATTATTTGATTTGAAATACATATCCAAATATTCGTACGAATACGAATATCTAAAAAGAGCCGAATGTTCGGGAATTCGAATATGAATATTCGCACATCACTAAGTGCATACAATTCTACATGTACTTCGTATATAATATACATACCGTCACTATAAATGCAAACGGACGTAACGACAATTTTATATTTTTTACAGGAGAAACAAAGAACTTTTCAAAATCAATAATCACCCTTATTCCAGTTATCGCCATCTACGTCACTTTAACACAACACCCAAAAATTGATGCTCGTATATCCGTTGTCAAAAACAACAGATTCCTGTTGGCAGGCTTATGGTATTTTCTAGACCTTAGGAAAAGGAAATAGATTGCCAGTTGCGCAAAATTGTTCTCGAGAGCAAGTAAACAAGCCCCAATTTTTTGGTATTGTGTTAAAGTGACGTCGAAGACGACAACTGGAATAGGGGTGAATAATAAAGTGTTTGTATCTTATTACGTTTCTTGCCTTAAAATAAAGATGCATTCGTAATTACGTCCGTTTGAATTTCGTTAATAAAGTCGTAATTTTTGATCGCAGAGGTCTAAATATTTGCGTGACCATGTAGTTTGATAAAGTGAACCATAATAAATCAAAAACTTGATTTCGAATTTTTGTGTAGTTACGTCTGTTTGCAGTATGTATTTATTTTTATTATTTTGTTTAACTAACCAAAATGTATATACATATGTATGCAAAGTTTCAACTGCAGTTTCTTTATTTTACTTTTTTATTAAATTATTTTTTAATAAAATTATAAAAACGTATATAGAAACATATAGGTACATAAGTTTAAATGTTTTTACATATGTATATGTTAATGTAAAAATACTCCCTTTTCGAAGTAATTTAATAAAACAAAAGATTTTTTGATATACCTATCCACTGTCTGAACTAATAATTTAGTAGTAATATCTGTATGCCGGTATTTTAAACTCGGTAACGGTATGTACCGGTAATACCGATACCGATATAAATAATACCTATACCGTTATCGATATCGAAATTTAAAAAATAGTTGTACCAGTATCAATACCGATACCGTTATTTGTTTCGGTTGCCAACCTTGCCTCTTAGTTATAGATATTGAATAGTTTGTAGATGTAAGAATACAATTAAAAAAAATTTACTCTACTTAAATATTATTTATTTGTTTGATTTATTACGTGTTTTTTGTTAGTGTGGATAACCTTGCATTTACACATGTGAGTAATTGCTTGCAAATAGTGTATACCTAGTATCAACGAAAATTTTGAAGAAATAACGGAAAGACTTGCAAGTTTTTTGAGAGTTTACACAGTCAGTTGTAAGTTCAATTTAAAAACGTTCTCGAAGCGTACACGTCTTATGAAATTAAATTTGCTGATGACTGAAAAAATATATTTATTTTAAAAATATGGGCACTTCCAGAAAAAAGTCCACCATGACGAAAAAAATTAAAGTTTACCAACAGATTTGTTTTCTTGTATTATAAATTAGAAATATTTAGAATTAACTAAATTTAAGAGTTGGAAGCTTTCCTTAGTTGTGATGGCGAAATAATGGGCTACAAAGTTGGGCTTCTCGTTTTTGAAAGTTTTACTTAATTTCAGTAGCATTTTTTTTTAACTTCTTATACTTCTAGGAGCAATTGCACAGTAATACTTATATTGCAAAACTATTGCTACAACAACAACTAATCATAGACAAATGAGCAGAAAGCCATTATATATCAATTAACCGTAAAATTAAGTTTTTCTTAAAATGATATTTCAATGTAACGTAACGCCAGGAAAAGTAGCGATTATTTTCATTACCTCTACGCTGACGATCGCAAGTGCGTGAAATTTTACATGTTAACAAAGTGTTATTAACTTATTTGATAATAATAAAAAAATCTTTTATAAAACAAATATTTAATATAATATTAATATTCAAAAGTGTGTAATGTAACGCCAGATTGTGAGTATTTTTTTGCATGGTACAATGTTTGTTTAAAATTTAGTTGAAATTTTGGTTTTGAGTTTGTTCGTTTGTTTTCTTCGCTTTCAGGACCAAACCGCTAAACCGATTTTTTAAATTATTTCACCAATGGAAAGCTACATTACCAGCGTCAAACATAGCATATTTTTTGTATCCGGTTCGGAACCAGTTTTTTTGTATATGACACGGACTTTTTCCGAAAAATAAATTTTTGGGCTGGTAATTTTCGATTCAGTTTGGATTGCTTAACCAGTCTTAAAAACGGTTTTTATTCTGTTTTTAAATTTTATTTTATCGCCTTCTTAGTAACCAACAATTAAAAATACCTTCATAAATTTTAATTATATTTTCCAAAATACAACGGATAAAGTTAATAAGTATATATAAATGACAAATATAGTTTTGTTACGCTTTTGTGTATCTTTTTCTTAATATTTACCAAAAAAATATCAAGTGGAAATTTAAGTAACGAAACGCCATATAACGTAACGCCAGATACTAAGGCTAATAGAAAAAAAAGGGGAAAAGATTTTTTAATCTAGATGCTTGAAAAATAAATGTATATCAGTCCAAGTCCTAACAAACAAATTTTTGTCTAAAAAGACTTACCCAGTTCGCAGAATTAAGTAATTTTGTTAGTCGAGTCAAATCCCACTTCTCTTTTTTGTAACGTAACGCCAGGTCATATTTTGGGTATATCTTGAAATCCTTTAATTTGATTTTTATAATTTTTATACTGAATATAGAACTATTTAAACGCTTCTCAAATGTAAGAAAAAAAATTTTTTCAAACATGATTTTCAAACTTTTTTTCAATATTTTGTCGTACAAATGTCACGTAACGCATGGCATCACCAATATATGAATCCAGTATTGCCGTATTCCCGATATCATAAAATTACTAAAAATTAAAAAAGTACTTTCTTCAGTACCTATCACTGCAATAGGTATGCATTATCTAAATTTATAATCGTAAGGGTGTTATATAATTTCTAGATAATCTGCTTACCGCACAGTTGCACAGTTATATTGTGAAAAAAATTGTTTTTTGCTATTAATACCATGTATTCCAATTCAATTATTTGTTTTTTTAAGTCCTATTAATATCACTTTTAAATATTGAACCAATCTAAACTGAAATGCAAATTTTGTAAATAGAAACGTTTTTTTCGTTTTAAAATTTGTATGGAAAATATATTTTTTGAAATGAATTTTCGTTATTTTTCATACAAATTTGAAACGTTTAGAAACGAAAAAACATACAAAATCTGCCTATGAATGTCATCGTTTATCGTTTTTGTAAAATCATAGATATTGCAGAGATTTTGTTGTTTGAAAATTTGAAGTTTAGAAATTGATATGTATTGAAAATTTGGAAGATTTTAGAAAATAAACAGTATGACATTCAGTTTGAATGGGATAGTTAATAATCCCTTACAATGTTATTTTGTTAAAATATTAACTTGTTTTTTGTTAATTTCAGAATGAATTCAAATATCAATTTTAAATATTAATAAACTCTTAAGCAGGAATCCCACTATCGGCACAATGTACCGATTTTCTTCGGCTCACTGAAATAAAGTCATAAGTAATAAGTTAAATTAGATTTATTTTTTCAACTAATTGAAATATAAGGACATAATTGGACTACACCGCATTGGTAATAGAGCCATATAGACTTATCCCGGAATTACTTGTGAAATAAGACTGTTTTGGTTTATTACTTATGACTTCATTGCAGTGAGCCGACGAAAATCGGTACATTGTGCCGATAGTGGTATCCTTGCTTTAAACTGTAATTTTTTATAGCAAAAGAATTACTCTATTTCTGTTCATTTTAACTTCAGTTCAATTTCAATATGCGTATCGGAATCGGTATCGGCGATATTTCTTTTTGAGTATCGGTATCGGATCGGCCAAACAGCGTATCGTTAAATCCCTAATCTAAATGTCAATTGTACGAGAAATTTGTTTTGTTTGTTTTTAAGTTGGCTACAACAATATTGTTTATTATTTGATTTGAAATACATATCCAAATATTCGTACGAATACGAATATCTAAAAAGAGCCGAATGTTCGGGAATTCGAATATGAATATTCGCACATCACTAAGTGCATACAATTCTACATGTACTTCGTATATAATATACATACCGTCACTATAAATGCAAACGGACGTAACGACAATTTTATATTTTTTACAGGAGAAACAAAGAACTTTTCAAAATCAATAATCACCCTTATTCCAGTTATCGCCATCTACGTCACTTTAACACAACACCCAAAAATTGATGCTCGTATATCCGTTGTCAAAAACAAGGGATTCCTGTTGGCAGGTTTATGGTATTTTCTAGACATTAGGAAAAGGAAATAGATTGCCAGTTGCGCAAAATTGTTCTCGAGAGCAAGTAAACAAGCCCCAATTTTTTGGTATTGTGTTAAAGTGACGTCGATGACGACAACTGGAATAGGGGTGAATAATAAAGTGTTTGTATCTTATTACGTTCCTTGCCTTAAAATAAAGATGCATTCGTAATTACGTCCGTTTGAATTTCGTTAATAAAGTCGTAATTTTTGATCGCAGAGGTCTAAATATTTGCGTGACCATGTAGTTTGATAAAGTGAACCATAATAAATCAAAAACTTGATTTCGAATTTTTGTGTAGTTACGTCTGTTTGCAGTATGTATTTATTTTTATTATTTTGTTTAACTAACCAAAATGTATATACATATGTATGCAAAGTTTCAACTGCAGTTTCTTTATTTTACTTTTTTATTAAATTATTTTTTAATAAAATTATAAAAACGTATATAGAAACATATAGGTACATAAGTTTAAATGTTTTTACATATGTATATGTTAATGTAAAAATACTCCCTTTTCGAAGTAATTTAATAAAACAAAAGATTTTTTGATATACCTATCCACTGTCTGAACTAATAATTTAGTAGTAATATCTGTATGCCGGTATTTTAAACTCGGTAACGGTATGTACCGGTAATACCGATACCGATATAAATAATACCTATACCGTTATCGATATCGAAATTTAAAAAATAGTTGTACCAGTATCAATACCGATACCGTTATTTGTTTCGGTTGCCAACCTTGCCTCTTAGTTATAGATATTGAATAGTTTGTAGATGTAAGAATACAATTAAAAAAAATTTACTCTACTTAAATATTATTTATTTGTTTGATTTATTACGTGTTTTTTGTTAGTGTGGATAACCTTGCATTTACACATGTGAGTAATTGCTTGCAAATAGTGTATACCTAGTATCAACGAAAATTTTGAAGAAATAACGGAAAGACTTGCAAGTTTTTTGAGAGTTTACACAGTCAGTTGTAAGTTCAATTTAAAAACGTTCTCGAAGCGTACACGTCTTATGAAATTAAATTTGCTGATGACTGAAAAAATATATTTATTTTAAAAATATGGGCACTTCCAGAAAAAAGTCCACCATGACGAAAAAAATTAAAGTTTACCAACAGATTTGTTTTCTTGTATTACAAATTAGAAATATTTAGAATTAACTAAATTTAAGAGTTCGAAGCTTTCCTTAGTTGTGATGGCGAAATAATGGGCTACAAAGTTGGGCTTCTCGTTTTTGAAAGTTTTACTTAATTTCAGTAGCATTTTTTTTTAACTTCTTATACTTCTAGGAGCAATTGCACAGTAATACTTATATTGCAAAACTATTGCTACAACAACAACTAATCATAGACAAATGAGCAGAAAGCCATTATATATCAATTAACCGTAAAATTAAGTTTTTCTTAAAATGATATTTCAATGTAACGTAACGCCAGGAAAAGTAGCGATTATTTTCATTACCTCTACGCTGACGATCGCAAGTGCGTGAAATTTTACATGTTAACAAAGTGTTATTAACTTATTTGATAATAATAAAAAAATCTTTTATAAAACAAATATTTAATATAATATTAATATTCAAAAGTGTGTAATGTAACGCCAGATTGTGAGTATTTTTTTGCATGGTACAATGTTTGTTTAAAATTTAGTTGAAATTTTGGTTTTGAGTTTGTTCGTTTGTTTTCTTCGCTTTCAGGACCAAACCGCTAAACCGATTTTTTAAATTATTTCACCAATGGAAAGCTACATTACCAGCGTCAAACATAGCATATTTTTTGTATCCGGTTCGGAACCAGTTTTTTTGTATATGACACGGACTTTTTCCGAAAAATAAATTTTTGGGCTGGTAATTTTCGATTCAGTTTGGATTGCTTAACCAGTCTTAAAAACGGTTTTTATTCTGTTTTTAAATTTTATTTTATCGCCTTCTTAGTAACCAACAATTAAAAATACCTTCATAAATTTTAATTATATTTTCCAAAATACAACGGATAAAGCTAATAAGTATATATAAATGACAAATATAGTTTTGTTACGCTTTTGTGTATCTTTTTCTTAATATTTACCAAAAAAATATCAAGTGGAAATTTAAGTAACGAAACGCCATATAACGTAACGCCAGATACTAAGGCTAATAGAAAAAAAAGGGGAAAAGATTTTTTAATCTAGATGCTTGAAAAATAAATGTATATCAGTCCAAGTCCTAACAAACAAATTTTTGTCTAAAAAGACTTACCCAGTTCGCAGAATTAAGTAATTTTGTTAGTCGAGTCAAATCCCACTTCTCTTTTTTGTAACGTAACGCCAGGTCATATTTTGGGTATATCTTGAAATCCTTTAATTTGATTTTTATAATTTTTATACTGAATATAGAACTATTTAAACGCTTCTCAAATGTAAGAAAAAAAATTTTTTCAAACATGATTTTCAAACTTTTTTTCAATATTTTGTCGTACAAATGTCACGTAACGCATGGCATCACCAATATATGAATCCAGTATTGCCGTATTCCCGATATCATAAAATTACTAAAAATTAAAAAAGTACTTTCTTCAGTACCTATCACTGCAATAGGTATGCATTATCTAAATTTATAATCGTAAGGGTGTTATATAATTTCTAGATAATCTGCTTACTTGACAACATTTTTCCCGTTATAAAGAAACGAACAAATATACATTATTTTCTCCTTTCTTAGAAGAGTAAAAATATTGCCAAGTAAGCAGATTATCTAGAAATTATATAACACCCTTACGATTACAAATTTATATAATGAATACCTATTGCTGTGATAGGTATTGTACCAAACACGAACTTGGTAAAAATTTTTATCTCACTACTTTTGATGGCCGAAATTTTGGAAAGGAACTTGGCCTTTTTTCACATTTATGTTTTTGTGAGGATCTGACTACTTTTTGGGAGGTTTTCTTAATAAAGCTTTTTAAACTTTAAATTTCTAGTCTGTTATAGTTCTATTCATAATGTCTGCGCCAGTTCAAAAGTACAGAGTTACATAAAATATTGGGTTATAGGGTGATATGTGAACTATTGTGTCATAATAAGGACCGAGTAATTTGATTAATTTTTTAGGAGTTGTCTGAGTAGAAATATGTAAAATATAGTGTAAATTTTAGTGTAGTAAAGTCTGCTCAGATGAAGTCCTTTGGAAAACGCGAAATTAAATGCTAGCATGAGTGAAATGTGCATGCAAGGTTTCAATACAGTAGCTTGTGTTTTAAATTTATCTAGTTGGTAACTTACATAAGCCAATTTTTTTTTTTTGCAAAATTTCAGTTCTCTTATGTATAATATTTCAATACAAATTTGATAAACGTGGCCCTACTTCCCTAATTTAACAATCGGTGCTTTCAGATTTTTCCTGTTCGTAAATCCTTTAATTTAAATTCTTAATTTTGAGCTTAAAGTGTGTGTCCATGCCCCCAATTGAAACTTCCAGGATTTAAAATCTTTTTTGGTGATCTCTAATTTAGATTTATTTGTGTATTGAATTTAAACTCTCTAGTGCAAATTTTAGCTTGAAATGTTATGGCCGTTACCCCCAGTCTCCGTCACTTTTTTAAACTCAAAATTTTGTTATGAGCAGCGCTCAATTATCATCGTACCCTTTGTAAGATGATAGGCTTTAGTTAAAGCTTCAGTTAAAGCCTTCAGTAAAAAATTATCGTGGCCTCTGCAACTCCTGGTTAAAATATTTGGGTTTTTAGATTTTTCTATTTGGTTTCTCATCTTGACCTACTTAAGTATAAAAGTTCAGCTCTCTAACGAAAATTTAATTATTTAATTCTTATGGGCGTACTCCCGCCCACTTTTGTTAAATCAATTATACGTGTCCAGTTTCATTGGAAACGGATATTAATAATTAAATAAATAGTATATTTAAATCAGCTGATCCGAAGTACATGAAATAGGATGTTAAATTGTTACCTTCCACTTTTTTCTACGAAATTTTATAACTTTGCATTATTCCAACATTTGTGCCAAATTTCAATAAAATCGCTTGAGATAAACATTTTAAATTTGCTCTTTTAATTGTGTTTTTTATTGGAATAGCTCCGCCGCCCTGGTTAAAATCTCCGGATTTTCAGATTTTTCTAGTTAGTTGCTAATCTAGACCTACTTGCTTATTAAATTTCAGCTAACTAGCGTATGTTTTATTTATTTTGTTCTTATGGGCGTGATAACGCTCACTTTTTGAATCTCAATACCTGCCGTAGCCATTAGTTATCTTTCCTGTCGAGTTTCTTTGAAAACGGATAGTAATAAATATATAAATAAGTTTAATATTCAAATATGCTTCCCCGAAGTACATGAAATAGGAGGCTCAAATTGTATGGGCGTGTTAACGCCCACTTTTTCAACGGAAATGTATAACCTTGTACTATTGCACCATGTATGTCAAATTGTAATAAAATCGCTTGAGTTTAACGCCTTAGATTTGTTTTTTAAATTCTGAGCCTTATAGACGCAGCCCCGCCCTCTTGGGTAAAATTTTCAAGTTTTCAGATTTTTCTAGTAATTTGATAATCTATAACTACTCGTTTATCAAATTTCAGCTCACTAGCGCAAATTTAAATTTTTAATCTTATGGGCGTGTTCCTTTCCTTCTTAGTTTTGTTGGAACGGATAATAGTAAAAACATAAATAGTATATTTAAGTGTGCTGACCCGAAACACATGAAATAGGAGGCTTAAATTGTATGGGCGTGTTAACGCCCACTTTTTTTAATAAAAATTTAGAGCCATGTATTATTGCAACATGTGTGCCAAATTTTAATAAAATCTCTTGAGTTAAACGCCTTAGAAATATTTTTTTTATTCTTAACTTTATGGGCGCAGCCCCGCAACCCTTGGTAAAAATTTTCGGGTTTTCAGATTTTTTTAGGTGAGTACTCACTTAGTTCTACTTGTGTACCAAATTTTACCTCACTAGCGCAAATTTTAATTTTTATGGGCGTAGCCCCGCCGCCATGGTTACAATTTTCAGGTTTTCAGATTTTTGTAGTTCATTGCTCACCTAGATCTACTAGTGTAACAAAATTCAGCTTTCTAGCTATAGCGGAAGTGTTTCATCAATTTGATGAGTGTGCCAGTGGTCAGTGGTCAGTGGTCAGTGGTCATTGAGTATGTCTTAAAATATGCACTTTTTGCACCTCCATATCTCCGGAACCTTTCATTGTAAATCTTTCAAACTTTGCATATGAGGTAACATTATTCTAATTATGGTTTAAATTTTATAGTTTTACGATTGCGGGGAACAAAGTTATGAGGGGGGTAAGAACAGCTCGAATGGCCGGAACTTGGCCTAGCGCACTGCCGCACAGTGGCTGAAAATCGTTTTTCATTGGCCAAAATTCTGTAACTTTTGAACTGATCAAAATATTGAAGTAATTTTTATTTTAGTGGATAGATATTTAGTTCAGTTTGACTCAGTTTTAATTACATTAAAATTGATTGAGGACTTTTTAAGGAATTCTAGCTCAAAGTTGAACTTTTGAATTTTTTTAACTTTTAGAGTGAAATATGGGTTTATTATTTTTTTATTTATTAAAAAATTTAATATATGGAAATTAGTAATAATTATAAATATGTTTTGTAATAATGGAATTTATTTAATGTTACACTCAAAAAAAATTTTACACTAAAAAAAAAATAGTAAAATCAACGATTTTGCTATTATTACAGAAAAATTAAAAATTTTTTGCTGTCTAATTTGCAATTTTGTTTACACTCAAAGAATAGTTACACTTAAAAAAAAACTTTAATAATATTATCTAAAAATATTGCTATTACTACAGAAAAATTTATTATTTTTTGCTGTCAAATTTGATCATTTTAAAAAACATATTAAAAATAAAAACTGCAATAAATTTTAATAGCATTTGTAACAATGGTAGGTTCTGTTTATTATTATTTTTTACTAATAGTATGCTTTTCGTACCTTAAATAACAATGAAAGGAAATTATGATTATTATTCATTTGACTCAAATATTGATTGTAAATATTCCATATTTTGTTCTGTGCTATTTCTGTTCTTTAGTAGTTTTTTGGCTTCTTCATCTAAATCCCGATGTTCCACTTTCCATTGATTTCGAATACTGGAGATGAACGGATCTGACGTTGCCAATAATATATTAAATAGATCTTCATTTGTTGAATTTCGTGAAATTTTTCTAGTATTGTGCTCTCTATAAAATCTGTAATCCTTGTTTCTTTTTTCCTGAGCCTCCTCTGATAGATCTCCAAGTGGCACCAAATGATATTTAATGATATCTTCTCCATGATAAAGGATTTTATGAACTGTTGCAGACATATTTCTCCATGGGTAGTTGGGTTGTATATATTTTTGCAGTTTCCTTAGCATAATCTCCAAATTTTCTAGAGTCAATTTCTTCATTGCACGCAAGTACTTCTAGGATTATTTTAAACCTGAAAATAAGGTTTAAATCCACTCCTGTTATTTCAGATGCTGTTTCTGGATCTGAAAAGAATCTTCTTGCGGTATTGCCATCATTTGTATTGCCTGACCCTTGTTTTGGCTGATCTATAATCAATCCTAATTGGCGATATTCATCTTGAACATGTTTCTTTTTTGAACTTCGAAACCAACAAAGAGTTACTTTGTTGGTTTCGTTGTTTCTTATTGATCCTGAAGACCCGAAATCCAAATCATAACTGATTTTTAGTATGTGTTCCATAAGTCGTATTCTTGCATGTAGTGGTGATAATCCAAATTCATATGCATCGGTATTATCTAATGATTTTTTCGGGACTTGGTTTAATTGGGTTGATGTTGCTTGGCATATAATGCAGCTGGATGCAGCCTTCGTGTTAGTCAAAGCCTGACCTACTTTTCCATCTATCATTGTCAGCACTAATTGGTAGCTTACTTCAGTTTGCTGCCCATCTAACTGTAATTGTAATGGCTGTAGTGTTGCAATTTGGGCCTTGATATCACTAACTTCTTTGTTAATGGCATCATGAGTTTCTTTTTTGAATTCAAATTTAATTGGCCTGCAGTATTTCGTAGAAGATGGTGTCTCATTTTTCCAAATATCCATTGTTTGCGTTGTACTAGTCGAAGGCTCTGAATCTTCCAAAATCTTTTTCAATCGCAATGGTACAAATGATACCATGAACATATCTGAGTCCGAAATATTTTCACATACAGCTTGTTTGTATTGTTTTTGTCCCGAGGAACCATCACATCCCCATTTACAAAAAAGAATTAACTTTGTGTTTCCATATTTCTTTAACTCATTTCCTGTTATTGATTGTAGCAAGCGTTCGGCTGTGTGATCAAGTAGAGATTGTAGTTGTACCTCTGCCGAAATTGGTGTGATTGTAATAGTGTCCTTTGATGGCAAACAGTCTATTTTAGCAGCGGTTATGTAATGATATGCTGGATACATATTTGACCCTTTTTCAATCGCACGCAGTCTGAGCTTAATATATTGCTGTTTTGTTAATTTCAAATCCAGAAATAATGCTAATGCCTCCTCATTTGTGTACTGTATTGCATCACTCGGAGTTGGTATACTTTTAAGAATCCGTTTTGTTCTCACTGGACTAGCTTTAACAACTTTTTCAATGATATCCACTTTTGATAATTGGTTCTGTGATCGTAATTGATGTAGGAAAGATTCTTTTATATTTGTACAACCAATTGCATCGTTAAAATCTTTAAGTTTCCGCCTCTTAGATCTATCACTGCAGTTGCCCATTAATGATTTGCGTGGTCTTCCAGCCTTATCTTGCTTTGCTGTTTCTGCAGCGACAGTAAGTTGGCCTTCTAACCAGTTTGCACTTTTTATATAAAAGTTTTGTTTACTGTAGCTAACTTCTTTGTAGCGTTTTTTTAGTGCTTTGACGAAATTAGATAATTGCTCTTGCATTTCGGTGCTACACGAATTTAAGTTTAATTTTATTTTAACGTAACTAAGAACATCTTCCTGGTTTTTGTTTCTAAAATACTCTTCGGCCAGTTCTTTATAACTGAAGCTCTCCATATTTATCTGAATATTTTTATTTGTTATATTTTATCCGTACAATTAAAGGATTAACTTATTACTGAGTAATCCCTTATGGAATCCGTAGTTTTATACATTTTTAGATACATGTTATTCACACATTGATCTTCAATTTCATAGCAGGTAGTGCTTAAATTGAACAAAACTGCACATGTTATTCAGACCTTAATATCAGGTAAAACTGATTAGTATCTCGCCAATATGGGGTTGTTTTTTATCTTTAGTGGTTTAATGTCGCCATTATTGTTATAAAAATGTTTATGACTTTGGTTGACCCTAACATTTGATAACAGGTAAATTCAGAAAGAGATCATATGTTTACTGTAGAACCTATTGTGATAATTTTATGATTTATTTTTTGCTGATCAAAACAAAGCCATTAAACCCTTTCGCAGGTATTATATTTAATTTTTTTCGTTTTACGTAGTCTAAAGTAAAAAAAAAACAAACTTTTAGGCAAAAAAGTGAAAATTTAAGACACTATTGTATACGAGTACTTATAGGGCTGTTTAAATTAATTTGAATTTTTTTTAGAGTAATTTCATTAAAATGAAAAAAGTGTTCTACCCACGGGTCGTCACGGGTGCAAAAGTATATATAGCGTTAAAGAAGACACTTTCACCTTTCTCCTGGTGGTATACGTTTCTTGTTCCCTTTTGTTCCCTAGAAGTTCTATTCCACTAAAATTTAAATTTGAGAAAAATATAGTAGTTTCATAAATATTTCATAACGCCCGTAATATTAAACGCTAGAGCTGGGACCACTTACAACAACTAAAGACTATAGTCCTACCAACATTATAAAAAAGACCGCAGGCCGTTATCGATGATAGCTTGCGAGTAGTAACCATTTATTTTTGATAAAAAACAAAAGAAAAACACCTTTTTCTGAAATTAAAAAAACGGTTGAGTTTGACAGCATGCCACGCCCACAATTATCAATAGTTTAACCTAAGTTTTTGGCTACCTTAATCTGGATATATTAGCTACAAAAAGGCGTAAAAATTTTAAAAATCGGTGACAAAAAAAAATTAGACTTTTGGCCAATGAAAAACGATTTTCAGCCACTGTGTGCCGTGTGGCTAGATATTAGTTTTTATAAATACGTGGGAAATCTGCATTAAATATTGTTGTTATTATACGAAGTACTAATAATAATAATTTATTCAAAACTCATTCTCGGTAACACTGTTTCTTGTCATTTGTCATTTTACTTACAATAATTCACTTACAAGGAAATTGTGTTGTAAGCTGAGCAGTAATTACAAAAAATGTATTTGTGTTAGTAAAAAAGTGTGAGAGTATTTAGTTTTTCGAACTTGCACTTACATGTATAAATGCTAAGTAAAAAAAGCTTCTTCAATGTATAAAAGACCTATATTCGTAACATTCAATGCACAAGCTATGATAAAAAGTATTTTCAATATTTTTCCACGGGCAAAGGTAGTTGGATGCTTGAAAATAAAAAAATACATATTGGGATAAAGAAATAAAGCTATTAATTATTGTCTTTCTTGTTTAGCTTATGAAAATTTTTTTAAAGTTTTTTTAGCGTAAATTGTGAGAAAATTAAAAATTCGCGCGAATATGTAGATATGTGGGTTAGATTTGAGCGAAACCTGTTACTATTTCACAGCGATAGAAAAATCACTAATCACAACTGTGATTGAATTTATCAAGTAACAGGTTTTGAAAATATAGTTTATTCATACAAACTGTGATTGTTCTTGTATGCTTACTTTACATTTTTTATACCTTCATCTTTTTTCAAGAAAAAATCGTCAAATCGCCTTTTCTGATAACTATGTACAGCTCTCACTTTTTTGTCTTTGTAATTTTATTGTATCTCTGCCTATTATACGACAATTCTCAATATTTGGATGGGATTGATTGCTAATTGTTTGTTCTTATCGCTATTCTTATTAGTTTTTCAAAATACTAATATTAGTACACACTTTTACAGCAGAAGAGCTGAAATGTGTTATCACACTTGATCACAGTCACTGTTTAATTTCACTGCTCTTCTTATTAGTTTTTCTCAAAATAACAAAATTGCTACAAACAAAATACTGCTAAACTGTGATCTCAGTCACAGTTTAAAAGAACAGCGATTTAGAAATCACGTTCACAAGGAGCAACATTCTCAAAAAATAACAGTTTCGATCATCTCTAATGTGGATACATGTTGTGTACTGTATCTGAATTTTTATAAATATGGTGCCTATTGATAACATATTCAAAGAAAAATCTAGTGAAAACGAATCGCCAGATACAATTTTTGAGCCCACGGTTTTAGTCAAAAACGTGACGCAAAAGTAATGGTATTTTGTAAATAAAAAGTGAGTTGATTTGTTTCAATATGTTGAATCTCTATTGACGGCTTATATCATTTTTAAAATTAGGGTTTTATTTCATTTTGTTGTGGACTTATTTCATTTTTAAAATGGGGTACTTATTTCATATGAAATAAGACGCCGAAAATTGGGGACTTATTTCATATTGTTTTTGGTGGATTATTTCGTGGGGAGTTATTTCATGCTGTCCTCCCGCAGTTTTTAACGCGACAGAGCTATTTGAGGTCGTACTTATACCGTTTCGGACTCGACAATGTTCCGTTTTGCCAGCATTGTAGTGGAAATGTTGTAGACGATGCTGAGCATGTCTTCTTTGTCAGTTCACTGATTCACAACTAAGGATCATATTTAGAAGAAACTGTAGGACCCCATCAAAAAATGTTCAAGATTTTGTAATGGGTAGTACTCTTTTAATGGCTTACAAAGTAATGAGTGGTACATATTTATCTAATTATTTTATATGTATAATAATGACTTTCCTATAATGAATAAAATAACAACTTATTTATATCAATATTTATACCATTATTGTAGTACTTTCCAGTTTATAACGAAATATGTATGTATATCTACAGAAAAATTTATCGTGAAAATGAGCTTCGAAGACAACAAAATTAAAAAATGCTCATTAACTTTTGAATAATCTTAAACAAAAAGTAATCTAAAAATTTTGGCATATTTTTATGCAAAAATAACCCATTATATTTTGAATACTTTTAGGTAATCAGTAATCTATTAATTCTTGGATATTTGTAGGCAAAAAGTATAGAGTACCGCATACTTTTTGAACTTCTCAAACAAATTCAGTCAAATTGTAAGTACTTACCACTGGAAGTACATACACTTTTTTGCATTCTAGTAGGCAAACTTGTTTGCTTGGACGTAGCATTATATCGGAAAATTCCAATTATACTATAAGTCATGTGAGCCAGAATATGTAATTTTTTAAAAATAGTTAGTTAATTAGATATTTTAGCGGCGAGGCTCAAAATAAATCTGACAACACTGCCGCTGGATATTGTTTTCTTGCAAAAAGAGAAAATTTAAAAATTTAGAGTTGACGGTCCCTTCAGGAACCAGTGAGATATGAAAATTTTGATAACTATAATTTTCAATATAATGTGTGTGAAAAGTTTCAAGTTGATGGGACATCTTGAAGTTGCATACATATCGATGAAGTTAATAAAAAAAATAAAAAACTCTTCATTTCATTTTTTATTTCATTCTATGTATTTAATTTACTTAAATCATTTAATTGACTTACAAATTAATTCCTTTCGATTTGTTTAATAATTATTTAATCAATAAACTAATTCAATGCTCTTCTGGTAAAAACCAAAATAAAGTTAATTAATGCACATTTTAATCTGCTTTTATCTCACAAATAAGTTAATCAAATTTAAATAATATTAATTTAAAAAAATACAGCTTAAATTATTTTGCGAAATGTAAATGTGAAACAAATGAAATTAAGGAGCTCAAAGGCGTTAAAGAAAGAACATTTTTATTTTAAATAAAGTTTGTTAATTTAATGCTAAAAACTTAAAAATAATTAAAACGATTAAACTACAGGCTAAAGAAAAAAATCTAAAATAGATGACTTTTTAATTTTTGTTTTGTTTCAATTATATTAGATACTAAACGTAATTATGTATTAAAAATATGAATTTAAATTAATGTTTAAAGTAACTATTATAAAATAATAAAGAAACTTTTATTCAATTCAGTCTAATGATCAAATGAGAAAGAAAATAAAAATAAAAGTGATAAATATAAAATAAATATTTAATTTTAATGAAAATTGCCATAAAAATACTTTAATATATTTGGTTAAAAAAATATGACGGCGAATGAAAATTATATAAAAGAAATATTTAATTTGAGACTAAATGAAAAAAGTTATTTGGAAAGAAATTTAAAAAAAAACTTCAGAGCCATGTTACAATTAAAGCGCTACTCATTGCACATCTTCTTATGAGCGAACACGCAAGGACTTTTGAGCAGATAATAAGCCTGTTTTTTTTGGGAACTAGATTAGGTGTTTTTTTACTTTTGCAGTAAGATGCCGTAAATTAGTAATTAATGCGAAAATATTAAAATTTAATCTCAGAAAAAGATGTTGCCGAAAAAAGTACGCGAACGGAAAAGTGATAAAAATTAGTTTGATTGAGGAAACAGCTGACTTTAACTCCACATAGTCCTAATTTAAACTACGCAAGTCTTATTGCTAAGCTGATTAGTTTATGGGAAAGATAGAAGAGGGGAACAAACCCGTTTCTTTTCCCCTCGTCACTCTCTCCTAACAAACTAATCAGCTTAGCAATAAGAGTTGCATAGTGTAAATTAGGACACTTTTGACTATTCACCTCTTTTTCTTATTGATACTCGATACACTATTTTTTATAACACGAACAATCTAATGCCGAATACACACTATGGCATTTGTGACATTGCATTAGTTTGTACTAGTGGCAACGTTGTGTGTCATTGCTTTTGATATAAAAAGCATAATGTGAACGACGTTGCATACATTTTCAAAATGACACCACAAAATGAAAACACAAGAAGAGTACACAGTTGTGTACTTGGCATAAAAATACATTTTTTAATTTATATACATATGTAATATTTGAAATTAATTTTGTTCTTGATTTCCTTGATTTGCTGTTGGTTAAATTAATAAAAATTACATGACTTTTTGTTAATGTTACTGATTACCTTAAAAGCAAGTGCAGTACTCTACAATTTTACAACTCCGAGTACTTACAATAATTTGCAAAATGAAAGTATTAATAATAAGTTACAAAATATGTACATATATTAACAATTATTATTACCATACTTCATAAATTAATTATTTTTTAATATAATTTCACAAATTTTATTTAACCTTTTATAAAATTTGTACACTTTTCGTTTGCTTACTTTTAATTTGTTTACATTTTTAATCATATTTTTCTATCTTACTAAGCTTTACTACGAAAAATGTCTGCAGTAAAAATGTACAAAATATTTAGACAAGTACTGCCACTTTACCCTCTCATTCTCATTTACTAATTTTGGGTTCTCATTTACTGTATTTTGGGACAGCGTGACCGTTTGACCGACTAAAGTGGCAAATTGCCACTTTTTCGACTGCCTTGCCACTTCTTCGACTGCTTTTGCCACTTTTTGTCTCCCTTTTTTAGAGTGAATTATATGAAAATACTTTAAAAATAAAAAGTTTAGTGTAGTTTTCTCATTTTTTTTAATTTTGCCCCTATTTTCTGATAAATCCCCTTTTTGGTGCCACTTTTTGAAAAATATCATCGGTCACCCTGTTTTGGGAAAACGAACGCTATGTAGTAAAATGCATTAAAGTTCAGTAAAAAATTTCGAAAACTTTTGCGTACTTGAACACAACCAGGAAAGATAAAGTTGGTATAATTGTACTCTTTTTGGTACAATTCAAACCTTAAAAATTTGGTACTATTTGAAAATTTTGCGAGACTATCTCTGGTTTTTTCTTCATAAAAAAAACAAATAGCGATCATTTAAAGTATTTATGTACCTACATGAATCAAAGAATACAAGATTACGCATTCAGCTTTTGAAAAAATTATCACATCTGCCGATAAACATAAACACAATCACACAAACACGTGTATTTGGTATAGGGCAATTTTGTTTACATTTTAATTTATACCTCATTTTGACGTCACACCAGTACACAGTTACAGTTAACAAACATGCGCAATGCGCAATCTTGTATTCTTTGATTCATGATGTACCTACATATATATATCTAGTTTGACAGAAAAGTGGCGAATTTGATTTGTTGTTGAGAGCGACTATTTTGTTAGATATGCATTACACTAACGTACCTTTTCACAATGTGTGGTTAAAAGATAACAGGAACTTTAACGGCAAGTTTTATATGAAGAACTGTCAGTTAAAGTTCAAATTAACTCTTAACTATACATTGTGAAAAGGGACGTTAAAGAACTACATCTAACTTCACCGGTGTTTCGTTTGCAATATGATAGCGCGTCTTCATATATTTTATCTTTTATATTATTTTAAAATTTATACAGGCTTAGTTATAAAAATTATTAAAGCTTTATATAGAGGCTTAACAAGAAAAATTTTGTTTGAAAATATGTTTTAAAAATCCTTTATAAAGCCTTAATAATTTTCATATATAATGCTGATAAGAATTAAAAAACTTGCTATATTAATAACATATCAATGGTTTATTTATTTATTTATTAAACATATTATACAAAGTAAATTTTCATAATATGGTGTTGCACAAATATGGGCGGAGTAATTAGGCCATATACCCAAGATGTTATTAACAGTGTTTTAAAAAGTTTTGTGACTGACTGTACACGACCTATGCCTTCACATAGGACGTAGCAACGTGGTTTTTAAAGAAATTCCACAAAGTACCGCAAGATTATATGTTAATCCGTGGCAGATCAGTCAACCAGTGCGAGTGAGATGAAAAACTCTTGAAGGCCAAACAACAAACACAAGCGTGACCGCACTTAAGAAGTGATTACGATGACGCGAGAGATGTTCCCCAACCCAGAGCTGCTTAACAACTGTATCAATGGTTTAAGTGAGGGAATTAAATGAAGGTTAGGTATGCTATACAATTGCATATGGGCAATTCAATACTGTCGTACGGGACAGTCGTACGCATTTAAAGTGGAAAAGAGATCAATATAAAATAGATTTTTGTTTTGATTATTACGTACTAAATCCAATTGTAAACTTTAAGTTTTAAAAGACAATTGCAAAAAACTAAGAATGTCGTACGAGACAAAAAGAAGGAAGTGGGTTTTGTAGCAAACAATTAAAACCTGAAGCAATAAATTAATGTGCTAGATTTTGCTAAAAAAATATTATTAGCTTTTTTCTTATTTAAATTTAATTATAGTCGTACGGGACATGGCGTACGCGACATTTTGTGTCATCGTGATGTTCAAATATTTTCTGGTGCTTTTTTGGGGAAATTATGAATAAAAAATTTAAAAAAAATTCAATAAAATAAAATAGAGGTATTCAATGTGTTTATTTTAACATAACGGCAAACTTAAAGGGAAATGCACAATGAGATGAAAAAGTAAATATATGTATATAAAAAAATAGGCAAAATTAAATACGAATAGTATTGGGAACATTAATTATACCTTTTTTGGAATATGCAGTTTTAGCTGCCTTTACTGCCTGACGTTTGCAACAGGAGAAGTGCAATTAAGATATGTGTGGTATAATTTTTACGTTTAGTTTTTCTACTTTTCGCCTAAGTTATACAACGAAGAGTACTTCTCAATATTATTGGATGGTATAAAATACATTTTAATCCCTTGATAAAAAGAAAATGCATCGTGTATAATAAGGTTTTTTGACTTTGCCTTTTAAGTATACGTTCATACAGCTTCTTCTCTTCAAAAACTTCTTTATTTGCTTCAGCTAAAGCTTTTCACTTTTTTCTAGCGGTACGCGATCTTTCTCGGCTTTTTAGTTTATAGTTTTGCAATTTAATTTCATTTTCTTTTAATTTTTCTCTGTTCTCTCGCTGTTTTTATTCATCTCGATTTAAATAATTGGATTATAGAATGCTCTTCCAAAAATAATTAGTTATTAAAGAAAATATTTTTTTAATACTTTTAAATTTCTCAGTAGCGATGTCGTACAGTACAAATTTTGCACAGGCGCCTAATTCGCAATTCTTTTTATTTTCAAAATATTTTTTTTATTTTAATTGCAATAACAATTTCTGTTTGTAATCATTACTTGAGGAACTTTCTTCAAGCAGTTTCGATGTATTGATACAAAAGGGTGTTTTTCAATGTCGTACGGGACATTAAATTAACTTAAATGCAAAGCAAAATTTTATAACAATTTTTCATCGCATTGAATCTTATGCATTACTTTCTAATTCCTGATATCCTTGTGGAGATCTAGGAGAGAAAAACTCAATCTATAACGATTAGCGTTAAAAAAAAGCTTCACTTGCTTGACTTTGGTCATGAATATCTCGAAATGAGTTAAGAATAAATTCAAAACTTTTGCAGATCTATTAAATTTGATTGTTTTTCTTTCAAAATTTGTATCAAAAAAAAATTTCAAGAACTTAATTTTTTCGTCTCGGTAGACCTTCTGAGAGAAATGCCCATATGTAAACAGCTAAAATTTAATTTGAAATGAAAAACTATATATACATACATATGTATATACAAATAAAATTTAACGTTGTTTAGTTACGGATTTTGAAGAAATGTTAAACACTTCTATATAACATTGCGAAACTAAATAAAGTTATTTTTCATGACGAAATTTTAAATTGGCTAACATAATTCACTCCCGAAAATGTTAGTAGTTAGTACCTTTCTTATTAAAATATATTCTCAAAAGAAATTATGATACTGTAAATAACGAGTTTCGAGCCTTGAAAAATGAATTGGATGATATAATGCTTCCGTAGCTTTCAAAAGTCATCAGGAGAATATTGTCAATTCCACATTCATCGGTGAATGTGGAGAGAATCAGGTATGTGATGGAAAACGATAGCTTTTCAAACGATTTCAAAGCAATAATTTTGAAAAGGTGTGATGAATTCCGATCAAATTTGAGTGCCATTTTTAAGCTAATTTTAAACTGCAAACTTCGAAACAGCATACTAGAAGATAAAATATAAAAAACATAATAGGGATGTGAAAAGAAATTTATCAAGAATGTTTGGAAAAAGTATTAAAAACAAGTTTTAAAATTATTGACAAAACGACAATGAGAAACATATCACACCTTTTATCGCTTTCAAATTGTTTTTGTGTCTAAATCGTTTTTCATCACATATGTATGTACCTGAATATTTTCATAATCAAAACAAAGACTCGAAATTCTAATATAAACAAAAGACTTATTAGGGATTGTCACTGTAAAAAAACATCGATGTGTTTTTCGATGCGATGCACTCAAACATACATCGATGTTGCATCGATATTTCATAAAATACATCGATGTTTTTTGTACATCGATTTTTTGTTTTTTTAATTATTTATTTCAAAAAATCTTAATAATCAGCTCAATCATGAATATTCCCTCCTAGTTTGTTTTTCACGGAAAAAAATTTTCTCGAGAAAACATTTCTCCAATCATGAATTCTTTGGGAACAAAAAATAGTAATACGTGGCATCACCGCATTACGAAGCGCGTTGTTTTGCTTGTTTGTTGACATTTTGTTTCTCCCTTTTTTTGAGTGAGAGAGTAAACAAAATTATTAAATTATTAAACTTGAAAAAATATGTAAAAACAAGTTTATAAATGATTTATTTAGGCATTATTTGTGTTTTTCCACATAAAAGAACTATAAACTACAAGTTTATGTATATAAATTGTATTTTAATGGAGTATTAAATATGTTTTTATGTAAACTCCCTTCTGTTTTGCAAGGGAAAGATTTTAGTGAAAAAAGCAAGTTCAATTGCGTTCATTATACCTATGTACTTTTTTCCCCAGGAAGTTTTTATTAATGCAATCGGTAAAAACAGGGAAAAATAAATTCATGATAGGAAAAGAGGGAAAAGTGAAAAAACTGGCGCGAAATTTTTGTTTATGATTGGGCTGAATATTTACAACGTTCGTATGTACAAACTTGAATTATGTCAACACATATAGATACATATCGAACATTAGTTTAGATTTTATCGTTAGCGACATGTAATCGAAAATAGAAATTTTTATTGAAATTAAAATTTTATGGGCCTCCCCATAGTTTAGAATTATAGAAATATCGAAATTGTTGATAACTGGCTGTAAAATTTTATCGTAAGCGACAACTTATGTGCAAAAAATATTTGAATATTTAAAAAAAACTTTCTCCTGAAAACTAATTTTTGTCTCTCACGATAAAGTCGCAAATAAGGCTCGATATCAATCTACACGTTCTGTATACAATTTATCATTTCGATGCGATTAGGAGCAAAAAAACCTCGGACTATATCGATGTTTCGACACAAAACATCGATGGTTTTTGTCCATCCCCAAGACTTATTGAAAGGCAAAAACTAATATTTTCTACGAAATTGAGATTTTTAGTGATTCCAATATATTTCGCACAAATACACCTTGTCACAAAACTTTATTCCAATACTGTACAAAATAAAGCTTCTACAATCGGTTGTCCAATAATGTTACAGAAAGAATATTACGGTTTCTATTGTGTTTTTTCCTTCTCCCGTAAAATAACAATTATTCGAGTTAGGGTCTTTATACTTGATACCAACGATATGCATTTACTGCCTCTTGCTCTGTCTCGAATTCTAATAAATGTTCATTTTTGAGTTAATCCTCATATCTTCTTAACTTAAAAAACTGCAAATAACAAATGAATACATAATGAACTAACATTCACAAAGCTTTGCTGACTTCATAAATGTAGCTTGCAATGCAACACTGTAAGGCAGAGTTATTTTTGGCAATGCCGCAAGTTCATTTTGCAAGGCAACTCTTTTCAATGCGCAAAATCTGTAAAATTTGTACATTGCTTTCATTTATGATTCTTTGTGCTTGGTATATTTTTTATTAACACTGTTTGAATTTGTTTTCAGAAGAATAACATATGATTGCTGAACATTAATTTAAAATAACTTAATTTTACTAAAGTTATATTTAATGACACAAGTAAAAACTTTTGCGCGTTCATAAATGTATTAAATTGTCACTTCATTAATTGTGAAGGCAGTTTTGCCATAAAGTATTGATTTGCCTTGTGAATAAATTTCTTTGCAGTGTTGGATTTCAAACTGCATTTATGAAGTCAGCCCTTTGTATACGTATACATTTTTATGCCGGACGAATTAGTCGCGTGTGTTCTTAAAACAACAAAAATTGTCCGGCATAAAAATAAGTCACGTACGTGAAAAGTCATTTTAAAATTTGGTTAGTCTATTACACAGGGTTGTATTTTTTCAAATGTCGTACAGTTGTGTAGGATGATGAATACCAGCCTTAAGCGATTTGTGATTTGTTGCCTAATTTTAATAGAAATGTTATTGTAGTTTTAATAAAACTATGCCTGGTTCACTTGAAAAGAGTCTTCTCTGTGAAAATTTATTTAGTTCTCTTTCATTCTTTCATTCAAGTCTACACAACCAATTTATTTTAAAATTAAATTATATTTTCTTACATGAATTCCATTAACATTATTTTTTTTTAATTTTCAAAACAATAACTAAAGTTAAAGAAAGCTTAATACAAATTTCAAAATTCTATTAAAAATATTTGTATTGAGAAACAGCTACGAATTAGGAAACAAGAGAGAACTTCCTAAAACATGAGTTCCATCTCATAATTCTCTTCCCTCTCAGCAATAAACTCAGACTTTCTGGAATCAAAATTTCCCAATGTGAACCGAGACTGTACAAAAATATTTTAAGCAATAACACATTTTGAATGAGTTTTCTGAAATATATGTATATATAAACTTTTTTTTCTCAAACATTGGGTATTAAGGCCTTATTGGTTTGTAGTTTTCTTTCCCGTTCTGTGCCGTTCTATTCTGTAGAAAATATTTTGCAATTACTTTTTCTGAGAAAGGAATCAGTTATAAATATATATATATATATATATATATATATATATTCATCTCAAACTGCTTTTCAATTCACTGAAATAATCTTTATTTTAATTTTTTTTTATCTTTTCACAAAAAATTTATATTTTTCATAGAACAACAAACTAATACAATATACACTTTTGGCTGTCACTTAATGTTGAATTCTATTTTCTGCAGATTTATCTGCAACAGAAAGAAAAGAAAAAAAAACTACGGCATTCGATACGATTCGAAGTTTAAAAATATTTCTATATAAACTCTATTGAAATATTTCGTAATTTCGTTCGATAACGAGTGCCGCAGTTTGCCCCCAGATTTTCAATTCAAAAGAAACAAAACAGCTGATTCATAAAATTTGACATTTTTGAAATTTTTTTTAGAAACGACTGAGACAGTAACTACAACGAGGTGAATTAGTAATTAATTATACAAAACTCAAATTTTAGTTTTTTTAACGCAAAATTAGTGGAATTTTTTTAAATAAAATTTTAACTTTTTTTTGTGAGAAAATGAAAATATTCACTAAAATGATTGATTTTATTTCTGAGCCAAAATATCGGTAAAACTTAACTTTTTAAGAATAACGACTAAAATTTTACTATGAAAAGTAAAATAAATTAAAATCGTAAAGATTATTATTTCTAATATAATAAAGTCTAATATATTCATATCGAATATAAGTTATTTGCTGGGTTTTGTATGAGTTTCTAAGCCTACTATGCTTATTTTACTTTTGTGATTTTCAAAAATATTATTATTTGTGAATTCTCAAATAGTTCTTGAAAGTCTGTGCATAAGATAAGAGGTTTTGTGACTATTCAAAATGTGTGGTTGAAGTCTACTGATGATTTGTTACAGCAACAATGAAATGCATATATACCAAGCTGAATCACCAGCAAATAAATTTCAAATTAAAATATTATAATAAAATCTAATTTTGAATTTTGAAGTAAAAAAAATAACCATAAAAATTTTACATATTTATTACTACCTTACAACAATCTCACCGATATATTAAAATATTGAAAAGACAACTTTCTTATCCTCGAATTAAAATGTCAAAAACAAATATTATTTTCGATCCCTGGTACTTACACATTCTTAGGTTTTAGTTGACTATATGTACGTCGGCTTATAGGGTAAACCTGCTAACTCACTTCAACCAAATTTAACAGGAGAGGCACTCTAAGCCGACGATATGCTTTTATATTACTATAAATGACTTGTGTTCGATTACAATAAATGAAATATTTGGAGAATAACTTATGATGTAAGTATATTTTGTGTTTAAAATACAAGTAATATTTCTCATTTATAAAAACAATGTTCTAAACTGCCCAGGAGACGATCAAATGAAACTATCAATCAAATATGGACTTGTGTGTGTGCAGTCGTGTTTTTCAGTGTTTGATAAGAATCAAAACACATTGATATTTGTCTTGGATGGCTGATTATTTTATTGATTAATCTGATTGACGAAGAAAATTTAGTTTGCTTTGTGACGACATGGAGAAGAGCGCGGTTAAAAAAAATTCATTTTGCATTTTATGGAAAACTACCATTATTCTTTGTAAGCCAAACGATGAAAAGTCTACAAGTAGTTTTAATTTTATTTATTGGGAATATCGCGCAGTAGAAGAAAAATTTGACTGGGAGATAGAAAAATCATTTAACTCTGTATAAAATTTGTTTAATGTACTTATTAAACTGTTCCCTTATTGATACTAAGATTTCATAAAGATTTTTTTTGCTGCACTATCTGCTAATAACAAAAAAAAACTATCAGACGAAGACATAGTTGCTACTGCTCACGCAAACTAGGCATGGGCAAAAAATTTCGATGCATCAAAATATCGATATTTGAGAAAATAAATATCGATACATATCGCCGATATTTCAAAAACCGTTATGTATATCGATCGGGTTTCGAGACTTTCAAGAACTCTATAAATTTTAGCCGTTTATTAACTGTACGATATTGGCATCACTGCTAATGATGCGAAAAAAAGACAAATTTTATAATAACAGTCAAGGCGCATAAGAGTATAAGGTAACCCCACTCGGCCAGTTGGTTTTTATTTATTTGTAGCTAAATGTCAAACTCGGATTATGTGGGTATAAGCCTAAAGGCAAAATTAGTTTTTATTTTCTGTTCTGTTACAAACCAGCTGACTCTTTTCTACCCAACTGCGAAGAAAGGTTATGTTTTTCGCGCAATTCTTGTATATACATATGTATGTATGTATATTTGTAAATTTCCTTTTGTTTATAGTTGTATGTATAGGCGTTAGGTTTTATCTTTCGTTCTATTCTATTTCGGGTCAACCTGTGAAATTAAAAAAAATTAATTAATTGTAAAAAAACAATTTGAAATAAACTGTGATTGTGCTTTTATAAAACATAAAAAAAAACATAAAACGATTCAAAACTCATCACTTTAGTGGTAGACTGTGACCATTCTGCTAAGAAACAGCTGATAGTTTATTATAGAAAAACTAACTTTTAAAATTTAGAAATAGAACGGCCTAACACAGAACAGCAACAGAAAGTAAAGATTAATAAAGCGTTAATGACCTATTTAACATATGTGCCCTTAATTGTAAAAGTGGTCTAAGTCACATGAATTTTTTCTTCGAAATATGAAATAAATTATAAAAAAAACAATAAGTATTTAATGAATTTAATTAAATAAACTTATATTAACCAAGACTATCAAAACTCTAAATTAAAATGGTCGCATTCATAAGACGTAACAGTTGCGCAACCGTTGAGTGTTTGTCTTAGAAACGCATAGTTGAGTAGTTTCGCTCCACTCAACAGTTGAGTAATTTTTCATCATAAAATTTTTTCGCTACTTATAGTCAACATGTGCTCAGCCTGAACAGCTGGTCAAATAGCTCTATTTCTTTTATATTCTTTGTTAGGTGGCAGCAACAAATATTTATTAAGTTTTACATTACAAATGCGATGAAGTAAAGAAAAAAAGATATACAATTTCATTATATACGTCAAGCCGTTTCTAAGAAGTAACTGTTGGAGCCAACAGTTTCACAACAGTTGAGCTCAACTGCTACGTCTTATGAATGCGCCCAATGTTGCACAGCATTAATTTTTTGATTTGTTCAGATGTGATCTACTTAATATCCCGATCAAAGAAATATCTGTATGACTTAGACCACTTATGTATAATTATATACATAATTAAGGGCACATACATAAGTAGTTCTTTTGTATTAAATTTCTTAAAGTGACAACTTGTACATTCGAAATTAAAGCAGTTTTCCAGAAATTATCCTATAACACAAATTAAACATAGAGATGATGTATGGATAAATTTATTTCCTTTTTCGATATAATTATTAATTTGGACTTTCCCCAGTCATGGAGTTCATTTAGATATAAATTAATTGTTCGAAATTTCTTTAAATGTAACGCGACATAAAGAAACGGACCTTATCTTGACAGGGGTCGAGTTTTGAATACCAATGGATAAATGACAAAATGAAATTAAAATCATGCATAAGTTTCAAAAATTGACGAAGTTGCAGCATTTTGAAGTTTTTAATTTAAAAAAAAATAGTTTCGAAATATTTGAAGTTAAAGTTTGTTAAAGAGGTTAAACTTTATGGATAGAGGTTTGGAAAATGGACTTTTATGCCATCTTGCGGATAAAAAATATCAAATAATCGATCAATTATAGGTCATCTTTAAATATGTAGGTAGCGTTAGGTTTCAAAAACCCAAAAGATGAAATTTAGACTTTAATTCACGTTTTGGCCTGTACGGAAAATTTTACTCTGTCAAGATAAGGTCCCTTTCGTCATGTCGCGTCACAAATATTAAATCATTGTTTAATGTATGGATGCCCTGTTTATATTTCTCGTATTCCGCAACGATAAACTTTGAAGTGTTTAACACTGGGCGTTTATTAAACAATGATTAATTGGAATATTTTTAAAACATTTATAGACAAAAATATCAATATTAAAAAAAAATTATATCGATACTGTACAAAAATATCGATACAATATATATCGATACTTCTTTGACATTTTCCCATAACTACGACGAACACAAAATTAAAATGCTGCTCCGGAAAAACGTCAATTAAGCGACACTAATACACATTCACCGATTGATGGTTTTATTTGATCGTCTCTTGGGCAATTAAGAAATATTTACTAACAAACTTAAATTGTCTAAAAGCTCATCATAACATGGCTCTTTCCCTAAAACTTATAGAATATAAACTTATCCTATTTTCATGCTTTGTAGCTTTAAATACAACTTTTCAATGAAAGCTATAGTGCTTTTTGTAATTTATATAAAATTATTGCATACAGAGAGCCCAGCTATTTGTTTGTATTCGTGTTAAATCACTTTTGTTTTACTCATTTTTGTCTATTGCTTGTTGCTTAAAATATCGCAACCATGACTTGTTATTTTTACTTAAATAATTTACTCATTAGCTTTTCTTCAATTTAACTTAAACTTAAACAGATAAGGTTTGCTAAATGTATCATTTTGTTTTTCTTTTCTAATACGTAAGAGCTTTTAAGCTCAATCATAAATCTTAAAACTTTTCAAATACAGTCTCTAAAAAATCATAATTTTCTTGTTCTATAAGTTCGTTAAGTTTCTTTAAAGAACTCTTCATCTGTATTTACATTAGTTATAAAAAATTTTAAATGAAATAAAGTAAAATTAAAAATACTCATTAAAGACTTCTTCTCTTCTTTTGTTTATATGCGGCGAAATTTGATCCTTGTAGATACTTTAGTGAACATCATCATAAAGTTTTCTTTCTAGTGATTTTGGTATCTTAAGCGATAAAATATTATTTTTAGTTGACTTGTCAGAATTTGCGAGTGAATCGTCTAGCTTCAAACTTTCCACATCTAGTTTAGGGTCATCTTGTGGTCCATTACCCGAAGCATCTATATCAATATCAACTTGACTTTTATTCGGCCTGGCTGTTGTATGTTCTCTTCGTTTTTTTGGCTTGACTGGCTTTATTTCTTCTGAACCGGAACCTAGCTCCAAATCCATTTGTTGTCTAGACTCGGATGACTCTAAAGATGAAACTTGCGTGCTTTTTTCCTCTTTAAAATCAGTTGTATTGGTTATTCTTGTTTCTTCAGAAGAATCTTCCCCAGAATACATTAATTGTATGACATGCGATGATTTAGGTTTATAATAATTTTCCGTGGACTGCTGTTGTATTAAATCTCCGCTTCCTTCTGTAGAAGAAGAAGGCATTAAAGCCAATTCATCAATTAACATGCCACTACCACTACCACTACCACTTCCGTAAATATGTTCTAAGTGCTTAGTACTTTTAATAGCATCAAAGTTATGACTTCCTCCTATACTTCTGGACTCATCGACAACATCATCGGAATCACTCATCTGAAAATTGTTATCTCTCAGACTGAAATCGTCTTCTGGTAGAGATGGATAAGCTGGATTGCTTTCGGCTGGTATGGCCGAGTCTTCGTCATCCAAATGTTGATGCATTGCTACTTTGGTAGATGGTTTGGCAGCGTATTCTTGTTTTGGGGGTGCTTCTTTGCTTGGATCTTTTTTTATTGAATCCAATTTGTTATTCGATTCTAGGATACTTAATGCACTGGCTGAGATATCATCAAAAGGCAAACCTAGAATAAAAGCTTATTAAAAATTTTTTAACAAAAACAAAATAAAATAAAATTATACATATAGCGAGTCTATATACAAAATATGTCAACTAAAATTTGGTCAAAATGAGCCTCCTATGGCAAATAGTACACGTATGCAGTATTCATCTGTAATATAAATTTTAAACAAAAAAAAATCATATAATAAATAAAAAATCATATACATATTTAGCATGTACATTTTTTAAATTTATTTGAGCTAGAATGAATTTTAATCAGGAATAATTTCTTAATCGGGCAGTATTTTCAATTCTTATTGAATGAAATATTTTTATTAATTAATGTGAATTTATAAAGAAGAGAAGAAAAATTAAATTAGACTTTAGTAGTCGGGGGAAATACCGATATTTTTCTGTGCAGCCACGCACTTCATCAGCACCCATGTCTATCTATTTGGGTAGAGATTTTTATTAACATCAGCTATTTAATGAAATGGAATATGAGAAATGATTATATTGTGTATACAATTATTGATCTAAATATGTACCTTTGGTAAAAACATTTGTAAGTATAACTATTCGTTTTCTGTTTTTTTTTCGCATCTTTTACGATCGTCACATTAATTACTTTTACTTATTCGATATACCGTTGGTACATACACGTAAGTATATATTTATTACAGGTTTATTTGAAAAAGGTCCCATAGAAATACCTCAAATAAGCGCTTAATAAAATCGAAATATTTCTTATGAATATGGCAGTTAAAAATAGTTACGTTATTTTAAATGTACGTCATCTTATTACATTTGGGGTGCTGAACGCGAATCAGGTAAATATTTTGATATCATATGGCTAGTTTTAGCAATATCTTCACTTTTATTTAATATATTATTGCATGGGTGTTCCGATAAAAAAATTCTTTTCCATTCTTACATACATATTTACATATTTCTAGTATTAAATATTATTAAATATCTCACAAATTGATTAAATAACAGTGGCCGACAAAAATCTACTAACGATCATCATTTCATCTACTTGAAGATACCAAAATCATTATGAAGAAAAGTAACGATGCAGGTTTGTTTGAAATCTGTTTTTATTAATAGAAGAAAAGAAATAACTAGCTTCAATATATACTTTAAAATATATTTACAAATAACGAAAAAATAGCATTGACAAGCAAGCCATAAGCTAACATAAAAAACTTCATTTAAACATTAAATAATATTTTTATTACTAAATTCACCACCGTTTGAATCTTTGACGGCCTGCAAGCGTCTTAGCATTAACTAAATTTTGTAATTCAGCAGCAAACGTGTTCAATGACATGTAAGACTGGGCTTTGAGGTGGTTTGTGCAATTGGCGTGGTGCGTTGTGCGAGTGTTTCGGTTCGTTATCTTGTTGGAAAATCCAACTCTGACCGAGATTTAATTTGCTTGATTGAGCTTTGATGCTCTCAGATTTTGTTCTAAAATAGACTTATGTATATTGATTACGATAAATACTAAATTTCCCACACCAGATGCAGCAACAGCACCCCAAACCATCACGTTGCCACCACCATGCTGAACAGTAGATACTAAGGCCTAATAAATCAGTCAATGTCAATTATATACATTTTATTTTTAAATTTTATTTAAACACAAAATTTTGCTTTTCACCCCAAAATTAAATGAATCTTAAATAGCAAACATTGTGCATTTACATAAGTGTATTTAAGTTTTACAAACATACCATATGGTTTGTGCGTGTGTGTGTTTTTTGAAGGCATGTACATGGACATCATGTGGTCGTATTAAAAAGAATTTCGTTTAATTTTCGCAAATATACAAGAAATGTAACACATATTTTCATATCATTAAATATATAAATTTAAAAATGTATTATGATGCTCTTTTTGTATCATAAAATGTGTTTTTTGCTATTTCACTTTTCTGCAAAAATCAACTTTCTTGTTTATATTGAACAGCTGTTCTTTGGAAAGCTTTAAATAATATTTGGAAATATTGTAATGCTGCCATACTTTCAACGTAATTTGATAACAGTTTTAACTAGCCAGTGAAAAAATTAAAGTGTATTTAAATAAATTTTAATTTTTTATGAAAACTAACTTGAACTGATTTATTAGCCATAAGTGTTTCGGATTCATCGCTGTATTAGCTTTTCTAAAAACTTTTTCTCTCCAATCGCTTCCAAAAATATTGCATTTTGACTCATCTGTAAACGAAACTCGTTTCCAGAAGTCAAATCTTTTGTCAAAATGCATTTTGGCGAATTCCAAGCGAAGGTTTCGGTTTTTTCCACTTATAATAATTTTTTTGCGTGGAGTTCTGCTGTGGAAACCATTATTACTTAGGGTCTTTGGAATTGTGCGTAGATCCATAACCGTATCTGATCTAATTGTTTGCTCTTGGGCCAGTGTTGTGGCATTAACTTTCCAATTTTTTTCCACTTCTTTCATTATTAAGCAGGTATCTCTGCGACTAAGCTTTTTAGGGTGACCACTGCACGCTATATTTTTAGCAGATCCAGTGCTTTTGCAATTATTGAATACAGTTTGAACTGTTGTTTTACTTAAATTCGACAGCTTTGATACAAGTATTTCCCCGGACGATTTATTTTCATTTATATATTTTACGACTATGTTTCTCACATCAGTTGAAATTTCTTTCGGCGAGGCCATAGTTACAATTGAATTGTGCTGCAAACTGCCCAAAAATACACCTAAATGCAATTGATTTAAAATGTAAAATATTGCAGAAAAGTAAATTTAAAAATTATGGCACATAGCCAAACATAAAGTATGACATATTGGCCGTATGTAGAATTTTGACAATAATTTTTTTTTCGTAAGTAATTAATTGTTTTTATACTAAAAAAAGTTTTTCCTTTTATCAAATTAATAAAATAAGATTTCAAACCAATCTCCATTATTACTTTTTTTTTTGATTTTGATTACTAAAATATGCTATAAAAAATACGTAAATCAGTGCAAAGTAAATGTTTTTGCATATCTATAAATTAAGGTATCTTTACATGGTGATGCAATGTATTACGACATGTCAAAAAATGCTGTACAATATACAAAGTCGTATCATGTAAAATCGAAATATTTATATCGAGGAGGAGAGAATACGGATAGAAAATTATACAAGCGGTCATCAAAAGTTTATTTTCTAAACGATTTTAGAAACTAACATTGGGAGCACTAAAGGCTTCATTAGTCTTTACTTTCTGTTGATGTTCTGTGCCGTTCTTTTCCGTATAAAATATATCTCAATTACTTGTTCTGTGAAAAAAATCAGCTGGCACACACTTTTGGCAGTCACTTAACGTATAATTCTATTTTCTACAGATCAGTCCGCAACATAACAGAACGAAAATGGAAAAACTAACCACACATGCAGATTTTCAACTAAACAGAAACAAAACAGCTGATTCAGAACAGAACAGCACGTACAAACTAATTCTGTCTTAATGGTATTTATTGAAGATGTTGACACTTTTCCAAAAACCACCAAAATCAACTCAGGAAATTTTCATGTGGTTTTTGCAAATATTTTACGACTGCAACTAGGGCTTTTTCCCGGGATTTCCCGTCCGTGAAATTATATTTTGTGGTAATATTATAATTTTTTGCAGTGTCCCGCAAAATAAAATATGTTTGTATTGGTGAGTAAAAAAAAAGATACACTTGACAAAAGTTTTGTAATTTAAAATAAATGCTGCGTTTATGAATTGTTTGATTCTTTTTGTGAATAAGCAATTTAATAAAAATTTAGGTAAAAAGTAAAAATTCTAATAATCCATTCAACAATGTAAAGCATAAATTCCGAGATAAATTTATTCACAGCGCTGTGAAAACTATTAAAATGCCTTTTTAAACTATTTTCCCTATTATTTTTATATGTTTCATAACATAAAATATATTGTATATTGCGATAAGCATTTTCTATCACGAAATATTTTTTAGCTTCCATAATTATTAATTTTTTTTTTTCCTTTACAAATTTATTAATTTTGAACTTTAATTTCGTTCGGCGTTCTCAATAAAACAAAAAAAAAAAAAACCAGTAAAAATTTCGTACATCGCTTTCTTAGTGACGACTAACGGTATAGGTCCATAACTCGCTTTTGCGCGTTACGCTTTCTATGCATCTGTCAAAAAAGCAGAATCAATGTAATAGTATGTGACAAGTTAGATTGCAAAGAGCGCATAACGCGTAGGCGCATTCAAAGCAAAAAGTAGCTCTACTTTCTACTTTTGTACGCGTTACAAGCTGCGTGAAGTCAGCTGTTCTTGAAAGCTAAATATGTTAAATAATACTTTATTTCTTACGTTATCGATAAATATTATTATGCCATGGATAATTTTTTTCCTTTTTTCAATAAAAAAATTTCTTAGTAAAAAAAAACAAAAACAAAACAAAAATAAAACGGCGCATGAAAAGCAGTGCATGTAACTCAATGCGAACAAAGTAGAGAATGAAACAAGAGGATGAAACGCTTGTAAGGCATGACACGCAAAAAGCGAGCTATGGACCTCTACCTTAAATGAAAGAGCATTTGTTGTCCACAATTGTGGTATGACTTGCGGGTTACTGATGGAAAGACACCTTTAGTAAGCATATTTAAACCATCTTATAGAAGACTTATCTTTTATTTTTACAAAAATTTGCGAATTAACTAGTTTTTTCGCTCTACTGAAAAGTTATCATTTTTGAGTTGGCATATATTGAATATAGGTTTTCGATATGTACAGATGTATATTATTTTCTTGTTAGTTTGATATAAGAAATATTTTATGAAAATATTAGTTACATATTACCAAGAGTCCTTTGTATTCGAACTATTAATAATTTTTTTTAAGAAAAAAAAATTTAAATGTATCGATTTATACTCACCCTCTGTTGTTGATACGCCCTTGAGTGCCAAATAATTCTCCGAAGTTGGGGTCAATCTGGGACCATCTGTGGTCAAAATGATGTGGTAAATATTATCGCTGCCGGCTGTATCGGGATCTAATTCTGCCGAAGATTGCTGTAGTCCAGCGTTGAAAGCACTTTGTCCATGAGAAGATTGACTAAATATCAGCTCTGAATTTGGATACTCGCCACTACCATCGTAAACTGCCGCACCCAACGACACACCTTCAGTAGTTATGAAATACTCCCGTTTTATATTCACCTTACTTGGATCTTCGGGTAAACCTTGAGTACTGAAAACTGACAAGGCTGGTACTGGGTCCTCTACTTCTACACTTGAATCTGAAGGGGCAACTGTAGAAACTACACCAGTTGAGGCCAGAACGGTTGAGGGATACGCTACTGACGCGCTTAGCTTTAAAGTGTCACCAAGTCCCTTAAACGTGTTATTAATATTGTGATTGGTTTGGTTGTTATCTGTGCTAAACTTTTCAGAGCTTTCTACTCTTTTTTGGGTGTGGTCTAAGTTAGTGGTGGGTTTACCATTTATAGCACCTGTGTGAAGAATTGGTGTTGTTGAAATGGCATTAATATTTGTGGAAATTGCTGTTGGTGTTGAACTGGTGTTGGTGGCGATGTTTGTTGTTCTTGTGGTGGTAGTTGTTGTGGATGTTGTTGAGGGCTTAAGCATTTGTTGTATTGGAATGGCTTTATTGTCATCCGTTATACGAATTTCTGTTGGTTTTGTGATCTCTTTTATTGTTATTTTGTGATTATTTTCGGCCTGATAAATATCCGGTTTTAAGGTGGTTGAGGTTATCAATAATGTTTTGTTGGTCGTTGATGCTGATGAGGTAGCAACTGAAATGATAAGGAGATAAAAATTCAGATTTTGGCAAAGCTGCTTTCAAAATAAACCCATACATTTTAGTTAAGTAATTTCAATTCATAATTTTTTTATACGCAACTGTAATTAAAAAAATATATTTCAATGTAAAATTAATAATTTTCAAGTAAACTTTTTTACACAATTTGTAGTAGTTGAAAAAGTTTTTGTATTTTGTCTTACATAAATATTTTTCTTTGTCTATGTATTTATTATAATTCACTAATCGAGTTTAGAAGAATTGAGTGTTTCTTATTGATTACGAAAATTAACATTTATTTTCGTTTATTTTTTTCCTCTGCAGTGAGTAAAACAAAAATAAAAATAAAATTAAATATTTTTGAGAAAACCCGTTTCGTAAATGTTTGCTGTATAGTTTTCTTATTAGCACGACATACATACATACATATGTATATGTATAATGTACGTATCAGCGATGTCACTTTAGTGTATTTTGCACTAGATTTAGTGTATTTTGGTCATAATAGGGAGCGGATTCCTCAACGATGGATTTTGAAGTGTTCACCAATCTTACAGCCAAGCTCACGATATCGAACGTTGTCGTTTGCAATAAGTTTTTACGACAAACAGCTGATTTGGGACCCACTAAACTCTTTCAGCACGACAAGTCTATCGACAATGAATGCGAACGATATCGTAACCATTTTCATACGAATGAAAATTCAAACGACAACAAATGTCAAAATCAGTAACTTGTGTTATAGATGTCGACAGATGAAAATAAAGCAATAAATTGATTCAATTTGATTAATTTAATAAAAATACTAACTGCCTTATTCATAAAAATATTTCGATTTTATAAGAGGTTAAATAAAACAAATTTTCTATGGATATTTGATTAATAAACCTTTCATAAAAACAAAATATTTTCCATGAATTAGTCCTAGGGTTTCTAATTTCCTCCACCTTTCCAAGTCCCGGAAATCAAGAAGTGAAATGTTCTATTCCCGGGAATTTCAAAAGCATATTAATTTAATTAAATGACTTCAATAAGAAATAGAAATTTATGAAAAAACTAACGAAATTTAAATTAAAAACAACACAACTGCACAGAGAGAAGAGATTAGTTAAAAATCTGTATTCCTGCAATTAAATGAACGATTTTTAAATATTTATAAAAAATTTACAATACAAATAGAAGTCTCACAATTTTTTATTAAAAATAATAATTGATTCCGTTCATTTGTAATAACAATTTTAAAGTATTGGTAGACACAACTGAATTAAATATACGTTAGAAAGTAACTTGACTGAATATTGGCTTTTGAAATTAAAAAAAAAAAACTTTTCTTCTAAATAATATTTAATTTAGAAACAAAAATTCGGTTATTGAAATTCTATTGTAATAATATTGTCTTTATTGATATTCCTAACCGAATAAAATTTTACCCTAAAAAATTTTTTATTCTGAATACAAAAAACAACATATTTTGTTCTCTCAATTAATTATTCCCCATTTGGTGAAAAAGTAGAATGTATATAATGAACAAAAAATAAAAATTAAATAGGAATGTCATATAAAAATATCTTTTGCAGAATAATTACACAAAATCCTGATTTAACAAAAAAGTTAAAGACATTATTATATACATGTATCGCACAATATTCAAAGTGTTATTAGTAATAATATATAACTTATTACTATTATTCTGAAGTAAAATTATTTGTGATAGGAAAATGTGCCTGGGTAATAAAGCCGAATACTGGCAAGAGATGCTAAATTGCACCACGTGGATCAAAGATTTTCTGATTTCATTTCAGATTATTAGAAAAGAAATAAGAATACGAGTAATTTGCGATAAATATAATAAAAAGAAAATTCTAAAAACGTAAAAAAATAATTCCCGGGACTTTCTCCCGTGTAGAAATTCTAATTAGGCCCTGAAATAAAATGTTTTATAACATTTTTTGTAATACTATCGATAGTTCTTTCTGTTGGCGGGTCATCATCTTTTTTGTACTGTCCCTCATTAAATCTAATCAATAATTAAATCGTTGGCAACGGTACTATTGCCTTTTATTAAATTATTAAATACAAATGCCAGAGTCTCTAGTTAAACTCTTTTATAGCCATGCCTAAAGATTTTGAAGTTTTACTTAAGTTAGGATCACTCAACTCTTTGTTTGTATGAAAAATAATTTCTTAACACTCACCTTTTGTAAATGAGACGAAACAAATAATTATTCAAACAAAAAATAAGTTGGAATACTAAAAAATATGAAAAAATTGTTACGTCGGTTAATCGTCTGAAATTAGACGGTTTAACCGTTAATCGAAATCGCCGACTTTAAATTAACCGATCAGTTAATCGGGTAGCAATTAACCGGTTAACCGATGAACGGTTGTTAATAAATGCATGCCATTTCTCGCAGTTTCTCTTTATTCACATGATTCACAAAAGCTGTGAATCAGCATGATTATTTTGAAAACTGATTAAAAACACTATTCTGATAGTTTCTAAATTAATTTTGTTAAACATTCTTAGAACCCTTTTAAGTACATAGTTATTTTCAAAATGTATGAAATGTATATATAATCACTTTTTGTTACTAACTTAAAGACCTCATCTGTCAAAAGTGTTTTTGTGAGTAATTTGATTATTATAGGTACAAAGGATTTTTTATTTGCTGTTGCAAACGGCACGTACTTAAAAAACATGAGTGAGTTCACTTCACTTCACTTCACTTCACTTCACTTCACTTCACTTCACAATATCATAAGTATATAAGTACAAGTGATGTTAGAACACAAAACAAAATCACTGTTCTCGTTGCACCTTCGTAGTGAACAGACGTCTTAGCGGAGTTTTTCTTACATACTAAACAAAAAAAAATCATACGAAAAAATATTCGGAATACATATTGACATTGATAAATAAGTTTTTTTTGCTTTGCTAATATTTTTCTCATAGTCATAAATAACCAAAAAAAAAAAACCGCAAGCAAAAAACTCAAACAAAGTGCCCTTGAAGAATATGAGTACCTCAAAAACAAATAACTGTGAAGTGAGTTCTAATGGCAGAAATGCCTATTTTACTGTGAGTTCTGAAGCTCTTAAAATAATAAAAATAAAAAATCTGATGATAGGCTTTTTCTAACGGCAAAACCCTTTTTCGTCAGCGATAAACTTCGCTTTGTCCAATGCCAACAATTGTTTCGTTGCCCTGTACTCTTTCGTTTAAGCCAGCTTCAGGCTCATGTTCATCACATAACCAAGTTATCACTTTAGATAACAGTAGCCCAAAGCTCAAGGTTCAAGTCGGGGTGGACAGATATATAACTGTGGTAAAGCGTGGGCGAA
Organism: Tachina fera; assembly: GCA_905220375.1. Classification (NCBI taxonomy): domain Eukaryota; kingdom Metazoa; phylum Arthropoda; class Insecta; order Diptera; family Tachinidae; genus Tachina; species Tachina fera. The sequence continues at coordinate 60,369,106 of LR999965.1, read as the reverse complement.
GCCCAAATTCTTCTTAAATTTCATCTGCTCCAAAAACATCTAGGGATAACAGCGCATCCTCTACAAATCGTCAAAACCGCTTTCAAATATTGCAAGATGACAACGACAAACCCGATGTACCCACGAACAAAACCTCCCACCACCAATATATTTGAGAGAAACAAATTCAAACGCTCTTATCAAAAAATTAATCTCGGTCATTGGTGAGAATAAATTTTATATTGTTCCAATAAAACGTGGCAACATCGGTGAAACGAAAATTCAAACTTATGACGAAAAAGATTTCCGCAAAATGACTTCTGAATTTGAAAAAAAATAAAACAAGTTTCTACACATACCAGCTTAAGAGTGCTAAAGGCCTGCAGATCGTATTGAAGGGCATATATTTTTATATGGTTCCCGAAGAAATAAAAGATGCACTCGTCCTCCAGGGCTTTAGGGTAAAAAAATTATATAAAATTTATACAGTTTGTGTTATCTGCGGTGAATTGCACGGTACTGCTAGTTGTACTAAACCAAGAAACAAAGCAGAAAAAATGTAGTAATTGTGGAGGATGCCTGTATATTCTTTCGCCAAACAGACTATGGGGCAAAAACCTAAATTAGCTTCAGCTCAATCCGTAAACGCTTTATCCGCCACTTTTGCGCAAATGAACCAACCAGTTACTTCCCGTGTATCGTGTGCCGATGCTGATAAGACGAATTCAACTGCCATACAAAATATTTCACCGCCACATAATTCAACAAATACTAACGCCAGCTTTAATTTTAATCGCTTTGAAGCTACTATTGATAATCTGGTGCAAACTTTAAATAATTTTACAACAAATATGATTAGCATGATGCAAGAAATGCTGCAAATGTAGAATACACTGCTTCAAGCACTAGTTAATAAGACATTAACACGTTAATTATATGTTTGTGGAATGCAAATGCCATTCGCCAACATAAAAATTAACTTGAGCACTTCCTCACAGAAAAAAATATTGATATAATATTGGTCTCTGAGACGCATGATGCAGAGGAATCTAGAGGAAGAGCTTGCGATGGATCAGCAATTCTAATAAAGTTGAGACTCTAGCACAATATTTTTGACAACATTTGTGAAGAACATCTACAAGCAACTAATATTTGCATCGACAATTTTTTTACGAATTTCGTTATATCTTCAATTTAATCCCCACCCAGATTCTCAATCACTGAGAATCAATATGAGGATTTCTATAAATCGCTTGGACCTTGCTTTGTAGCAGCTGGTGACTACAATGCAAATCATACGTACTAGCGCTCGCGTCTTGTTACTCCTAAAGGTCGAGCGTTATTTAATATAAATTCAAAAATGGGATTAGAAGTAATCTTAGATGCCTACTTACTGGCCTACTGACATACCAAAAATTCTGGATGTTACAGATTTGGTGTCATGAAAAAAATTTCTAGTGATTTAACTCACGTTGAAGCTTCTCTAGATCCCCTCTCCGATCACTCTCCTACTATCGTTACAATCTGTAACTCACTGGGAAGTGACTTACCTCACCCATATGTGAAGATGATAAATCGTGTTAATTGGAAGGGAATCAAAAATAATCTTAGTAGTAATTGAACCGAAAATATTACGCTAGGAGCACCAGATGATATTGAATCTAATATTGCCAACCTTAATGAAAATATTAAACAGACTGCAGACAGGGTTTAATCAAATTTATTTTACGGATATTGAACGTCTGGTATGTGAAAATCGAAGAGCTAGAAGGGAATGGCAACATCACAGATCAGCTCAACATAAAATAAGACCTAAAGAGTGCATTAAACGACTCTAAGAGTTGAGTGCATCTGAAAAAACTACATCTCTTAAAAATTATCTGGAGAGTCTTGATGCCACATCAGCATCTAATTACTCCTTGTGGCTCGGTACTACAAATCTTAAAACACCTGTTGTGTTTAAACCACCTCTGCGCACTTCTACTGGAGGTTGGGCAAGAAGTGATATTGAAAAAGGTAAAATATTTGACGAGCACTTAAAATACGTATTTACACCAAGCACATGTACTGGTGTTGTTGATTTACGAAGTGTAGTTGCTCTACCCCCTCGACTCTTAAAGTTTAAGACGAGTGATGTACACAAACTAATTGCTGAGCTCAACCCGAAGAAAGCTCCAAGTATTGATGGAATTAGTAACAAGATGCAGATGAATCTGCCTCGCACTGCAACTAGAATTCTGCTATTTATTTTGAATGCCAGACTACGACTGGAGTATTAGAAGCCTGCCAAGGTCAAAATGATTTTAAATTCAGGAAAAGATCTTAACAAGGCTGAGTCATATAGGCCCATAAGTTTATTGTCACCAATGTCTAAGCTCTTTGAAAAGTTGCGCATGATAAAATTGTCCCCAATTCTAATTGATAATGGGTGCATACCATCAATTTGGTTTTAGAAGTTAACATTTAACAAATTCCTACATTCATGCTTCAATTTATAAGAAGAACTTTTGAAGAAAAGAAGTATTGCTCTGCCTGTTTATTGACGTTTCTCAGACATTTGATAAAGTGTGGCATGAAGGCCTAATTTCAATATTGAGGACTTACCTACGAATAAACCTTCTAAATCGTTTGGAATGTTACATTATTGCCCGGAAGTTCACTGTAGTGGAAGGAGACTTTATAAGTATGCCTGAAACTATCTCATCCGGTGTGCTACAGGGGAGCATACTGGGCCCAGATTTGTATTTGATTTATACTTGTGATATGTCTGTGAGCAGTAATATCCACAATTATACCTTTGCCGATGATACAGCCTGCATTAGTATGCATGAAAACCCTTATGGAGCAAGCCGATATCTTCAGGAACACATTACTCAGCTGGAATTATGGTTAAACTTCTGACAAATTAAGGTAAACGAACAAAACTGTGTTCAAGAAACATTTACCTTACATTTGCATGTGAAATAACGTGGTATACACAATGATCGACGGCTTACATTGACTCTAAGCTAACACAAATGAAACTAAAATTAACTAAAAAAACTGAAAATAAAACTGAATATTTAACATTGGATGATTGGTAGAAATTGAACCCTCAGCCTGGATTGCAAACTTTTCATATACAAGTCGCTTTTGAAACCTATATGCTGCTACGGAATTAAACTATGGAGCACTGCTTCAGCTTCAAATGTTGAGAGAATCCAGCGAAGGCAAAACAAAATTATACGGTTAATAACATCGGATCCGTGGTTTATCAAAAATTCAAATATACATTGTGATTTATGGCCTATTTCTCACCTGCGAAAGAAAACGTTCGACTTACAATTTATATTGAAAACAAAAACAAATTTTCATATTTTATTGTTGTTTTCAATATAAATTATAAGTCGAACGTTTTCTTTCGCCATTAAATATGCCACAAGTGATTGAAGAAATTGGAAAATATTCAGGCAGCGAAATGTGGCTTTACTAGACACATACATACATTTTCTTTTTGATCATCACTACTTATGGATTATTTATAACTATCAACTAGTTAATGTCCGACACTGGTCGGGCCTAATAATTATGTTTTAGATTTAAGATTTGAACATTTATTATTAGTTCATATTTGAAGATACAATAAATAAATACTTATATTAAAAAAAAATTAAATGTGAGTGAATAGCAAAAGATAATCATATCATCCCGTTCTGTATTGTATACTCATGGCAGATACGAGTATAACAAGATGACTGATTTTTAGGTCTGTGACTGTCAGCTGTTTCCTTACCAACTGTCAAACATCATATATAAGCTGCGAAAAATAGAATATTAATATTCTGTTACCTTTTTAGATATGAATTTGACAAAGGAAAATCATACATGTTTCACAAAGGAAATTCATACACGTAAAGGATCATAACATAAAAACTTTTATTTTATCGGTTTCAACCATTTTTCAATGCATTTTTCAAAAGTCTTAGTTATATTAAAAAATTTAATAATAAAGAAAATAAAATGTATTTCAAATCCATTTTAATAAAATTTTGTGTGAACAATTTGAAATAAAATGCATTTCAAACTACATACACAGAAACGATTCATTTTCCAATTCAAACACAAAATTCTATGAATCAAATATTAATTTATTTATTATTATATTATTATTTATTGTTACTTATTATAAATTATTTATACTTTATTATTTATAATAATCTGCTTTAAAAAAATTCCAGATTTTTTCAATCAACAAATTGTCTGATTCAACAAATTTTTTTACTAAAAAAACCAAATAAAACAAATAACTGTTAACAAATAACCACATATTCATACATTTTCATACACGAGTGTGTAAATATTCCCTATACAGTATGAAAAGTTAATATTCATACACCCTGGATTAAAAAAAAGCTCACTGCTGTGCAATAAATATATTACTAAAATTACATTTTTGTAAGATTTTGTATAGGGAGCAGAGAACAGAATGAAACCATTCGCATAGGCTAACAATTCATAAATTCGTTGCTTTTGCAATGCATTTATTCGACAAAAATAACAAATGTAATTGCTATGATACAATTAAGTTATTACAATGACGATGTTATTACAATGCCGATATAACACAAGCACCGAAATGAAATGATAACGCTTAAATAACAATAAATGCCGATATTTACGGTGTTATAAAAAAGAAAATACAAAAGAAATATTTGAAAAAAGTAAAATGGATCTGAAATGTGTTTCGAATAAATGTTTTACATAAAATACATTTCAAATCTATATCGTGTTATATGAATAATAATATGTATAATATTTTTATTTTACGGCCCCATGTATAAGCGATAATTTGCATGAAGTTAGCATAAGTGACGAAATTGAATTATGTGTTAACGAGTTCCTCTATATAATTTGACATTAAAAACGCTAGCATAACATAATTTTAACTCTTAGCATGATTTTTAATGTGAAGTTTCATCGTAAGACTATTTAAGATCATGTTCAATTTTGCCACTTATGCTAACTTCATGCCAATTTTTGCTTATACATAGGGCCGTTAGTATTTGTTGCTTTTGAAAAGACCAGTGAACATTTATATAAAACAAGCAAAGCATGCAATAAAATTCGCTGCAACCATCTCGTTTCGATTGTGCCATGCATTGTTTTTTTTTTCAAATGACGGGGATTGACAACAATATGCAGGTTTTTTGTGATTCCATTCAACAAAATACGGCATTCAATATGTTCTCTGATAGGGAGGTTGTATTTAATGAAACATTTGTTAAAACAAATTAATTAAAAACGAACTAAAAGGCATCTCATTCATCATTTTAAGAGAAAATATTAATCATTATAGATTAACACAAAACTCATATTCGTACACAAAATTTAAGTTAAGAAATCAGATTAAAAACTAATGCAATTTTAAAAGAAAAATTAACACGTTTATACACTAACACTATTTTTCAATGTAATTTTTTGCAGTAATATGAACTTTGTTACTTAAAAATATTATTTTCTATAAAACTAATTGAATCATTTGTTTGAATGATTCAATAGCGCCACAATATATAAAATCGTACAAGAAAGATTTTTGCGTATGTTTCTTATACATTTCCACTTCACCAGTGAAAAAAAGAGTTCATAAGATGCAAGCTTATTTGATTGCAAAAACGACCTTATGTGAGATATCATTTATCATATATTTTGATATACTATGTGCCACACAAGCGTAAAAAAGCGTAACCACTAATTACTAATGAAAACCTGTTTGATTCAGACATGTATTTATTAAGTTAAAGAGCTTCATACATAAGTAGGGAAAGGATTTTCATGCATTTAAAATCACGTTTTATGTACATAAAATATGCAGTAAAAATATAAAAATATGTATTTAAAACTAATAAAATATGCATTTATCAAATTTTTTTTCACCATTTAAGAACACTAGAAACTTAAAAAAATCAGCTTCATTGCTTTCTTAGCAAACATTTTGACATTAAAAACTTAAAAAACATAAAAAGTTCAGCCTTAATGCTTTTTTAACAAAATACAAAATACGAGTAAGTTCAGTCGAACTTTTATTTACGTACATTAATGAATAAATGTTTCTTAAATTGTCCCAGGTAAATATTTGACGATTTTTTCTGAAAAAAATTTTATGTAATAAAAATGAAGTTATTTATTGGTACTCATTTAAGTGCTGCTATTTTGTTTGTGGAATATTCAGTTTCTAAGTTTTCGTTGTTAAAACTATTTTGATACGATTTGTTGCATATATTTTAATTTATTTTTTACCACATCTTTAATTAATTCAACTTGAGGTGTTAAAGTAACGAAAGCCTCTATAGATATAATTGGTATATAGTGTGAACAAGAAAGCAATACTATGTATGTGTGCACAAATGTCAATTTAGGCAGAAGGCTGTCGGATACTATATTTCTATTAATAAAATGAAAGAAATTTTAAAGTAAAAAAAATTGTTACCATATGCAAAAAATAACGTCTGCTTCAAGTGTACGTTAAAACCAGTTTTTGTATGAAAACTTTGTTTTAACGTACACTTCAAACACACGTTAATAGAAATATAGGATCCGACAGCCTTCTGCCACGTCCCCCATTTAGTTACTGTAGAATGTATCCGTATCGTATCTCTGGATATTTTTCATTAAAGGCTGAAATATGCAAAGAAGCATTCAAAATCACTTTATATCCACATAAAATTAATGCAGTTTAAAAGGGCATACCATGCTCTTGTTTCTTTCTTTAATTTTCAATAGTATTAATATTCTTGACTTAAGCCAAGGTATTGAACTTTGTTTGCTACGGTGTTTTTGAATATCGATTCATATCACAAAAAAAAGGATCGTAAATTTTTCTCATGTTCTCCTTTTTTGTTCTTACATAGTCGTAAAAACTTCTGCTCTTACCCAGCAGAAATTTTGCTTCAAAAAAGCAGGTTTTTACTATTATAAAATAAAAGTAGCGCTGACAAACCTGCTGATATCGCTGCTGATTTTTGTATGGCGAGTTCTTCTTTTGCAGCACTACATTTTTGTTCACTATTAAATCACTTTTTTCCTGTAGTTTTCTTCATATACGTTACCTGCTTTTTAACAAGCTTGTATTTTAAAGCAAAGTATGCTGCGCTTTATTTGCCCTATTGCTTCAAAAAACATGAAAATTTTTTACTGGGTAAAAAACTAGTAAAAAAAAACCAAAATTAGATTTATAGCATGAAAAAACTAAAAAATGTATTAAAAGTATACATTTATGATGAAATATGCAAAAATATGTATTTATTATAAAATATGCACTAACAAATCGATGCCATTTTGTCGCAAATTTGTTGATTCGCAAAGATATATTATTTCCCAGCAAAAAAAGAGACTCAAAAAAAGTCATGAAAATGTAGAGTTTGCGATCTGGAAGTAGTGAAAATTTCGATCCGATCTAATGATTTTTACATAGGGTTGTCATTGCAAGAAATTCTCTTTTTCGATGCCTGGTCACTGAATTGGAAGCGATATTAAGAAAAATTCCCTTTTTTGTGTTCTATGATAATATTTTCATCTAGGAAAAATTTTAAATAGCTAGTTGCCTATTTTAACAATTGGTTTCTTTTTATAAGAATTTAGGCCCGAAACAGTGTTTTCCTGTAAATTTAAGCAAATAACTTTTAAATTTTTAACTAAAATTAGTTCATAAATTTCTTTAAAAAAATAATTTTTTTTTTAAATTCTGGTGAGTATTTTCTAACACTATGGAGGAGTTACGAGGTTTTGTAAGACTAAAATAAGCTTCTACATGGTTTTTTGCTCACTCTCGGCAAATGAAAAATATCGGTTTTTCGGAAGCAATGAATATGTAGTTCCACTAGAATGACTTCCATTTTTTTCACTGGGTTACGTTGATCTACGACCAACGTCAGAAAACATGTATTTACATGAAAATCCTTTCAATATACATAACTAATAGAGAATTTTATGAAATACAACATGATTCGAAACAGTTTAAATCAATAAATACATGTTTGAATCAAATAGTTTTTAGTAATTAGTGGTTACTTTTTCTTTGGCACATGACACACAAGAAATACCACATGTAAACTCAGCTTTACACACATATAACTCTATATATTAGATATTATTTACTTATATATACCTATATATGAAGAATTTCTTAATTAAATTTCCATATGATGAGCTAATATATTATAATACATTTTATATATTAGTCCATATATCAATTCATATATAATACTCTTCCAAAGGTATAATTTCATACAATTCCATACATGAATTCATATATATATATATATATATATATATATATATATATATATATATATTCATATATTAAAAATATATGGACCATACATATTTTTTTTACCTGGGAAATGTTACTTTATATTAATTGTATGATCAAGTACTTTACACTCCATGCTGTTTCTTTTTGCTTAAAATTAAAAAAAAATTACTGGAACATTAATAACTATTTACTGAAACTAAATTTTATTTCAAACAAACGTGTGTTTGAAAATTATTTAGGAATATATTTTTCTGTTTATATTTTTTAAATGAAACTGCGAGGAAAACATATACTTAATAGTAACGAACCAAGCAAGTTTGTCTTAAGTAGAACAAAAATAAGCAAATTTACGACAATGGCAAGACTGTTGTAAATTAAGAGATGGTAAAATTGAGCTTTCATTACAAAAAAAATTAATACTATGAATCAAAACAATTCACATATTCCATTTGAAATAAAGCCAGAGTATATAAATCAGAAATATACATGAACTGATACCACACACATTGGACCAAACAAAGAAAACTCTGATGATCAAGGTGTAGTGGCCTTCAAAAACAGCTGGTTGCTACGTTGTACTACGTGTTTGTCAGAATATTTAGAATTAACTTTGGTGTTATTAATAATTATCACATGTAATTTAGCTTACAAAGCTTTAGCCTGATCAAATTATAAATTTGCTTATATCTTTTTAATATATTAGTGATATCGCCCAAATTTTTTCTTAAATATACTACTTCTTCATTGGATTAAAACACTTAAGATAAAGTATGTATGTATATTGGATCTTTCCATTGCTTTTTTGTCTTTTGCTCAACTAAAAGTGTACGAATGCCTATATGGTAAGAGTGTAAGAGCTATTTTTAACTGTGGTAAAGTCATGCACCTGGTCAAAGTCTGAACTTAAAACCAATTGAACATGTATGGTCTTATTAAAAAAGAGAGTTGCTAAAGGTCAATCAACTATAATTACAGTTCTAAAAGCCGTTCTTGAAAAACTGACAGCAAAACAGCAACAGCACTAAGAAATCTGCTTCTGCTGTGCTGCGAAAAGTTTATTTATTCTTTAAACTTCTGTTGCCGTTGTTATTATACTTATTTGTTTAAGAAGTATAGCCTAGCTAAATCAAAGCGACAGCAAAACCAACAGTTTAATTTTCTGTGCTGTTGCTGCTGCTTTGACCTTTACTGCGAAGATTTTCAAAGCACAGCAACAGTTAAGTTATTTATTTTTCGTTTAACAGCACAGTCCACAGTCGTTATTTGGTTTTTTGTTTTGTGCTTTCGCTTTGCTGTCGGCTTTGAAACATTTGGTTGTCCTAGCACAGCCTTGGTCGGCAACCTATATCATGGCATCTTACAATTGTGTGAATTATACTCTCTCCACGATCCGATGTTGCCAGTGAAATTTCGTCTCATTTCCCTGGTTTGAACTTTTAAATCTGTTAAGACAAATTTGATTTTATTATGGTCAGAAGAAACACTCAAATTTTGTTTATAAAGAAAGGCACCTTTTGTTATTGCTACGTCAATGTAATTATGAGTAAAAATATGGTTTTGTAGGAAAATTTCTTAAAATAATATCAATATTTGCTTCAAAATACCTTTGCATGTCGTGGTTTTTCATGCGAGACAACACACATTGTCAAATCAAACATTCTGGTTTGTAAAAATAATTTTCTGAAAATTAAAATTTTTAGTAAATTATCATCCCACATATTTTCTTATTGTGGCAACGCTGATTCTTAACAGATGGCGATACACACAACTTGTCGGCTTGAATGTTTAAGATAGACTGATTAATGTTGTTTATTTCTCATCAATGCGTGTGTAGACATACGTAATAGAAGATTATATTAAAAGGTGCGGCGCCCTTATTTCGCCGACCAACGGTCTAAACCAGCGATCTTCAAAACCGACAATTTATTACCATCTACATCTAAATAGTATGATTGCACCACTACTCTAAAAGATATTTAAAAATAGAAATATTGTCAACTTCCACAATTAATTTTTATCCTGATGCATATATTAATCAAACTCATTAACTGCTAATACTATTTTAAAATAATCTATAAAATTATAAGAAAACCCATAAAACGTAAATTTTGTATTACGATAAAATATAAGAAAAATTCATGCTAGAGCTCAAAATTAAGAGTCCCCAAATCCCTCCCCACGAAATGCTGTCCCCAAATGAGAGGCGAAATCCCCATTTTGGGAACAAATCCCCTAATCTGGTGGCACTGGTGTACACATAAGTAATAGAAGAATATATTAAAAGGCCGACCACGGCAGCACAGTAAAAGAAAATGTAATAAAAAATGGACGCACTTTCAAACGCTGTCTAAAATCCCAAGAGTGGCAAAAATACCAACTAACTATTCCGCTTATGCAAAAACAATTGGTAAACTTAAAGTTGGTTTAAAAAACGAATTTTGTATGTCAAAACCGGTTTTAATAAATGCTTTAACTTTAACAATTGTTTTTGCATAAGAGCATATGACTTTAGTGAAGGTAGTGCACTCGATGAAAAAGAAAGTCCAGATGCATAGAGTGGCTACAAAATATTTTTTTATATGTAAATTTAATGCTAAATATAGATATTGCTGTTAAGCAAAGTGGACTTTTTTTGTTTAAATCTTCGAAAATAATGTACATATGTATGTATGTATATACATGTAATTAGAACTAACTAAAACAATTTTTGTCTGAAAATAAAAACAACTTTTTTTTGTATAAAAACGTTAAAGTTTATTTAAATTGAAAACTTATTCTTGGCATACTAAACCTCCCATCAGAAAAAAATTCAGATTTGGAAGCACTAACAACTGAGGGAAGCAAATCATTGCTTACTTAATAACAAAAGCTTCGAAAAATGCTTCTGAAAAGCACTAACGTAAGGCGGACTCTCACATAAATAAATGTATTGCTTCAATCTGGATCATCTCGAACAAAAAATAAATTCAGTGAAGTGCGACTTTGACCCGCGCACGAAGGGATCCGTACTGACACGAGATATGTAATCCAATACGAACTTTAGCCAATATAAACTATAGTTTGGGCATTTTTTTCGCTTTTGGGTTTTTTCGGTTTTAAGCTTTTTTTTTAGTTTTGGGGTTTTTTGAATTTATTGGCGCTTTCTGAGTTTTGGCACTTTTTTTCTCGTTTTCGCGATTTTTTTGGTTTTTGAAGTTTTTTTAATTTTTACGATTTTTATTATTTTGATGTTTTTTTATTAATTTTCTTTTTTTCTTTTCTGTGCTGATGAAGTGCGTGGCTGCACAGAAAAGTATCGGTATTTCCCCCAGCTTAAAGTCTAAGTTTAATTTTTCTTCTCTTCTTTAGAAACTCACATTAATTAATAAAAATATTTCATTCAATAAGAATTGAAATTACTGAACTTGAGCCTAACTATGAATTATTTCTGATTTTTTAATATTTTAATGTTTACTGTTGTAGTCTATATAAAAATACACTAATTTTACAAATTTCAAGTGTCAATATACATATGTACATATGTATATACAATTGTATGTATATTACATGGGCCTTTAACATTTTTCGTTGCTCGTTTTGGAACACTATTTAATTTTTTATTCTCATGTATTTGTTGTTGTAGTGGCAAATGTTCTACATACTCTGTCCAAATTTCAGGTCCGTAGCTCGTATAGTTCCTGAGAAAATAACGTGTGACGGACAGGCGGACAGCGTAGCGAAAACAATAGGGTACCTTTTTTCACCTTTGGTGTACGGAACCCCGTACACTAAAGGTGCCGTATGCATGCGCCGTATGCATGCGCCACAGCAACTGATTCTGTTACATTGTCTCCCTTACAAAGATACTGAGATCCTTCCCACAAAGCCGATTTTTCAATAGAGATGAATATATTTTTGAGTTTGGATTTAAAATATGAGCTCAATGAAATCACTGTATTTGTAAGCAAATGTAGTATAAGACATGTTTAAAAATTACTTACATACATATTATGTATTTGGTTCAAAAGGATCAGAGTCCAAAAAGTTTTTCATGAAGTTTTTCAATATTAAATATTTCATTTACATTTTCTTTTAATTGTGCATCTTTGTAGAAATTAGAAATTTCTTCTGCTTATTATGTTCCAATTATATGTAATAGATAATATACATGCAGGCAAATCTCGGTATAACGAATCTCGCTTTAACGAAAATCCAATATAACGAACATCCAAATTTTTTACATTAAAAACATTATATAGCGAATACTAGCCTAATTTTATACTGGATGTAACGAATGATGAAGAAAAAATCACAAAATAAATAACAAAAACTTGCTAGGAACATATTTCTAAGGTTTTGTTCTACTTTGTATAGCGAATATTTTGATAAATCCACAGCAGCAATGTATGTAAATGCAAAAAATGTGATACCGCTAGTTTGTATTTGGTAGCTTATTTGAAAATAACTTACCCTCATTAATAACATGATACAATACAATGAAAGTATTGTAACATGTCTACAATAATAATAATTAAAATAACACTTGAAAAAAATCTTTGCGATATAACGAATTTTTCGGTGTAACGTTCGTTATAACGGGGTTTTGCCTGTACATACATAATAGTTATTTCAACAAAGTTTAAAATTGCAATTTCCAATATAATACACCAAACAGAATAGTTAATCAAACACAAGGACAAAGAAATAGTTACTATATGTTCGTGTGTATATATGAGCCGATTATTTTGAAAGTGGCATAAGTTATTCCATAAAAATCTGTTAAATCTGTTAAATTTTATTTTATTTTGTGGTAAAGTGGCAGTTATAACATAAGTTTTGTTTGAAGGAGCATGTCTTGTCATGTATTTACATATGTATATAATTACAGAATAATAAAATTGCTTATTTGAAAATTTAAAAATCTAAATGGTCGACTAAATATATTCATATGTATGTACTCTTAATTATGTGACTTATGCCACTTTCAAAATAAACGGTTCATAAAAATATATGTATGTATGTATGTGTTTGCATAAATAAGTGAGTCATAACTAACCTGGACAATTATCATATTCTGGACAACAAACACCTGGTATGTATTTGGGCGTACAATCATCACGATGAAAACAAGTAACAGAGCTGCATAAAATTTCTCCTCCTATGCATAAGAAAATTTAATGAAATAAATATGAAAATTTTATTTAATAAAAACAAAACTGAATTTTTTAACCACAGGCCATGCTTGCAGTAAGTGCAAGAGTCTGTGCAAGAGTCTGTGCAAAGATATAAAGACTACTGTCACTACTACTGTCACAGCCAACAATAAACAACACAGTGTTGGTAGTACACTTAACAAAATATTATTTAAAATTTGTAAAATAATTTTATCAATAAAACAATTAAACGTGTGATTAAAAATATGAAACATTTTTAGTACACTAGAGCCCCGTTTGGTGCGTCACGTTTTAAAAATTGCGTCGTTTTGACTCTGATTTTTGCCATTGCATAGGTCTGATGATTATAACTAATGTCATAATCATAATTCATGTTAAAAATTAAATTCCCATTTTATTCTGTTAGGAAAGAGATTCTAAATAAATAAGAGTTGAGTTTTCAATAGGAAGTTCTTTTTAGTCAATAAAATCTTTTACAAACATCAAAAGTATAGAATTTTTAAACTTAATATTTCAATATCATTACAATCAATTGAAATCAGTACACTTAAACTACATTTCAGCATTTCCCGGACTTTTTGAAATTCAGGAAACCTGGGAAAAATATCACATTCCCGGGAAAATTTTAATTTCGTAACATGTTTATTATCCAAAAAAAAAACAAATACAAAAATAGATCATTTTATTCAAATAAACAAATATGTGTTTTAAATCAGATAACATTAACTGTTCAAAAGCGTTTGATTTGTGTAATTCTGGGATTCGAAATCAGGGGTCAAATCGTCACATCCCTGAACGTACAACTCGTCACGTAAAAACACCATTTTCGGATTATGACATACGTGAACGTACTGAAATCCCATTCAGCTTATACGAATGACGTATAAATTAATTTGTTTTCGTACGATATCCGATGCGATTACGGATGTGACGATTTGAGCCCAGATTTACAAATTGTACTAACTTTCAAGACAAATTTTACTTTTACAGTACAATTGTACCAAATTCTTTATTTTTATGTTTTAAGGGTCTGTCCATATATTACGTAACGTTGTTTTCTCCGATTTTTGACCCCCCTCTCCCCCCTAGTATAAGATCGTAACAATGCGTTCAAAACAAATTATATAGTTTTAATAGTTTTTATTTAAAAAAAATGAAATTTAATTCATTGTATTAAAGTCATTTGTTAGACAAGCACAGTGTGTTGACAAAAATTAAATAAGCTTATTCATAAACGCACTCCAAATATTGGCAAAAAATTTTTGTTAAATTTCTTCCCTAGTGTCCTCAAATTCCAAAAATTATGGTTTTATGGAGAGCTTATTCCTAAACCTTATGTATGAATTCGTGATGCGTATTCGAATTCCCAAATATTAGGCCATTTCTAGATATTCTCGTATTCGTTTAAAAAAATTTATGTATGTATAAAGAAGTTCATAAATCCAAAACGAAATTTAAATGAATGGCACACAAATATTAGTTTGTAATATTAAAAAAAAATAAATTTATTTCTATATTTATGCTATGCGTTTTTTTCGGCAAATAATCTGCTATAGTATTCCGTATTGATGACTGATCAGTATTTAAAAAAAACCACGATGAGAATTGGCATTAGCCTCACGTCACTTTCACTAGTGTCTATAAGTGAATTCGACGTGTATTTAAAATAAATTATATCTTGGATCAATAAAGGTTGCCGTGGTGAAAACTATTTCATTATCTAAAAGACAACATTTTTTAACCAGTGCACTAAGCGGGAGGGCTTTAAACATACACATTTGTTGGGGTATTTTGGGAGATCAAATGGCTCAAAATGATGTCCATTACGAAAGATATGTAATATTTTTGTTTTCTTAATTTCTGTCCTTTCTGCAACATTTAATTTTCAATAGATAATGTTTGCTTATTTAAAAATATATTCCTTAAAAATACCTTGAAATTAGAGGGGCACACAATCTAGTTCCTAAACACTTGTTTTCTAAATATTTTTTCTTCTTCGGTTGTACAAAAAATTAAAATAATATCCTTATGAAAATACGTCTATGTATGCAAGTTTCATGAAAACATCTCTCAGACTTAAACATTGTAGCCTCAAGCTGATCAACAAAAATTTTAAAACTTGTTAATTGCATATTGTCATGTATTGAATAATAATGCAGGATATGCTTTCGTAAACTTCTGCAAATACCATTTCCTTCTATGTTTTCGGTGGATTTAATGTTAATATATCTTGCAGTTTGATATGGAAAGAATTTTTATGTACATATGTAGTAAATGTAAATGGATAAAAATGAAGAATTGAGAACCATGTAACCAGATTGACTACAATTTATTTAATTTATTGTAACAATTTTGTATAATTTTCAAATGTTATTTAACAACCATTAAATTGTTGGGAAGTTTTTATAAACTTTAATGTATGCGGACAGGAGTATGAAGTTATTTTCCATAAAAATTTTTTTAATTGTAAATGTCTTTAAATTTTACATGCAATATTTAGATATTCGTATGCGCGAATATCATTTTAAATATTCGTATTCGCGGATACCAAATTCGAATATTCGAATTCGCGATTATCAAAAATTGTCATTCGAATATTCGTATTCGAATTTCCGAATATTCGGCCATTTGTAAATATAAAATTATAATAATAATAATAATAAATTTTCATTAAATCTCTTATAGAAATTTATGATTTTTAACATTCTCAAATGCTATTTTATTTGACGATCATTAAAATTTTGGGTAGTTTTTATTAACTTTAAAGTACACCAACAGGAGTATGAAGTTCTTTTTCATAATAATTTTTTTCATATATCATTTTGCATTTCACATTTAATATTCGTATTCGGGAATATAAAATTCGACATTCGTTACATCACTAATATGTACATACATAATATATTTAGGTAAATAAATGAGAAAAACATACGTATTTTTGTACGAAATTAGTAATTCTTTCTGTTTCGTAACATTTTCAAGGACCCCCTCCCCACCCCTTCATAACAAATCATATAATCAATAAACTAAAAACGTATGTACAATTAAATTGTATATATGTATATGGATGTGTTTAACATCTTAGCAATTAAGGCTAAACACATTCACCACAGCCAGCTACCGACTACAAAATTTCAAGGATAGAATACACATGTTTATTTGAGAATGATTATTTTGATGGCAACAAGGCAACAGACTACAGGTTGTTCTCCGTGCTAAATTATATATATATATATATATATATATATATATATGTATATGATTTGATCAGGCTAAAGTTCGTATCGCTAATTTCTATTGTTTATGGCTACCAAACCAAAAAGAGTGTTGACAATTTAACAAAATATGTAAAACAAATTATTACCAAAAAATATTTTTTATTGTAAAATAAAAAGGAATTTACAAAATTTGAATGTTAATTGCAAAAGTATTTATATCTTTGCAAAGTAAAGAAAAACAATAATTCGCGAAAAGTTGCAAGTTTTTAAAAAGCCATAACATTGATAAAGATTGCACAAAACTGTAAGGATTGCAAAAAATTCGCGAAAATTACTATAATTCGCATAAAGTTACTAACAGCGGGAAGATGACAAAGTCTTATAATGTCTAAAATTTTTCAAAACTGTTAGGAAGCTAAAAAATATACCAACAGCCGCTTTTATCACGAACTTTTGCGAACAATCGCTAAAATTTGCAAAAACTATAAAGATCGAAAAAACCGTAAGATGTGCAAATAATTCTGCAAATATGGCAAAAATTACAAAAATTGGCAAAAACATAATAGCAGCGGGAAAAAATCAACGTCTTATGTTATTTAAAAATCGGCAAAACTGTTTGGAGGCGGAAAGCACGCTAAAAGTAGCTTTTATTTCGAAGTTTGCAAGCATTCGCGAGAAGTTGCAAAATCGGAAGCAAGCCCTAAAATTTATTAAAAATCGCGAAAGCTATTAAAAATATAAAAAGTTTGAAGAAACGCGGAAAAATCGCCAGTTAACGAAAAATTGCAACGTGTATTGAAGAAATTACTTAAAATGTAAACAGTAAAATTCGCAAAGAAATAAACGGATTTGCTTATATATTTTGGAATAAACATTTCATTGTTGCTGTAACAAATCGTCAGTAGACTTCAACCACAAATGTCGAATAGTCACAAACCTCATAAGATAAGCCCAGACTTTTGAAAAACTATTTGAGAATTCACAAATAATAATATTTTTCAAATCACAGAAGAAAAATAAGCGTAGTTGGCTTAGAAAAAACCCAGCAAATATTTGATATGAATCTATTTTATTAACCCCCGACCCAAAAATGGGGTGTTATAAGTAGTGTGTGTCTGTGTAGTTGTGTATTTGTGTGTCTGTACAAGTACTCGTACAGACCAAACGGCTGGACCGATTTTGATTTAATTTATTCTGTTTGAAAGATCACTTGATCGAGAGTGATCTTAGCTTTGTTTGAAAAAATCCGTCCAGTCGCTTAGAAGGTATCACATCTTTTATGGATATATCGGGGGTCCTTAAAATTTTTAATTTTTGTTATTTTTCTACACCTTTATACAATTAGAAATCTATTGGCTAACAATAAAAGTAATTTTAAGGCAAAATGGAAAATAAAATCTTAATTTAACATTTAACGCTTATTTTTCTTTTATGGTTTTCAAAAATATTATCATTTGTGAATTCTCATATAGTTCTTGAAAGTCTGAGCATAAGATAGGAGGTTTTTAACTATTCAAGATGTGTGGTTAAAGTCTACTGACGATTTCTTACAGCAACAATGAAATACATATAGGCAAAACTGAACCTAACCACCAGCAAATAAATTTCAAATTAAAATACACTTATGACAATATGTCGAATAATATATTTCTTAAACTGTTAAATAAACTATTTTATTTGTATAAATGTGAAATATTTGAAAGCGGCAGCACTGAAATATGTATATATTTATACTTCAATATGAGGCTCTTATGGTGTTGCTGCCGTTTTCAAAATAATTAAGGAGCTGGCTAAAGGCCCAACTATAATATGAATAAGCTGGCTTAAGCTAATGCCAGTATTGAACGATAAGTCTGTCAAATACTTAAACAATTCAAATGTGACTTTTAGGTGGCCACAATGTACTTATATGCATTTAAGTATTCTTTAGCCACAGCTGCAAATAAAGGTATTGTTCACAATTTTTTAGTAATTTTGTTTCTTTTTATAACTACTAAATGAATGCAATTCAATCAAATTAACTTGTTGGAATGTCCTAATCTATTAAAAATTCACATATAATTATATCCACCAATTTATTACTTGTTTTATTTGTTTTGTCTACTAAAAAGTACAACAATGAAGATACATAAATAAACTCATGTGTATATGTGTATATGTGTACTGTAAAACAAAGATTGAAAATACAAGTTTTGCTTTCTTTTCTGAGTTTAAAATAAGAATCAATAAAAAAATATTTAAAATCAATGAATATTTTCTGATGCTGTTTGCTTGAGTTTAAAAAATGCACAAACAGTGTTTTCCGTACGGAATGTGCGTTCAGTTTGGCACTTAGCTTAAGCAAATGATATTTGACGAAACTTGACGAAAAGTTCCATAAGTACATTATAGTTTGACACATACGTTTTATATGTAACCGCACAGTTGCTTAAGTTCGCTTATTCATATTATAGTTGGGCCTTAGCAGGCAACATTTGTTGCCAGTGGCACTTGTAGTCGTGTAGTCATGTAGCCATGTAGCCTGCTGTGGTCTATTTGTTTAATGCTTCGAAGTTCATTTATTACAATATTAAATAAATAAATTAATACTTTTAATTAATATTAATTATTAGTTCTTAATATTAATTTAATTTCAGACGGTACGCAAAAGACTATTACTTGTGGATATCTGAATATAAAAGTCCCAGCAAACACGAATACAGACCTTTGAAATAAGATGACTTTATAACTTGATATCAAGCACAATTCTCAAATCCTTTTCAAAGGTTTGTGTTTAACACTTGAATTCAAGTTCATAATGCCTTGAATATAAACATTTGACAACCAGTGTTTTGTCCATTTTGTCTAAATTTGATATCAAGTGTAATTCTCAAATTATAAATACAAAATATAACAAATTGGTTGCAACAATATTTAAAGCGCAAAATAAATTGTAAACGTTTTAAGAACGTGAAAAAAGCATACTTATTGTCTGTGAGTAAAAAGAAATTATGATTAAGAAAAGGAATAAAAAAATACTATTTACTTATAACTTTATATGAACATACAAGTACATAAATATGTCACTCAGTAATGAATTCCATGAATTTAAATATTAAACATGATTTTACAAGGCAAAACTTGTATTTCATTTATGTTCCACATTATATTACAATCCACATTTGAAAAACAGTTGAGAATAACGTTTGATTGAAATTTGAGAATAAATGAAATTCTCAATTTGAAAATAATTTCCCCTTTTTGTTGAGAATGCTATGTTTTTCAAGTTATTTCCAAATAATCTTCAAACGTTCATCGTTTGAGAAAAGGTTTGATTTCAAGTCATTCTCAATTTGAAATCAAGCTTGTGTGTTTGTTGGGGTAACATTTAGAATATATGTTTGTATATTTTGGTTTTGATTCGTTTAAATACAGTCGAAGCAAGCAATTTTTGGTTTTCATTATATTTTGGTACGAAAATACCCTTGAATAGTCACAAACCTCTTATCTTATGCACAGACTTTCAAGAACTATTTGAGAATTCACAAATAATAATATTTTTGAAAATCACAAAAGAAAAATAAGCATAGTAGGCTTAGAAACTCATACAAAACCCAAAGTCTGTGCATAAGATAAGAGGTTTGTGACTATTCAAAATGTGTGGTTGAAGTCTACTGATGATTTGTTACAGCAACAATGAAGTGCATATAGGCCAAGCTGAGCCACCAGCAAATAAATTTCAAATTAAAATATAATTATGACAATATGTCGAATAATAAATTTCTTGAATTTGTTAATGGGTATTAAGGTTTTCACCTCGCATTCCCGATAAGGGTGAATATTGTCACAATACTTGGCCATCGTCATGAAAAATAATCAGCCAACCATAGATCGACGTTATCATTTGAGTGTTGCCAAAGCGCTTTAAACGTTGAATATCTAACTACTTGCCAAGTAGTACTTGCAAACGTTTGAACCACCTTAGAAAACGTTGGCCCGATTGTATTTTTCTGCGTGGGCAATTCCAAATTCCAAAAAATTTTTGTTTTACATGCATGAGGAGCCATAAGGAACTTATTCGTACATTGCAATAATCTTATATATTGCAGTCTTAAATAAAAAAATTATTTCTTCCGTTATTGATTAGACTGCGTTTAGACACGAAAACATTTGGAACGGAAACATTTAGTTTCGCAGCAATTTACGGATGGGGAAGAGAGACTCGTTTTTGTGTTCGGTACTCGTTTTCCAAACTCTAACTTGAACCGAAAAAAGTGATCGAGTTATCTTATCTTTTCCCCAGTCCCTCCCTATTAACGATGCAAATCGGGCTCCAGTGTACTCGAAAGTTTTTATTTCCATAATTGATTATGGCCACGAGGCTAAGTTTTTCTATCTTGGATGAATAAATGTAAATCAAATGATATGAAATGAAATCTCATTGCTGGTTGCATTGCAAAATCAAAACTAATTAACATGCAGTTTTCGTATACAAATATTTGAGTTTTTTCTGTGTACGGAGGAAAGTGGTTGGTTGCTGCAAAAAGTAAAACGTTCACACTTTACCTTGACAGTAGCACACTTTGCAGGGTGTCTCCGGATCTACTAACTTATCTCCGTTTGAATAAGTTTTACCATCCTTTTGGCAATCTATATGTAAAGTAGAAATAAAAAACATAAGGATTTTTTTAAATGTTTAAACAAATATTTGCATTGCTAAAACAAAAGTTATACATAGTATGCAGTTTTAATTTTTTTTTCATAATTGTAGCAGCGAATAAGAAAACTACATAGACCTCGTTCTGCGACCATGAATATCATTCATTATAATTTTTATCTAATTCGTTTGAGAAGCAAATAGCGGGTGCAAAATGAAAAGGGCTTAATGTAACCAACTCAAAGTTCTTTTCTTGGGAGATATGCCCTAATAGAACTATTTGAAAGGTACTTTCTTCGAAGTACATAGAGGAAAAGTCCGAATTTTTGGTGGTAAAAATGGTGTTTAAATTAGCAAAATTTGTTTCCCTTTATTTTTAATTTATTTATTGAAATAACTAAGTTGAATCGTTTATGTAAATTGATATCGCATTAAAAAAATTTTTGGGTTAAAACAACCAAGTTAAATTGTTACGCATTGTCATCTCATTAAGAGACTGAATTTCGAACTAATATTTTTTTTTACTAAAATATCTAATGCGATTACCGGAATTTGTTATAATGGGTCTTTCAATAAGAGGCTTCACTTTGATATGTAAAAAACCAATATTTTAAGAGATATCATGCGATGTTTATTTAATTTAAGATGTCTCGCACCCGCTTAAGGATACTTTTTTAAATGAATTTATTCAAGAATTAACTTTAACTGTTTTCTACAAGAGGCAATTTGGTGTATTTTAAAGTTGTGCTTCCTTTAAGGTATTTTTATAGGACGATCTTTAAAAAAATAATTTTCCAAAAAGAATTTTTAAAAGGGTCTTTTTTGTAAAGGTACCTGTTTAAAAACTACTATTTTAATAAGTACTTTGTAAAAGAAATGTATGAATGTGAAAGTTTGTATGCTTGTGAGAAAACGGTTTAATATAATATATTATTTAGATTAAATTCTATATGCGGGTACCATTTAGATCAGCTTAAAGTATAAAATATTCTTGAAGTAACAAGCAAATGCAATTCAAAGGCCAACTTCAGCTTTTTCCTGGAAGTCATAATTTAAATAAATATAGAACAATTTTTATTGTTGAAATAAATAGTTTTATTAAACATGTTTGCATTATTAAACTTTGACGTTTAAGAGCATAATAAATATACTTAATAGTAACAAACCAAAAAAGTTTGTCTTAAGTAGAACAAAAATAAGCAAATTAACTAGCATGTGCATAATTAGTAAGGAATAAACGACAATGGTAGTACTGTTGCAAATTAGAGATGGTAAATTTGAGCTTTCATTACAGAACACCTTTCAGCAAATTGAAATACGATGAATCAAAACAATTCACATATTCCATTTGCAAAAAAGTTTCGTATATAAGGCAGAAATCTACATCAACTGATACAACACACAGTGGGACCAAATACAGAACAACGCTGATGATGAAGGTTTAGTGGGGCTTCGAAAACGTCTAGCTGTTCCGTTCAAGTATGTGTTGTCAGAATATTTACAACTAACTTTGATGTTATTTGTTCATTAATAATTATCACATGTAATTTGGCTTACAAGGCGATACGAACTTTAGCCTGTTAAATATAGAAACAAATGAAGTTCGAAGAGCAATTAAATTAACTAACTTTGATGTTATTATTTGTTTATTAATAATTATCAAATGTAATTTGGATAAAACAGCGATATGAACTGTAGTCAGTTCAAATCATAAATTATTATTTTTAGTTAAGGAAACTAAATCTTAATTGGAGTAGGTCTTTCTTAATTTTTGGGTATTAATTAGTTGTTAATGGAGAAATGTCGTTAAAAGTAAAGCCAGAATTAGTTTGTAGTCCCAATTTACACGAGGCAATTCTACTTGCGCAAGTCATAACATTTTCTATTAAACTTGCTGTAGCGCTTACATATATGTACATACAAAGAAATATCAAATTTGATATAGAGGGAATGATAGCAAAAACAGAATTGCCAGTACGGGCAAGTCTGTACGGCAATTCTGCTGGTTTTTACACTCTTCACTTCTTCCTCACTTCTTTGTTCACCAAATTCATGACTTGCGCAAGTAAAATTGCCTCGTGTAAATTGGGACTTACTTTCTGTTCTGTTACGAATCAGCTGACCCTTTTTTGTTTATAGAAATATAATACAAGTCGTTAGTTTTTCTGTTACGTTCTGTTCAGTTTCGTTTCAACCTGTGAAAATCAAAAAATTGTTAAGTTATTGTAAGTGACAGCATAAATTAAATAAAAATATTTTGAAATAAGTTGTGATTGTATTTATAGAATTAAGAAAAATTGTTTTTATAAGAAAAAAATAAATTATATTGAAAATTAACAATGAACGATGCAAAACTCATCGCTTTAGTGGAAAACTGCGACCCTTCTGGTCAGAAACAGCTGATAAGTTACTACAGCAAAAGTAAGTAGTCAAATTTAGAAACAGAACGGTACAGCACAGAACATCAACACAAAGTAAAGACCAATGAAGCCTTAAGGATTATAATACATTATATTTAAAATAAAAATTTCAAAATTTTTTAATACATTTAAAAATTTGTTTTAAAACACCAAATATGTATGTATGTGTTTTTTGCTTTTTAACCCCCCACTAAGAAAAGGGGTGTTATAAGTTTGTAGTGTGTGTCTGTGTATGAGTCCGTGTCCACGTACAGACCAAACGGCTGGACCGATTTTCATTTAGTTTCTTCTGTTTAAAAGGTGATTTGATCGAGCGGGTTCTATGTATAAAAAAAAACGGTCCAGCCGTTTAGAAGATATCACATCTTTTCTAGATATATTCGGGGGTTTTTAAAATGTTTAATTTTTGTTTCTTAAACAAATTTTTAGGTAAAAAACAAATACCGTTTTTATTGACTTTAATCCAATGTTAGAAAAAAATATTTGTTTGTTAAGAAAATAATTTTCGATGCCGGTGCACCTTTTTGTGAAAATGTCCATATATAAAATTTGGCATCACTTGATTTTGTATGTAGAACTGTGCATTATGTAGAATCGAATTTGAAGACAGTAAAAATCTCCCAGGTATTCATTCCCAAACACCTCACACTTCCCTATAAACACACAATTTTACCTACAATTTTAACGAATTATTACTAAGAGCAATTTTCGTGTGGCATGTTTGGAGGATGTCTAGCTTAGATGCACTTAAAAAATTGCTTGTAAATTGCAAGAAATTCCGGCCACATTTTAAGCAATCCTATCAAAACATTCCATTTATTTAAAGTTTTTGCTGCTGCAACACACATGCAGCAAGTACGACTTACCACATTTGTAATCAGGACAGCAATGTCCTGTTTTTTGTATGGCACGACAACCCACTTGTTTCTCACAGAATACTGTTGTTTCTGGCACATATTCACCATCCAGTAGACATTGGCCTAAAACGCGTGCACAATAACGGCGGACAAAAGTTAAAACATCATGATCGTCATTGTTATCGGCAAAAATGAATGTCATTTGAAAATGAAAATGAAGAACAATAAGAAAGAAAGTAAAAGAACAAATTAAAAAAGGCCTTGTAAAAAAACGAGATAACAAGCTTGCTTGAGTTACAAAAAAGGAAACTATTATTACAGGTTTTTTTTTAAGTTTCATGTTTTTTCTATTAAATTGTTTGCCTACCTTGTGGTTGTTCCATTGACATTTCTGTTGAGGAACTCTGTTGTAAAGAATCTTTGATATTATCTCTTTGTTGTTGTTGCTGCTGTTGAAAACTGGCTGACAGTGAAGCGCCCACATCTCGTATGTTACGCTGAGGCCATAATTGTTGCTTTTGATTTTCCTGTTGTTGTATTGCCACATTCGCATAAAGTCTTAAATAACCACTGCCCATAGCAGGAACTAAGCATAAAAAAGATAAGTAGAAAGAAAAAGTATTAGACTCAATGACAAACAAAGCATACATACATATGTACATAACAAGAAACTAAAAATAGTTGTTAAATTTTTAAATTTACAATTGCAAATATATAGACGTACAAACATACATACCAGTGACCTGCATGATTACGAATCAACTGGCATAGTTTTGCATTTTCTAAAATAAATATTGAGCTATCATTTAACATTAAAATAATGAATAATGCTATTGCATGATTCATATCAATGTGACTGTTGTTAATAAAAGCAATGAAGCAGTATGATTGTTTTGAATACTTCTTAAAACCCTTTTTTACAAATATAATATGTACTATTATAAAGAAAAACAGCTAGCCCCATATTGTTTTATAAATTGTCTTAAAACGAGAAAAACTATTAATTAATACGCCATGTTTAATGGCCTATTTCTCACCTGCGAAAGAAAACGTTAGACTTACAATTTATATTGAAAACAACAATAAAATATGAAAATTTGTTTTTGTTTTCAATATAAATTGTAAGTCGAACGTTTTCTTTCGCAGGTGATAAATAGGCCATAAGTAACTTAAGACATGATGTAGTCAACATGCTTTTGTAAGTTATTTGATGGCTATACAAAACAATCAATAATTTTTATTGATTTTTACTAACAACACCAAAAAAAAAGAGAGTGAGTTAATGACAGTCAGTTGTTAGAGAGGTAACTCTGCATGAAATATCATTTACGTATTGAGGTTAAAAAACAAAACATAAGCACTGTAGAAGTGAGTGGACAGCGAAAGTGAATCAACTCATTCAGTTCTCTGATACATACTTATATAAGCATGCAAAGGGCGTCTGGTAGCAGATTTATATTTTCAAACTTGAAAACGTAATAATTGACACAAAGTTTTATTAAGAGCATTGAACGATAGAATGGATATGAGAGTATGTCATACCGATGTCTTCCGTCGAGTTGAACACACTGTTCAAAACAGAGCCTTGAGTTCTGCGCCACACGCAGCAGTAAACTTGGTTCAATTGAGCTGATTTCTCGAAGAATAGATTCCTTTAAAGCCACAAATGATTGGGAATTGTTATTATAAATCCTCCCTTTGAAGTAGTCCCATAAAAAATCCATACAAATTCCCATAAAAAATCCGCTTGGGTGACCTCGGTGGCCATGTGATGTCCCCAAAGCGACTCATCAGTTTTTGGGGGAAATTTTCCCGAAGCAAATTTATCGAAGCTCAGGCTGTGTGTGCAGTCGCCCCTTCTTGTTGAAACCACATGTGTGAAGAGCTCGATAGCTGAGCTCGTAGGCTTGGCAAAGAGAATTCCTCGAGAATTTTCGAAAAAAAAATGATCCAGTTATATCATGCGTGGATAAGGCACACAAAAGGTTACCCTGCGGCAATGCAATGGTTTTTGATGTTTCAGTCAAGGGTTGCAGATTTTTGAAGACCAGTAACGGCAGTTTTACTTGTTGACGTGAAACTGAGCCTTGTCGCTCCAAAAAATTGGATTTACAGCACGAAAACGCTCCAACATCGTTTCACAAAAATTTTTACGTAAATCAAAACCACTTTCTTTCAGTTCTTGAACGATTTGAATTTTAAAAGGATGGAACTTCAGATCCTTCTTTAAAATTTCATGAATAATCGCTCTTGGAAGTCCCAGTGAGGCTGCTCTTTTCCGTATTGAGCGTCTTAAAAAATGCCTCCACAGCGAACGCGCGATGTTCAGTCGACTACATCGCCATCGGGATCAACAAATCCGCACAGTTGATGATTCCAACGGCGCCACCCTCCCTCTGCTCCGTTTATTGCTTTTTGAAATAATTGTATTTAAAAATATAAATTTGCCACCAGACACCCTGTGGAAGTGGGAGTGGGAAGGATTTTGTCCTAATGAAACTGGAAAAAAGTTTAATTTGTTGAACATTAATTATGCGTATCATGGTGTATTATTTCAATAGCTGAGAGAGTGCTCTCGATGTTCGTGAGAGGAAAATTGTTCTAAAAACAGCGCCGTCAGTTAGTAAGACGTGATGACATATGATGGATAATGCAATAGCTAACCCAGCAAAAAAAGACAGTCCAAAAAAGTCATGAAAATGTAGAGTTTGCGGTCTGGAAGTAGTGAAAAGTGCGATCCGATTTAATGATTTTTACGTAGTGTTGTCATTGCAAGAAGTTGTCTTTTTCGATTCCTGGTCACTGAATTGGCAGCGATATTAAGAAAAATTCCCTTTTTTGTGCTCTATGATAATATTTTCATCTAGGAAAAATTTTAAATAGTTGCCTTTTTTAACAATTGATTTCTTTTTATTCGAATTTAAATCCGAAACAATGTTTTCATGTAAACTTAAGCAAATTAGTTTTAAATTTTAGACTAAAATTAGTTCATACATTTCTTTGAAAAAATATTTTTTTTTAATTCTGGTGAGTATTTTCTAACACAATGGAGGAGTTACAAGGTTTTGTATGACTAAAATAAGCTTCTACATGTTTTTTTGCCGAGCAAATTAAAAATATCGATTTTTTGAAAGCAAAGAAAATGTAGTTCCACTAGAATGACTTTCATTTTTTTACTGAGATATTTTGAATTTACACCTAAGCAAGACCATTTGCATCAAACACCGAATACAACCAATGACTTCTACTCCTTACATTTCAAACTGAAATTTAAAACTTTCATGTATACATTTTGCGTGTCTCTCCGTATTTCAAATTTTATTATTAACTAAACACAATAGTTTTTACTACTATACATAAACATACATACATACTACATACTTTTTTTCTCATTTAGTTTTTATCCAAGTCACCCAAAAATATTTTTAAGCACACTTTCTTGCAACTCAACGTTTACCTACCAGCCGTCTTCCTTACCTTCTCTGGGGTGTAACATTTTGTTTAACATGACATTTTGACAAAGTTCTTAACCAAGTTCTCCTGTACATACTTTTTGGTTGCTGTTACTTTATTTGGTCAACTAACTAATTTGTTGTACTGTTTTTATTCGCTTTTGTTTCTAACTTAAATTGCTTGTCCCTTTTATCTTACAATTTGATACTTTTTATTTTTTAGTTTGCAAAACTACAAATTTAGTGGCGAAAAATTAACTTTGTTATTTAAGCAATTTCAAGTTATCTTAATATTGCGTAGAATGCCTTTAGTTGGAGGTACAATAAAGCAAAAGAGGAAGACGACGTGTTTTATAAACGATGCTCTTATGTTTATTTAAATATTAACGAAATTAAAATTCACACATGCGATGTAAAATCCTTGTTTTTTTGCAAGGACTTCTAAGTTTTGTGCTGGATAATTTTGTAATCCATAATTAAATAAAAACTTACACTACCCAGCAAAAAATTTTCAAAATTTTGTAATGGGTAGAGTACTCTTTACTTACAAAGTAATGAGTGCTACATATTTATTTAATTTTTTTATATGTATAACAATGACTGTCCTGTAATGAATAAAATAACAACGAAAGAACTTATTATAGTACTTTCCAGTTTATAAAGAAATATGTATATCTACAAACAAATTTATCGTGAAAATGACCTGCGAAGACAACAAAACGAAAAAATGCTCATTATCTTTTGAATAATTTTAAACAAAAAGTAATCTAAAAATTTTTTGCGTATTTTTATGCAAAAAATAACCCATTATATTTTGAATACTTTTAGGCAATCAGTAATCTATTAACTTCCCAGTGAAAAAAAATGGAAGTCATTCTAGCGGAAGAACATTTTCATTGCTTCCAAAAAAATCGATATTTTTAATTTGCCGAGAGTGAGCTAACACCCATGTAGAAGCTTATTTTAGTCACACAAAACCTTGTAACTCCTCCATAGTGTTAGAAAATAATCACCAGAATTTAAAAAAAATTAATTTTTTTAAAGAAATTTATGAACTATTTTTAGTCAAAAATTTAAAAGTTATTTGCTTAAATTTACATGAAAACTCTGTTTCGGGCTTAAATTCGTATAAAAAGAAACCAATTGTTAAAATAGGCAACTATTTACCATTTTTCCCAGATGAAAATATTATCATAGAACACAAAATAGGGAATTTTTCTTAATGTCGCTGCCAATTCGGTGACCAGGAGTCGAAAAAGAGAACTTCTTGCAATGACAACACTATGTAAAAATCATTAGATCGGATGGAAATTTGCACTACTTCCGCATCGTAAACTCTACATTTTCATGACTTTTCTGGAGTCTCTTTTTTTACTGGGTTTTGGATGTTTGTAGGCAAAGAGTACAGGGTACCACATACCCAAACAAAAATAATGGGTTATTCAGTCAAATCTTAAGTACACAGTGAAAAAAAAAAATGGAAGTCATTCTAGTGGAAGTACATTTTCATTGCTTCCAAAAAATCGATATTTTTAATTTGACGAGAGTGAGCTAAAAACCATGTAGAAGCTTATTTTAGTCACACAAAACCTTTTAACTCCTCCATAGTGTTAGAAAATACTCACCAGAATTTAAAAAAAAATTATTTTTTTTAAGAAATTTATGAACTATTATTAGTCTAAAATTGAGCAAATAACTTCCTTAAATTTATATGAAAACACTGTTTCTGGCTTAAATTCGTATAAAAAGAAAAGAATTGTTAAAAAAGGCAACTATTTACCATTTTTCCTAGATGAAAATATTATCATAGAACACAAAATAGGGAATTTTTCTTAATGTCGCTTCCAATTCGGTGACCAGGCATCGAAAAAGAGAACTTCTTACAATGACAACACTATGTAAAAATCATTAGATCGGATGGAAATTTGCACTACTTCCGCATCGTAAACTCTACATTTTCATGACTTTTCTGGAGTCTCTTTTTTTGCTGGGTACTTACGACTAGGAAGTACATACACTGTTTTGCATTCTAGTAGGCAAACTTTTTGCGGGGTATGAATAAAATAATTAGGTTCATATTAAAGACCTGCACAAGACGTCTTTTAATAACATTTAAGACATGAGGGCATTTTCAAGTGCTTTACTACAAGGAAATCTTCTGAAACAAACGCTAACCAACGTTGTCGGCAATACATTTGTTTAACTTATTGGAGGTATAAGAGTAAAGAAGAAAATAGTTCGTGACTGAACAATTTGTGGTGTTTGTGCCTTTTTCTCTAATTGATGCGTATACAAACTAGTGATGAGCGATAACGCGATTTTTTAATAATGTTGCTCCTTGTGAGTGTAATTTCTAGATTACTGTTCTTTTAAACTGTGCCTGTGATCACAGAGACACAGAGACTTTCAGACGAAAATATTGAATGGCAAAATTCTTTTATAATAGCGAAATAATTAACTCACTTGTTTCTTAAAAAAAACGGCAAAAATCGACTTTTTTAAAAATTTTAGTTTAAATTGAGTACAACTTTTGTTATAATTGTGATTTTGATACCATATACAAAATACTCATTATGAACTTCAACCATATTTTTTCATCCAGTCTTCCAAGATACAAATAAAAGAATTATTTCACATCTATAAAAGTCTATAAAAATATATTAATTTCATGGGCCTTCCATTGATTTTAAAATTATTCAAAGACATTTTTAGATTTATTTGAACTGTAGTGAATTTTAATCAGAAATAATTTCTTATTCGGGCTTAAGTTCAGTAATTTCAATTCTTATTGATTAATGTGAGTTTGTAAAGAAGAGAAGAAAAATTAAACTAGACTTTATATGTAGCTGGGGGAAATACCGATATATGATTGAAAAACAAAATGTTATTATTATATTAGATAATACTGTTGTCGTATTTAACAATATTATTATAATATAAGAATATGGTATGGTGAGACTCAATTATATTTTAGTCACATCTGACAATAGTGCTGTTATATTTAAAACAATAAGATTAGGTGTAACAAAGTTCATTGTTATTGTTATTAACTCAGACAATAATATTATTTAAAGTTTGCTTTTCTATTGACAATAATATGATTTAACTACAACCATATAATTCAATCATGGTATGTTGCTGTTTGATTATGGTTACCTCAACCATATTTTTTCTTTGCGTGTAGCAACTCACATTAATCAATAAAAATATTTCATTCAATTGAAATTACTGAACTTAAGCCCAAATAAAAAATTAAAATTATCCAACGACATTATAACTGACTATAACTAAAGCTTGCTCTCACAAATTTCAATCGAAAACTTTCAATTACTACGCACATACATCTATGTTCCTCCAAAGCCATCTTTTCTACAGCAATGGGCCTTTCTACGCCTTTCCTTTCAACTTAATATTTAAATTAAAAACACTTGCTACACAAACACAGACAATTATGTCTTAAATTTAAAGTCAAACAATTAAAAAATTATTAAGGGGTTTAATTCATTGACAAATGAATTTGTTTGTTTGTTCCTCACAGATGCAAAAAAAAACCAACACACATTTTCACATGTACATACATACATATGTACATATATGTGTATGTATGTGTGCATATATACGTATGCATGTATATGCCAACCTACAGTTCTGAAGAATGGTTTTACTTGGGGATATAATAAATTTTGGCCTATTCAACCATGTCGAAATTCGCATTGAAAGTATAAAAAAATTTCTTGGTGTATTCTTATTTTCAAAGTAAATTCTATAAATTAAAAATATTTTCGTCGCGGAAATACCATCCACACAAGAAATTATCATTTCATGCTTGATGTGTTATTTTTGAATTATCTGGTGAACTGTATACGTCATATTAGTATTCCTTTTTCTAAGGAAAAAACGAAGTAGGAAATAAGGTTTATAAAAAGGTAATTTTTGAACGTTTTCAACGTTTACGTCAGACCTCCATTTGTACATTATTATTATTAAATTTGTTGAGGAAACCGTAAAAGCTTTGGATTTATGGTATAGAATATCTTAAGCACTTGTATGTAAAATTTTAAAAATTTTAGCCTTCTAACTTATCTACGAAGATGTCTTTTTTTGTTATTTTTATTTTGTCGTCTTGCTAGTGACCGATAAACAAGAACAACTTAATGTTTGGAAAAAACACTTCGAGAAAACGCTCAATACCATACATAATGAAGTTGAAAACCTCGTAATAAGAAGAAGATTCAATACTGACAGACAAATAAATATTGATACTCCTGATGTAAATGAGATAAAGAGCATGAAATGTCGAAAGGTTGCACTAAACGACGGTTTGCCCATAGAATGTTTCAAGGCTGAGCCATTCACAATGGCAAGAATTTTGTATACTCTCTTCTGCCGAGTCTGGAGCAACGAAAGTTTTCCCTTTGAGTGGAAAGAATCAATAATTATTAACCTTCCAAAAAGATGATAGAAAGAAGTGCAGTAACAGGCGAGGAATTTTCCTACTAGCTGTTGTCTTTAAGGTATTTAATAAGATCGTTTTAGACAGAATAGGGGAAACGATCAACGTTAATATACGCAATACATGCATTGACAAAATTCGTACAGTACGGATACTGATTGAACAGCAGCAGAATTTAATTCAACCATGTACCTCATGTTCTTAGACTACGAATAGGCCTTTGATTCTCTGAAACGAGAATCAAAGGGAATTCCAAAAAAGTAATTGATATTTTAAAAAGCAGCTGTGATGGATCAATGTGCAGGGCGCTACATGATTGTGCTCTCAGTGATTATTTTTCAACGAACAGGAGAGTGATAAATCGATACAGTGCCTGTGGGCCTGAATTGGAAAATACTCAACAGACTACCACACCTTGACTATGGTATGCTGATGATGGAGTTTTTTTATTTGTAATAAGCAAGCGATATGCATTTGCTTCTATCATCTCTCACAAATGAGTCAATTACAGTAGGGCTGAAGGCAAACATACCCAAAACTAAGGCAATCAAAAATAATGCAACAACCTCCTCTTAACTCTCACTAAACGATCAAGAAATCGAAGTTTTGAATATCTT
Source organism: Tachina fera (assembly GCA_905220375.1). Lineage (NCBI taxonomy): Eukaryota > Metazoa > Arthropoda > Insecta > Diptera > Tachinidae > Tachina > Tachina fera. The sequence goes on along the minus strand of LR999965.1, from coordinate 60,336,031 downwards.
GGTAAAATTATCAGTGCAGATGGCAGAACAAAATTTGACGTAGAGAACCGGTTAAAGAAAGCAAATGGTAGTTTTGCTTTGCTAACCAATGTCTGGAGATCGAACATTATTTCCAATAAAACAAAGGTTAGAATATTTGGGACTTAGGTTAAAGCTACACTCTTATTTGGCTGTGAAACATGGTTCCTTACCAAGGTGCTTGTTTGGAAGTTGCAAAAATTCATCAACAGATGTCCAAGTAATATTTTAAAGATATGTTGGCCGCAAATAGTGGCTAACGAAAGTCAACTTAATAGAACTCGACAAATTCCTATCGAAAATAAAATTAAAGAACGTAAATACGGCTAGCTGGGGCATACGCTAAGAAAAGTTGAAAGTGAAATTATACACTCTGGCTTGGAAAGAAATCCTCAGGAACAGCGATGCATTGGAAGACTTAGAGCGACTTGGAGGAGAACCGCTGTCAGCGAAACCTGTAAAGACTGATAAAGTGTAGGAAATGCAACTCAGTTTTGAATGACAAGTATCACTATGGCAATTAATATGCTCATTGTTAATTTTGAAATTAATGATTTAGTAGTCTGAAACCCTTACAAAAGGAATAGCTTGCAAACCACCAGGCGGGCATATACTTATACTTTTATTTATACTCCTCCTCAAATAAACATCAACTCCAAAGACAGTTATTAGTAAAAGTAAAAATAATTAAAACACAATAATATTTCAAGTAATACATACTTATGTATGTATGCTGCTGATGACAAGGAGTGATAAGGATAACAAGCCAAATAAATAAAACCAACAAACAATAGAAAAATACTCGTAAATTTTCAAATTGCTCATGATTATCATTTAGACTGATGCTTTGCTTTTAGCTTATTTATAAAGATCTTTAAGTACGGCCTGCGTTTTACTGCATATTTTATATACCAATTATGTGCTTGGCTAGATTAGTTATACTTTTTTGGTCCTGTTTTACGATGATTATTAAATTTATACTACATGCCACTATCATTGTTTGTGCAATAAAAACCATATGTTATATAACGAAAAATATAACAAAACCAAAATGTGTTGGTAAAAATCTAATTTCATTAAACTAGTTTTAAGCACGGTTTATAGCTGCTTGCAAGTTAATGAACGAATAAATATACATAATATTGTTTACTTGGTCTAATTGAACCCAATCTCCAGTAAGCATTTATTCGTAGTTTGACAGTGAGTGACTCACACCAAAAGCGAAACAATAAAACCGGCAGTACATTATGAATAAGAATTGTTTTAAAGTTCTGCAGCGTTTAGAATTGGGAGGCGGGGGGAATTAAAGGATAATCAAACGCAATTGTACAGCAAAACGTTTTATTCACGCAAGAGAATTCTATAAATCCCTGCATTCTTGGTAGGTTTTGCAATAGCGACCTAATGTTGCACCATATTTATTTTAATTTATTTTGCCATATTTTAGTTATTGAGTTAAAAACAAGGTTGGAAACCGAAACAAATAACGGTATCGGTAGTGATACCGATACAACTATTTTTTAAATTTCGGTATCGGTAACGGTATCGGTATTTTTTTTATTTCGGTATCGTTATTACCGGTACATACCGTTACCGAGTTTATAATACCGGTATACCGATATTACTCCTAAATTTATTAGTTCAGATACTGGACATAGCAAAAAATCTTTTTTTTTCATTAAATTACTTCGAAAAGGGAGTATTTTTACATTGACATATATAGAAACATTTAAACTTATATGTTTCTATATAAGTTTTTATACTTTTATTAAAAAATAATTTATTAAAAAGTAAAATAAGCAAACTGCAGTTGAGACCTTGCATATATAAAGTATAACTTTTGGTTAATTTACCAACATGATAAAAATAAATACATTACATTGTATGTATATTATATATGAAATACATGTAGAATTATATATTCGTATTCGAATTCTCGAATATTCGGCCGTTTTTAGATATTTGTATTCGTACTCGCCAAATTCAGACGAAACAAATATTCGTTTCAATTCAAACAATAAACGATATTCTTGTAAACAACTTAAAAACACACAAACGACTTTCTTGTACAATTAATATTAATTATAATTATTAGTAATTTTCTTCACCTCAAGAGAGCGGTCTTTACCTTCAGATATAAAAATTTAGAAAAATTTTCTCCATCGTCCTTATCAACGCATTAACCATATATTTGAATTAGACCTTAAGACAAGATATGTTTTTTAAATATTTCCAAAAATGAGACATTTTTTAAATTTTAGTTGAACTATAGTGAATTTTAATCAGAAATAATTTCTAAATCGGGCTTAAGTTCAGTAATTTCAATTCTTATTGAACGAATTATTTTTTTATTAATTAATGTGAGTTTCTAAAGAGAAGAAAAAAATATTTCCAAAAATCTAATCTAATATTGCAAAAATACTGAAAAGTCCCATTTTTAGGACTTTGTTTTTTTTTTGGAATTGCCGAGAACTCAAAAGCTAATTCTATTTGTTATTACTTTCTGTGTATTGATTGCATAATTTTCTACCTAGGAGAGACTTTTCATCCGAAAATATTGATTGGCGAAATACTTTTGTAATACCGAAATAATTAACATACTTTTTTCTTCAGCAAACATCATATTTTAGACAGCGCACATATGTGCCCTTAATTATGAAATTGCTCGAAGTCATATATTTCTCTGGTTTAGATATTTAGTAGATTACATTTGAACAAATTATAAAGTATTTTTATATTATGCAGCATTTTAATTTAGAGTTGTACTACTCTCGATTTATATAAAGTTATTTATTTTTTTTTATATATTTATTGAAGTTTTTCAAAGATTTATTTGATATTTCGAAGCAAAAATTCACACGACTTAGACCAGAGCTATTCAACCTTTTTGGTTCGCGTACCACAAAACTCACAACCAACAATTCGCGGAACACCAAAAAATTTTTATGTGTATAAACAAGTATGGGCTCAATAAATAACCAAACAATTTTAAACTATTTAATCCATTTCATTTATTAATAATAAAAAACAACAAAATTAAAAAGAAATTTTATATCTGGACCAATGTTTGTTAACCTTAACAAATATAAGATTTGGCTCCAAATTCAATGTTGTTCGTTATTTATTTTTGATTGCCACCATTGATGAAACCCCTGTTTTATATAAATATGTGGAGGCGAAGATTTGGCGTACCACGTGGGAAAGTTTCGCGTACCCCAAGTGGTACGCGTGCCACAGGTTGAATAGCCCTGACTTAGACCACTTTCATAATTAAGGGCACATATATAGTAAATCCATTAAAGAAAGAAATCTTTGTGTATATACTATATATTAAAAAGCACTCTTCAAAAGTTTCAATCTCCACATTAGTTTGTTTATCTGGAACAGCCAATATACTAACTTTCCCGATTTCATATACATAACTGTAAGCAGCTCATGAAGTTTGGTAGTATTTCGCACTAGTGATGATTATTATATGATTTCAATTTACGGTTGATTAAAAAAACAGGGCTGCATAAGAATGTGTAAAGGAGAACAAAAACGTCTTTATAAAAGAAAGTTAAATTTTTGAATTTTATTTTTGGTGGGAATCGGTATACCGGTACGTACCGGTATAGACGTAAACGGTATTCTGGATACCGGTATTTTCTAACCGAAATGCATTTCGGTATCGGTATCGATACCGGTATCTAATTTAAGCGGTATTTGAATCGGAATCGGTATTTTTACGATACCGTTTGCCAACCTTGGTTAAAAAGGAAGGGAGGAAATTCTACTTTATAAAATTTTAATTAAATATTTAAAAATTTTTTTTAAATCATTTTTCATTTAGATATATGTATATGTACAGTTTCGTCAAATATAAGGAAAGTGTCGACAAGAAAATAAATAATTTTAATTCAAGGATTGGAGGATATTTTACGGAATAAAAAAGAACAAGAGAAGAAAAATGTAGGACTGGTAAGACTTTTTAAAATTTAAATGTGTTAGAGGGGCTCGTGTTTATTGTGATATTTTTGCATAATTCGCATGTTCGCAAAAAATATGCTAAAGGCATAAAAAACTATTAAAATTATAATATGTTAACATTATAATTTTTTCGTAGGAAAAAAGTTAATTGGAAAATAGTTTATAAAATACAAAATGTAAGTTGGTTATTTATAAGAGAAGTGGCGAATTTGAAAATAGAGGACATTGATTGCAATTTCCGAGCTACAATGGCAAAAGTTAAATTAAACGAAGACTGTTGCAAATTTAGAGATGGTACAGTTGAGCTTTCATAACAAAAAAAGCTTTCAGGAAATTGTAATATGTACGATGAATCAAAACAATTCAAATGTTACATTTGCACTGAAGACCGGGGGCTATTATGCAATACGATTCAAAACGGAATTTGTATGTTATTAACATTACAATTCAAATACATTTCCGTTCGATTCGGATTACATAATAAACCCCCCGAGTACATAAACCAGAAATCTAAAATGTTTATCGAAATTTACTGTAACGTTGACGGTACGTCTCAATCAGAATTTCCTAACGTTATTTAATGACTTTTGTAAGCCAGTGATGGTAATATGTATGGGGTATTTTGCCTCTGTTAATGGATAGTATTGTTAATAATGTTCATTAGTAACAAGGTAAATGTGCCTTATTTCTCAACTAATTTGAAATGTAATTACATAACTGCACCACACTGCATTGGTAATAAAGCCATATAGACTTATTTAAGAATTTATTAAGTAATAATGTCATTTTGGCTTATTACTTATGACTTATGATCCACGAAAAACTGTTTGATGCAGACATGTATTTATTGATTATTTTATCATTCTTAGATATCGATGGTTTCAAACAGAAAGGCCCTTATTCGTATTTTATACGAAATTGAGTTTTTAAGTGATTCCAGTACATTTCACACAAAAATACACATCGTCACAAAAATTTATTGCATAGTGTAGAAATTCAGCAAAATATTACACATCACCATTAGAACTACTTGCCATACCTATAATGACTTACTTTTCTGATTACCAAAGCACAAAAAAAAATTAAAAAAATTACGCACAAGTTGCTAAATGACGAGAATGATTTTTTTAGATTAAATAGATTACGTGAACAAGTTGCCAAATAAAAAAAGTAAGTACTTCTCAAGAATCGATTGTTATAGTCTCACGCCTTCTTAAAATCATTAAGTTCATAATCCAGTAGGGAATAGATTCCACCAGAAATGCTGAATTCCAAGCCCGATTACCTCTTTTGAAATTTTTTGCTGGGAAATAACACTTTTACAAGCAGTTGTACAAAAAAAGTTACATGTTGAATATTGCAGTTTGTATTATGTTTTTACCTTCTCCTGTGAAGTTACAATTATTTGAGTTAGGGCCTTTCTACTTGAGATCAACGATATATTCTTACGATGTAGGAAACGTGGGGCTAAGTGTCCTCAAGCAAACACTTGTGTCGACTATTTTTTTGGTGACATTGTCAACGGAGCGTCTGTTAATATCGTTTTTAGTGCGTAGAAATTTAGATTTAAAAAATTTAAGTGCTTATAAAAAGTAGTTTAAGAAATCAAATTTAGAGGTATTGAACAATAATTAAATTACGAAAAACAAATAAAATATCAATTCATATTATATAAAAATAGAAAATGTAAAAATAAAAAAATTTTAAGTGAAATATGCCAATTATGTCAATTTTCATTTCATTGATATCAAATATATATTTTCTTGTTTTATTACGATTTAAACTTGTGTCACTCTATAAAAAACATCTTTTACTTAAAAGTCATCAGCTTTTAACTTTACTTTTTTTAATTGTATTTAAAGTTTGTTTATGTAAAGACTAACGGCCATATGTATAAGCAAAAACTGGAATGAAGTTAGCATAAGTGACCAAATTGAATTAGGTGTTAAAGAGTTGCTCTATACAATTTGATATTAAAAATTATCGCAATGTCTAGTTTTAACCCACTACTAAGTCCTAGCGTGATTTTTAATGTGAAGTTTCAAGGCACAACTAACTCTTTAAGATCATGTTTAATTTTGCCACTTATGCTAGTTTCATGTCAGGTTTAGCTTTTACATATGGCCGTAAAAGTTTTATTTGTGCTTAGCAGACTTAAATATTTCTATGTTGAGGCAAACGAAACTTAAATAAAAAAGTAACATACATAAATCTTATTCTTATTTTTAATGTATTGCAATTCGCATTTGTTTCTCTGCGATTATATATTTTATGTTGTAAAAATTCTTGTTTATGAGAAATTGTATCCTTGTTAACACGCAAAATAATAATACAGCGATAAATTTAGAAGAATGTATGTATGTACATAATATGAAGAATCAGTTTAAATTGTTATTTTTATTGCTGTGAAATATAATAAATATTATCTTCTCTATTAAATGTTTGCATTTTTCTGTGTAATTTAAGATAATTTTGTTCTTTTCATCTGCGCGGGTGTGAATATCTCTGCCAAATTGTCTATTATTTGTGTTAATATTTCTTTTTTTGCTTAGCAAATCACTTCCCAGGTGTTGTTTTAGAACTGCTTATTTTTACGTTTCCTGTCTACATGTAGACAATCACTAATTTAAACTGTGATTTATTTTTTTCTTTTGAAAATTAATATTTGCAGTTGGTGGAAACGTTAATGTGTTATCATCAATTTTGTTCTCAGTTTTCATTGTAGATGAATGATTGTTCAACATTATGCTTTCATGTTTTTTTTGTTAATATGTACATAATTAGATTTACAGATTTTTTTTTATGATGACTTATTGTGAAAATTTACGTAAAATTTTTTTCATAAGTGCAAACTAGCCTCATACTGGTGTGGAATCAAGAAACAAGCCCCACAAAACATTTTAATTCTTAAGTTAATGCGAAGGATTTAAGATGAATTACAAGCTTTGGTGTACTTAGAAACTTAAAGTACAACTTTACTCCGTTATATCACCGTTTCATGGTACTTTTCCCTGTTTTACGAAAGTGACAAAAATAACCTACGCAGAGAACTATTACTTTTTATCAAATTATCCAAAGTCTTCATTTTTTAATGCTAGTGCTCTGTATATAGACGGTTGGACGATCTTAGAAATTTTTCAGTAAAATATGATTAAAATTTCTTACAACAGTGCGAATAGGCAATTTTGCAAGACTAACAACAAATTGTCAGACATCTGAAAATCGTGTAAACACATTACTTTGCAATTGTCAAACAGTTTTATTATAAAACAAGCGCCCGACGTAAATGTAATATATCGAGTTATTTTCCATTTTTTTGTAAACATCAGCGCAGATGTGTCAATTTTCTTCGATTCTAATTGGATAAAATCATTTTAAAGACTTTTGAGAAATGCTAATAGAATTTTTTAATTATATGGTCTATTCTCGGTGAAGGCTCCATAGCGACTGAGTTTCTTAAGCTTGGATCACACGATTGGCAAAAGTGTAAAATTTTTCGTCGGCTCACTGCAGTAAAGTTATAAGTAATAAGACAAAATGGCATTAATTTTTAATTAATTCTTGAAAGGGTCTATATGGTTTTATAACTAATGTAGTGTAATGCAGTTATGTAATTATATTTCAATTACTTATTACTTACGACTTTATTTCAGTGAGCCGACGAAAATTGGTACATTGTGCCAATCGTGTGATGCAGGCCTTAGAGCCATGCTATCGTTTGATATAAATCACATATTAGCTTTTGAGACACCCCATATTAACACTGATGTGAAGTGTAGGGCATGGCAAATTTGCACCCAGTCACTTGCTTATTATACCCTTTACCAAGAAATGGTAAAAGGGTATATATAGGTTTGTCACTCCGTTTGTAATTTCTACAATATTAATAAGACACACATAAAGTATATATATTCTGGATCCTTATGCATAGGGAAGACGAACAAGCGATGTCCGTCTGTCCGTCTGTCTGTACGTGAAATCGGTTTTCCCAAGCTCCCAGAAGAGCTAGAGACTTCGTTCTTGGACTGGTGTGTCAGAAATTTTCCGAAAAACTTTGCTATTGAAAATCAGCAAAATCGAGCAGACGGTTTCAGAGCTGGAAAACTCAAACTCCATTTTCCCATAGAAAATAACTACAGAAAACAAGTTTGTATTACTTTTTTATTAAATTAACTTATTTTATACTTCGGTATGAATAAAATTGGTATTTATAATTAAAAAAAAATTCAATAATTTAAAAAATTAAAAAAACGTTTCCAGGGTTGGAAAACTTTAACTTTTTTCATAATAATTAAACATATTTCATGTTTTAGGAAGAAGGCTATTTTCTCAGGAACGGTAAGAGCTACGGGTCTGAAATTTGGACAGAGTATGTAGAACTTTGAACGCTACAACGACAAATACATGAGAATTAAAACTTAAAGGGTTTTCCAAAACCAGCAACGAAAAATGTTAAAATCCCATCTAATATACATACAATTGTATGTACAAATGTACATATGTATATTGACACTTGAAATTTGTAAGATTAGTGTATTTTTATATAGGCTACAACAATTAACCCTAAAATTACAAACTTTTAAATTAAAGGGTGGTCCATCAGTTAATGCAATTTTGACTATGTAATTTTGACAAAATGCTATATCTTGGAAACCGTAAGAGTTAAATTAAACTCTTGAAATTTTCAAAAACGGTCAAACTAAAAAATCCGAAAATTATAAAATCGCCAAAAATTTTAAAAAATCGCCAAAACGAAAAAAATCGCCAAAACGAGAAAAACGTGTCAAAACTAAAAATAAATTTCCACAATGACAAAAAAACGCTAAAAACCGCAAAAATCGCCAAAACAAACAAAAATGCTTATATGAACAAAAATCGCCAAAAATTAAAAAAAATCGCCTAAATGGAAAAAAAATCGCCAATATAAAAAAATGTCAAAACGAAAATAAATCGCCAAAATTAGAAAAAAACGCCAAAAACCAACAAATATCGCCAAAACAAAAAAAAAAAAATTGCCTATATAAAAAAAATCCCCAAAAATTAAAAAAATCGCTTATATGAAAAAAAAATCGGCAAAATCAAAAAAATCGCCGAAACGAAAAAAATCGCCAAAATTAAAAAAACCGAAAAAATCGCCAAAACGAGAAAAAAAGTGTCAAAACAAAAAAAATTCCCACAATGACAAAAATCCGCAAAAATCGCAAAAAAAATGCTTATATGAACAAAAATCGCCAAAAATTAAAAAATCGCCAAAATCAAAAAAATCGCCTAAACGAAAATAAATCGCCAAAATTAAAAAAAAACGCCAAAAAATAAAAAAAAATCGCCAAAACATAATTGCCTATATGAAAAAAATCGCTAAAAATTAAAAAAATCGTCAAAATCAAAAAAGTCCACCCAAACGAAAAAAATCCCCAAAATCAAAAAATCGCCAAAACGAAAATAAATCTCCAAAATTAAAAAAAACGCCCAAAAACCGAAAAAATCGCCAAAACAAAAAAAAATTGCCTATATGAAAAAAATCGCCAAAAATTAAAAAAATCGCTTAAATGAAAAAAAATCGTCAAAATTAAAAAAATTCGCCAAAACGAATAAAAATCGCCAAAATTAAAAAAACGTCAAAAACCGAAAAAAATCGCCAAAACGAGAAAAAAGTGTCAAAACTAAAAAAATTTCCAAAAAGAAATAAAAACGCCAAAAACCGAAAAAATCGCCTATATGAAACAAAATCTCCAAAAAATAAAAAAATCGCCTAAATGAAAAAAATTTTCAAAATCAAAAAAACTGCCAGAGGGAAAAAGTCACCAAAATTAAAAAACGCCAAAAACCTAAAAAAATGTCCAAGGCCAAAAAAAAATTGCTTATATGAAAAAAATCGCCAAAACTAAAAAAATCAGCAAAACACAGTGGTAAGTGTATAGAAGATTCGGCACAGCCGAATATAGCACTCTTACTTGTTTTTTCCCTAAATACATACATACGACTACATGTACGCACACATACGTAGTATGTACATGTGTATGTATTTATAAATAAAATCTTACATACTTATGTACATATTCTGTCCATCACAATCTAAATTTGAAACTGTGCTAAAATTAAAGGCAATTTGTTATAAAATAGAACTTAAATTGACAAGAAGACACAGAAACGAACACATTTAATTTAAAAATTATGGTGGCAACGGACAAGCAACAGCGTTGCTTCGACATCTTAATTGAAAGTGTTACACTGTTTATCATTAAGAAAAATTTACTCAAAGATGGGGAAAAACTTCGGAAAGTGCATAAGATTTTGAAGTAATTTCGACTAAAAAAGTGAATATTTTCAAGATGTCATTATTAAGAGTTTCGTCATGATCCCTGATATGCGAATATGCGGATTTGGACCATCGCGAGCTGAAGAAAAATAATACAGTGGAGAATGAGAGAGCTAATGTATTTTATGAATGTGATTAGCGTTGGCTGAAGAAATTAGCACGTTAACTGCAAAACCGAAGGTCCTGCGATCGAGTCTAGTCTCCAACAAAGTCATAAAATCACATCACACATTTTTCTTATATGCATTCAGTTCAAGTGACGAGGGTATAGCCACTTGTCACTGACATGGATGAAGCACATTCTGCACGTTAAATTTTGGGGCACGTTTTGGAACTCGTCCGGTCGTGTGTTTCGAATAACACCATTGTTGTTAGCCTCCAAGTTGCCAATTGTTGCTGATTGATCAGCTTAATCCATTAACTTCACGTGGCCCTACATGAAATAATCGAGTCCAATTGAAACGTAAATTTTTCAAAATAAAAAAAAAACGTCGAAAAACTCGTGACTTTCTGGCTGTCAGTTGATTCCTGTTAAAATTTTAACAAGTTGCGTCAATATGTTTGTGTCACTAAGCACTAGCTTTTGCAGAAACACACCATCACTCAATGCTATGGACACTCTTCACTATCAATTTCAATGGTAAAAAAGCTGTTTACAGAATTTCGTTTCAGTCTAACAAGTCTCATTTGGGGTCTCGATACTTAAACAACTCAACAAAATCACTATACGGTATGAGTCGATCGGATATAGAAAGTGGGATAGATTGTGGAAGCCATATGCATCTAAGATGGCTCATTGATTATAATTTTGAAAGATCACTGGGGCATGAGAAGGCATTCCGCAAGATTGGTACCGCGTTTGTTCACAATCGCCCTCAACTGCAACTATGTCACAACTTCGCAGGGAATTACAGCGAATATCTTCTGGCCTTCTTCAAATTAGCTGCCCTCGAACGAATAAAATAGTAAACTGCGAATAGTATGCGAACCAATTGCATTGGTTTACTAAGCAATTGAAAAAAACAAAAATTACACAATATGTGATATCCTCTAAGCTTCTAAACTTATTTTCTTTCAACATAGCTAAGAATAGTTTTGAGCCAGTCATCTTTCAAAAAAAGAAACAAAGAAAAATAAAAATCGATCCAGCTGTTTGGTCTGTACGTGGATTCGTATAAACACACATATACACAGCCACACACAACAAACTTATAACACCCCTTTTTTGTCGGAACTTAAAAAGGTCCACAGTTGGTCCAGAAAAAGTAATTTATCTCTAGTACAATGTAAAGGTGCGTGTGCTACGAATTCATCTTTTTTCCGAAATTAGCACCGAGATACTGATTCTCGTCTCCAAACCTGAAGAAATTAATCGCCGATAGCAAACTTTGCTCCAACGATAAAATCACATCTTAAAAATAAATACATACATATTTTGTTGACTTTGAAATTTTTTTTTTTGAAGTGATTATAAATTGATGAAACATTGGATAAAGTGCCTAGAGCTTTAAGCTTCAATTATACTTGCCATAACAACAACCAAAGAAAACAGCTGTTCGAACCAAACTTGTGGGCAACACTGTATTTGCTTATGGGTGACTCGCCATAACGCCATAGCCATTACCATAGAAACCAATTGAATTTTGGTTTCGTTATGGCTATGGTACTTCGAATTTAAGCTTTAAAGATTTTGTATTCAAAAACCTATTTTTTTTAAATCCCGGTCTTAAATGTGTTTTTATCTTACAAGAAAGTAATTTAATCTTCGTACAGTGTGTTAGATTATTTGACGTAAAGCACGCTTTTGAATATTATATACATAGTACATTCATAAGTACAAAAGCGTTCTAATATTACAGAGCTTTGCGGAACGTAATTAAACCATAGTCATAACCATATTTTCTGTCGTAGATTACCGGTGCCATAATTACAATCGGTATTATTTACATTACAATTGATTTCAGTATCACACATGTACGTACACATTTCTAAAATAAAAAGAAACAATAAATTAAATTTTAAACTGGAAAACTAAAATACTTTTATTGCGATAGTCGTATCGCTATAATAAATATAACGAAAATTTATCGACTTTGCTATTCAGTAACATCCCAGCAAAAAATTTCAAAAAAGGTAATCGGGTTTGGAATTAAGCATTTTTGGTGGAAGCTGTGCCTTAATGGATTACCAACTTAATGATCTTAAGAAGGCGTGATACTAAAATAATCGATTCTTGAGAAGTAGTCTGACAAGTTCCTTATAAACAGAAAATCCAAGAGGAGTGACTTTTAAAGGAAATGAATAAACTTTTTTCATCAATTTGAAAAATATTTGAGTATATAAAAAATTATCGTATTCGTTAAATTCAGGCGGATGCGAATACGAATGTTATTATTCAATGACAATAATTAAAATTTAGAGTACTTTTTATTAACTTTAAAGTACGCCAAACAGAGTGTGAAGTCCTTTTTCATAAGAATTTTTTAGTATTTTGTATTGCACATAATATTCGTATTCTTATTCTTATTCGCGAATATCAAAAATTTACATTCGTTACATCACTAGTATGTACATATATAAAAGCCACAAACCTTTGGCATCCACTGCTTCTCAAAATATTTTACAAAAATTCAGTATGATATCACACACTGAAATGTATGTATTCCATTGCATAATTAGTACTTTAAATTTATGAGGGTAGTCAAAAAATTTACAAGTCGGGCAATAGTTGCTTTTAAGTTCTTATGGACACTATGACACGACAAAAAGTAACATAAAGTCCATCAACATTATGATATTGTGTGTCCATGGACACTACGACACATTTTGTTTGTCATAACGTCCATGGACATTAATATTTAGAAAAGTTCCAATTGTTGTGATTGATAAACTTTTATTAAAAGCGAACATTAAAAAAAAACTATTTGGAACTACTTTTATTGAAATAATAATTTTCCAAAGTGTAAGTACTTATTTTTTAGTTTAAAATAAATAAGTAGACAGTTTAGAAATATTTATAATTTATTTAAAATAACTTCATATTTTGCCAATATTTTCACGTCATCTGATTTAAAACTATTTTTAAAATTTTACTTCAATTTGGCAATCAAAAAAGTAATTCATTATATGGCAAATAGTTCAGATGGTAATGTCTAATTTATTGCTGGGATGTGTCACAATATCAAATTGGTTAGTATAGTATATTGATACTAACCAATAAGAATTATTAAGTGTTGAGTGTCAATATGCTATATCATTTTGCACGTGCTACGATGCGAGACCATTTGCACAAGATTGTGAATTGGGCTTTTGATTTTATCTTTATTATTCTTTGTTCTTTTCGCTTATTTTCATATTAATCGCCACATAATATTGAATTAAATGATGAGTAAGGTAAAGCTGGAGACTATTGTAAAAAATAAATTACGGAATCACATTATCGTTACCGAAACCGAATAAATATGTCGACAAACATTACGATTTTCAGTTCGCAAAAAGTTAAAAAATGCAGGTACTGCCCCTTGTTATAGCTAAGGAAGAAAATCAAAATACGTTGTTGCTTTAACAGAATTTATTCTACAAAAAAAAAAAAAAAAATAGAAGAGCAAGAAGGGAATGGCAACAGCACAGATCACCCCAAAATAAAATTAAATTTAAAGAGTGCACTAAACTACTCCAAGAGCTACTTGCATATGAAAAAACTGCACCAGCATCTAGTTACTCTTTGTGGCGCGCTGCGAAAAGAATTAAAACACCCGTTGAGTATAAACCACCTCTGCGCACTTCTACCGGGAGTTAGGCAAGAAGTGATAGCGAAAAAGGTAACATATTTGCTAAGCACTTAAAATTCGTATTTACGCCAAAAACATGTACTGGCTTGACTGATTTGCCACAAATATCTAAAGTTTAAAACGCGTGATTTACAAAAATTAATTGTCGAACATAACACGAAGAAAGCTCCGGGTATTGATGGAGTTAATTGCCAGATGCTGATGAAGTTGCATCGTATTGCAATTAGAATCCTGTTATTAATTTTTAATGCCATTTTACGACTAGAGTATTGTCCACACAGCTGGAAGCTTGCCAAGGTTAAAATGTATCCAAGGACGGGCAAAGATTTTACCAAGGCTGAGTCATAAAGGCCAATAAGTCTACTATCAACAATGTCAAAACTTTTCGAAAAACTGCTTAAGACAAAATTATCCACAATTTTAATTAGTAGTGGGTGTATACCGGACCATCAATTTGGCTTTAGAAGTCAGCTTAACACCATTGAACAAACTCATAGATTGGTTAATTTATAAGAAGAACTTTTGAAGAAAAAAGTATTGTTCTGCGCTGTTTATTGACATTTCTTAGGCATTTGGTAAAGTGTGGCATGAAGGCCCAATTTTAAAATTGAAGAGTTACCTACCAATAAACATTTTAAATATTTTGGAAAGTTACATTATTTCCCGTAAGTTCACTGTTGTGGAAGGGTACTTTATGATTTTGCCTGAAACTATCTCATCTGCTGTGCCGCAGGGGAGTATACTGGGGCCAGTTTTGAACTTGATTTTAATATTCATACTTCTACATTCGCAGAAGATACAGCCTGCCTTAGTATGCACGAAAACTCTGATGAGGCATCCCGCAAACTCTAGGAACACATTACCCAGATGGAAATATGGTTAAACTTATGGAGAATAAAGGTAAATGAACAGAAGTGTGCTGAGGTAACATTTACCCTGCGAAAAAATACTTGTTCCTCCATTAGAATAAATAATTAATTGTTCCTCAACATTCACATGTAAAATACGGCTCACATGGAAACAACACATTAAGGGTTTTCATGAGAATGTTCAAAAGCCTCGCAAACTGTGCAATTGTGTATTTTTACACTCTCGTAAATAAAATGTTAAAAATTTTATAGAAATTTATTTACACAAACCAGTTAAGTTTGCCCAATAATTTTGAATCGTAAACTTAAGCTGTGCAATTGTGCATTTTGTAAGCAACAACTTCTTGCTTTTTTGGCTTTCTTTAGACATTTTTAAACACACACACTTTTTTATTTTTTTACATACATGTATAAAATATGTTTTTAAATTAAAAATTGCTTGAAATTTTCCTATATTATTTTTGATTTAAGAAATTTATTATTCGACATATTGTCATAATTATATTTTAATTTGAAATTTATTTGCTGGTGGTTTAGCTTGGTCTATATACCTATTTCATTGGCGCTTGAACCAAAGGTGCTACGAAATTCAGCTATGGGGCACTGCTTTAGCGTCAAATATTGAGAAAATTCAACGAAGGCAAAACAAAATTTTACGTTCGATAACATCGGCTCCATGGTACATCAAAAATTCAAATATATGTACATCGTGATTTAAATATGCCACTTGTGACTGAAGAAATTGCAAAATACGCAGGAAAATATTTAACAAATCTCGAATCACATCCTAATCTCCTTGCTCGCAATATTTTGAACTTTACTGGACACATCCACTTAAAAACGAGAGATACATGGACTTTAATAATGAAGGAGCTGCTTGAAACTCCTTTTTTATTTTTTTTAGCTTACCACTACTTATGTATTATTAATAACTAACCAGCAAAAAATTACACATTACCAACAGAACTACTTGCCATATTATGACTTACTTTTCTGATTAAAAATTTTCATTACTCGCTTACAAATCACATTAGCTAAAATTAAAAAAAATTACGTACAAGTTGCTAAATGATGAAAATGATTTTTTTAAGACTAAATAGATTACGTGAACAAGTAGACACATAAAAAAGTAAGTACTTCGCAAGGTTCGATTATTTAGTCTCACGGCTTGTTAAAATAATTTAGTTGGTAATCCAGTAGAGAAGAGCTTCCACCAAAAATGCTTAATTCCAAACCAGATTACCTTTTTTGAAATTTTTTGCTGGGTATCACTTAGTTTATGTCCGACATTGTTTGGGCCTAATAATTATATGTTAGATTTAGATTTGAATACTTATTGTTAGTTCATATTTAAACATATAATAAATAAAAAACATGCATTAAAAAAAAATTTTTGGCCACAAAGTTATTTCGAACAGCTGTTTTTTATGCTTTTGGTTATCTCAAGTCTAATGGAAGCTCAGAGGACATACATACATTTGTATGTACATATGTATGTTACAAACGTAAACTCAATTCAACAATGAGTCTTTTTAATCGATAACTTGTGACCGCCTGTAAGTGTTTGAAGAAAATTATTTTCCCATTATGATACATTTGTTGTTCAAGGACACTTATAGATATGAATAAAGTATGATTTGCTGAAAGAATTCATGAATAATTGAATCTACTTATGGCAAGACTACACTAAAATTAAACAGTATTCAAAGAAAAAAAAAAATAAAAAAAGTAATATGAATGTTTATGAGTTTATTGACACTTAACTTGAGAACAATATATTGTTATCATGGCAAAAAAAAAATAATATTCTTGTGCATGGAATTCATATTGTCAGCAAGTATGTACATATGTAATTCATATGACAAAAGGAAACAACCATAAATACCAAATTTGCAAAACCATAAGTTCACAAGGAAAACCTAGTGTGCTTGGCGCAGGAAATAGATAAAAGCATATTTCATTTTCTCATTCATAGTAAAACTTAATAATAAATAAAAACTACCCGAGTTTTTGCCAGAGTTAAGGCCGCATATTGTGTAAAATTTTTTTCTTTTTCTTTTTGTCTTCAAAAGTATTAAAAAAGTCTTAAAAAGTTTTCCAAAATAGTAAATTAATTCTGGGGTATATTGTAATAACATTTTTGCTTTATATTTAATATTTTGAATATATCTTTGGTAAAGTTTATTAAGCAATTAATTTACATTAGGCATCAAAATGGTCGCCGCCAAAATAATTTCACAACACGTACTTACTACTAACGCCCACTTGTGTATGGCATGACATTGAAATGGACAATAAGTGTCTCTCATTACTACTCGTATTTCCTGTGTGTGCGGAAAATAGTAAATGAAGTTGCTGAGCTTTGATTTTATGGCTTTGCTTAGTTTAATAGAACGTTTGTTTGAAGCATCATAATATCATTTCTTCGCTATTTCCTTCTCCTGCCTCCTTCTTGCCTTTTCATGCGCTGCCACTCGAAGTAAATTTAATGCTGTTCTTGTTTCAGTTAATACGTAATTATTGTTTCCTTTTTTTTTTGATGGACGGTAAGGAGAAACAGAGATTACCATTATGATGAGGGGGTCATTAAGTTTCAATTTTTCAATAATAATTTAACCTTAATGTCATTAAAAGTTGTTAAAACTGTTCTTGTCCCTTACAAGGAACATAAAACGTTATTTAATGAAGCAGAAGCGATTTTAAGCGATTGCTGCCCAAAAAAGATTTTTGTTAGGATTGGTGCGAACAGAGAGAGGGAAAACTAAGCACACCAAAAAAATAAATAAATCTACTCGCAACATAAAATTTTTATGGTTATTGAAGACCAAATGTTTTTGTAACACCTACTAAATATATTTTATGGTTACAAACATTGTAATTCTTTTCATAGTAATATAAATGAATTTAGTAATTAAAAGAGATAAGAACTTTTAAACAAATATACATACATACATATACATTTACACAGAAAAAATATCATGAAAATGCAATCAGCAAAACAAATTGTTAATATATAATTTAAAATGAAATTTATAAGTATGTTAGTCTAGGTTAATCTAGTAATCCAGAGGTTGCTGGTTCGATGCAGCCCAAATACAGTCAGTGTTATTTGCAGATAAGCAAAAAATTGTATCGAGGTTTGTGTTAGTGTATAAAAAATATTTTTAATTGATAATTATTTGTCCGGAAATTCAACAATTCACATTGTCAATACAACAATAACTTTAATTTAAATAGGTTTGAAAACTACCAACATAAACAAGTTGTAAAAAATAATTGTCAACAAACTATTTATTGATACATTTAATTATACATAATAAAATAATAAAAAAAAACAAAATGGAACAACAACTCAACAATAACTTACAACTCAATTGTGAATTAAACAATGAGTTTAATTGAAAATAATCGAGTTGATTTTATTTTCTTATGTTACAAATGCGTGTTTGTGTTTATAAAAATCGTTGTAGGTGCACTTTTAAATAATATTTTAATTGCATTCACAAATAAATTAATTGTATTTACAATTTTTTATTTATTTTTGTTAGGGCTCGTATAGCTTGTTCAGTCGGCCGTTTTAGTCATATTAAAGATTAAAGCCATTCAAATTACACGGGTTCGATGATATGTTAGTGTCTCAAACTATCGATTGAATGAGTTGGACCTAGCTCTAGTGCATATTGTATATGATTGTGAAGAAAAACTAAATTAAATGGAGAATCAGTCACATTGTTTTTTTTTTCTACGCACTGTTAATAGAAGAACAAAACGAAAGCTTGCTGTTCTTAATTAGGTATGAGAGTAAGAAAGACAAAATAATAATCTGCGAAAGTTTAACACGGCACATACCATAAATTTTGTTGAAAGCCTTTTTATTACTATTTTTTAAGTGGTCATATTAATCTGATGTAAAATTTCGTTGTTGTTTTTTAAGGAATCCAATAATTTGCATACAATTACATTTTTCTCAAGTTTCATTTAATTTTTTTGTTATTTAATTGTGGTTATTTGCAACAAACAAAAATGACATGTTAACAAATTTGTTAACTGACATTAAAACAAAACTAAGTGCTTAAAATGAACAAAAACAATCCAACAAAATTAAAAAAAGTTTGCTACAAATTATATAGATGAAGATAAATATCAAATGGAAATCATGTTAATATTTACAATTCAAAAAAAAAATGTACTTATACCGAGGTGAACAAACCCAAAAATAATTTATACACTTTTTTATTGATTTTTTTATTTTTTCTTTTCAGTGTTTAGTTAAAGAATATTCAGTTTTGAAAAATGTTAAGCGAAATTAAAATAATAAAAAACGTAAACGTAACTGGAGTATTATCCACAACACTGGAAGCTTGCCAAGGTTAAAACGATTGCAAAGCCGGGCAAAGATCTTACCAAAGCTGAGTCATACAGGCCAATAAAACTTATGTTTGCTGTCAACTATGTCAAAACTCTTCGAAAAGCCGGTCATGACAAAATTGTCCCCTATTCTAACAGATAATATGTGCATGCCGGACCATCAATTTGGTCCTGAATTATTGGAATTATATTCATATTAGCTTTAAAAACATTGCTCTCTTATTTTTCCCAATTTGTACAATTTTAATTCAATTTAATTCAATTTGATTTTATTATTATTAGCTTATTAATTTTATTATTAAAGGTATTCATTTCAAGTTTTTCTCGTTGGAAAAATTAAATATTTTTGACAACAAACACCGGAAAAAAAAATTCAATAATTTTTTTAAATTTTTTTTCTGTGTTTGTTGTAAAAAATTACATTTTTCCATTTTTCCAACTGAAATGAATACCTTTACTATTTATTTTTATTTTTAAATACTGGTATGTCCTCATGTAATTAAGTTCAATCATACATAAAGATTCTATGCTGTTATATAAGACTTTAAGTCTTGTGCATAGAATATCTAATAACTAAATAAATCAATTTGGTTTTAGAAGTTAGTATAGAACCATCGAACAAATGCATAGATTGGTTCAATTTATAAGAAAAACATTTAAAAAAAAGAAGTATTGTTCTGCCCTGTTTATTGATGTTTCTCAGGCATTTGATAAGGTTTGGTATGATGGCCTAATTTTAAAATTGAAGACATATCTACGAAATAACATTCTAAGGGCCATTATTATGACTTTACGATAAAGTTTCGGATAGTTATTCCTAACTTTAGCAAAACTGAACTATAAAGTGACCTTTAAAATTTCCCATTATTACAACTGTCCGATAAAATAAATAATAAAATGTTTGGTTGGTGGCAACATTTCTGTGGATATTGTTTGTTAAAAATGATTAGTGGAAACTTGCTTTTTTTTATTTGTTAAATTACAAACATAATGAAAATATTTTTGTCAATTCTTTTGTTTTTTATTTTTGTTTTATGCCATATTTTGACCAAATAAATCTGATTTTGTTTTATAAAGTAGAAAGTGTGGCAAGTGGCGAAAATGTGGCAACTTTAAATGACTATACCTCACAATAAAAGTTACAGGTAGGATCAACTTGTCTTTAGTTTATCGCTCACTTTTTGTTAAAATGAAGTTGTAATAATGAAAAAGTATTTATCCATCCAATAACATCCTACATTTAGCTAACGACAAGTTATAATAATGGCCCTAAGACTTAGGAAGTTATATTTTAGGCTAGAAGTTCACTCTTATTGAAGGAGAATTTATGAGTACGTCCGAAACTACTTCATCCGGTGTACCACAAGGTAGTATACTGGGGCCAGTTTTATATTTGATTTACGCTTGTGATATGCCTGTGAGCAGTAATATCCACACTTCTACATTTGCCAATGATACAGCCTGCCTTAGGCCGGGTTTACATCTGTGTGCCAAATGCCACACAAGCGTAAAAAAACGTAACCAACTTATTATGAAATGAAAAACTATTTGATTCAGACATGTATTTATTAAGTTCTACAGTTTCATACATAATTAATAGACAATTTTATAGAATCCAAAATAATTGCAAACTGTTTAAATCAATAAATATATGTCTAAACAATTTTTCATTAGTAATTAGTTGGTTACGTTTTTTTTGGGCAAATGGCACAAGAAATGCCAGATCTAAGCTCAGCCTTAGTATGCACGAAAATCCTCATGAGACATCCCGATATCTTCAGGAACATGTAACACAGCTGGAATTATGATTAAACTTATGAAAAATTAAGGTAAACGAACAAAAGTGTTCAGGTAACATTTAACTTGGGAAGAGATACTTGTTCCCCAATTCGAATCAACAATCAAGTTGTTTCTCAACATTCACACGTACCTTGGTATACACCTTAATTGACAACTTACATGGAAACACCATATTGACTCAAAGCTAACACAAATGAAACTTAAATTAACTGAGATACATTGGCTGATTGGTAGAAATTCAAAACTCAGCCTAGACTGCAAACTTTTACTATACAAATCGCTTTTGAAGCCGATATGGTGCTACGGAATTCAGTTTTAGTGAACTGCTTCAGCTTCTAATGTCGAGAGAATTCAACGAAGGCAAAACAAAATTTTACGTTTGATAACATCGGCTCTATGAACTTTACTGGACACATTCGCCTAAAAAGAGGGACACAAGCGCTCTTATTTTCAACACTCCAGATGGGACTTCTTGAAAATATATTTATTTCCTTTTTTGATTATCACTACTTATGTTTTATTTATAACTATCACTAATTTTATATCCGACACTGGTCGGGCCTAATAATTATATTTTAGATTAATAATTATATTTTAGATTTAATATTTGAATACTTATTGTTAGTTCATATTCACAGAAAAAATTATTGTTGAATTTTTTTTAATTAAGTGATTGCTTGGAAAAAATAATACTTTTGATTAAAATTTTAATTTAATATATGTTTATTTTAATTGACTTTGCTGCTCTAACAAAAAAGTGCTATCAACAGAGCTTAACTCAGAATACTCTGAAATGGGTAACAATTTTTACATGTTAATTGTATGTAAATAATGTAACTTTTGTTTTTATGTATGAAAATCGAGCTGTTTTGTGTAGTATGCCACATTGTTTTGAAAAAATATTTTCAATTAAAGTACTCAATTAATCTTTTAATTGGTTTTGATATTTTATATGGGAGAAAAAACTACTCGCTTAATTTTTTTTTGATTCTTAGTAATTTTGACATAAGTTGAATAAAAAATTAAATATGAAAATAAAAAAAACAAAAATTCATTTTGTTCCCTTTTGTTGAGAAATAACAAGACAATTATGATAAAAAATGCAAGCTTATAGACCAAATGTGGATGGTAAAGTTAGTACATTGGCGGTATTAGGGGTTGTTGTATCCTATATAAAAATACACTAATTTTACAAATTTCAAGTGTCAATATACATATGTACATACAATTGTATGTATATTACATGGGATTTTAAAAGTTTTCGTCACTCATTTTGGAACACCCTTTAATTTTTAGCTTTTATATATTTGTTTTTGTAGCGACCAAAGTTCTACATACACTGTCTAAATTTCAGACCCGTAGCTTTTACCGTTCCTCAGAAAATAGCCTTCTTCCTAAAACATGAAATATGTTTAATTACTAGGAAAAAAGTTAAAGTTTTCCAACCCTGGAAACGTTTTTTTATTTTGTTAAATTTTAAATTTTTTTTTTAAATTATAAATACCAATTTTATTCATACCGAAGTATAAAATAAGTTAATTTAATAAAAAAGTAATAAAAACTTGTTCTCGGTAGTTATTTTCTATTGGAAAATAGAGTTTGAGTTTTCCAGCTCTGAAACCGTCTGCCCGATTTTGCTGATTTTCGGAAAATTTCTGAACGAAGTCTCTAGCTGTTCTGGGAGCTTGGGAAAACAGATTTCACGTACAGATAGACGGACAGACCGACAGACGGACAGACGGACATCGCTTGTTCGTCTTCCCTATGCATAAGGATCCAGAATATATATACTTTATGTGTCGCTTATTAATATTGTAGAAATTACAAACGGAATGAAAAACCTATATATACCCTTTTACCAGTTTTTGGTAAAGGGTATAACAATATTATTTCATTTACTTTTTTCATCGCATATGCACATGTGTACATATGTACATACATACATACATACATACATACATACATACATACATACATACATAAATACATACATAATCATTGCAGTCTGTTTCAGATTATTGATCTCAATGCCTAATTAACCGGGGTTTCTTTTAATTGTGTTAATGGATCAAGTAACAGAGTATCGGGTAAATGATTTTTCCGCTAAATTCCATCAAAAACCGAGCATTTTTAGAAAATCAATTAAACAGAAATGACTGTATTTTTATGTACACATAGTACGTGCCGTAATTGGTCCATCTCTGTGTTTCTACTTGCTTTTATGCATTTGTTTATCTTAATGACAATTTATGTACATATGTACGTACATATAATATATGTAAGTATGTATGCACGTTATTTAATTTAACAAATAAAAAAAGCCACTCCAATCTATAGAGAGTATATTCTACATACTATACATATGCATATGTACATATAATTAACTTGAATTGAAATTGTATATTTTGATTTTTGAAAACAAAAAATTGAACAAAATCGTCACAGTCAGCACTGCATCATCAACCCAATAATTTGTAACTCAGTTATCATCATTGTCGCCACTGCCTCATCACGTCAACTTTATTTTTGAATGTGAGACCTTAACGAGTTGTTTTGAGAGAGCTTATGAGACTTAGATTTGAATAGATAAAAAAGATTTATTGTTAGAATTAGTGTTTATATGTTTTTTTTTACGAATTAATGAGCTTTCACACGTTCTGGCATTAATTTCGTTGCTGTCTTTTAAATATTCTTCTCCTTGAAAGCAAATTTTTTACAGTAAAGAATTTAGTAAATTATGTATATTCATAGTTGAACTTTAATAGAATCTCCTTAAGCCAATTGGTTGCATGTTGTCAATTATTGAAGCTTGTTATCGATTTGAAACTTTTAAAAATTCATTTATCATTTTATTGAGTTTTATTACAAACACACATACAGTGAAACCTCTTATAACGGACACCTCCCATAACCGGACCCGTCTATTAACCAGACAAGTTTTGTAGATACAAAATTAAAATAAAAGAATATGTACCCCTATAATAAGCGGATACCTCTAATGACCGAACCAAAATATCACGACGATGAGAGTCGTGTTATTAGAGGCTTGACTGTACATATAAGCAATTCTAGCAATTGAATTATATATGCAATATATATATACAGTGGCAAAAACAACTGTACATACATATGTACATACATGTACATCTAAAATAACAAAAATTAAACATTTTAAAAACCCCCGGATATATCTAGAAAAAATGCGATATCTTCTAAAACAAATGGTATTGCATCGTTGCATGCTAAAATAGTATAGTATATTGATACTTACTTACCACTTAACAACTCTTAGTGGCGAGTATCAATCTACTATACTATTTTGCACGTGCAAGGATGCAAGACAATTTGCACAAGATTGTTAATTGGGCTCATGTTTTACTGTGTGCATCAATCTTTTAGTTTGCTGCTGTTCATTCTTTTTGCGCTAGTATTTTTGTGTTCGAACGCATACAAATAAGCTGAATATACTATCGTCTAAACTAAAATTTTCGAAAAGTTGTCATCTTCACATAAATACATAGTTATGTATATGCCTTTTAGAAATCTCGATTAGTTTTAGTTTATTAATATCGCTTATAAATGTTTTTATCGACACAGTCGGCTTTTTTTTTAAATTGGTTTTGTGAAATGCAACCTTGCTTTTGCTGTGCTGAATTCAGTGCTGCAAAGTCAAAATGACCAGAAGCAGCTGATAATGTTTATGCAAGTGAATAACAATAGATGTCGCTTGAAAAATTTTTAACTTAAAAATGGATGCAGAAGCAAAAATAATCAAAAAATTACGGAAAAAAGAATTTTTTTTTTTGAAGAAAAAAAAAAAGAATATTTTCATTGACCTCTGGGAAGTGGCATCGATTCGCCGATAAAAAAGTTTTATTTTTTTCTTCACTTTGTATAAATAGTTGTATAATTTTCAAACATTTATTTACAAAATATAAAATAATTTCCATTTTACAACTCATTCTAAAATTTCCGAGTTTTTCATACAAAAAAAAACGGTTGTTTTACAGTTTGTCAAATAATTGTAATAAAAAGCAGAAAAAATACTACAACAAACACACACATTTTTGCTGGACATTTATTTTATTTTTGAGCAAATGAGTTAATTAGCAGAAACACCTTCAGGTAGCATTGCCAAAAACTACTTATTCAAGTCACGGACTTTTTAGTAAGTATACACAATTTGGTGATTTTTAGACAATGCAAATTTACTTTGCAAGGTTTTAATTCAGCTGGTGAAAAGACAGAAAGAGAAAGTATTTCTCCCCCTATCTCTCACCTAGCTGAATTAAGACTATGCAAACAGCGTTGTCAACTTTTAAATTTCAAAAAGCACTGAAACCCCTAAAAAAGCGCGTAATTTAAGTAAAAAAGCACTAAATTTTTTATTATCATCATACATTAAAAAAAATTGTTATACACAAATATGCATATAAAAAATATAATAATCGGTTGACTTTGCAATACATTTTTAAAGCTATAAATTTGAGGCATCCGATACACATTTTAATTGTATAAGAATCAGTGAATAGGGATGAAACGATACGAGTAAATATAAGTAAGTACTCGATACTTTTTCTTAGAAATCAAGTACTTTTGGTATCGATACTCTACTACCGAGTACCAAGTAGGTATCGGTAAAAAATTCTCGTATCGGTCAAATATACTCAATTCTTATTGGGTACAAAAAAGTTGAACATGACGTCAGTTTAACACAATTTTATTTGTTCGTTTTGAATGTAAATTTATATCTAAAATATATATTAGAGTAAGTTCGTGAAAATGGGACCAACCAAATCAAATATTTTATAAAAAAAGACGATAAGATTGCGAGCTGCAAAAATTGTTTTTAAAGCGTGCGTTATTGCGGGAAAAAAACGAATTTGCACAAACATTAAAAAAAGTGATTTTTCCACTTTATTTGGCGACATGTCGATTTTGCTGGTTATAAATGAATTTATTGCCGTTTTTTATGGCTATGTTTTTAACAAAATTGAGCTTCAAAATTTTTGTAACTCAGGAAAATTTGTTTGTTGAATGATTATTTTCATTAATAAATTCTACCAACACTCGTCTCCAAGAAATTTAAACAATTAGTTTTTTCTTATATTAATCGCTTCCGAAATCGGAAGATTTTATCGACTAAGAATTTTTTACGAATTAGGAGCATTTGGTTTGGTGGGTATTTAATTTTGTTTTCACTACTTTAAATCATGTGAAACGCTTGACCGATACAAGTACGTATCGATGCTTTTTATTCAATACTGAGTATGTATCGTTACTTCTAAACCGATGCCGTATCAAGTAAAAGTATCGATACCTTCGTGGTATCGTTTCATCCCTATCAGTGAATTCTCAAATCAGTTTGACGAAGCCTTTTGTAGTTATTATAAAAGTATTTTATGTTTAATTATTTTTCGTCAGGAAACAAACGTATTTTTCGAATTCAATCAAATTATAAATATCCGATAATTCTCAACTGAAAACTCGATAGTGGACTAGTTATATTTTCCCTAGACTAGACAAAATTTCGATATTAAACTATACTTGGGTAAATACTTCTATTATGTCTTCCTTGTTGCGTGGCAAAACATTTTTTATATTAATTATGATTTAAATGTTAAGGTTTAAGGGAAACATGACGCTATTTCTTCCACTAAGCCTTGTACAAACTTGGTAGAATTTTTTTAAATGCTCTATTTAAGTTCATAGCTTATTTTTTATATATATGTACATTTCCTCAAAAGATAAAATAGGTGAGGAACTTTTTCTTCGAATTTTTGGTTTAGTGCCACCGACTCGAAACAAAAAGCACCGCAATGAATTTAAAAAAGCACTGAGCACTAAATTCAAAATTTTTCACGTCGAAAATTTCAAAAAGCACTAAAAATGGTGCGAAAAGCACCGAGTTGACAACGCTGTATGCAAAGTAAACTTCAACTTCAACACACTTCAACTTTTGTTGATCATCTCGTAATTCAGCTGCAAAAATAAAGCGATATTTCTGCGTCTTTATTACAGCTGAATTATGAATTGATCAAAATAAGTTTACGTCTGTGAACGGGGACTTAGTTTTGTAGTTTTTCTGATATTATTTGAGTTAATTTTTTTTATAAATATTTAGGTTTATTTCTGATTGAAAATGCATTCACATTACTCAAGTGTATGTGTAGTAAATAGTATGCATGTACATACATTTGTACACCCAGGGAAAAACAGCTTAAAATCAATAAAAACCATATTAAATTAATAAGAAACATTAACGAAAGTCTAGTCATTTTGAAATTTTTTATATCAATATGGAAAAATATTAATTTACAGTATTAATTTATTAATTTTAATTATTTTTAAGTATCTCAACATACATTTTCTTTTATATTGAAAATTATTAAATTAATGTGACGCGTTCTTATTTTTAAGTTGCAGCTTTTCCCTGAGTGTGAGATAACGTTGAGGTTGATAATAATGTTTCATATAAATTTCATTTCATGCTTGAATGATTGGTTCGTCTATGTACCTAATATTGCATGTACATATCATCAACTTAAATTCAAACAGATTTAAATTCACTTTGACTTTTTACTAAATCAATAATAGGGGCCTGTTCTGAAAATCACGGTGATTTAATGTCACGTGATTTCAAAAATAAACTACTAATAGCTGACTTAATATTGGGTTTTTATTGCATTTTAAGTTTTTGTCATTTATAATAGTAAATTTTCTTTCAACTTCCAACGCTATAAATCGTACCATTTACAAAAGCAATGTTTTAGCTTTTATTAATTGTTTGAAATCTCCGTGATTTCAAATGTGGTGATGTTAGGTGGGTGTTAGGTCCGTGTAACTTGTTTTTTTCTGAAACAAGATTTGACTACAGTTAATTAATTTCTAGATGTACAGCTAATAGTGGCACAAAAATGAAAGCATCATTATTATTTTAGAAAACTGTTAAAGGTGTTTTTAATTAAAATACGGACAGATATAGTTTCAGCCCATGAATCAAGAAAACAAGATTGCACATTGCGCAAGTCCGTTTTTGTACCCTTTACCAAAAATGGAAAAGGGTATATACATATATGTAGGTTTGTCATTTCGTGTGTAATTTCCACAATATGATTATGCGACCCATAAAGTATATATATTCTGGGTCCTTATGCATAGGGAAGAGGAATATGCAATGTCCGTCTGTCTGTCCGCCCGTCCGTCCGTCTGATGTACGTGAAATCGGTTTTCCGAAATGGTTCAACTTAGATTGGTATTGAAAATCTGCAAAATCGAGCCGACAGTTAAAATAACTGCAGTTAAGGCTTCTCTTATTTAATATGTAAAAATAAACATGGATTTTTCAAAGAAGACATTTTTATGTAGCATTCTTTTTTCAAATTTGACCGCATTTAGACACGGAAACATTTATTTTGGTAGCAATTTACGGGTGGGGAAGAAAGAATCATTTTTGTGTTCGGTAACACTGTACAACAGCCAAAATAGCCTTTAGATAAAAGTATGCGGACTATATGGATTTCGATGCGTTAAATTCAAATCTGCTTTCAGTTTTTCTCTATCACGTAGAGATTTTTTTTATGGGCGTGGCTAATTTTGCCCCCTAAATTAGCCGGCCATACTAATATATTTTACTATAACTCGAAACCCGCTATTTCGATTTTAATAAATAATAAACCAAAAGACGCGCCACAAAATTTTGTTAAAAAAAATTAATAATCATTTTTTACCTATCTTTTATGGTTTCGGAGTTATTCAGAATTTAAAAAAGAAAAAAGTTTTTTTTTATGCAAAAATCGCGTAATTTTTTTACATGAAAATTGCAATAAAAAAATCAGAAACTCAATAGTTTTATATTTTTTACATTTTTCTTAAAACCACATATCCTAGGAATAAAACAAGCTATAAAACGTGAAAATCCAGCAATAAATCTTGATTTTATTCGCAATTTAAAGCAGGTACCTAAAAATGGAAAAATGTGTGTAATGCATTAAATGCAGTCACATTTACATTACGTCCTGTGTACTCTTTCGTCAAGCAGGCTATGGTGCAAAAACCTAAATTAGCTCCAGCTCAACCATTAAACGCGTACTCCGCCACTTTTGCTCCAGTGAGCCAACCAGTTACTTCACGTGTATCGTATGCCGATGCTGCTAAGGCTAGTTCTATTCCCACACCAAATGTTTCACCGCCAAATAATTCAACGAATGCAAATTCAAGCTTTAACTTTAGTCGCCTTGAAGCTACTATTGAGAATCTGGTGCTAACTATAAACAACTTTACAACAAATATGACTACCATGATGCAAGAAATGTTGAGAATGCAGAATACTCTGCTTCAAGCATTAATTAACAAGCCATGAACACGTTAAAAATATGTTTCTGGAACGCAAACGGCATTCGCCAACATAAAAATTAACTTGAGCACTTCCTTACGGAAAAAAATATTGATATAATGTTGGTCTCTGAGACTCATTTGACTTCTAGACGCCTCTTTAAAATGAATGGCTACACTTTATATGATACAAAGGACCCTAGAGGGAGAGCATGCGGTGGATCAGCAATTCTTATAAAGTCAAGACTCAAGCACTATATTCTTGACAACATTTGTGAAGAACATCTACAAGCAACAAATATCTGCATTGAAAATTTTTGTACAAATTTCGTGATATCTTCAATTTACTCTCCTCCCAGATTTTCAATCACTGAGGACCAATACGAGAAGTTCTACAAATCTCTTGGACCTTGTTTCGTTGCAGCTGGCGACTACAATGCTAAGCATACGTTCTGGGGTTCGCGTCTTATTACGCGTTGTTCAACACAATTTCAAAAATGGGTTTGGATGTTATTTCAAGTGGGGAGCCTACTTACTGGCCTACTGACGTGAGAAAAATTCCGGATGTTATAGATTTCGGCGTCATAAAAAGTATTTCTAGGGAATTAATTCCCGTTGAAGCTTCCCTAGATTTGTCGTCAGATCACTCTCCCACGATCGTTACAATCTGTAGTCCACTGAGAAGCGCTTTACCTCACCCATATGTCAAGATGATAAACCGTGTTAATTGGCTGGGATTCAAAAAATATCTTAGTAGTCATTGCACGGAGAATATTACGCTAAGAACACCCAATGATATTGAATCGAACATTGCAAATCTTAACGAGAATATTAAACAAGCTTCTGAACATGCCACTACCTCCCATCCGTATACTGGGTTCAATAAAATTTATTCTACAGACGTTGAACATCTCGTACGTGAAAAAAGAAGAGCTAGAAGGGAATGGCAACAGCACAGATCACCTCAACACAAAATCAGATTTAAAGAGTGCACTAAACGACTCCAAGAGTTGCTTGCATCTGAAAAAACTGCATCTTTCAAAAATTATCTGGAAGGCCTTGATGTCACACCAGCATCTAATTACTCTTTGTGGCGCGCTGCTAAAAAGCTTAAAACACCCGTTGAGTTTAAGCCACCTCTGCGCACATCTACCGGAGGTTGGGCAAGAAGCGATACTGAAAAAGGTAACATATTTGCTGAGCATTTAAAATCTGTATTTACACCAAATACATGTACCGGTGTTGCTGATTTGCCGAGTGTAGTTGCTCTACCCCCTCGACCCTTAAAATTTACGATGTGTGATGTACAAAAACTAATTGCCGAACTCAACCCGAAAAAAGCTCCCGGTATGGATGGAATTAGTAACCAGATGCTGATTAAGTTACCTCGTACTGCAATTAGAATCCTGTTATTCATTTTTAATGCCATTTTACGACTGGAGTATTATCCAGACTGCTGGAAGCTTGCCAAGGTTAAAATGATTCCAAAGCCAGGTAAAGATCTTTCCAAGGCTGAGTCATATAGGCCAATAAGTTTACTGTCAACAATGTCAAAGCTTTTTGAAAAGCTACTCATGACAAAATTGTCTTCAATTTTAACTGATAATGGGTGCATCCCGGACCATCAATTTGGTTTTAGAAGCCAGCATAGCACCATTGAGCAAACGCATAGATTGGTTCAATTTATCAGAAAAACATTTGAGGAAAAGAAGTATTGTTCTGCCGTGTTTATTGATGTTTCTCAGGCATTTGATAAAGTGTGGCATGAAGGCCTGATTTTGAAATTGAAGACATATTTACCAATAAACATTCTAAATCTTTTGGAAAGTTACATTGTTGCACGAAAATTTACAGTTGTGGAAGGACACTTTATGAGTATGCCTGAAACTATCTCATCCGGTGTGCCACAGGGGAGTATACTTGGGCCATTTTTATATTTCATTTATACTTGTGATATGCCTATGAGCAGTAGTATCCACACTTCTACATTTGCCGACGATACCGCCTGCCTTAGTATGCACGAAAACCCTGATGAGGCATCCCGAAAACTCCAGGAATACATTAGCTAGATGGAACTGTGGTTAAACTTATAGAGAATTAAGGTAAATGAACAAAAGTGTGTCCATATAACATTTACCTTACGAAGAGATACTTGTTCCCCCATTCGGATTAATAATCAAGTTGTTCCTCAACATTCACATGTGAAATACCTTGGTATACACCTCGATCGACGGCTTACATGGAAACATCACATTGACTATAAGTTAACTCAAATGAAACTAAAATTAACTCAGGTACATTGGCTGATTGGCAGAAATTCAACACTCAGCCTAGACTGCAAACTTTTAATATACAAGTCGCTTTTAAAGCCAATATGGTGTTACGGTATCCAGTTATGGGGCACTGCTTCAGCTTCCAATGTAGAGAGAATTCAACGAAGACAAAACAAAATTTTAAGGTTAATAACATCTGCTCCATGGTACATTAAGAATTCAAGTATACATCGTGATTTAAATATGCCACTAGTGACTGAAGAAATTGCAAAATACGCAGGCAAATATCTAACTAAACTCTTGCTCGTAACATCTTGAACTTTACTGGACACATCCGCTTAAAAAAGAGAGATACAAGGGCTCTAATACTAAACACTCCGAATGAAGTTGCTTGAAAAAATTTTTTTTTTTTTGCTTATCACCACTTATGTATTATTTACAACTATCACTTAGTTATGTCTGGGATTGGTCGGGCCTATTAATTATATGTTAGATTTAAGATTTGAATACTTATTGTTAGTTCATATATGAAGATACAATAAATAAAAAAACATGCATAAAAAAAAAAAAAAACATTTACATTTACATTTACATCTGGTAATGCTACTGAAAGGGCATTGCGGGCAGGTAACAGAACTAAAAGAAAATATAAAATAAAGAATTTTGGGTATATATATGTAAGTATGTTCACTCATCAGTTGCCATACAATAACTGTTTGTGAAACCGAAAAGTAAATTTTCAACCGCAACAAAATTAAAAAAAAATAGCTAAAAATTTTAGCATAAGCTGAATTTAAAAAGTGATAATTTCTTCATCTATTTTTTGGTAAGTATTATTATTACTAATTCAAAATGTTGTATTTATGATGCGAAGTAATAGTTTTGTATCAAATTGTTGCAGGTTTCAAAATGCCAAGGCTTTGTAAAAATTCTGCTGATTCATTCTGTTATGTATGTGGTGATTTAACTTTAAAATCGCAACGCCAGACAATAACTTCCCAGGTTAAGAACGCCTATAAGCTATGCTTTGGGTTTCCTATCGATGAAAGAGATAAATATTGGCTACCAAAAATATGTTGTAATAGCTGTTCAAGGGCTTTAAGAGGTTTGATCAAAGGACCAATGATTTGGAACGAACCAAAAAACCATACAAATGATTGCTACTTTTGTATGACTACAACACGTGGGTTTTCCAGAAAGAACAAAAATAAAGTCATACATCCCAATATTGCATCCGCCAAACGACCAGTTCCTCTAAGAAGTAATGATTTACTTCCAATGTCCCCTACATACGAGGAAAAAGATGTTAAGTCTGCAAGTACTGAATCCAGTTACGCCACGATGGCTGCTTCTGCAAGTTCAACATTTACAAGTCCAACGAGCAAACGTTATTTTCCGAAGCAGGGCGACCTGAATGACTTAGTTCGTGATTTAGGACTTTCAAAAACAAAGGCAGAACTTCTTGCATCCAGATTGAAGCAATGGAATCTGGTAGATAAAGACGTGAAAGTCACATACTTTCGAAACAGAGAAGAAGAATATTTGAAATACTTTAGCAAAGACAGGGATTTAATATTTTGTAATAATGCTGATGGTCTTCTGCGAGAACTTTCGTTCAGTGATAAATCTGAAGAATGGCGACTTTTTATTGATTCATCAAAGACGAGTTTGAAAGCAGTTTTGCTTCACAATGGCAACAAATATCCATCAGTCCCACTAGCGTATTCAAGAAACATGAAAGAAAACTATTATAATATGAAAGTGTTACTTAACAAAATTAAATACACACAGTACTCATGGAGCATTTGTGCTGATTTGAAAGTTGTAGCAATGTTAAATGGATTGCAATGTGGATATACCAAATTCTGTTGCTTTTTATGTGAATGGGATAGTCGCTCAAAAGAAAATCACTATAAAGTTAAAAGTTGGCCAAAGAGAGTAAATTTTATTCCAGGAGAAAAAAATGTTTCAGAAGAACCTCTAGTTCAGAAGGAAAAAATTATCTTACCACCTCTTCATATAAAGCTAGGCCTAATAAAAAACTTTGTTAAAGCAATGAACAAGGATGGTGATGGCTTTCTATATCTTAAGAGCAAATTTCCTCGAATCAGTGATGCAAAAATAAAAGAAGGAATTTTCGTTGGTCCACAAATACGAGAGCTTATGAAGGACGCAGTCTTTAAGACGAAGTTGAACGGCGTGGAAGAAAGAGCATGGACGGCTTTTGTGAATGTGTGTAACAATTTTTTGGGAAATAAAAAAAGTGAAAACTACCATGAAATCATTCAAGAACTGCTTTCTGCCTATGAGGCTCTAAAATGCCATATGTCGCTTAAAATTCATTTTTTAAACTCGCACTTGGATTTTTTCCCCGAAAATCTTGGTGCCGTATCAGATGAACATGGTGAAAGGTTTCATCAAGACATGATATACATATATAGAAAAGCGTTACAATGGAAAATCATTAGAAGTAATGCTTGCCGATTTTTTTTTGGTCCATTCGACGAGAAACTTAATTGAAGATATGAATAGGAATAAAAATGTCAATTAGTAAATAACAAGACACTTTTTAATTTTAAAACGTTTTTAAAGTACAAATATTTTTCTTACAAAAATGGTGTTTAATTTTAAATAGTTAAGTGTTGTAGTTCAAGCTAGCACTTTTTCTTAAAACTGAATATACATACTTAGCGCTTCTAGCTTAGTTTATTGACAGCATACATAATAATACATAAAGTGAAAAATATTTGCGACTAAAAGTTTTCCATTATATTTTGAGAGCTAAAAAAAATTAATATTAAACCAAAATTATTTATTTCGCCAATAATTTCTGAATACTCGGAGTTATTGAGAAATTATTAGCAGCTGAAATAAAAAAACATTGGATCAGCATTTAATGCTTTACACACATTTTTCCATTTTTAGGTACCTGCTTTAAATTGCGAATAAAATCAAGATTTATTGCTGGATTTTCACGTTTTATAGCTTGTTTTATTCCTAGGATATGTGGTTTTAAGAAAAATGTAAAAAATATAAAACTATTGAGTTTCTGATTTTTTTATTGCAATTTTCATGTAAAAAAATTACGCGATTTTTGCATAAAAAAACTTTTTTCTTTTTTAAATTCTGAATAACTCCGAAACCATAAAAGATAGGTAAAAAATGATTATTAATTTTTTTTAACAAAATTTTGTGGCGCGTCTTTTGGTTTATTATTTATTAAAATCGAAATAGCGGGTTTCGAGTTATAGTAAAATATATTAGTATGGCCGACTAATTTAGGGGGCAAAATTAGCCACGCCCATAAAAAAAATCTCTACGTGATAGAGAAAAACTGAAAGCAGATTTGAATTTAACGCATCGAAATCCATATAGTCCGCGTAATTTTATCTAAAGGACAGCCAAAAAATGTTATTTTGTTGTACAGTGTAATCGGTGACACGCTTTGTTTTCATATTCTTTGATACATATACACGCATAAATGTAATATTGGAATGTCGCCGGCAACATTTTCGTTTTTGTGAACGCGAAGGAAACAACTAAAGAGAATTCCAGATGTTTTTCTTCCAAATGTTCGCCTGTCTGAACTAGGACTTTGTTGAGATTAACATATGCATAATATTTCTGTGAGTAACTGTACATTTGTTTGTAGAATGTGTTCTCCATCTCACACACTTTTTATAACAAACACACGTGTGCATTCTAAGCAGTAGAAATTTTTTTTGGAACGGCTGAGAAAAGGTACGGTCACACTTGTCAAACATTTGCCCAAAATAGCGTAACCCCTAAATGATTTTTTTTTTTTAATACATGTATTTATTTATTGTATCTTCAAATATGAACTAACAATAAGTATTCAAATCTTAAATCTAAAATATAATTATTAGGACCGACCACTGTCGGACATAAACTTGTTAATAGTTATAAATAATACATAAGTAGTGATAATAAAAAAAGAAAAAAAATTATAAAAAGTATAAAAAAGTATTTTCAAGAAATCCCATTTGGCGTGTTGAGTAATAGAGCCCTTGTGTCCCTCTTTTTTAAGCGGATGTGTCCAGTAAAGTTCAAAATATTACGAGCAAGCGGATTAGGATGTGACTCGAGTTTTTTAAATATTTGCCTGCGTATTTTGCTATTTCTTCAATCACTAGTGGCATATTCAAATCACGATGTATATTTGAGTTTTTTATGTACCATGGAGCCGATGTTATCAAACGTAAAATTTTATTTTGCCTTCGTTGGATTCTCTCGACGTTAGAAGCTGAAGCAGTGCCCCATAACTGAATTCCGTAGCACCATATTGGCTTCAAGAGCGACTTGTATAATAAAAGTTTGTAGTCTAGGCTGAGTGTTGAGTTTCTACCAATCAGCCAATATATCTGAGTTAGTTTAAGTTTCATTTGTACTAGCTTTGAGTCAATATGGTGTTTCCATGTAAGTCGTCGATCAAGGTGTATACCAAGGTATTTTACATGTGAATGCTGAGGAACAACTTGATTGTTGATTCGAATTGGGGAACAAGTATCTCTTCGCAGGGTAAATGTTACCTGAACACACTTTTGCTCGTTTACCTTAATTCTCCATAATTTTAACCATAGTTCCAGTTTTGTTATATGTTCTTGTAGATATCGGGAAGCCTCATGAGGATTTTCGTGCATACTTAGGCAGGCTGTATCATCGGCAAACGTAGATGTATGGATAATGCTGCTCAAAGGCATATCACAAGTATAAATTAAATACAAAACTGGCCCCAGTATGCTCCCCTGTGGCACACCGGATGATATAGTTTCGGGCACACTCATGAATTCTCCTTCCACAACCGTGAACTTCCGGGAAGTAATGTAACTTTCTAATAAATTCACCAAATTTATTGGTAGATATGATTTTAATTTTAAAATTAGGCCTCCATGCCACACTTTATCAAATGCCTGCGAAACGTCAATAAAGAGTGCATAACAATACTTCTTTTCTTCAAATGTTCTTCTTATACATTGAACCAATCTATGCGTTTGTTCAATAGTGCTATGCTGACTTCTAAAACCAAACTGATGGTCTGGGATACACCCACTACCAATTAGAATTGGGGACAATTTTGACATGAGCAGTTTTTGAAAAGTTTTGACATTGTTGATAGCAGACTTATTGGCCTGTATGATTCTGCCTTGGTAAGATCTTTGCCCGGCTTTGGAATCATTTTAACTTTGGCAAGCTTCCAGCTGTGGGGATAATACTCTAGTCGTAAAATGGCATTAAAAATGAATAACATGATTCTAATTGCAATACGAGACAATTTTATTAGCATTTGGTTACTAATTCCATCAATACCAGGTGCTTTCTTCGGGTTGAGTTCAGCAATTAGATTTTGTACATCACACATTTTAAATTTTATGGGTCGAGGGGGTAGCGCAACTACACTCGGGAAATCAACAACACCAGTACATGTGTTTGGGGTAAATACGGATTTCAAATGCTTTGCAAACAAGTTACCTTTTTCAATATCACTCCTGGCCCAAACTCCGGTAGAAGTGCGCAGAGGGGGTTTAAACTCAACGGGTGTTTTAATTCTTTTCGCAGCGCGCCACAAAGAATAATTAGATGCTGGTGTGACATCGAGATTTTCCAGATAGTTTTTAAGAGATGCAGTTTTTTCATATGCAAGCAGTTCTTGGAGTCTTTTAGTGCACACTTTTAATATAATTTTATTTTGGGGTGATCTGTGCTGTTGCCATTCTCTTCTAGCTCTTCTCTTTGCACATACGAGATGTTCAATATCTGTAGAATATATTCTGTTAAACCCAGTCTGCGGATAGGAGGAAGTGGCATGTTCAGCTGCCTGCTTAATATTTTCGTTAAGATTAGCAATATTAGATTCAATATCGTCATGAGTTCTTAGCTTAATGTTTTCAGTGCAATGACTACTAAGATATTTTTTGAATCGCAGCCAATTAACACGACTGACCATTTTCACATATGGGTGAGGTAGAGCACTTCTCAGTGGGCTACAGATTGTAACGATCGTGGGAGAGTGATCGGACGATAGATCTAGGGAAGCTTCGACGTGAATTAATTCCCTAGAAATATTTTTCATGACGCCAAAATCTATAATATCCGGAATTTTATGTATGTCAGTAGGCCAGTAAGTGGGCTCCCCACTCGAAATGACGTCCAAGCCCATTTTTGCAATTGTGTTGAACAACGATCGTCCTCTAGGTGTGATAAGACGCGAACCCCAGAAAGTATGTTTTGCATTATAGTCTCCAGCTGCTACGAAACAAGGGCCAAGAGATTTGTAGAAATCCTCGTATTGATCCTCAGTAATTGCGAATCTAGGAGGGGAGTAAATTGATGATATGACAAAATTTGGGCAAAAATTTTCGATACAAATATTGGTTGCTTGTAGTTGTTCTTCACAAATGTTGTCAAGAATATAATGCTTGAGTCTTGACTTTATTAAAATTGCTGATCCCCTCCAAGCTCTTTCTATTGGGTCCTTTGAATCATATAAAATGTAGCCATTAATTTTGAATGGACTTCTTGAAGTCAAATGAGTCTCAGAAACCAACATTATATCAATATTTTTTTTCGTGAGGAAGTGCTCAAGTTAATTTTTATGCTGGCGAATGCCGTTTGCGTTCCAGAAACATATTTTTAACGTGTTCATGGCTTGTTAACTAATGCTTGAAGCAGTGTAGACTGCATTCGTAGCATTTCTTGCATCATGCTAGTCATATTTGTTGTAAAATTATTTATAGTCAGCACTAGATTCTCAATAGTAGCTTCAAGGCGACTAAAATTAAAGCTTGAGTTTGCATTCGTTGAATTATTTTGAGGCGGAATATTTTGTGTGGGAATATAACTAGTCTTAGCTGCGTCGGCATACGATACACGTGAAGTGACAGGTTGGCTCATTCGAGTAAAAGTGGCGGAGTAAACGTTTGCTGTTTGTGCTGGAGCTAATTTAGGTTTTTGCCCCATAGTCTGTTTAACGAAAGAATAGACAGGACATCCTCTGTAGTTAGCGGTGTGATTACCTCCACAATTACTACATTTTTTTTCTGCTAGATCTTTAGGTTTAGTACAACCAGCAGTACCGTGCAATTCACCGCAGATAACACAAACTGAAGGTAACTTGCAGTAAGTTTTTGTGTGGCCATATTCTTGACAATTATGGCACTGTACGGGTCCAGAACGCTTGTGTGGTTCTTCAACTGTTATTTTTCGATATAAGAGATATTTCAAATTATAAATTGGATGAGTCTCGCTTTTTTACAATTTTATATCGTTTGGCTCAAGTTCGACGCGAAATAGAGGTTGAGGAATCTTCTCCCTATTTATTATGTTAGATACATTTTTTACCTTAAATCCCTGGAGGACGAGTGCATCTTTTATTTCTTCGGGAGCAACATAGGAATCGATGCCCTTCAATACGATCTGCAGGCCTTTACCACTTTTAAGCTGATATGTGTAGAAACTTTTCTTACTTTTTTCAAATTCAGTAATCAGTTTGCGAAAATCTTTTTCTTCATAAATTTGAATTTTGGTTTCATCAATGTTACCACGTTTTATTGGAACGATGTGAAATTTATTCTCACCAATGACTGAAATTAAATTTTTTATAATAGCGTTTGAATTTTTTTCTCTCAAATAGATTGGAGGCGGCTTGGATGTTTTGTTCGTAGATACATCGGGTTCGTTGTTGTCAACTTGTAATATTTGAAAACGATTTTGGCGGTTAATAGAGGATGCGCTGTTATCCCTAGACATTTTTGGAGCAGATGAAATTTTCGAAGACTTTGGGCTTCGTCCGCGCTTTACCACTGTAATATACCTGTCCATTCCCACTTGGACCTTGGGTTTTGGGCTGCTCTTAACTTCAGTAAAAACTTGGTTAAGTGATGACCACGAGCCCGAGGCGGATGATATCGCTGAGTTAAATGTAGAAGTACTAGGCAACGGTAATGTTAACGAATCACTAGTTGGCATTGGACAAAGCGAAGTTGATCGCTGACGAAAAAGTGGCCTCGCCGTTAAAAAAAGTCTACTATCAAATTTCTTATTTAATTTATTATCATTAAGAGCTTCAGAGCTCTCAGTAAGTCTATCATTAGATTTTTTATTTTTATTATTTTCATTAAGAGCTTCAGAACTCACAGTAAAATAGGCATTTCTGCCATTAGAACTCACTTCACAGTTATTTGTTTTTGAGGTACTCATATAGAGTATTCCTCAAGGGCACTTTTGTTTGTTTGTTTGTTTTTTTATTACGGTTTTTTTTGTTTTTGTTAATTATGACTATGTAAAAAATATTAGCAATGCAAATAATAACAATATGTATTCCGAATATTTGTTCGTACAATTTTTTTTGTTTAGTATGAAATAAAAACTCCGCTAAATTGCCTGTTCACTATGAATGTACAACGAGAACTGACAATTTTATGAAATTACTCGTATTGTTTATATATGATGTCTGCCATGTGGCCGCCATGGCTGGCGCGTGAATGGCAAAATCTGGAACACAAATTTTTTACAACATTTTGCATCATTTGCGGTGTTCAATTTCTTGTGCTTTATTGACGTAGACAATTGCGTTAACATAACCCCAAAGAAAATAATCCAATGGGGATAAATCACGCGATATTGGTGGCCAATTAATTAAGCCATTAGGTGAAATTATTTTTCCATCAAAAGTTTCTTTGAGTAAATCAATTGTAGCGCCCTCTGAGGTACGACAAAATTTCGAATCATGGCACCATTGATAATAACATTCTGTGGATGTAATGATGTTCCTACAAAAGCTTGTGGATTTTCCTCCTTCCAAATGCGAATTCTGCTTATTTACGTACCCACTCAACCAGAAATGGGCTTAATCGGAAAATAAAAGTTTAAATGAAAATTATAAATCAATATCAATTTGTGCTTCGGCCAATTCGCGCGCCTTGCTCTGATGTAAGTGGATTTATAATAAAACTTTAAATCAAACTAAATAAAAAGCAACTATCAGCTGTTAAATGGATACTAAAATAAAGCAGTGATGCCAACTCAAAGTTGTGACACTTTATTTGTTGTGTTTAATTTAGTGTTAATCTAAACCATTTTGATGTTTCATTATTTATTATCCTAATAAATTGTTATTTTCATTGGAACCATGTCTTTTTAGTTTATTTAAGAATTTTTGTATGCACAAGTGTTTGTATTCCATACACGCGCTTGCCGTCAGAGAGGTGAGTGACATATGTATGTAATTTTATATATTTTGGTTGTCATAGCAATAAATTTCTTATGTAAAAAACAAACACTTAAAATACTATTTGTTTGTGGATGCTTGGTATTTTTTTTAAATATTAGTTAATATTTTTATGATCGTGTACACACCCTTGCAATTAAAGTATCGCGGCAACGTTAGTACTTTTTGCTTCACTCCGTTAAACAGCAACAACGCCTTGTTTTAGAAAACTGAGCTTTTAAATATAGCACGCTTTAATATACATACATAGGTCTATATCGGGGGACGCAGAGTAGCACGTGTAAAGTAAAAAGGGTATTACTACTTTTGATGGAATTCGTATTGTTACATAATTTTAGAAACGAATGTTAATTGAAAATAACTAACTACTAACTTAAGGCTCGATTATAGATGTAAAGCGAACTTTACTTGCATTGTCAGCTGCCAAATTTTATTACGTATGACAACTGGCAACAATGACTGAGTACACATTTGGCATGTCTTGTGTTGTCATTTTCAAATGTGTGCAATGCTGTTCACGCAAATTCTGTTGTATCATTGTGACAGGAAAATGTTCCATCCCTAAATACTGGCAATATGGCAACATCGTCTACATCAATAATTAATTCTGATATACTGACATTTAGTGTCATTTGTTTTAGCAATTATGAGACTTGGTTTTTCGTATTGTTCGTTAATTAAAATTTATACAAATGGATAATCGCAAAATTATTCAATTGGCTAGTGCCACTGTATGTTTGGCAATAACAAGAAAAAATTAAAAATTAATTTAGTACTCTCTATTACACTGTGCTACACCAAAATTATTCAAGGGCTCTCATGTACTAATTCTGTTTTCTTGGAGTCCATACGGGACGAAAATACTTTTGAAGAAAATAAAAAACATGTTGATTATTTTGTTCTTTTATAAACTTTGTTATTTGTTGAGCTTCTTATTTGCTTAAATGAAAGTTTATAACATAATAACTCTAGTTGTTTTAAGAAACTTTTTGTAAAGGTTCCCTGATGATCTGCATTAGAAATAGTGAAATGCACATATGATCCAGCTAAACCCAGCAATAATCAATTTAAATGTATTTTTAATAAAAATATATTTTACCAATAAAAAACACTACTGAAAATATCTTTGTTTTTTTTCTTGGTCACTTCGTAAAGTGATTTTATAATGGTAAATATAGAGAAAAACGGGTTTTTAGAGTTTTATAAGAAAAAAGTTATATCTTATTTTTTCCAAAGGGTTTCTATTAATTTTTCTTTTGTTAAAAGAATCTGATAGTATATTTCCAACCAGACATAGTTTTTGTAAATCGGTTAATAAATAGCTAAGTTGTAGTGGTTGTGAAACATAGAAGGTAATACTCTTTCAATTTGAAATTCTAAAAACCCCACTTTTCCCTTTGCGAATTGAACTAAAAAAACAAAAAATATTTTCATACTCTATGGACTCCAACAAAACAAAATTGGCACATGGGAACGCATGATTAACTTTTTTCTCAACTTGTGTATCACAGTGTTAATTTCGAAAAACCTCTCTCAAATTTTTTTGAAAAAGTAGCAACGCTGACATTGCAAAAGAAAATATAGCAAATATTGACAGTAATGAAGTGTCAAAATAGGTAAGAAAACGTAATTTAAAAAAGGAAAGTTATGAAAAAGCGAATAATTGAAAATCAAATGAAGTGATAATTTTGCAGCGTTATGGTTTGATGAGGAAAACGACAATGCAGAACGAGTTTTAAAACATGTCTTAGGAGATAGGTCCGATATACTCTCTTTAAATGACCACTTAATAATATGTTCTCAAGTAGATATTGCTTTATTTTACCTGTGTACAAAACTTCCGTTTGAATAAGGAAACGTCTCTTTATGTGTGTTATAAACGCTATTCAACCTAAATTAAAAGTTTCAAGAAGATCTATAGCAATTCCAACCATTATAAAACTAGATGCGAAAGGCAAATGCGCAAAAGCATAAGAGAGTACCATTCGTTTGATTTCGTAAAACTTTTCTTTCGCATCGTAATAGAGAGTAATACTCTAAGGCTTTACATGCGCATTACCAAAGGATTCTATTGTACTATGTATTGCAGTTTACGGAAGCAGAATTCAAGTTGGTTTCGTGCGCATGAAGGAAGACAACTTTGGCTTTCTTGTAACCATTTTAACGCCATACACACATGCATTTGGCAACTTTCCTTGTAGTTGTTGTAGCAGGTTGCCTAAAAATACTATAAACCCCTGACGATTTCATATGTATAAAATGTATGGCAGATTAAAGTGATAGGTATTGTGCAGAGGGGAACTTGGTCAAAATTTTTATCTCACTACTTTTAATGACCGACATTTTAGGCCTTTTTTTAAATGAATGTTTTTGTGAGGATCTGACTTCTTTTTGACAAAATTTTCTATAAGAACACTTTTAAATTTGAAATTTCTAGTAAATTTATTTCTATTCATGATCAGTGGGCCAGTTGATAAAGGCATAGTTGAGAGACCCAAATGGGTAAATTGTGATTAAAAAAGGCATAATTAAAAATAGGGTTGGAGTATTATGGCCGTTGAATTGTAACCTTAAAAATGCACTATTGTGTCATTACAAAGGGCCGCTAGTGTGTACGAAATTTGATAAGAGTCGTCTGGAAAGAAACATGTAAAAAATAGCGTAAATTTTAGTAAGTGTGTCCCCGTCTACTTTTCTAAATATATTTACATATTAAAGTCTGCTTAGCCGAAATACATTAATAAAAAAGATATGCCCAATGT
The DNA here is from genome assembly GCA_905220375.1 of Tachina fera. NCBI lineage: Eukaryota > Metazoa > Arthropoda > Insecta > Diptera > Tachinidae > Tachina > Tachina fera. The sequence continues at coordinate 60,292,281 of LR999965.1, read as the reverse complement.
GCATATATATATATATATATATATATATATATATATATATATATATATAAGCTCACATAGTTCCTACAAGGAGAATAGGGCCCAATGTGCATGCAAAGTTTTAATAAGATAGCTTGTGCTTTAATTTTTGGATTTTCCAATTGAGTAACTCAATTTTGTCGACAAAATATCAGCTCCCTGCCTGGACACGCCCACTCTTCTAAAAAAAGAGAAATACACTTTTGTAAAATATAAGTACAGGACCATTTATAACACCTTTCAAGACATGAGAGATTTTTCAAATGCTTTATTACAGCGAAATATTCTAAAACAAACGCCAAACAACACTGTTGGCAAGACAAACAACTGAAACAAATGTCTTGCAACACTGTTGTTTACCGTTTGTTTTAGAATATTTCGCTGTAGTAAAGCATTTGAAAAATCTCTCATGTCTTGAAATGAAATAATAAATGGTCTTGTACAGGACTTTAGTGTGCAACCCTGTCTTGCACGAACTTGTCGGTTCGAATCTCAAAAAATTTCTGCTTAAAAATAAGTTATAATTGCATTTGTAATAATAAACAAGTAAGAGTGCTATATTCGGCTGTGCCGAATCTTATATACCCTTTACCAAAGTGCGTTTATGTAGTATAGAGATACATACATAAGCACGGAGATATGTAGGTACACATTAATTTTGTTAAAAAATTCATACTTTTTGTGCAATTTTTAGGTTTTAGGCATTATGTTTAATTTGGTGCTTTTTTTTTGCGATTTTTTTTCATACAGGCAATTTATTTGATTTTGGCGATTTTTTCGGTTTTTTGCGTTTTTTTTTAATTTTAGCGATTTTTTTCGTTCTGGCGATTTTCTTGATTTTGACGATTTTTTTCATTTAGGCACTTTTTTTATTTTTTGGCGATTTTTTTCATATAGGCAATTTGTTTTTTGTTATGGCGATTTTTTTCGGTTTTTGGCGTTTTTATTTCTTTTAGGCAATTGTTTAGTTTTGACACTTTTTGCTCATTTTGGCGATTTTTTCGGTTTTTGGCGTTTTTTTAATTTTTGGCTATTTTTTTCATTAGGCAATTTTTTTTTTGTTTTGGCGACTTTTTTTCAGTGTTTGGCGTTTTTTTAATTTTGGCGATTTTTTTTTCATTTAGGCAATTTTTTTTAATTTTTTGCGATTTTTGTTCATATAAGCATTTATTTTTGTTTCGGCGATTTTTGCGGATTTGTGTCATTGTGGGAATTTTATTTTGTTTTGACACTTTTTCTCGTTTTGGCGATTTTTTTTCGTTCTGGCGTTTTTTTTTTGATTTTGCCGATTTATTTTCATATAAGCGATTTTTTTAATATATGGCGATTTTTTTCATATAGGCAATTTTTTTGTGTTTTGGCGATTTTTTTCGGTTTTTGGCGTTTTTTTTAATTTTGGCGATTTATTTTCGTTTTGGCGATTTTTTTGATTTCGGCGATTTGTTTTAATTTAGGCGATTTTTCCATTTTTGGCGATTTTTGTTCATATAAGCATTTTTTTTTGTTTTGGCGATTTTTGCGAATTTTTTTCATTGTGGGAATTTTTTTTGTTTTGACACTTTTTTCTCGTTTTGGCAATTTTTTTTCTTTTTTTTTAATTTTGGCGATTTTTTTTTTCGTTTTGGCATTTCTTTTGATTTTGCCGATTTTTTTTCATATAAGCGATTTATTTAATTTTTGCCGATTTTTTTTCACATAAGCAATTTTTTTTTTGTTTCAGCAATTTTTTGCAGTGTTTGGCGTTTTTTTTTTAATTTTGGCGCTTTATTTTCGTTTTGGGATTTTTTTTTCATTTAGGCGATTTTTTTTAATTTTTGGGCGATTTGTGTTCATATAAGCATTTGATTTGGCGATTTTTGCGGTTTTTGGCGTTTTTTTCTCATTGTGGAAATTTATTTTTAGTTTTGACACGTTTTTCTCGTTTTGGCAATTTTTTTCGGTTTTTGGCGTTTTTTTTAATTTTAGCGTTTTTTTCTTTCATTTTGGCGATTTTTTTCGTTTTGGCGATTTTTTTTTAAATTTATGGCGATTTTATAATTTTTGGATTTTTTAGTTTTACCGTTTTTGAAAATTTGAACAGTTTAGCTCTTACGGTTTCCAAGATATAGCAATTTGTTAAAATTACATAGTCAAAATTGCATTAACTGATGGACCACCCTTTAATTTAAATTTTTTAAATTTTAGTGTTAATTGTTGTAGCATATATAAAAATACACTAATTTTACAAATTTCAAGTGTCAATATGCATATGTACATACATAATACAATTGTATGTATATTACATGGGATTTTAAAAGTTTTCGTCACTCATTTTGGAACACCCTTTAATTTTTAACTTTCATATATATTCATTGTTGTAGCGACTAAAGTTCTACATACTCTGTCCAAATTTCAGACCCGTAGCTCTTACCGTTCCTGAGAAAATAGCCTTCTTCCTAAAACATGAAATATGTTTAATTATTAGGAAAAAAGTGAAAGTTTTCCAACCCTGGAAACGTTTTTTAATTCGTTAAGTTTTTAAAATTTTTTTTTAATTATAAATACCAATTTTATTCATACCGAAGTATAAAATAAGTTAATTTAATAACAAAGTAATAAAAACTTGTTTTCGGTAGTTATTTTCTATGGGTAAATTGAGTTTGAGTTTTCCAGCTCTGAAACCGTCTGCTCGATTTTGCTGATTTTCAATAGCAAAATTTTTCGTAAAATTTCTGATACACCAGTCCAAGAACGAAGTCGCTAGCTTTTCTGGGAGCTTGGGAAAACCGACTTCACGTACAGACAGACGGACAGACGGACATCGCTTGTTCGTCTTCCCTATGCATAAGGATCCAGAATATATATACTTTATGTGTCGCTTATTAATATTGTAGAAATTACAAACGGAATGACAAACCTATATATACCCTTTTACCATTTTTGGTAAAGTGTATAAAAAAAATTATAAGTTTTCATTTTTACCTATAAGATAGTTCAGTGACAAGTTACAAGGTGCATACAAAGTAGCAATTAACCCCATCCTAGGTCCATGTAAAACTGACTGGTCCGCTTCAAAAAAAGTGTTAGAATTACGACTAGTCCCTATCACTTGGGGACCGGTCACGTGACTAGTATTGTGTCAGTTCAATTTCCTTCACGATAGTAATACACTACAATATCAAATACACTACATTTTTCAATTTTTTTTTACCAATTTTAAAAACCGGATTCAAGTTTTTTTACCTGTCTTTTTCTTCACTTCTGCGCATTCTGTGATGAAGTTGTAGTGGCCTTCGAAAAGAGCTAGTTGTTCTGTTCTACTACATATTTGTCAGTATATTTACAATTAACTTTGGTGTTATTTGTTCATTAATAATTTTCATATGCAACTTATCTTACAAAGCGATACAAACTTTAGAAGTTTGAATAATTATAATTAAAATTAACAAAAGTTGATTCATTTATTTTTTCATTTCAATAATTATCCAATAAAAATAGAAAACAAAAATTCAGCCAATATAGTGTTTAAACATAACACTTAATTTTCTGTTCAAGTTTTTTTTTCAACAGCCAAACGACAAGTGTTTTTACTTTTATTTTCAATTTAAATTTCAGTTGTTTTTCTGAATCTTTTCCTCCATTTCAATACGTTTCAACGTTTTTTAAAGTAATATACACGGGTCTAACAACAGTCCGCACGTGACAAGGCATTTATTTAGACATAAAAATCTATTCGAAGCAGAAATACGTCATAAAATAAAATAAATATAAGCAGAAGTCAAAAAACAATGTAAAACCTTAAAAAAAGTTTGTTGAATAAAAAATAAAACACATTATTGACTTTTTGTGGCTAGAAAAGAAAGGAAGAGTATTTTTTTCTTTGTACTCGTAAATAAGTTACTTAACTTGGCTTCAAATTACATACAGTCGCTTCAAAAAAATAATGATCACTTATTCATTTTTCAAAAAATTAAAATATATATTCCTTATAAAGGCTCTAAAGCTTATTTAGCGTACTGTAGAATTTTAAGAACACTAATATACGAGTTTTTTATTAAACTTTTTATCAAAGCCATATTTAATTACTGAGCACTAATTTTTTGGAGTGACTGTACGTGCGTACGTGCGTATGCAAAGCATGCATACATGTATATGTATGTATGCATGTACATTAGAGTGGCCGTGTTTTCTTTTTTTATTTATAAGTTGTGATTTAGGGGGTGCATCCGCCCCTCAAAGTTTTTAAAATTTATTATTATAATTATTGTAATTTAAATTTTTGCATATGACTATCTATTAAAAAAAAACATTTTACAAGAATACGATATATGGCAATGTTTTAGCTCTTTAGTCGACAACATTAGTCTCAAAGAAAGTTTTTTGCTAAAATTAGTATTTTAGGAAATAATAAAGAAAATAACCAACAAATACCAAAATTGCATTTATACTGAAATCATTTTACTAAGTCCCTGTCCAGACTTGCAATTTTTGTTTGTTGCAGCAATTATTGAGTTTATTGGTGAGAGGGGTGAGAAGATTGGGAAGGGGTACTCAGTTTCATGTGCTCGGCAATTCTCTTTTGATTTGAAATTCATAATTGTTTATATCAAGTTGTTAGTCGTATTTGACGTTTTTTATTTGTTTTATTTATTCAGTAGTGTGAAAAATAAAAAATATAACAAAAAATAAATAGAATTGTTAATTTTCCAGGGAAATTCGTAAAATAACGTATACATACCCAGCAAAAAATTAGACATTACCACCTGAACTACTTGCCATATAATGACGACTTAAGCCGAAGGTCCACACCATCCGTTCAATGCGTAGTTGCGTTTTATGCATGTGTCAAAAAAGTAGAATCAAAGTAATTTTATGTGGCAAGTTACAGAACAAAACGCAAAGAACGTATAGACGCATAGGACGGATAAAGTAGATCTACTTTCTACTTTTGTATCCGTCTCATGCACCATGAAAAAACGTCAGCTGTTTTTGAAAGCGAAAGATGGCAAATTATATTATATTTTCAATGATATCGATAAAAACGTTAGTGTGGTGGATTTAAATTTTAAGTTTTTTTGTTATAAAAAAGTTTATAATAAATGAAAAATATTTTGTAATAAAGATTATAACTATTTTCAAGAATAAAATATATTAAAATCAGTTTTTAACATAAATATTTCAAAAACAAAATTTGCATTCTAGTTATCGATTGCTTTTGTGTACTGAGTGTCATCTCTGTTGTGTTTATTATTATTTAAGCAAGTGCAATGGAGGAGAAGCTAATTGAAGCTGTGAAAAATCACGAAATTTTGTATCACAACAAAAATATTTGGCGCATAAAACGTATTGCATGTAACTTGAACTTATAATCGAAGAGAACGTACAGAAACGCATACAACGCATATGCATAGAACGGATGGTATGGACCTTCAGCTTTACTTTTTTTATCCGCAAATTGAAGTACTGACTTACAAATCACATTACGTAAAATTAAAAAAAAATATGAAGCAGAAGCTGAACATATTCCTTGAGTTTTAAAAGATGACGTGAAAATATTGCCAAAATATGTACATACATATGTATGTATGTAGTTACTTTAAATAAACTATATATATGTATATGCATGTGTGTATTTCTAAATACTTTTTTATTTTAAACTAAAATATACATTTTGGAAAATTATTAAGGGGTTTCAAGGGAATGTTCAAAAACTATGCAATTGTGCATTTTTACACTCACGTAAATAAAATATCAAAAATTGTATAGACATTTATTTTTACAAATCTGTTAAGTTTGCCCAATAATTTTGACTCGTAAACTTAAGCTGTGCAATTGTTCATTTTGTAAACAACAACTTCTTGTTTTTTTGGCTTTCTTTAGGCACTTTTAGACACACCAACACACTTTTTGTTTTTTATAGAAATATATAAATATGTTTTTAAATTAAAAATTGATTTACATTTTTTTATTTTATTTTTTTAAATGCATTTTTTGACGTTTGTTTCAAATTTACATTAACTATTTGCCCAAAAGTTCAAAAGAGGCAATTTTTGGAGTTCTCATGAAAACCCTTATTATTTTAATTTGAAATTAATTTGCTGGTGGTTCAGCTTTGGCTATATGCATTTCATTGTTGCTATAAGAAGTACGTAGTTTCAAATAATTTTTTTAAATTTTCGGTTTTAATAAAAGTTCATCAATCAAAACAATTGAAAATTTTCTAAATATGTATTGTACTTATAAGTAACAATACAGGTACAGATACCAATAATAATTAAATAATTATTTATAGTTTTCTCAAAAATTTATTATTTGTTTAATCAAACTGTTTAAAGGCTTAATCAAGATCTTCTATTTAATCAAGCAACGGCATATTTAAAAAAAAGTATTTTTATACCCTTTACCAAAAAATGGTAAAAGGGTATATATAGGTTTGTCATTCCGTTTGTAATTTCTACAATATTAATAAGAGACATATAAAGTATATATATTCTGGATCCTTATGCATAGGGAAGACGAACAAGCGATGTCCGTCTGTCCGTCTGTCTGTACGTGAAGTCGGTTTTCCCAAGCTCCCAGAAGAGCTAGAGACTTCGTTCTTGGACTGGTGTGTCAGAAATTTTCCGAAAAATTTTGCTATTGAAAATCAGCAAAATCGAGCAGACGGTTTCAGAGCTGGAAAACTCATACTCAATATTCCCATAGAAAATAACTACCGAAAACAAGTTTTTATTACTTTTTTATTAAATTAACTTATTATTATAATTCGGATGAATAAAATTGGTATTTATAATTATAAAAAAAATTTTGAATTTAACATATTAAAAAAAAACGTTTCCAGGGTTGGACAACTTTAACTTTTTTCTAATAATTAAACATATTTCATGTTTTAGGAAGAAGGCTATTTTCTCAGGAACGGTAAGAGCTACGGGTCTGAAATTTGGACAGTGTATGTAGAGCTTTGGTCGCTACAACAACAAAAATATAAATGCTAAAAATTAAAGGGTGTTCCGAAATGAGCGACGAAAACTTTTAAAATCCCATGTAATATACATACAATTGTATTATGTATGTACATATGCATATTGACACTTGAAATTTGTAAAATTAGTGTATTTTTATATATGCTACAACAATTAACACTGAAATTAAAAAAAATTAAAGTAAAGGTTGGTCCATCAGTTAATGCAATTTTGACTATGTAATTTTAACAAATTGCTATATCTTGGAAACCGTAAAAGCTAAACTGTTCAAATTTTCAAAAACGGTAAAACTAAAAAATCCAAAAATTATAAAATCGCCAAAAATTTAAAAAAAATCTCCAAAACGACAAAAAATCGCCAAAATTAAAAAAAACGCTAAAATTAAAAAAAACGCTAAAAACCGAAAAAAATCGCCAAAACGAGAAAAACGTGAAACTAAAAATAAATTTCCACAATTACAAAAAACGCCAAAAACCGCAAAAATCGCCAAAACAAAAAAAAATGATTATATGAACAAAAATCGCCAAAAATTAAAAAAAAAATCGCCTACATGAAAAAAAATCGCCAAAATAAAAAAAATCGCCAAAACGAAAATAAAACGCCAAAATGAAAAAAAACGCCAAACACTGAAAAAAATCGCAAAAAAAAATGCCTATGTGAAAAAAAAATCGCCAAAAATTAAAAAAATCGCTTATATGAAAAAAAATCGACAAAATCAAAAGAAATGCCAAAACGAAAAAAAAATCGCCAAAATTAAAAAAACCGAAAAAATCGCCAAAACGAGAAAAAAGTGTCAAAACAAAAAAAATTCCCACAATGAAAAAATCCGCAAAAATCGCCAAAACAAAAAAAAATTCTTATATGAACAAAAATCGCCAAAAACTAACAAAAATCGCTTATATGAAAAAAAATCGTCAAAATCAAAAAAATCGCCAAAACGAAATAAAATCGCAAAAAACCAAAAAAAATCGCCAAAACGAGAAAAAAGTGTCAAAACAAAAAGAAATCCGACAGTGACATAAATCCGCAAAAATCGAAAAAAAATGTTCATATAAACAAAAATCGCAAAAAAATTTAAAAAAATCGCCAAAATCAAAAAAATCGCCAAAGCGAAAATAAATCGCCAAAATTAAAAAAAAACGCCAAAAAACATAAAAAAAAACTCGCCAAAAAAAAAAAAAATTAACTATATGAAAAAAATCGCTAAAAATTAAGAAATCGCTTGAATGAAAAAAAAAATCGTCAAAATTCAAAAAATTTCCACCAAAACGAAAAAAATCGCCACAGTAAAAAAAATCGCTTAAATGAAAAAAAAATCGTCAAAATAAAAAAAATCCACCCAAACGAAAAAAATCGGCAAAATAAAAAAATCGACAAAACGAAAATAAATCGCCAAAATTAAGAAAAACTCCAAAAACCGAAAAAAAACGCCAAAACAAAAAAAAATTCTATATGAAAAAATTGCCAAATATTAAAAAAATCGCTTAAATGAAAAAAATCGTCAAAATCAAAAAATTCCGCCAAAACGAATAAAAATCGCCAAAATTAAAAAAACGCCAAAAACCGAAAAAATCGCCAAAACGAGAAAAAAGTGTCAAAACTAAAAAAATTGCATAAAAGAAATAAAAACACCAAACACCGAAAAAATCGCCAAAACGAGAAAAAAGTGTCAAAACTAAAAAAATTGCATAAAAGAAATAAAAACACCAAACACCGAAAAAATCGCCAAAAAAATAAAAAAATTGCCTAAATGAAAAAAATTGTCAAAATCAAAAAATTGCCAGCAGGAAAAAAGTCACCAAAATTAAAAAACGCCAAAAACCTAAAAAAAATTCCAAGGCCAAAAAAAAAAATGCCTATATGAAAAAAAATCGCCAAAACTAAAAAAATCAGCAAAACAAAATAAATCGCCAAAATTTAAAAACCACCAAATTAAACATAATGCCAAAAACCTAAAAATTGCACTAGAGAAAAAAGTATAAATTTTTTCACAAAATTAATATCTATGTACCTGCATATCTCTGTGCTTATGTATGTATCTTTATACTACATAAACGCACTTTGGTAAAGGGTATATAAGATTCGGCACAGCCGAATATAGCACTCTTACTTGTTTTTCAACCAAAAAAGTAGTTTCATCAAGAAAAAAACAACTATTTCGCACAACGAATAATAAGTTCCTACAGTAAACAACATAACTACTTCTCAAGAATCTCATGCCTTTTTAAAATCATTAAGGAATAGCTTCCACCAAAAATGCTTAATTCCAAACTCGATTACCATTTCGAAATTTTTTGCTGGGTACATACATACATACATATGTATTAATAGGAAAACACAATAAAAAATGACTGAAATTTAAAATGTTTTCCTTTTCACTTGTTAAGTTTTTCTTTTGGAGTTAAATAGCAGAAAATTGTTGTCAAAGCATTGCACGAGTTGCACACTAAAACACACACATGCCTCCACTAACCCTCTTCATTGATTCATTTAAAGTTCCTGCATAGAGGAGCGCAGCCAGATGATAGTATTGGTGCCTTAACTGGGAATTACAACTTTCACTTAGCGAGTTATTTTTGTGTGGAAATAGGGATTTGAGAATTATGATAAAATGTAAAAATTTTGTATTATTATTTCTATTATTATTGGATTTATAAAGGCTTAATAAGAAAAATTTTTTATGAACATTTTTTGTAAAACCCTAAATAGTATTTATAAATAAGCCTGTTATTATTTAATTAGTATATTGTAAGTAAATATATCAAAACCTAGCTTTCCTCAATAAAGATTTTCCCATTCAGTTGTCGGCAGTATTATTTAGTTAATAAACTAAAGTTTGATTTACTATGTTCAGAGTTGTGAAGGAAGTGACGTACGCTACTAACTTTCAAATGCCAAAGTTCTAAATTTTTGGTGAAGTGAAATTAATTGCGAACTGTTTTTGTTTTAATTGTCTTTTTTCTAAAGTTTGTTGTGCATTTTTTTGAATATCTTTTTTACTTGAAGTACTAAAAACATTTTTTCAAATAAAATAACACAAAATCAGTTGAAGCTTTTCGGAAGTTTATGTTAGGCTTATGCAAGGATCGTACGAAATGTAGCAGTTTGGCATCAATAACTTAAGATCGACAAAAATTTAGTTAGTCTGTTATTCATGAAAACCGCAAGACTCGTCGAACTTATGTACACAGAAAAAAATATCATCAAAATGCAACCAGCAAAACAAATTGTTAATAGTTAATATATATATATTATATATATATATTTAGTTAATATATATTTAGTTAATATAAAAAATTAAGTTGTTGATATGACAAAAACAGAAAATTTTTTCAATAAACTGAACAAACCAAATTTTATGTTATACATGGCGCAAAAACTCAAAAAATTCTTTGTTGATATAACAAATTAAAATTTTTCTAGTCAATCAAATTACTCAACAAAATTATTTGTTAAATTATATCATAACGGAATACGCACATGTAGGAGAAACAGAAGAACTCGCATTTTGTGTGTATTCATTATTTGCTTATCTAATAACGATTTGCTCTTTAGCTGAGTGGTAAGTACATTAGCCTATTAATCAAGAGATTGCCGGTTCGACTCATCCAAATATCTTTAAAATTTAACAAAAACCAAAATTCTGAAAATAATATAAAAAATACAAACAAAGAAACAACACATAAGAATTTGAAAAACAAATTCATTAAAAATTTTATTTTTCTGTTAACAACTCAATTGTTAATAACACAATAATTTTAATTGGAAATAATTGAGTTGATTTTGTTTTCTTATCTTACAAATGTGTGTTTGTATTTACAAAAATCGTTGTAGGTAGGTGCCTATTTAAATAATATTTTAATTGTATTCACAAATAAATTATTTGTATTTACAAATCTTTTTTTTCTGTGTACATACATATATGTATTTAAATATCATATTTCAATAAAGAGTTATAAATATATTTCCTCATTGTCGAAAGTCTTCAAAATAAAGAAACATTGGTTTCTGATGATAAAAAAATAGAATAGCATCTTTACCTGCAACGCACAGTAGAGACCTTCAATAAATATCAGATTTTAAACCCACTGATTAATATTATTTAAAAATTTACCAACGATAATCGCTAACTTTCTCCGCCTTTTAGCATATAATAATCCCGTTGAACACAAGGGTGCGTGACAAAAACCTTAAGGCTCAAGTTTTCAGGAAAATTATAGACAAATGCAAATTCATACCAGGTGATCTTGTTTCAGCCGATAATGAAATGATTTGTAAATACAATTAATTTTTTTGTTATATCAATTAAATAATTAATTAATTTTGAACCTACAAAGATTTTTGTAAATACAATTAACAAAATTGTAAGTTAAAGGGAAATCTGAAAAATATTTTCAATTAATTATATCAACAAGTAGTTTGTTAAAATTTATTTATTTGTTCAACATTTATTTTTGTTAGATTTCAAAGTTTTTTTTAATTAAAGCTGTTGTTATATTAACAATGTTAATTTGCTAAATTTATGCACAAATTTGGATTATCATTATTGTTACACTAAAGATTTTATTTTTATACACAATCACAATCCTCGGAACGATTTTTTGTTTGTCTGCGATAAACACTGACGTTTAGTGTTGGGGTTGAACCGGCAACCTCAGGAATAATAAACTGTCTTGCTTACCTATCAGCTAAAGACCAACACTTTATTAGATACACAAAAAATCAATACACACAAAACATGATTACTGGGTTTTTTTTACATGTGCGCACTTCGTTATTATATAATTTAACAAATAATTTTGTTGAGTAATTTAATTGACTACAAAAATTTAAATTTCTTATATTAACAATGATGATTGTTAATTTTTAAATTAAATGTTAACAATTTGTTTTGCTGATTGCATTTCGATGATATTTTTTTTTGTGTAATTTCACTGGCATCAAATCAAGCAAAACTTTCGGAAATATTTTCACAGCAGGAAATTTTACACTAATAAATACAGGGTATAGAACTTCGAATTAAAATAAAACACAAGAAAATCGTTTTAATGTCCATCAATTTGGCTTTATTGGAAGGATAATTTTATGCCATTAATGTTTAAATATGATTTCGGGCATGTGGCCGCCGCGGCTGGCTCGAATGAAGCCAATTCTACAGGTCCAATTTTCAACCACTTTTTCGAGCATATGGGGCCGGATGTTGGCAATAACGCCACGAATGTTGGCTTCCAAGTCCCCTAACTTTTCTGGTTTGTTGGCGTAGACGAGCGACTTCACATATCCCCAAAGAAAATAATCCAATGGTGTCAAATCACACGATCTTGGTGGCCAATTGACAGGTCCATTCCGCGAAATTATGCGCTCATCGAATGTTTCCTTCAATAAATCGATTGTGACGTGCGCTGTGTGGCATGTAGCGCCGTCTTGTTGGAACCACAACTCATCCACATTCATGCCATCCAAAATCTTCCATAAAGTTGATGGATAAAGCTCCAATTGCTGTGCACGGTGGCGAATCGATTCATTCGGGTCCTCTTCAACACTTTGCTCTACAGCGGCAATTGTTTCTTCGGTGCGCACTGTTCGACGTCTCTGCGGATGCGTATTATCACATAGAGTAAACGTAGTGCGAAAATGATCCATGGTTAACCGAATTAATTGCTCTGATGGACGATTATGTCGACCATAAAATGGACGGAGCTTGCGGTAAACTTCGCGAACTGAACCATTATTTTTGAAATAAATTTGCACGATTTGCAAGCGTTGTTCTTTTGTCAACCTGTTCATGATGAAATGGCAAACCAAACTAAATATTAATCACTTGACAGCTGACAAAATGGCAGCCAGTTCAAAAAGTGATGCCAACTTAAAGTTCTATACCTCAATAAAAAACACCCATTATAAATTTTTTTCCTGCAGCTCATATGTCATGAATTTGCTTTGCTATAGATAATACAGATCTGATAGCAGCGGAAAATATTATGGAAGATGATTTGATATATTACATGCCAAACATGAAACTGTTTGGTTGAAACATAGGATATGATTTTGCAGTATTTGTGCAAATATATTTGAAGTTATGGCGTAAATGACTGATGTGTCTAAGGTTTACGTGGGTACTCACAATGACGGATTTTTCGCACGATGGTCTTAACACTGCCTGAACTTTAGCGTTCACCACTGCCTCTATGTGCACCAATAAAGCAATCTGAGACCTGCGTGGTATGCATAGGGTAGTTATTCCTTACTATGGGCAAGTACCTTAAGTCATCTTTTACCGGACTGCATAATGGACTTGGGTAGGTGACTCTAGTACGGGGATTAACCAAGCAGTAGGAATTCTGCAAAATGCTAAAAATTCTCTGTAAGCCATCTATTAACACCGGTCCCATTGGCCACCATCAGGACCAGCAGCAAATCAAATACTAGACATCTAGGACGCTTCAGTGATAATGACAGCAAGTGCAACCCCTAGGTATACTCCTCTAAAATAAAATACACTGACAGTGATTCCTCACAGCACATATGCGTTCTCCGAAAAAAAACTTCACCAATCACCGGACGCATCATCAGCACTCATAGTTCGGAGCTTAAAGCAAATACCAATAGGGTATTACTTGCCATTATTAGTCACTTTGAACAGTGTTGTCATCCATTAGACCCTTAGAGTCATATCAGTTTCTAACCCACCGATGCCCACAGTAGATTAGGTTAAAATGAATTGCAATCAGTATTGACCCAATCCCTTTAAGATTAGTCTTATGCTTTTATAGCTCCTTAGAGTGATGATTTTTAAGTTCTATATCTCCTGCTATTACGCTAACAAAATTCCGAAGTGTTGACATTTTTGAACCTGGAATCTCTTTTGTGTTTTCACTATTTGGGTTTCACTTGGGAATTTAGGTCTATCTTCCAGTAGTAGAGTTCTGCCAATTTCTGATGTCTTGTTCTATAGCCCATTGTATTCGTTCATTTTTGGAAAGGTCGGACGTTTTATAGTGTGATGTTATTCAATAATGATTCCATCTTTTCCAGCTTATCTGCCTCCATATTATCTCAATGTCTCTACTAGTGATATAACGAATGTCAATTTTTGATATTCGCGAATACGAATATTTCAAACGATATTCGCGAATACGAACGCGAATACGAATATTTGGAACAATATCCGCAAATACGAATACGAATATTATATGCAATATGAAATTATAAAAAAATGTTATAATAAATTCAGTGAAGTGCGACTTTGACCCGCGCACGAAGGGTTCCGTATGGGCACGAGATATGTAATTCAATACGAACAATATAAACTATAGTTTTGTCATTTTTTTCGTTTTTGGGTTTTTTCGGTTTTAAGCGATTATTTTTAGTTTGGGGGTTTTTTGAATTTATTGGCGCTTTCTGAGTTTTGGCACTTTTTTCACCTTTTTGGAGATTTTTTTTTTTGGTTTTTGAAGTTTTTTTAATTTTGGCGATTTTTATTATTTTAGCGTTTTTTTCATATAGGTGATTTTTTTTAGTTTTGGCACTTTTTTTCGTTTTGAGGATTTTTTTCGTTTTTTGGCGTTTATTTTAAATTTTGGCGATTTTTTTTTAATTTTGGCGATTTTTTTTTCACATAAACAATTATTTTGGTTTTGGCGCATTTTTCGCGTTATTACGATTTTTTCGGTTTTTGGCGTTTTTTTCATATTGGCCATTTTTTTTCATTTAAACGATTTTTTCGAATTTGGCGATTTATTTTAGTGCTAGAATTTTTTTTAATTTTGTCGATTTTTTTCGATTTGGCGATTTTTTTTAAATTTTTGGAGATTTTTTTCAGGTTCTGGCGATTTTTTTTCGGTTTGGCGATTTTATAATATTCGGATTTTTTAGTTTTACCGTTTCTGAAAATTTCAAGAGTTTACCTCTTACGGTCTCCAAGATATAGCAATTTGTCAAATTTACATAGTCAAAATTGCATTAACTGATGGACCACCCTTTAATTAAAATTTTTTAATATTTTAATGTTTATTGTTGTAGTCTATATAAAAATACACTAATTTTACAAATTTCAAGTGTCAATATACATATGTACATACAATTGTATGTATATTACATGAGATTTTAACATTTTTCGTATCTCGTTTTGGAGCACCCTTTAATTTCTAATTCTCATGTATTTTTTGTTGTAGTGGCCAAGGTTCTACATACTCTGTCCAAATTTCAGGTCCGTAGCTCTTACCGTTCCTGAGAAAATACCGTGTGACGGACAGACGGCCAGACGGACAGCGTAGCGAAAACAATAGGGTTCCTTTTTTCACCTTTGGTGTACGGAACCCTAAAAAAGGACTTCACACTCTTGTTGGCATACTTTAAAGTTAATCAAAAGTACCCAAAATTTTAAGGATTGTCATTAAATAATATTTGAAAATGATACAAAGTACAAATTTCTTTAAAAAATTAATGTATTTGTACAAACTAAAATTTTTAGTCATTTATTTAAATTTCGTTTAGGATTTATGCATTTATTTATTTAATTTCTTTCGAAAAATATTCGTATTCGTATTCGCCTGAAAATGGCCGAATATTCGACAATTCGAATGTTCGTGCGTCACTAATCTAGCCCGTAGTAACACTAACAATCTACCGATAGGACCATTCCGAAAGGTTTTCTGTCGTCTTTTGAACTTTTAACTTAGGTAACTTCAAGGTAACCCTACACGCCTACCAGTCGCGTGACAAATCTAATTTCTTTAAAAAATATATGCACATTTCTTAATACGTAACTTCAGGAATTGGATAGTAGTACGTAAATGTGATGAGTAACGGGCTTAATGTAAAAACTTAAAATGCCGAATTGCCCAGACTGAGGTCAACGGACTTGCGCCTTCTTTTATTTCCAAGGGACACCAAGTTGTGTGCATACCTAACAAATGTTAATGTAAGTAATTTCACCAAATTAATAGTCATGAGCTATTAAACATTCGAATAAACTCGGTGCAAAGCAAATTTACACAATTGTTGATTATTAAAATTTGGACCATATCATCGCTTTGCAAAGCAATGTTAAGTAAAGTTGTATTCTAAAAAAATTATTATGTCTAATTTCTAAAGTAGGTCCTCACGTTTGTTAAGACTACTTTAAGTTGATATTTTCAAAATTTGTATTTTGCACCCCAAATATATTTATTAATATAGCACATATTCATTCATGTTACATTTGAAAATGGAGCTAGAATTGTTAGCTCTTAGCTTAGATTTACTATTTCTGTCATGTAATAGAAAACATCATCAAATTATCCAACTAATTCAAAATACATGGTAAAATCCATAAAAAAAAGTGTTAAAATAAATACAATTGTACAAATATCTTTAGTGATGTACATACAATCAAAACAAATCGAAAAGAGCTCGATATTCAAATACTCATTTCATTCGAATAAAAGAAATTGTGATAATTCTTCTTTGTTCCTCATATTTTTTTACGTATACTTCATAGAAATGTTTATCTGTTATCCTAACGTGTCAGAAAGTCATATTGTTGAAATTAGGTTGCTTTACTTCAAGAAAATAAAAATGTATTTAAAAAAATAAAAAAAAATTTGACTACCCGAATGAAATTGTATTCGATTTTGTACATCTTAAGCTGTGAAGTGGTTGTTGAACACGGTGGTGTTACCAGTACTTATTATTAAATAACAAAATAATTAAAGTTGTGTTTTGCATACAATTTCTTAACAAAGCAATATTAGCCTTAAAGTGCTTGTCAACTAATATGAACTTTAAAGCTAAAGTAAAATATTTTTTTCCATAAGGGTGTTAATCCTGATCCACTGTGTAATAGAGCCCATAACGGTAACAAGTATGAAAGCAAAACAATACATACATAAGCACATGCATTCATTTTACTACTTGTAAGTATCGACTTTTCGATGACAGACATACAAACACACACACACATACACAAAATTAAAGTTTATTGTGTTACCAGAGCAACAGTTATGAACTGGCACATGGTAGTACCGGTTATTATGCTCAATTTGTGTTTTTGGGTCTCTTGTGTACGTGTTCAACTGCGTGGTGTGGGTTGTTGAGTGGTGAGGGAGTTTGTTTACTTTGCATTTAAGATAAAAAAATTAAATAGTTTTGTTTTCTTTCAAAAAAAAGAATTTGAAGCAGTGATGAAAAAGTTGATACGATCGTACTTTTTTTGATACTATTGAGTGCTAAAAAATACCGTGATACTCCCCTGGGTTATTTGATACGCTCTTTATATGAAAGGTGTAAAATGTATCTCTTTTTGCCAGCTCGGCAACCCTTTTTATACCCTTTACCAAAAAATGGTAAAAGGGTATATATAGGTTTGTCATTCCGTTTGTAATTTCTACAATATTAATAAGCGACACATAAAGTATATATATTCTGGATCCTTATGCATAGGGAAGACGAACAAGCGATGTCCGTCTGTCCGTCTGTCTGTACGTGAAATCGGTTTTCCCAAGCTCCCAGAAGAGCTAGAGACTTCGTTCTTGGACTGGTGTGTCAGAAATTTTCCGAAAAATTTTGCTATTGAAAATCAGCAAAATCGAGCAGACGGTTTCAGAGCTGGAAACCTCATACTCAATATTCCCATAGAAAATAATTACCGAAAACAAGTTTTCATTACTTTTTTATTAAATTAACTTATTTTATACTTCGGTATGAATAAAATTGGTATTTATAATTAAAAAAAAATTTTAAAATTTAACAAATTAAAAAACGTTTCCAGCGTTGGAAAACTTTAACTTTTTTCCTAATAATTAAACATATTTCATGTTTTAGGAAGAAGGCTATTTTCTCAGGAACGGTAAAAGCTACGGGTCTGAAATTTGGACAGTATATGTAGAACTTTGGTCGCTACAACAACAAAAATATAAAAGCTAAAACTTAAAGGGTGTTCCAAAATGAGTAACGAAAACTTTTAAAATCCCATGTAATATCCATACAATTGTATGTATGTGTGTACATATGTATATTGACACTTGAAATTTGTAAAATTAGTGTATTTTTATATAGGCTACAACAATTAACACTAAAATTAAAAAAAATTTTAATTAAAGGGTGGTCCATCAGTTAATGCAATTTTGACTATGTAATTTTAACAAATTGCTATATCTTGGAAACCGTAAGAGCTAAACTGTTGAAATTTTCAAAACCGGTAAAACTAAAAAAATCCAAAAATTATAAAATCGCCAAAAATTTAAAAAAAATCGCCAAAACGAAAAAAATCACCAAAATAAAAAAAAAACGCTAAAATTAAAAAAAACGCCAGACACTAAAAAAATCGCCAAAACAAAAAAAATTGCCTATATGAAAAAAAAATCGCCAAAAATTAAAAAAATCGCTTATATGAAAAAAAAAATCGTCCAAATCAAAAAAATCGCCATAACGAAAAAAAATCGCCAAAATTAAAAAACCGAAAAAAATCGCCAAAACGAGAAAAAGTGTCAAAATGAAAAAAAATTCACACCATTACCTGATTTACATTAAGCATTTTTTCATGAAATTTCATGAATTTTGTTGCACGCAACTTTTTCTATTTGCTAATTGTAGCGATATTAAAGAGAATTTTATATAAAAAAGGACGGATAATGAATATCTGATGCATTGTTGACAACGCTTTTGATATAAGTTTATCTTCCAGGCCTCCTATTCAAAAATAAAAAATTTTCATGCAACTAATTTCATGAAAAAAATGCTTAATGTAAATCAGGTGCATGACAAAAATCCGCAAAAATCGCCAAAACAAAAAAAATGCTTATATAAACAAAAAAAAAATAAATGAAAAAAATCGCCTAAATGAAAAAAAATCGCCAAAATCTAAAAAATACCCAAAACGAAAATAAATCGCCAAAATTAAAAAAACCCCAAAAAACCGAAAAAAATCACCAAAACAAAAAAAAAGCCTATATCAAAAAAAATCGCCAAAAAATTAAAAAAATCGCTTGTATGAAAAAAAATCGGCAAAATCAAAAAAATCGAAAAAAAGAAAATAAATCACCAAAATTAAAAAAACAACTTCAAAAACCGAAAAAAATCGCCAAAACGAGAATAAATTGCCTATATGAAAAAAAATCGCCTACACGAAAAAAAAATCGCCAAAACGAAAATAAATCGCCAAAATTAAAAAAAACGCCATGAACCGAAAAAAATCGCCAAAACAAAAAAAGTTGCCTATATGAAAAAAATCACCAAAATTAAAAAAAAGCTAAATACTGAAAAAAATAGCCAAAACAAAAAAAATTGCCTATATCGCCAAAATTAAAATAACGCCAAAAACCGAAAAAATCGCCAAAACAAAACAAAAATTGCCTATATGAAAAAAAATCGCCAAAAAATAAAAAAAATCGCCTAAATAAAAAAAAATTTCAAAATCAAACAAATTGTCAAAAGAGGAAAAAAGTCGCCAAAATTAAAAAAAGCCAAAAACCGAAAAAATCGCAAAACGAGAAAAAAAGTGTCAAAACTAAAAAAATTGTCACAAAAAAATAAAAAAAAAATAAAATATATAAAAAATAAGAAAATCGCCTAAATGAAAAAAAATCGTCAAAATCAAAAAAATCGCCAGAACGAAAAAATCGCCAAGATTAAAAAAAAACCCAAAATTAAAAAAAACGACAAAAACCAAAAAAATTGCCAAAATAAAAAAAAATTGCCTAATGAAAAAAACCGCAAAAAAAGCACCAAATTAAACATAATGCCTAAAACCTAAAAATTGCACAAAAAGTATGAATTTTTTCACAAAATTAATATGTACCAACATATCTCTGTGCTTATGTATGTATCTCTATACTACATAAACGCACTTTGGTAAAGGGTATATAAGATTCGGCACAGCCGAATATAGCACTCTTACTTGTTTCTATTTTGTTTTGATTTCTGTTCCTATGTCATTCATACATGAATGACGAATGTGATCATCTCATTACTTTTTTATTGTATAATGTACACAATATAAACGTCAAACTCTACACAAAAATAAGAATTTTTGTTTGTTTAGTGTGTTTTAAGCGATTAAAGATGAAAACTTGCTACTTTCTGTTATGAATTCGTATGTATGCATGTATGTATATGAAATTTATTTTATGGTGCCTTATTATCCCGCTTAGAAGTAAAGCTTTTTCAAAAATTTTCGTGGAAATAAATTCTTACATTCTTGTTAGAATTAACTTAAAAATAAATTATGGATTCTGGTGGAGATAGGTAAGTTTTATATTTTTTTGTTTATAAGTATTGATAAGAATTAGAATGATTATTTTTATTAGGTCGAGTAAGCAAAATAAGCCTTATATAGTTCCATTTCGGGATGAATGGGCAAAGAAATTTTTGTGGATAAGAAATAATGGAAACGAAAAAACATGTCGCGTGTGTAAAATTCCTATTGCGGGTGGATTATCACATTTAAATCGCCATGATTCCAGCACAAATCAAAAGAAAAACATGAACGCTGCTAAAACTACACCAACAATTCAAAATTTTTTTGCAAATACAACCAAATGTCCAACAAATAAATCCACGAAAAAGCTGGAGCTAATGGTGAGTGCTTTTGCCGCAGAACACAATATTTCGTTTGCAGCCTTAGATCATCTGAATGTGATTATTAAAAATGGAATACCTGATTCTCAAATAAGTAAAAATTTTAATATAAATCGACAAAAAGCTCAGAAATTGATTACAAATGTCCTGGGCCCTGAAAACACTAATGATATTGCAAGTTTTTGTAAAAGTAATTATTACTCATTAGTAATTGATAAAAGCACCGACATTACAGTCATAAAAACCCTTGCAATAGTCATTCGAATTTTTGATGGGCAATGCCGTGATCGGTTTTTAAGTTTAGTGCAAATAGACGATAGTACTGCCAATGGAATTTTTGAAAGCTCGGTCAAGGTATTAGAAGATTGTAACATACCTTTAAATAATATGATAGGCATTACAACCGATAACTGCGCAGTTATGATGGGTAATACAAATGGAGTCCAAACAAAATTTAAAGCAATAATTCCCCATATATTCTCAAATGGTTGTATATGTCATATCTTAAATTTAACATCTGCTGCTGCATCGAAATTTGGAATACCAGACGATATTGAGAAATTTCTGAAAGAAGTAAATTACCATTTTTGCAACAGTGCAAGCAGAAAGGAGGATTTGTAAAGTTTCAAGAATATTTCGGGACTGAAACACATACAATACTTAGATATGCTCCTACAAGATGGCTTTCACGAGAAGAAGTTGTAAATAGAATTTTGGAGCAATGGCAGCCTTTGCAATATTATTTTGCATTAAATGATTTTGAAAAAAAGTCAGAAAATGTAAGAATACAGTTTTTAACAACGGGATTTTTAAATCCACTTTTTAAAATGACATTTTTATTTCTTAAGTATGCTTTAAAAATAATTAATGCAGTTAACACAGAAATGCAGTCGGAAGACGCACTTATTTATATATTTTTGCCAAGACTAAAATTTTTATTTCGGCAATTAGCTCGAAACTTTATTAATAAAGATGTTTTAGATAAATGTGATTTTTCAAAATTAAACCTTCATGAGAACCATATTTCGCTAAACGATATTTTTTGCGGAACGGAAGCTGATTTATATATTAATACAAATCAAATCGAGCCCAACATCATATATGTATGAGTTTAAAGAAAACTGCAGAAAATTTTATATAAAATTTTGTGAAGTTTTAAGAACAAAAGTGGATTTTAACAATGAAATGTTAATATGGTTTAGCAACTTTTCTCCTGAAAATGTTTTAGCTGGTAAAACAAACAGCATTATACCTCTTCTAATCAAAATGTTTCCCAATGAAAGGTTAAATTTTGAAAAAATTAACTCGCAATATAGAGCATTAGCTGACATGGAAGAATTTAAACCATTAATTACAGAAAATATATGCATTTTCTGGTCCACCATTTCAAAAACTAAGAACGCGTTAGACGAATATATGTTCCCTGATATTTCGAGAATTGCTTACGGAATTTTGTCACTACCTCATTCATCCGCCAACGTAGAAAGAATTTTCTCTTACCAAAATCTCATAAAAACAAAACAAAGAAACAGGTTAAATGTTTCAACAGTAGCAAGTATTGTACAAACCAAAGATTTACTAAAATCTAAAAACTGTTATTGCTATAACTTTGATATACATATTTAAGAAGTTTTAATCAAAAAACCAACACCTATAATTATTATTATATTTTCGTTAATTTTGATCTCATATCTCTTTGAAATACTTCAGTTCCTTAGAATAAATAGGCAAATATAAACACATACATATATGTATATGTATGTATGAACATATATGTACATACATATGTATGGATACATATGTATGTTTAATCGAATATTAAAATTATTTATGTTTTTGTTGTGAATATCTTATTTTTCAGATTTTATAAAAAAATGTTTTGTTTCTCTTATGTTATTTAAATCTGTATATATGAATTTTATACAGATTTATGTTTATTTTATGTTTTTTGTTGATTTTATATTCATGTAATTTTTGTTAATAAAAAAAAACAAATTTGATACTATTGGGGTAAAAAAAGTACTCTCGAAAAAAATTTTTGATACCGAAATGAATTCTTGATTTTGCAACACTGATTTGAAGAAATAAAATTAAAGAGAGTTCAATACATACATATATGCATGCATAAGTATTTACAACTATTAATTGAGTTTCAGCAGTTTGAATGCTTTCGGAGTAACTGTTTGTACTGGTACTTCTGTAAATTGTAACTTCTGGGCCGAAAATGAAATATCACAAATTTTCTACACAAGAAACCTCAACTCCATAGTTTTCAGTTAACTGTGAGAATAAAAGCATCATTGAATGTAAAGAAATCATCTGTTTAGCAATAAATTATCATATTTATTCTTCTTTTGCACATTTTTTATGCATTCAATGACATAATAAAAGCAAGAATAATGATCCGTCTAAAGAAAGGGCAATCTTATTTTATCAAAGCATGGAAATCTTCAGAACAATGTTCTTTCTCTGATTATAGGTATATTGAGTTTGCAGGGGATACTTAGATAGAATAGGTACACCATATACAGTATTGCAACAGAGACATAACTCAATAATAGTAGTAAATTTGCAGAAAAAATTTGCATGTATAAACCTTTTATATGAAATTTTTACACACGATTAAACATGATATAACGATTTTTTATGCATTATTATCTCCAAAAACGCATTTTTTTAATATTTCTATGTGGTGGTAAGGGAGCGATACACAATTACATGTGTATACTCCTGTACCTGGATTCAGTAAAAAATTAAGCCACAAGAGCAAACTCATTGAGTTTTTCATTATTATTCTTTGTGCTTTCGCTTATACCTCATGATATAGAATTAAACGGTGAGTAAACCACAGATGTATACTATCGTTAAAAAAATCACAGAATCATATTATCGTTGCCGCAAGCGAATATACATATATATCGGTAAATATTACCATTGTCGGTTCGCAAAAAGTTGCAGAATCCAGGTACTGTTTTGCTTTTTTGTTCGTATTAGTTTTTTGCGATATACTTTATTTTTGTCATCCAATAAAATATTTATATTTATTTACATTTTATTTCGAAAATTCACGCGGTTGTGACATCATAGTTTCGATAGTACTACCAAAGGGTATTAAAAACCTGTGCTCAGTTTGGCGATTTTGGCGACCAATTTTTTTATTGGCCTACAAAAATTTCGAAAATCAGTGCGCCCTAAAAAATTGTGTCATCAGTTTTTGACCAACAGCTACTAATTCCGACTTACCGCTTAGCTATATATTCATATATAAAAATAACGTAGCTAAGAGTCTTGAAAAAAAATTTGAAAAAGTTGTAGCTACGGTAAAACTGAACAACTTTTGTGAACATATCAATACAATCTGAACATGTGTAGGCACCATAATAGCTCATAAAGGACACTTTTTATCTCAAAAACTCTCTTTTTCACAATTTTTTGTAGCTAATTTTTTTGCAAATCATATAATCAAATTCATTCATACTTCTCTGTTGAGTTTTAGTACCACTTTGTGGAGAAAACAAGTTTTCTGCCAGCATAGTTTTTCACATTTTTCAGCATAACTTACAAGGACTAATAATTTTGCGCTATGAGTATTTGGCAAAGCAACAACAAAACTTTAAAATAGTAAATACTAAAACTTGCCACACAAGAAATTCAACAAAAACAAAGAAAGTAAAAGAAATGCAAAAATATATAGTCTAGCTATTAAAAAACGAAAATTTTAAGCTACAAAGTTTGCTTAATGAGACATAATGAGAGGATGCTAAGACACAATCAGATTATATCTATATGATCACAAAAGTTGCTCAGTTTTACCGTATGTACAAATTTTCCAAATATTGTTATTTATTTAAATTTAAGAGTCCCTTTAAGTTATTCTGAAAAAAGTGAAATAATTTTTGCACAAAAACAAGTGCACAACGAAATAATTTTTTTTGGCATAAGATGAGAATTGGATTTGTTTGGCAGACTCTTAGCTACATT
The DNA here is from genome assembly GCA_905220375.1 of Tachina fera. NCBI lineage: Eukaryota > Metazoa > Arthropoda > Insecta > Diptera > Tachinidae > Tachina > Tachina fera. Next base: position 60,267,763 of record LR999965.1, on the reverse strand, counting down.
ATTGCTATATATAGTTAAGCGCTATCACTAATTCTGAATTAGCTCTTGGCCAAATACTGTTGACACCATTTTTTTTGAGGGTGCAGTGTATAATTGAAAAAATTAAATAAAAACGTGGAGAACAAGAAATTCAAAGAACCCTTAACACTGTTGCTTACAATGCAGGTGTTTGTTTACGCATGTAAATAATTAATCTCAAGGTATGGTGTGACCATAACTACTAAATATTAATGAAAAAGCTTTAAATTCAGACACGTATTCGTTTAGTTATATACATACTCGTATTTTTCAATAATGTTGGATTCTATGACATTGTCTATTAGTATGTATTTTATGAAACTGTTTAACTTGAAAAACACGTGTCTGAATCAAAATGTTTTTCACTAACACATATTTAGTTACAAATCATTTTTGGACAAATGTTTACCAAGTGTGACCGTACCTTCATACATATAACAATGTGTCAAAGTTAAATTGAAGGCTGGGAAGCTTGGTGCTAAAACGCACCTCCACTCCGAGACTCAATTGGGTCCATTGTTATTCTCGGGCTTTCAAAAATCGTCATAGTGGACGGTATTTCACGTTCCCATGGCGGGGTATTGGTTAAAGTTTTCAACTAGATATCGCCCCTACGCAAAGCAGGGCGATATTTTCTCATACAAGAGTATGTAGTTATGTACGTCTTTTTACACTAAAAATAGATGCATCCGTAGTTACGTCTATTATAATTTATTTAATAAAGTCGCCATTTTTGATCGCACTAATCTAAATATTTTTGTGAACATATGTACAGCTATAGCTTGATAAGACGAATTAAAAACTCGATTTGAAATTTTTGTGTAGTTGCTTCCGTTAGCATTTAAGGTGTTGGTATGTAATTAAGTTTTTAATAGATATGTTAGAACATTCCGACAACTTAGGAGTAATATGATTGAATAGCATTCGTTTAGGAGTTATGAGAAGGATTGCTTCAAAATTTTAAACAGTACATAGATGAGCATATACATATATATGTATATATATATATATAGCTTAATATTGCTTTAGTTCATGTACACAGAAAAAAAAATATTCCAAAAATATTTTCTAGAACTTGAACTGCTGAATATGGAAAAAGAATTCAACAAAATTAAATATTTGATTCAAACACATTGCTTATGAAAATTGCTTGCTTGCAATTTTGATAAGGAATGTATATTTTTGGAATATTTTTTCTGTGTACGAACAACGGCACCCTTAATAGGTTGTGAGTTGAGTAATTTTAATTGGGCCTAAAAGCTATCAATAAGTATGTTGTAATAATTGTAAAAACAATTGATAAACTTAAAGTTGGTTTAACAAACGAATTTTGTATGGCAAAACCGGTTTTAATGCATGCTTTAACTTTAACAATCGTTTTTGCATAAGAGCATTAAATGTTAATTTATCGTTCGCGTTTGCTATAGTTAGAATTAAGTATCCGGAACTTAATTGCTAAAATGGAATAAGTAACCCTAAAAGAGTTCTGTAAATTGGCGTTAGCATATTTTTGTTTGTATTTTCCGTAATGCGATTTGGTTGCATTAGTTTCTATAGCTGCTGGTAACACCTTCTTCAACTATTCACTTAAACGGACACAAAAAAAGCTTGATTGATATTCATCAGGTATTTTTCTGAAGTCAATTTATTTTAATTTTTTAATGACAATTAAATTGTTGGAAATTTTGACAACTTTTGTATTGTTCGCTGACTACTTTATTACACAATTCGTTCATATGGAGAGAAAATGTAGGAAATAAAAATGCTTCAAACCTCAAATTAAGCATGTCGTACATATTTGGAACTTGTATTACACAAATTTTTTAAAATAAACTACATATTTTATTGCTAATATGTGCGCGTCGTACTGAGCGTAAGATTAATCCGATTAAATATAATTTTTTAAATTTGTATTATTTATGTATTACATTGAAAGGTTTTTTGTGACATTGGCAATGAAAACTATATGTATAAAATATTTAAAATATTTAACAAATTGTCGGCAGATCAATTGAAAAATATGTTTCTACATTCTGTAATATGGCAACAAAATGTTGTTTTTAACATGCGCTCTGAATACTAGAACCCTTTTATGAATGCAAAGTTTACTTAAAGTCTTAAATCAGCTGGGTGAAAGACAAATGGAGAAATATTTTCTTCCCTTTTATGCACGCAAAGTTTACTTCTTTTTTTCTTTCTTGTATTTAGTTATAAGCAAAAATTTCCTCTGCAAGGCGTTAATTAAAAATTAAAAGCAATCTGTATACATACATACCTACATATATGTATGTTGCACATTTGGTTTTGTCCTTGATCATTTTTTAGACGTACAGTAATTTTTTTCAACCCACAAGAAAACTACATATCGAAGGTCTCAAGTAGAAAGTCTTACTAGTATTTATTAGGGAATTAATTTTTTCAGTGATTCTAATACATTTCACAGAAATGCATCTAGTAACATAAAATGTATTGCAATTACAATAAAACAAGCAGTTGTGCAAAAAAAGTTACATGTTGAAGATTACAGTTTCTACCTTCTCCTGCAAAGTTACAATTATTTGAGTTAGGGCCTCTTTACTTGAGACCAACGATATGTTACTAATTATAGCCTTCGACATATTGATATTTCTGCATAAAAATTTACCTCCTCGCCCCTTAAACAGGAAACCTAGTTCTTTCACATATTTGTGCACCTTTTTGTGCAAGTTGTTTGTTTTGATCATCAAATCATCCTATCTTTCTTTGGGAAGTTGGCAAATGTTCCATCACATTTTATGATTAATTTTTCTGAATTTTTTTGTGATGATAAATTAATTTTTTAAGTCGTTTTTCGTATATATTTGTTATTTGTACCGTTATATATATATGACAGCCGGTGCACTGGCTTGAGTCACACTGTTTTTATTGGATTATATAGTGCCGCTGAAAATGTATTGAGTTGAATTCAGAAGTATGCAGCTGTGCACCCCCGGCGGTAGACATGACATATTATTTTCTTATAAATGAAGTAGGTATGCTCTTTTTATGTTGGAACGAGCTTTAGTCGTATTTGTTTAAGAAAAAAATAAATGAGCGTACACATTGTTTGCGCTATATTTAAAATTTTGCGCAGTTACAAAAATTAAAATTATTTATTTATGCATATTTTTTTCAGTACACATTGTCATTCTCTGATACCATACTTTTAAAGCAGCGATACTGAAATGTGTTAAACCGTGTCATAATCACTGTTTGATTTTACTGCTGCTCTTCTTATTAGTATATCTCAAAAGAACAGAAATTCAGCAAAAAAAAAAAATACTGTTATTTGTTCACTACGAACAATATTATTAAAAAAATCACAGGATCGCTCATCTCTAGTACTCATGTATAATAATTTTTCTGTGCTAGAAAGATAATATTAATTCCTACGCTTTCTCCACTTTAAGTCGCGTTGTTAAATTAAAATCGACTAGCTAATTTTCTCTGGAATTAAATTAGAATATACATATGTATGTATCACACTTGTTATTTGCACAAATTAAGAATAACTATTTCCAAACTACACGTTAAACTTGCAAGAAAATTAAAACAAAAATGTATGTAGCGTTTGTTTTCCTCTACACAATTTCACAGCAATTTAGTCTAATATTAATATTTTCTGTTGTCACTTCGCTCGCAAGAGAATTAAGTGTCATTTAAACATGAAAGGCAATTCACTTTTATGGCGTCGTTTAAAAAGATGTTGCACATTTATACAGCCAACTATAAATTAAATGACTTAATAGCGCTTATCAGCAACTATAGATATTCCAACAGTCCTAATAAAAGCTCAAAAATACCTGCAATGCCAACCATCAGACTGTCAGCATCAATATATATATACAGTATATTTACGAAGCTAATAATGATTAGAATTAATGAAAATTGAGTAATACACTTGAACGTGCATTTATTCAGCAAAGGACAACTAAGTGGCAAAAGTTCGCTATGGACTTAAATTAAAAAGTGAACTGATATGCGAATGCACTTAAGAGAGAAACAAAAGCAGACTATTTAAAAAGCTGTAGCGAAACTTAGTAGATACCATTGCACCCATTATGGCGTACAACAGAGTTTTATTTCTAGGTTGTTAGAAGGTACAAATTACCAAAAAAATTACATGATACCAGAGTAGCAAGCCATAACGGCTCGGCTTCCAACAAGCCGAGCCACCACTGAACCACTCGGCTTATCGGCGGCTTAATATCTCAGTCGATATTTTGTCTTCTTTTATACCCCCAGGGGAGTCTATTTTTGACTACGGGTGTGGCAATCCAGGGGCCTCAGCTAGGTTAATATGGCTTTTTCCACTGACATACCGTTGGTACATTACCCATAGAACTTATGTGTTACTACCCGATCTCTGGAAAAAGAGGAAAGTATGTGCACTGGTCCTGTTGATGTCAGTTAGGTGCAGCGTCACCTAGAACTGCCCCTGAGTTCAAAAGACGATAGAGATGAAACCCTTTTAGTGGAACTTCGAGGTCTTACCAGAGGCTTACTTCTGGTTCCACGGGTGCCAGTTGCCCGACGGTCGAGCTACTTTGAAGTTTTAAGTGCATGTATCGGTCGTCAGTTTCCTTTGCTAAAATGTCGAGTTCATCCTAACCCACGGGGCATAACGGATGATTTTGGTATGTGTGGAGTACGCACACAGGCATGTGTTCATCTCGGATGAGTGGTTGAGCTGTGCCGGCAATGGTTGAGAAATTATCTTGGGGACCTCGCTATGGGTGTATACACAACACCTTAGCGTGGAAGCCGGATAATTAACGTGGTGGCTGTGGGTGCTACCAAAATCGCTGGGAGAATAGTCTTGGCTTCCTAGTAATTGGGGTGACGCGGTCAGCCAGACACTATTCCAGGTGCTGTTCCCATTCAAAAGAATCTGCTATGGGCACGGACATAGCAGCAGCTATGTCTTCGATATAGCAGAAGAGTTTAGATAGCTCAAAGTTCTTCAGCATACTACTTAAATATATTACAGGGCAGTGATGGGAATTGGAAATTTTGATTTCGTGCCGAATCTGTTTCTAAATAGTGCAAAACCACTTGAATAGTGCCAAACCACTTTTTATATTACTTTACTATAATATGGTCCTTGAATGATACATTATTGTGTATAGCTAAAAAATTCCTTTAATATCACAAAAACACATTTCAAAATTAGTTGTTTACACACACATATATATGTACATATTGTATTATTTATTAATACTTTGTACTTATTTATAAGAAATTAAATACCTATGATCTAACCTTCTATACAACTAAAGTTCTTAAGATAGGGCCCACGGGCGTTGAGGCTGCTATATTCAGAAATTTTTATAAAATTATTTTAGAAGAGATTTATTAAAGCCACAGTTCACGGAATTAAAAGAAAAATAAAGCCATTTTAACGTAAATACGCTGTTCCCCTACATTCCGTCTACCTGTCTGCTAGACCGTCACCGGACTGAATGCGAAAGTGAATTCTAAACTGATTTTGATTTTTATGTTTTTATGTACTTATATATAAAACAACCATATAACAAAAATAAAATAATTGAGGGAAAGGCAAAGTTTAGCGGGTTCAGCTAGTCCTTTAATAATTGACCAAAACATGATTCTAAAGGATACATCGCTAATTTACTAAGCCAACGTCATGACTAAAAATATATTATTGTTGAGTTAATTATGCAGAATGAATCCTCATATTACGAGTGTAAAAAATTGGAGGTAATTAAGCAGGAAAAATTTTTTCTCCATTTCCAAATTATCAAAATTTTGTTAAGATAAGTAAGAAGTGTTACCTTCTTTAGGAGAGAGATAGTGATAGACAAGACAAATGTAGGGTCGCAGTTGGTTGAGAAATTATTCCAACTGAAAATCATCTACAAGATGCATATTGAAATTAATTTTTACGTCTCCGATATTTTTCAAAAACTCACTCACACTTTACAAGGAGTTTTTTAATTCTTCAAAGTATAATATAAATCTGTATTGACTTTTAATTCTTCATCGTGTTTTTTCGTTCGGAAACATTTGTGCAACAAAAAGGAACAGTATTGCTTGTGTCCCCAATTAGAACATGTTTGGATGCAGACTTTGGAAACCTCGTCAAACAATAGTCCTTGAAGTTATGTTTAGTTTTCCAATATGACAAAAAGGAAATGAAAAAATACTATTTTATTTTTGATTTCTACAACCTTTTGCTGTGAAATATTTATCAACATAGAGATCATAAATATATCTTATTTGTTCAAAAGATGTCGACACAAATGACAGAAAGTCCCCTAAAAATAGCATTTCCAGTTTAATATAATTTATTTTTTTAAGAACATAAGTTTTATCATTGTATTTTGACTAAAAATTTGATAATGAGAATATTAATATTATAAGTTCTTTTATTGTTCAAGGACTCTATATACAATAGTATGACGAGACAACCAAAGTTTTGGGAAAATTAATAAAATGTTTACGACATCAGCTGTTGTAAAAAAATATTTATTTCTATAAATAAATTGTTACAAACATTCATTTAGCAACTTTACTTTTCCCTATCATAGCCGAACAGTTGTGAGCCCCAAATCCTACTAAGTTTTCAATACTTAACAACGAAAATAGTACAAGAATACTTATTATTAAAACAAGAAACGTTTATATATTAATGAGAGCCATCACAGTCAAAAAGCTTAAGCAATATAACTTTTGAGCTTCATTTCTTTTTGACAAAAATCGATTAGTTACGATCGGACATAGTCGATATTTTCGTCAAAAACGAAGTCAAAAATATGTTGCTTAAGCTTTTTGGTGGTTATGGCTCGAATGGAGAAAAAGTGCCACAAAAGGAGCGAGAATGCCACAGTACCAGCTAACATTCAATAGTGCCAAAAAATGGCACAATTGTGCCACATTTCCCATCACTGATACAGGGATAACTATATACAAAGATTGCAACCTATGTACCTTTATGGAGTGGACATAGGTTCATTAAAAAAGAGTGCACGGGGGCGTTGGTCTGGCGTTTTACCTGCACCCGGTGCTTTGGCACCCGTGAGATAAGGGCGTAAAGGAAGGTGCTCACGGAAAGCTATTGCACATTTGTCTTCTTTAATATTTTATACTTTTTTAATTATGTTTAATATTGTGTCTACTCAATTTGCGTATAGTTTTTAGTTATATTTCGAATTGAATATGATAGCGAGTGTCCCTGAAAGATAGTTGTTTTTTCCTCCACATAGGAATAGAATGTTTATATGAACGGAACGGAACGTTTACTTATACTTTTTTGTCACAGCAGTCAGGCGACTTTTTGATAATTATTTGATCAAAGCTTTTTTATTCGTTCATCAGTAGCAGTGTTGCAATAAAGTAACTAATTTTTAATTCAATCGGAAAACTTAAATAAGCTTTATATATTGTCTAGAATATGTTTCTATGGCCTAACAAATAATTTACAAAGTTACTTCTCTTAGCATTTAGGGCAGCAATTGCTGCAATATTCAAACTATTGCAAAATAAATAATTCTGGAACGTGGTGATTCTATAATTCACTTACTTTTCCAGAAACGGACTGGGTTCAAAAATTTTTTAAATTCTTAAACAAATCGGCGTTAAGCCGTTCAGCAGCCGCCGCCAAAATTTTTTGGTCGGCTTGCTACTCTGCATTACAGTTAGCACTCAGAATTTCAGGGTAGCTAAATTTCGATATCTAATAGCTTATGTTCCAAAAAGGCAAAATTTTTTAATTTAATATATTATTCAATATAAACTTGCATCAACTTATATTTGTTAACGAACTTTTGCTCCTGTCAAGTGTCCTTTGAAGAAAACGTTTAAATTTAAATTTTTGTTATTAGAGCTGATCATCACTACTACTGAAAACAGAAGAAAAATATCAAAACACATGAAACAAGCACAAACATTGAACAAAGTCAATTGTTAAATTTTAATTGTTACAATTTTAAACAGTTTGACTTTTACTGCCCTATTCATACAAAAGTAATTTTGTTTCATAAGGGCTTTATAAAACAAATATTGTATGGAAAATATTTTTAATGAATAAGGCCTTTACTAGCTATCCACACGAGCAATAATCTCGGCAATTATTGCCTTGGCAATTGTCAAATTCGATTGCCGACACAAGATATTTGCGTGTAGATCGTATGAATATGTGTTCGAATATATATTAAGCAACAAATGTTAAAATACTTGCTGAGCAATAATCTCTTAACACATGCTGTCAAATTAAAATAATATTAATTTTTTTTTAACAGCAAGAAAAAATATTTTAAATCAATAAAATAGATATAATTTCAATTTGGAATTAACAAAAGATTTAACAAAGGATAATTTAAGTAAGTATATGCATAAAAATACAAATATATTTGAATGTACGTGTTCGCCACCTCTAGATACATTGTTGAACACAAGCAATTTGACGCCATCATTCTGCCGACGTTATTGCTTGCATACATATGTATATATTTTAAATTCCATCAAAATGTAATGAAATAAATTTTTTTATTTTTTAAAGCAGTTTCGCGCCCTCTTGAGAATATACATAGATAATTTATATTATATTCGGCAGATATTTCGCAATATACGTTTGTATGCATTTTTATCAAAATCCGTTAGTTTTTAATTTCTGTGTATGGGACAACGCACAGCGGTACGACCCTCGACTTATGGGCTGGTACACTTGCTACTAGCCAAAAGGGCACTCGGGTAAATATATAATATTAATTAAGAAAAAATATTATTCAACTTATCCCAGAAAAACTAAATTTGGCACAAGTAAGCTCTAAGACAAAAAAAGGCGTTTCAGAGATGCCTAAGAGCACACAGATACCTAAAGAGGATGCATTGTCCCCAGAAAAAAGTCAAAACAATATTCAATTAAAAACCACAAAGATTCAATTAAAAATTAATTAGTATTCAAACAATCACTCATCCATTTTAAATGAAATTTATTTAATTTTTAAAGATTAAATTAAAAAGCTAATCAAACATTTTTAAAGATTTAATTAAAATTTCAATTGAAATATAGAAAAATCTCATTATACAAAAATATAAGAAAAAATATGTTATGTACATTAGAGCGACTCAATACAAAAAGTGGTTTTGTTACACTGTACATGTGTATGTATGTATTAGTGATGTAACGAATGTTAATTTTTGATATTCGCGAATACTAATACGAATACGAATATTATATGCAATATGAAATATTAAAAAATTGTTTTGAAAAAGGACTTCACACTCTTGTTGGCGTACTTTAAAGTTAATAAAAAGTACCCCAAATTTTAATGATCTTCATTGAATAATATTTCAAAATCCACAAATGTCTATAAAAAAATTAATGTATTTGTACAAACTAAAATGTTTAGTCATTTATTTAAATTTCGTTTAGGATTTATGCATTTATTTATTTAATTTCTTTGGAAAAATATTCGTATTGGTATTCGCCTGAATTTGACGAATACGAATGCATTTGTATTCGCATCTGCCTTAATTAAGCGAATACGAATACATTCGTTTTTTAGTTAGTGCACATAACTCGTATTTTAGCCGACTGCACGAACTCCCGAATCTTTCGTGTATTCGTAAATTGTATTTATTAAGGCATACGCAAATTTCGAATATTTCGCCTATTTACAGGAGGTAACAATATTCTCCGAGGACTTGTACTATTATCAGGGCAAGGTACCCAGGAGTCACCCAGACGACAAGAGTGCTTTTTTTTTATAACCAACGTATCTAGATATTGAGTTTTAAAGTAGCATAAGTTAAGTTAAGTTTCTTAAATAAAAGTATACTGTGTTCTCTGAATATTAAAACACAAACATCTTCGCGTTATTATTTGCAAAGGAAGCAGACCTTTGGTAAGGACCTGGACAGGCTGACGCCTACAGTACAGGCAGTTTTTGTTTCCAGCTGGGGTAGACGTCAGCCTGTCCAGGTTCTTACCAAAGGTCTGCTTCCTTTGTAAATGAAAACACTGAGATGTTGGTGTTTAGTGTTCAGAGAATATACAATAATACGAGTATTTACGCATAAAAATTTCCAAAAATGGAAACATTTCCCTATTGTACAAAAAAAAAAATTACTTGTTGCATCGTATTGCTTTTGAGGTTAGAATGGTACTTAATTTGGTCCAGAAGGTTGCATTTCTTATTATTATTTGCTTTCTATATTCATGATTTGAACTGGCTAAGGTTTGTATCGCTTTTTAAGGCAAATTATATGTGAAAATTGTTAATGAACAAATAACACTAAAGTTAGTTGTAAATATTCTCACTAACACATAGTTCAGCGGAACAACTAGCTGTTTCCGAAGGCCATTATACCATTCATCATCAGCGTTCTTTTGTGTTTGGTCCACTGTGTGTGGTATCAGTTGATGTATATTTCTGCTTTATATAGTTATTTTTTATGCAAATGGAATATGTGAATTATTTTGATTCACCGCATTTCAATTTGCTGAAAGCTTTTTTATATGAAAGCTCAATTTTACCATCACTAAATTTACAGCAGTCTTGCCATTGTCGTTTATTCTTTAATAATTATGCACGATAAACATAGATTTAATTAAAATTTTAATCACAAATATAATTTTTTCTAAAAAATCACCTAATTGAAAAAAAATTTAACAATCTTTTTTTCTGTGTCTCTCACTTCCATGCTTACAAAGTTGCGAAGTAGTCAGCACGTTGACTACAAGACCGAAGGTATCTCATAGTCATTAAATAACAACACAATGAATTTTTCTGATGTGCCCCTTTGTTTCGGTTGTTGGCGGAAAATTAAAGTAGCGAATGCATAGCCACTGGTCACTGAACTATACCAACTTCAGCAGATACTAATCCTAATGTAACATCAGACCGCCCCCCCCTCCTTCGTTGTGTGGCAGAATTATCGGTGAAGTAAAATAACCAATAAAATGGCTACTAAACATAGTTCCAAAAAATTTAATACGCCTCATATAACACCAGAGGCGGTGGAACAGTGCATTATTAAATCTGTGGCAAAAAGGAAAAAGTGCTAAAGTCGAAATAAGCTGATTTTGAGGTAATGGTACCACCGTAATCTGCATATTTGAAAGCACAGCTAGGCAAAATCCAATTAATTTGTGCGATTTTTTAGGAAGTGATAGCACAATGACTTGGGACTTATATATTTTAGACTTCTGATCTCATTTAGAATAATAGCTTAATTGAGGTTATACTTCAGTATATTTCAACTTTAATGTATTACTAATAGTGTGTAAAACAATATTTGTTTGAAAAAAATATAGGTTAACAAAGAATTCTCCAATTTAACTAACTGTAAAAGAAATGAATTTCTGAAAATCGTATTGAACGCTTAAAAGTGCTCTCCAGCAAAACAGTAAAACAAGGCTCAAACACTTTTTCCTTATTGCCACAGATATAAATGTAAAAAAAGCAGAGTTGTATATATTCTATATATCTTCCTTCACCGCATGTCTTCTATATTACTATCCCTTTTATAAAGGAGGTAACACTCTGGCACTCTTTATAAAACAATAAGTTTTTCAATTGTATTTGTACCATTCAATATATGATCGTAAAAGATAAGCAAGAATAGTTAAACATACTTAGCTAGAGTGACATAACTTCATGCTAAACTAAATAGAAAATGAAAAAATGGATAAACAGAAAATGAATAGTGTTACTTACAAATATGTTTACCAAAGGTAAAGCAATAATTTTATACACAACAATTATTTCTCATATTCCGTTTCATTAAAAATTTACGTTAAGTAGCTGATGTTAATAACAATCTCTAGCCAAGTAGATAGACTAGGGTGCTGATGAAGTGCGTGACTGCACAGAAAAATATCGGTATTTCCCCCAGCTAAAAAAGTCTAGTTTAATTTTTCTTATCTGCTTTAGAAACTCACATTAATTAGTAAAAATATTTCACTCAATAACAATTAAAATTACTGAACTTAAGCCCGATTAAGAAATTATTACTGATTAAAATTTTTAATTAATTAAATATATACACATAAAAGAGACCTGAATTGAATGCATCTATAATGTGCAGAAAGAAGCTTATACTTGGAGAATTACCAAGTTGGATAATAAGGACAAAAATCATACGATACCGAAGCACGTTGGTAAAGCCCCGTTCAGACTATTATACAAGTATTAATACTTTTGTAGAAAATGCAGCTCTGACATGTTGAGTTGTTATTGTTTTTTTGAAATTTTTTAAACAAATATAAGATTGCAGGGATGCATTTTCGTCATAAGTATTAATACTTGTATTATAGTCTGAATGACCCTTAAGGGAGATAGAGTCTAATTCTCCTTTCAAAACGTGCTTCCAGGTAGACGTACATTTTTGCTGGCATAATATCTCTCAGTTCTGTGCTAAAACGTTACACACAACTGTGTGTTATCTATAATCAGCATCATACGCGCTGATTGCAATTATCACGGTGTTCATCAGCATTATCACTGTCATTATTGTTATTGCAGGTTTTCTTACCAGAACTGTTATTATTGTATGTATGTATGTACATATTGTTACCAGAACTATTGTTACTGGAATTGTTGCTATTCCACTCAATTTAATACACTGTTCTAATCTTTTAAAATAAATGTCAAATAATTATTTTATACTTGTGTATACATACTCGTACTTTTTTAACGGTTGGAAACTAACAAAAATAAATAAATATGGTGGTGTTTGTCAGAATATTTACAATTAAATTTGGTGTTATAAAACATAACAATTATCACATTAATAATTATCACATCATCACATGGCTTAAAAAGTGTTATAAATTTTAGCCTGCTCAAATCATAAATTAAGATAAATTTTATTGAAATTTTTCATACACATTGCACTTATCCAAAGTAAAAATTTCCTGTTTTGAAAAGTGGTCGTGATTACACCTATAAATCTTATTTTTTATTTTCATTTACTTCGGCTTAGCAAGTTAAGTTTATTACTTATGTATTTATCGCTAGATTTTTCATATAAAAATCTACATGAACCATAAGTACTAGCAGATAGAAAAGTGGTCAAGGACAGGCTCATAAGGATTTTATTTTTATTTTTTTGATACGACCACTAAAATGTATGCTTTACTTTTCAGAAGAGTGACACAATAATGAAGAGAATGACACGATAATGCATTTTTAAGGTGTGCAATCCAACAACCATCACACTCTAACCCATTATTTTATGTAACTATGCCCTTTTCAAATGGCCCAGTGAGCATGAATATAAATAAAATACACCAGAAATTTCAAGTTTAAAATGTATTATTATAGAAAATTTTTCAAAAAGTAGTCAGATCATCACAACAACATAAATGTGAAAAAGGCCAAGTTACTATTCAAAATTGCGGCCATTAAAAGTAGTGTGATATAAATTTTGACCAAGTGCTTTCTTGCTCAATATATATTACTATAATCTGCAATAAATTTTATTCATGTGAAATCGCAAGGGTTTCATATTATATCTAGACCACCTGTTTACTTGGCAATATTTTTATCCTTGTAATACAAAAGATAATAGCGGATAGTTATTTACTTCTTTGCATGCGGGAAAATGATGTCAAGTAAGCAGGTGCCCTAGATATAATATGAAACCCTGACGATTTCATATTATAAAATTCATGGCAGATTATAGTGATATGTATTGTGCAAGAAAGAACTTGGTCAAAATGTATATCTCACTTCTTTTAATGGCTGAAATTTTGGATAGGAACTTCGCCTTTTTTCACATTTATGTTTTTGTGAGGATTAAGAGTAACTAAGTAGAAACCATTGAACATATTATCTGTCATTGCCTAATGACCTAGTGGACATTAGGGGCTTCATCATGGGAATTTAGTGGCTTAATGACAGATAATTTGAATTCTTCTGGGTACAATTAAGGGTTAACATTTTTATTAAGGGTATCACAATGGACCCAATTATATCTCCTTCCTAACCCAACCTAAATTAAGATTACAAAACCCTAAATTTCTAAGATTATGTCGTAATTATGTCATAGCAGGTTAAAATATCATAAATATATTTACATATGTACATATATACACATATAAAGATACATACATATATGCATATATTTATGTATATATATTTAAATATATGTACCTAAAATTGTAATTCCTCTTGCTGATCACAGCATAAATAAAACTTATGAACTGACATGATTGGTATTTATTAGCGAAATACTCGTATTAAGCAGACTTCAAATAGTTATCACATTTTTCGTTTTAAAATCTCTTCGTAGTTTAAATATATATTACCTAGATATGTATGTGCATTGGTACATGTCTGATATGAAAATGAAATTAAATGAAATCCACTTTGTGGCACGTATAAAATAAATTAATCTAAAAAAAATTTAATAACTTTATATAATACAAAATACACTCAAAATATTGTATATACTATTTATGATTTCTCGCGCTATAAATTGTTTAAACGTTCGGTTGGCATAAGTACAGCAAGCGATGAATAGACATAAAAGTAAAACTTAAATAGCTGCCGGCTAAAAAAAATTAAATTTTATAAATGCATTAGTGCATAATGATGCATAAAAGTCTAAGAAGTAAATGCATAAAAGTAAGAAGTAAAACAGTTATAAATATCCAAAATTTGAAGACATCAAAATGATGTCATAAAGTTTTTGAAGCTAAAAACTTAAAGCTATTAAGCTAACAGAAAGAAAAACACAAGATTTAGTTTAAGTTCCTGAGGTAATTTACTTGACTTTGAATGCATTTTTCAGATATTTTATGTTGATGAAGAGTTTGCCAAGAATGCAATTGGTTTTTTGTTTGTTTTACAATGTTAGTACATGCATTAAATGGTTGCGAGTATTTTTCGTTTTTCAAGAATGCCAAGAAAATAATAAAAATAACTAAATATTTTATGAAAAGAAGAGAATATAACAAAAAATTACTACATACCACATAGACTAGAAATATTCGAAGGCTTATAATGTTTTAATAAATTGAGGCCATAAATTTTAAGATATATTTTGATGTTTACCCGACAGAACTTTAAGTTGTGAAAAATAATATAATTTTTATTAATCGATATGGCACTAAAACTTAAAAATCAATTCAGAAATATGGCCACTACACCGTGCTTGATGAGATAAAACCACCTCTGCGAACATCTACCGGAGGTTGGGCAAGAAGCGATGCTGAAAAAGTATAATAATTGCTGAGCATTTAAGCACGTGTACTGGTGTTTCTGATTGCCGGGTATAATTGCTCCACCTTTCGAATATTAATGTTTAAGATGTGTGATATACAGAACTAATTTTTGAAAAAAAGCTCTAGGTAAGGATGGAATTAGTAAAAAGATGCTGATGAATTTACCTCGTATTGTAATTAGAATCCAGCTATTTATTTTTGATGCTATATTGCGACCAGAGCACTTAATATCCACACCGCTGGAAGATTGCCAAGGCTGAGTCATACAGACCAATAACTCTACTTTAAACAATGTCAACATTTTTCAAAAACTGCTTATGACAAAATTGTCTACAATTCTAATTATTACTGGTTGCATCTCGGACCATCAATTTGGTTTTAGAAGTCACCATAGCACCAAAAAAAGTTTTAAAATATATTTAACAAAACTCGAGTCACACCCTAATCCGCTTGCTCGTAATATTTTGAACTCTAATGGTCACACATCCGCTTAAAGGGCTCTAATACTTAGCACTCCAGTTGAAAATGCTTGCAAATATTTATTTCTTTGCTTAGCACGACTCTTACATATCGTCGCTGTTTTATCTAACTGACCTATCTAAAATTTGTAAAATTTTACAGGAGTGTAGCTTTTATGATTGTTTTCTATATGACCATTTCCCCCGAGTGGCCCACCAGTATGGAAAAATTAAATTTTAATTCTCTTCGTGTTTTATTGTTTATAATTTTAAAAAGTCTATCTTTATATAATGGAATGGTTTAATAGCATATCTCAGCTGTTTTAGTGGAGGGAATTGGGGTGGAAGCTGGATAATTTTATATCTTCTTTTTAAACTACTTGTAAAGACATTATTATATACATAAGTATAATTAATTTACATGCAAAAAATATGTTATGTTTGCCCTCTTTTTCAAAATATCTCTATTACCAAATAGTAAAAAGAGAAAAGTGTAAGGAGAACAAAAAAATAGTTCGAAAATGGGAAAGAGGTATTTTATTGTGTAAATACTTGAAAGAGACCTACGTTAATACACTTTTAAAATAAATTAATCACTTTTCATTATTCTGTTCCATTTCGCAGATTTTTACATTTCACTACTCTCACCCAAAGTTGACTTCTATTTTGAGCACGTTCGTGACCACATGTTTATAACTTATAATATGAAAATTTAAACTCGATGAAATCCATCTTCTGCACTAAACAGAGAGCTTCCAAAATGCTATCAAATCGCAAAAAAATATGTTTGCAAAAGCTTTGTTTTCTATATTTTTTGTACATCAAAAGCGTACGAACGTACGTTTGTGACCCCAGGAAATGCCCATATGCATTTTTATGGAAACGTCTGAAATAGTTTTCCTTTTATAAGTTCAACAGTAATGTTTACAGTCATAAAAATTATAGACAAGGTCTATTATGACTCATTAAGTCTAGTAGTGGACTTAACTAATTTAAAAAAAATGTCAGTTAGGTCGGTTAGTTAACAGCGACGATATTATTAATTACTATCACTAAGATTATGTCCGACACTGCTTGGGCCTAATTATTATATTTTGATTTAAGATTTGAATACTTATTGTTAGTTAGTTTTTGAAGATACAATAAATAAATACAAAAACAAAAAATAATTCCGGTAATTTCTGACTGCGTGTCACGCATGGACAATGTTTATAAAACAGTAACCTCACGTGTCCACACGCCAATAGACAAATTCATTTTCCGAAATCAAATTATCGCCAAATTGAGGTTTCTATAAGTCTGTAGCACTTTGCTATTGAAAGCACATCTCGGTCGGATGAATGTCATCCATATACAAAAATTATTGATGATGATGCGGTCGTGTGCGGATCGTGTTGACCGTAACGCGAGTTCTGGCCTAATTTTTGAAGAAAGAAGGTCCAATTATGCCACCAGCATCATGTATGATCTGTTGTAGATCGGTTTAAATCCATATACTCCATTGCTTATCCCTTTCAGCTAAAAGTAAGTTTTCATGGCTTAGCACAAGAAGTTACCCTTTAGTTAAAAATAAATCTGTAGAATTTACTACTGTTGTTCAAAGTATAATTGTGAACTATGCGCAGTATATAGGGGTTTTCCCGGGAATTCCAGTTTTAAAATTTCCCGATTTCTTTGGAACTAACTAACTTTAAGTTGTAACAATGGCAATCTTTAACTTCAGATATAAAAGTTTCGAAAAATTTTCTCCATTATCTCTATCAACCCATTAACCCTATATTTGGATTAGACCTATTTTTTGTTATAAATATTAAATTCGAAAGCTGTAAACAAAAAATGCATTACGCCACTTTAAAACAAGACTTGTTTTTAAATATGTATATCCAAAAATATAATCAGCGTCCAGCGAAAAATAAGAAGAATACTGAAAAGTCCCATTTTTAATTTAATTTTCTTGGAAACTGCCGGGGACTCAAAAGCAAACTGCATATTGATTGCATAATTTTTTACCTAAGAGAGACTTTTCAGACGAAAATATTGAATGGCGAAATTTTTTTTATAATAGCGAAATAATTAACCCACTTGTTTCTTAAAAAAACGGCAAAAATCGACTTTTGTTCAAAATTTTAGTTTAAATTGAGTATAACTTTTGACTTATTTGTGATTTTGATACCAATTTTTTTTTTAGTATTACAAAATACTCATTATGAATAAGGGACAACCTTATTCATAATGAGTTTAATTTTTTAATCTAACAACATTTGACTTCTCCATTAGCAGAACAGTGGACAAAGGTTGGTAAAAAAGTAAAAATTTTAATATTTTTTCTCTAATATTTCCTGAACTGTAAGCGAAAACCCATAAATTTAGTAGACTTTTGTTAGCTCTTGGATAAAAAAAACACTTGCAAAAAAATCCTTTTTATCTGATCAAAAACAGGAGCTTGGCATGGATTTTAATTTTTCATTAACCCAAGGTTGGCTACTTTGGTGCTTTGTGGCTCCGCCCCCTTTAAAGATAAATAGTCTAAATTCCAGACTTAAGCTCTGTGACACCTCCCTCAATGCTGTGTAAGATTTCATAACAATAGAACAGCTAATTTGGAAATTTATTTCCAATTTTTTTACAAAATCCTCACTGTGTGTCGGTTACTTTAGGCTCCGCTAGGCATTTATGGCAGCAAACCTCATATTTTAAACAGAGCACATGTTTAGTATATCAATTAAAGAAAAATATGTTTGGAACCAGTTTAATGTGTAATATATTAAAAAAGCTCTCTTCAAAACTTTAAATCTTCGCATTAGCTTGTGTATCGATAACAGCCAATATCTAGGCGCACGGCAGTGCTCCAGGCCAAGGTCCGGCCAATGCACGCAGTGTGTATATTTACAGGAAGCCTTCGAGCTGTTTTTATCCCCCCCCCCCCGATAACTTTGTTCCCCGGAATTGTAAAACTATAAAATTTAAACCATAATTGGAATAAATTCATGCTACCTCATATGCGAAGTTTGAAAGTTTTACAATAAAAGGTTCCGGAGATATGCAGGTGCAAAAAGTGCGTATTTTAAGACATACTCACTGGCTCACTCATCAATATTATGAAGCACTTCCGCTATAGCTACAGATCTGAAATTTGGTACAGAAGTAGATCTAAGTGAGCGATGAACTAAAAATCTGAAAACCAACAAATTTTAACCAAGGGGGCGAGGCTACGCCCATAAAAATTAAACTTTGTGCTAGTGAGCTGAAATTTGGTACATAAGTAAAATTATGTGAGTTATCACCGAGAAAAATGTGAAAGCTCGAAAATTTTTACCAGGGGTCCGGGGCTACGCCCATTAAGCTCAGAATTAAAAACACATATCTAAATGTTACAATAATACAAAGCTATACATTTTTATAAAAAAATGGGCGTTATCACGCCCATACAATTTAAACCTCCTATTTCACTTATTTAAGTCTACTATTTCATATACATTTGAACATACTACATATATATAAATTTATTATTATCCGTTTCAAAAGAAACTCGACAAGAAAGATAGCTACTGGCCAAAGAAAATCTTGAGATTGAAAAAGCGGGCGGAATCACGCCTATTAGAAAAAATAATTAAAATTTGCGCTAGTTAGCTGAAATTTGATAAGGAAGTAGCTATAGATTAGGAACTAGCTAAAAAAAAATCTGAAAACCTGAAAATTATAGCCAAGGACGTAGCCCCCCCCGCCTACCAAAAAGCTCAGAATTAAAAAAAATTCCAATGCGGTTAACTCAAGCAATTTTATTGTAATTTGGGTTACATGTTGCAATAATACATGGTTATAAATGTTCTTTAAACAAAATGGGAGTTAAAACCCCACAAAATTTGCATTCATATTTCATGTATGTACTTCGATTCAGCACTTTTAATAATACTATTTATGTATTCATTATCACACGTTCCCAGCGAAACTCAACAGAAAAGGTAAACACTCGCAAAAGAAAATCTTGCGCTGGAAAATTAGGGCTTGATCACGCAAATAAGGATAAAAAATTAAAATTTTCGCTAATGAGGTGAAATTTGATAGACAAGTATTTCTAAGTTAGAAACTAACTAGAAAAATCTTAAAGCTAGGAAAATAAAGCCATAAATGCGGGGCTACGCCCATTAATTTTATAAATAAAACATGAAATTTAAATCGTTGGCGTAAGCAGTTTTATTGAAATTTGGCATACATGTTTTAATAATGAAAGGCTATAAATTTTCTTTAAAAAAGTGGGCGTTAACATGACAATAAAATTTAAGTATCTTCTTTCATGTACTTCGGATCAGCAGACTTATACTACTTATGTAGATATTATTGTCCGTCTCCATCGAAACTTGACACGTATGATTGTCACTGACTAAAATAAAGTGCGCAGGAATACGCCATAAAAATAATATAATTAAATTTGTGCTAGAGAGCTGAAATTTGATACGCCAGTAGGTCAAGATGAGAAACCAAGAAGAAAAATCTAAAAAGCCAAATATTTAAACCAGGAGTGGCAGGGCCCACGTTAATACTGTACTGAAAGTTTTAACTGGAAACTTTAACTTAAAACAAAATCTTGAGTTTAAAAAAGTGACGGAGAGTGGGGGTAACAGCCATAATATTTAAAGCAAGAATTTGAACTAGAGAGTTTAAATTCAATACCCCTTAAGTTAAGGGGTGAGTTGTGTACAGGAAAAATCCGAAAGCACTGGTTGTTACATTAATACAATAATCTTCGCTTACAGTGCCTTTGCTCTTTTCACCAATTTAAAACATTTATACATATGTCTAGAGATACGCTTCATAAGAATGTGTAAAGGAGAAGAAAAACGTGTTTATAAAAGAAAGTTAATTGAAATAAATTTTTGAAATTTTATTTTTGGTGGGAATCGGTATACCGGTACATAACGGTATCTAATTTTAGCGGTATTTGAATCGGCATCGGTATTTTTATTATACCCTTTGCCAACCTTGATTTTAATCGATACTACTACCACTAAATACTCACTTTCTATGACAGCATTTAAAGCTCTCAAAGTCTTTAAAAATTATTTTTAGCTGTTTCTGCGTACATAGTTTCCTTTCCTCACAAATGCTTTATGAATTTCAATTTAAACATTTAAGCCTTTTGTCAATTTTCTTTAATCTTTATTTAATTTGTTTTTGTTTTTCTTTCCTTTCCTTGTATAAACGAAATTTCTAACCAAAAGAACTACGACAATTTATGTTACAACCTTTTTAGCTTAAAAAGATAAACTTGAAAAATACATAAATAATCCTTAAGAGAACAAGGAAGACTAACAAACATCTTCACTGCTTTTAATATTGCGATAAATTTATTTTTGTTTAACTTCATTTAAAACAAATTCAATGCTATCTTTTCCTTATCAAATTTTCTTTATAAAAAAGAATGAATTTAGATCAAACTAAAGTGTTTTCAATTGAAGTCTTTTTACTGTTTTCAAAAAAAAATAAAAATAAACTTAATACTTGTGTTAATCCTTGATCATAAACAATTCAATTAAATTGTTTTATACATTTTTATTTGCTTAACCTTTTATTGCCCCATTATTTAAAGCTTATTTGACAAGAAGTTAAGAATGAAGTGAAGAAAGTTGTTTGTTTTATTGGCTGCCGCAATTGTCCTCACACTAAAAGAAAAATTATTCAATCAGCATAATAATTTATATTAATTTTTTTGTTAACTTTGTATTTTTAATTGTAGGTATGATAATTTTTTTCGCTGATATTATGAAATTAAATTTGTTCTAATCTTAAGAAGATTTAAAGCTTATATCATTAGATTTAAATGATTTTTTTTAAATTCCCTAAAAGTCTAAGGAAATGTTTGATACATATGCATAATGAAAATGTTTCCGACATCCGAGGTTAAGGCGTTGTCTACAAATCGCATGAAAATTAAAAGTTCGAGTTCGATACACTGAGCTGAGCGATTGTCAACGTGATAGCATTGTATCGTTATCGATATAAAATAATTAATACAATTTTTGTATGTATACAGTTTCAGTTAATGTTAAGCTCACATTACAACATTTAGAAAAAGAGCAATCAATGATTTAATTTCATATATATAATGGCATTCTTTAATTTCTTAAATGAAATAGTTTCACGAAATCAATGAAGCTTTTTACACAACATTCTTCATTAATATAATTAAATCGTACGCCAGCTCGTTTTTCATGACAGAGCTAATTGATTCATTGAAAAATTTCATAGCTGGCACGAAGACTTTCCTTTCAGTGTAATTAAAAAAATAATAAAAAGCTGACAGAGATAAACCAATTTAAAGTCATTAGAATCATGAAATCATAAAGCACGATAAAGTTCAGGCCAGAAACCATTTTGGGAAACAGCGCACAGTGTTCGATTTAAGAATTTAGGACGACAAAAATCATAAATTTGTAAATAATTCAGACAGAGTCCGAATTTTCTGATATTTTGATATTAAAATTTTTTATATTCAATTTATTTATATATTTGGGGTGAGTATTCACAAAGTATGTAATTTTAACTTATGTTCACACATATTTTACAATAATAAAAATATGTAAACGAATTTTCATATATTTAGAATAACATGAAAAAATAATTTAAGAAATTTTTTATTCGACATATTGTCATAATTATATTTTAATTTGAAATTTATTTGCTGGTGGTTTAGCTTGGTCTATATACGTATTTCATTGGCGCTTAAGCAAATCATCAGTCCAATGAAATACGTATATAGACCAAGCTAAACCACCAACAAATAAATTTCAAATTAAAATAAAAAAATTATAATAATAGCTTATTCAGAGTTGATGATGTTTGAAAAAAAAAATTATTGGAACAGCTTGGGGCAGGAATTTTATATAAAGTAGATAACAGCAAGATTGAAAAATTGCAGAAACGTTTATGGATGTGGTGAATCGCATGGAGATAAAAAGATTTCGTCTGAAAAAGTTGGTTTGTTTGGTAATAATTGTAAAAAAAAACTCACTTAGTTTAAGACTGAATGAAACACTAACAGCCTAATTTATAAAATTTAAATTTAAGTCTTTATAGAGGCTTTTTAAAACAAATTTTCATAAACAACTTTGCCTTTATAAAGCTTTGATAATTTTTACAATTTATTAGAAAATACTATGTTTTTGTGTTTTAGTTAAAAAGAGTTAAAAAGTTACAATTGAATAAAAAAAGTTAATGTCGAATCTAAACGCCTTCTATTTACTTTTGAATTTGCATAAAATACGCATAGTGATTTTGTATCTTTTTTCTTTTAACATGTTATTTAGAGTACCATTATAAGCATTCAAAGTGAAAGGTATACAAGAATCATATAGTTTTAAGCTAGTCTGGGTCTTCGCTTGCAAATAGTGTGGTCAATTTAAATGTTTAATTACCTTTATTTTTTTATTTTTGCCGTCCTAATTTCTGAAATTGAACACTGTGCAGCGGTATAAAAATATCAAAATTTAGGCTGGAAAATAAAGATTATTTATTAGCAAAGATAAAATTGTAAATACAAAACTGGATGGCATAGCGTTGAAATTTTGCTTATTATAACGTTTTTGTTTCGTATAACATGCCGTGTCATATTTTAAAATTTTTTAATATTCCGATTTTTTAATTAAAAATTAAGCTGATGATACAAATCTGTGGGGGTTATTTTTTTAAGTCTGGACTTGAAATAAAGGGTTGGCCAAAATGGTGGCAAAAAAGAAATATTTTGAAAGGTAACTATATACACAGAAAAAATATATGTATTCCCAAACAAACCTGTATTATTGAATACGGAAAAAGAATTCAACAAATTATGTACTTGATTCCTAAACATTGCTTATTAAAATTGCAAGCAAACATTAAACTGTATATACAAACAAAAAGGGGTTGAAAAACGTGGCATTCATCCACACACAATAACAATGAAAATAAAGTTTCAGTCAACAAATCTTTGATTTATTAAATTTCTTTATTGACTGAAAAAAATATTGAGACATATTAAATTTAATTGAACTAAAGTGAATGCAAAAGTATGTTGGTAATTTCAAAAACTTATTTCGAAGGCAAAATTCTGCATTTATTGAAGGTATGTTGTTTTGTGTTGCAAAGATATTGCAAAGCTTTTGTACGTATCTTATATTTGACATGTTGTTGCTTTGTGTTAAGAAGGTGTTACAAACTTTTTCTAGGTATTTTATATTTGTTGAAGACATTTCCTATATCTTTTTTTACTTTTGTTTATAGTCACAGGTTACAGTAAATTCTTTTTAATTAAAGTACGTATTAAGGCCAGGATAAAATTTGATTGTTCTTCTTTTTATTAGTCTGTTGTAGCTTTTTATTTTTGTCACAATGTTCTTTTTGGTCCACATGATTTTGGTCTCAGCATCATGGTTGCAGGATCGTGGTTGCATGATCGTGGTTGCAGGATCGTGGTCGCAGTGGTCTCAAGATCGTGGTTGCAGGATATTATTTCATTGTTTATCAAAGTTTTCAAGCAACTGCAGCTTTTAATTCATTATCAGAAGGTTCTTTTTGGTCCAGAGGATCTTGTTCTCAGGATCATGCTTGCAGGCTCGCCATGTAAAAGTTAAAAGGAATGTGTAATAGCAGGATCGTCATGTAAAAGTTAAAAGGTAAGTATAATGGCAGGATCGCCATGCAAAAGTTAAAAGGAGAATGAGTACAGTAATGGCAGGATCCCCATGTAATATTTGAAAGTGCAGGATTCAAAAGTTAGCCCTAACGTGTATTAGTTATCATGCGTGTATTTGTGAGGCCCTATAGTCCCTTGTTTAGTTCTTACAGCTGTCCGGGAGACCAGCTTATCAGTAGGCGCTCAAAGGAGGTGCCAAAAGATTTTGAAAATTTAATTAAAAAACAAGGCAAGTTATTGCCAGTTTGCGTTTAGAAATTAAAGTCTGTTTTATTTAATATTTTGCTCTGCTTATATACTATTTTACATTCTTCAATTTTTGTGTTTCTTTATGTCTTTAATTTTGCTATAAAAACATAAATTATTAATAAAAATAAAAGTGTGTCATTTAAATTTTATAATGTAAGCGTTTTGTTAATTATTACAATGAACTGTGTTGCAATTCAATTAAACTATGCTACAGTGATTTACAGTAAGTGAGGTTAACTACATGAATTTGAATCAGAAATATCTTCATAATCGAACTTAAGTTCAGTGATTTCAATTCTTATTGAATGAAATATTTTTATAAATTAATGTGAGTTTCTAAAGAGAAGAAAAAAATTTTAAATTTGCGTTAAATGCCTTAAGACAACAAAACTTCATGGCTTCTAAATATATATGTAGGTCTATAAACCGCAACAAATCATTACACTTTTTATTTTTGTTACTAAACACATTTATTTAAATTTAATTAAAATTTTTCCGTGGATAATAACATTATTTCTAATAAAAGAACACAAAAATACTATGTTGGCAGAATATTTGAAAACAAGAATGAAAAGTATGCTGATTGAAAGTGCTGTCAGTTGATTTTTGCCTATGAATTGAACGCACAATTGGAAAGGAATTTTGAAGTCAACCCAATAAGCACAAATTTTGTGTGAATTCCAATGTTGGAATTCCACTGTGAATCCAAGCTTGAATTACATTTGAAATCCATCCTCTTTCCGGTCTGTTTGAAGTTTATTAAAAAACATCAACAAATTTGTTTGAAGCATATGTCAATCATAAAATATTAATTGTGAACAATTTTACAACGCGAAAGTCGCAAAGTTTTTAAAATGCAAATAAAGAAATAAAAGTGAAAAGAAAGAAAGCAAAAAGAAAATAAAGAATAGAAAATAAAACAATATACACAAAGAAATTTGGAATAAATAAATATAAAGGTATGTATTCAAAGCCAAAAGCAGATGCTCGTAAAATTTTTGAACTGCTTACCCAGAATCAGCATATTCTGGGAAATGAACAACCAATGGGAATGGCTTCCAACGATGTCCACGTTGCTTTGAACGATGAACCGTCTGTGTGTGAGGACACAATTATAAACGAAGATGGTATATCTGATACTAAAATTAATTCTGTGGGAGACAGGGACTTAAAAATACAGCTGGCTGTATGGGCGATCCAACATAACATTGCGAATGCTGCAATAAACAGTTTACTGCAAATCCTTAACCAGCATCATAAGGATTTGCCATCGGATGCCCGAACTTTAAAGAGCACTCCGAAATGTCCAGATATTGAAGCTATGGGTTCGGGTGAGTTAATGTACTATGGCCTTAAGGATTCCATGACAGATTTTTTGCTAAAATACGGAATGGGGACCAAACCCTTAGAGCTAAACTTTAATATAGACGGTTTGCCCTTAGCAAAAAGTTCAAATCGGCAAATATGGCCAATTTTATGTAACGTAAATGGTTACACTGATATATATACAGTGGCTGCGTTTTGTGGAGTGAAAAAACCATCGACTTCTGACATGCTTTTAAAAAGATTTGTTACAGAGTTGAATGAATTGCTATGCCAAGGACTTGACTTTCAAGGAACGCATTTCACAATATCTTGTAGATCATTCATCTGTGATGCTCCAGCCCGAGCATTTGTGAAAGGGATCAAAGGACATACAGGGTATAGTAGTTGCCCTAAATGCGTCCAAAGAGGCAGTTCATGCAATGGAAAAATGATTTTCAAATATAAAATTGAAGCGAAGCGAACAGACCTTGAATTTCGATCAAGAGTCGATCCAAGTCATCACAACTATATGGCACAACTAGAAATAGAAAAACTTGGCATTGACATGGTAAAGTCCTTCCCTAATGACTATATGCATGTTGTGTGCCTAGGAGTCGTTAAAACGCTAATGATGACATGGATTAAAAAGAGAAGTTCAAGCTTCTGTTTGAGCACACAGAAAGTAAAATGTCTTGAATTTAAATTTCTATTTTTAAGAACGCAAGTTCCAAGGGAATTCGCGCGAAAGCCGCGTGGTTTTAGTGAGCTTGAAAGATACAAAGCAACGGAATATCGGCAGTTTCTACTATACAGCGGTATTTACGTATTAAAAGACATTTTATCACCTGACAGATATACTCATTTTTTACTGCTGAGTATTTCTATTAGAATTCTGTTGCATAGTGATAATGGCTTCAATAATAAGAACTGCGCCCAGAATATGTTAAATGAATTTGTCAAATTAATACCACTCTACTATGATGAATCCTTTCTGACATTAAATTTTCACTGCTTAACGCATTTGGCTGAGGATGCTGAAACGTTTAATGATTTGGAATCAGTTAGCGCATTCAAATTTGAGAATAATTTGCAACAAATTAAAAAAAATTGAAAAAGCGCCATCAAATTGGAAGCCAGCTGTATAAGCGTATTGTTGAAGAAAGTTTACTTGTGAAACAACCATCACAGAAAAAAAAATCAGAAACATATGGAAATGTAAAAAATATACGCTTTGGAAATATTTTTCTTTCAAGTAAAAGGCCGGATAATTTTTATATGATTGAACAAAACATTTTTATGGTTTGTGCCATTAACAACACTCCCAAATCATGTACTATTAAGTCATATGAAGTTTTGAATTTGCACAATTTCTTTGATATCCCTATTAAGTCAAACCATCTTAATATATATGCTAGCTCTGAATTAACTTTGAGCAATGTAATAGTCGAGCACTGCTTAAAGAACATACAACGAAAAATTGTTATGTTTGTAAACTATGAACAAAATAATTTTGTCTTTATACCATTTATAGATGGACTTCAATAGAGAATTCGTATCTCAATTATCAAGTTCAACAGATGATGTACCTGCTACAAAGAGAGGTAAGTAATTACTTTACCATAAAGAATAAAATCTTACAAAATTATTGATACGTACTTCTATCGTTACAGATATAAAAGATTTAATGGAAAAGCATGAGGCAACCCAAAGGCTTGTATACAGGTTGTTGGAGGAAGTTAAAGTGTTACAAAATAGTCGTGTTCCAGCTCAGGAAAATGCAAAATCATTATCCATTTTACCAAGGGAATCATTTCTGAGCCAAGAAGAGTTTATGAGTTTTGAGAAAAAAATTCAATCTTCAGAAGAATATTTTTCTAATTTGGTAATGACTAATGGATACATTTCGAAGAGTTCTTATAAAAATATTTTTTTACATTTTCAGGTGAAGGAACTGAAGGAAAAGGTTTCGGGCAATGCCTCAAAATTTATAAGAAGCTGCTGGAGACGGTTAATGAAGGACGATGTAGCACATTTTTTTTGTTGGCAAGGAACGGCTGCAAAACTGCCGTTAAATCATTATCAATAACACTTGCAATTAAACGTAAGGCATTTAAAAGACCTTCCTTTTCAGTCTCTCACTTATTTACTTTTCTAAAATATTACAGTAGCCTACAACGAAAAATTTTCTGACCACAGTGATATGGAGTTTGAAACAAATACCATAGCCCTTTTCCAGCAAGCCAGAAATCGCATTAATAAAAAATCAATAAAAAGAAGCAAAAATTAAACAAATTAATGTAAATATTTAAACTAACTTTAACTTTTTCATTATCCAATCATTACTCTCACCGCAATTACAACACCTTATCATATAAGCTTTTTCATTATTCAATTATTATTCATATAAATATGTACCTATTTTTATAAAATGCAAGAAGGTTTAGCCAGCCTTGAAAAAATAGAGCTCACACAAAAAGACTAACGAAATTTTATTTATCGGTTATTTTGTTTATTTTTATTTATAAACTATAAACTATATAAATAATAATATGTACCTATTTTTATAAAATGTTTTATTTTTACAAGAGGAAATAGGGTAAAAAATGGTTTGAAAATTATTGTTAAAATAATGTTATAACGCTATATAAATACTGTTGTAACATTGCTTGAATAACACTGAAATTCCATGTTTGAATTCAACGGTAAAAACGGGTTCGGTTCGACTTGAATTCCACTGAAATTCCATGCTTGAATTCAAGTATAAAAACAGGTTCGGTTCGACTTGAATCACACTGTTATTCAAGGCTGGAATTACACTGTAAAGGTACTGTTTTGTTCGACTGTAATTCAATGGTTAATTTTGCTGGATTCGCTATTGAATTCAACTGTGTTTCAACTGTAATTCAACACTGGAAATTGGAAATTGTGACTGGATTTCAAATGTAATTCCACTTGAATTCCAGCCAAAATGCTTATTGGGAAAGTTGAATCAAATTCTAAAAGTATGAATGTATTAGTGAAAAAGTATGAATGTATTGAAATTTGAGAGGCAAAACTTGACTGTTTAACCCTCAAGCTAGAAAAAATTGGCGTTTGAATTTGGGAAGTATCCTAGATATCCGAAGCCATATCAACCGCTTCATTTCCAATCAAAAAACTATTTGGAAATAAATTATAGCTGTATCTTAACATTTCGCAACGAAATTTCGGATTTGAAATGGAAGCGTAAGAGACTGTCCTTTGAGGCGTAGCAGAATATTTTTTCAGTTTTAGAACCATTTTGAAATAACTTTCTAAGAAGTCACTCAGACTTAGTGTAGTGTCCATTTGCGAGGTAGATTTAAATAAGTTTAAGATAGTTTTTCATATTCACTCAACCTATTAAAATGGCTGAAAATAAAAAAGGCAACACTGGGTGTATTAACATATACCCCATACTGTACACTATTCTTTGCAGGAAAATGTTTTGTAGAAGCATTATACATTTATATAATAAGGGTTTTTATGAGAACTCTAAAAATTGCCATTTGTGCAATTGGACAAACTTGCGTGACTTGTTTCATGAAGCCCCTTTTAACCTTTTGTGCAAACAACGAATGTAAATTTGGAAAAACGTCAAAAAATTAATTATATAAATAAAAATAATATAATAAAATTTAAAGCAATTTTTAATTAAAAAACATATTTATAAAAATAAAAAAGTGTTTGTGTGTGTCTAAAAGTAACTAAAGAAGTCTAAAAAAAGCACGAAGTTGACGTTTACAAAATGCACAATAACACAGCTTAAGTTTACAAGCCAAAATTATTGGGCAAACTTAAGAGGTTTGTGTAAATAAATTTCCATAAAATTTTTAACATTTTATTTACGAGAATGTAAAAATGCACAATTGCACAGTTTGCGAGACTTTTGAACAGTCTCATGAAAACCCTTTATGTTTATACTATTACGTTATAGTTTTTCGTTTGCTTTTCGATTGATCTTTTTATTGTTAACTAGAATCGCCCAGGAGTCTAAATTAGCCTACTTGACACGTAGTATGTCTTTATTTAATATAAACATGTGTGTGTAAAACAAAAACAAAGAAGAAGGTTGTCTCTTTTTAAGCAAATTTAAATTACTTTTTTACCAGTTTTGACCTAAAAATTTTTAAAAAACATTCACATTTTGCATATTTACACAAAAATAGCTTTTAAACCATGTATGTTTTACCCATATTTGCGAACGATAAGATACTTAAAAGTGTACGACAAAAAAATATGTGCTGTATTCATATATAAAATTAAAAAATAAAATAAAATGTAATAGTGTTATTCCATTGTGACGGGTCGGACCAAGATAATACAATTTTTTATTATAACATACATACATATAAGTATATATAATATAAAAAAAGATAAGTCGACCAGATCACTTTTTCAATTGCGTTTTAATTAAATTTAAGCATATATGTAACTTATATGTACATATGTATACTGTTTTGTAATCCTGTTTTAAATTCCATTAGTTTGATACCCTACTCGAAAGGTTTGGTAAATTTTTGTTATTAACGTATTTATTGCTGCTTAGCGCCAAAAAGCTACTATTTTTTGTCCTCTTTTCCAGCACCTATTTAAAAACAATTGTTCGGTTAAACCAAATACAAAAATACCTTAACTGTAAAAATTTATCCGGGCATTTGGAAGATACTATGTAATAAAGAAGATTATAAGATACGTATGGTAAAACTGTATATGTTTTATATCTTCAAAAACTTAGCGGTTCCCAAGAATATTAACTTGAAAAACATAATTTGAAAAACATAGATACTGAAATAATAATAATTAAATAATAATACTGAAATAATAATACGCTGTCTTTAAATTCACAATAACGGGTCTTCGCGCTCTTCTGAAAAAGCTCAAATTTGGATATTGGATAGTATGACGTGGTAGGGACTATATATACCCTACAAGAAATGAATGACTGAAACTAACACAAACAAAATTTTTTCACTAACACAATTGCAGCAATTTATATTGAATTCAATATTGATAGTCAATTGACTAGTCATTTGATAGGAAGTGATGATTGATTTATTTATTAATTATAGTTGTTCTACTCTAGCATATATGTTAGAGTGGGACATCTAATGTACATATGCCAAAACTTTTACATCGAGTTTTATTTAAAGAAAACTAAAATTAATTCCGTATGTGAAAAAAAAATTTAAAAGTGTTAAAAAAGATAAGTAAAAACAATATTTAATAAAGAAATTTACAAAATTTAATTTATTTTATATTTCTTTTCAAAATTTTAGATATGTTTTTGTAAAAAGCAAGATGCGTTGGTGGTGAAAAGGTGTACGGAGGGCAATATACCGCCTGGTTTATTATTTTTTTGCTAAAGTATATCTATTATCTTAAATTATTTATTTATTTTTAATAAATTTTATAATAAAAAAAAATTTAAATAATAAAAACTATATTGTCATTACATCAATCATGTATGATTACTCATTTGTGGGGTATATATAAATCAATTATGATCAGTCAAACTTGAGTAATATTTATGCTATCATTGATTATTAAAAATCACTGGAGTGAGCAGTTCAACTATATATTATATTCGTTAGTTAGAGAGAGATGCAAGATCACACGTACACGAAAGTTTCCATCACATTTTTCATTTTGCCCTTAATAAAGTGATGGAAACTTTGTTCTACGCAATGATGAATATATCCTGCCTGACTATCGATCAAATGAGCAGTCAATTGACTGGTAGTGTTCTTGTAGGTTATACATCCAACATGATTTACTTAGCTTTTCTTATAAATTGTTTTTTTCCTGCCTCTTAACGTTTTCTATTTTTATGTCCATTTAAAAAATAGCACATCAGCGTTGGAGTGCCGGGTATGACCAAATATTTCCTTTATCTAATTACTCGAATATTAAAATTGAGGTAACCTAAATCTTATTACAAAATTAATTGATATTACGTTCTTATTAATGGGAGTGTCAAGCATTTATTATGTAAACTAGTAGTTTTATTAAATGTTTTAAATTTGTACTGTGACGGGTGTGACCACAATTTTTGACGTTTCTATTAATCCACAAAACTCTCATTATGAGACGAACAAAGTCGAAACTTCAACTAAAAGCAATCAAGAATATATTCTTTTTACACGGTTTTTTAATAAAAAGAGAATTAAAGAAACATACAAAGAGGAAGAACAGATTATTTAGTATATCGAGAGCCTATATTCAAAATACGTTAACTCAAAAAAGCTTACTTTTCAGTAGAGTAAAAAAACTAGTTAATACGCTTATTATTGTAAAAATAAATGATTTGCTTTCCACAATATGGTTTGAATATGTTTACTAATTTATTGGTCTGCAAAATGTAATTATTTTGATCTGTACCCCATTTCTGTAACTTGTGAGAAGTTCTCGCATCGAGAAAAATAAAAAAATTATATTGGTTGTCCTATTTGACACAGGGTTATTCACATAAAAATGTTTATAAACTTACAAAAATTATCAAAAAATATAGTTTTTTCCTTACTCAACCTGTGTTTCACAGAATGGTAACAATTTTTTCGACTCGAAAAGTTCTCACATTCCTTACAGAAACGAGGCACTGGCTTTTTTTTATTTTTTTAAGATAGCATATTTTATTCGATCAAAAAACAAATATTTTTTTAGAATTAGCATATTTGGTCGGAAAAATTATATGAATTTTTAATAAATGTATTTATTGTTTTAATAAATTTGTGAAATTTTTTACGCAATAGTAGATATAACAATGAAAAGCTATAAGAAAAAACTTAAAATAGCATATAAAAATAACTTAAGCAAGAGTTAAAGCCTCTTCCATCTCGAGGTGGTTAGCTTTAGCACTCTGTATCGTAATCTCTCTTGTAATAGGGTTACTCCAAATTTTCAATTTCCAGAGCTTGTATCATTGACCATAACCGCCAAAAAAGCTTAAGGGAGATATTTTTTATGTTCGTTTTTACGAAAATCCATTATTTACGATCATAAACAATTGGTTTTCGTCAAAAATTGAGGTTCAAAAATGTTGTCGCTTAAGCTTTTTCAGCGGTTATGACACGATATGGTAAAAGTCACCATATCTCGAAAACTAGCCATAGGATATCAAAATCCTTACCTGTGCCTATGTTCTGTAACTTTGCTGAGAACTTTTCGAAACGAAAAGTTTGTTGACATTCTGTGAAACACAGGATGATTAACAAAACACTTAATTCCTTGCTCACGTTTTTTCTATTTCAGGTTGTATGTGAATCAGCCTGTGAAAAAGAGGACAACCAATATAATTGTTTGATTTTTTACGACGCGAAGGTTTCTCGCAAGTTACAGAACACAGGTACTGATTCGTGTTCAGCATGTCAAATGCAATACGATTCGAAGTAGATTTATAACAAATGGCTTTTTTGTTAAATTTTGGAAATTTACATGGGAGTTAGTTAGCATTTATTTTTACCAAAGAAATATTTACATTGATATAGGAAAATAAGAAAAATTTATAAAAAACGAGAAAAAATCATTGTTTGATTCGAAATTTATATAAGAGATGAATATTGCATACACGCAAAGAAAAGATGTGGTTGTAGAATGGCTGAGAAAACCATATTATGTTCTCAGAAACAAACCTGTGGTCGTTGAAAACAAGTTATTGTTATTTTAAACATTAATTTTGTTATGGTAAGCAAAGTAATGTTTGAATTTAATAATTACTTTATTATATTCATAAAAAAGTGTGATATGATTAGAGTTCAACAATATAATTACCATTACCATAACATATAGAAACCATACTATTTTAAGTCTTAAAAAAACTTTTTCAGAAACATCTTCTGTCAGTTCAGTGTTTCGTTTGTAAGCTATCGGTATTGCACGCGTCGTGTTAAATAAATAAATAAAGTACAAACAAACAAAAGGGTAGATAAATTAAAACATATACACACGTACATATGTTTATCTCTTTATACAGACGTGTCTGTATTTCGAGTATACACACATATGTAAGTATACATTTCTAAATATACATTTAATTTCAACAATATTAATTTATGTTTAAAATTTGTTAATCCACTAATAATCCCAAAATTATTATTTTACTTATTCAGTAAAATATTTGTTTAATAAAATGCATTGAAATTGATTATTAAGGGGTTTAGCTTGATCCTATGCGCATTTCACTGTTGCTAATGCAGATCATCAGGGAACCTTTACCCAAAGCTTCTTAGAACAACAAGAGTTATTATATTAAAAACTTTCATTTAAACAAATGAGAAGCTCAACAACAAATAACACAGTTGAAACAAGAGCTCAATAATCAACATGTTTTTTATTTTAGCTTTGGGTACAGGTTCCCTGATGATCTGCATTAGCAACAGTGAAATGCGCATAGGATCCAGCTAAACCCCTCAATAATCAATAATCAATTTCAATGTATTTTATTAAACAAATATTTTACTGAATAAGTAAAATAATAATTTTGGGATTATTAGTGCGTTAACAAATTTCAAACTTAAATTGTAAAAATTCCCAATAAAAACAGTAAATATTAAATTATTTTTATTTCGGATTTAAGGCACAGCTGTTTTAAACAAGAGATCCACCAAGAAATATATGATTGAAAAACAAAATATTATTATTATATTAAGAAATAAAGTTATCGTATTTAAAAATAATATTAAAATATAAGTACATGGTATGGTGAGTCTCAATTATATTTTAGTTACATCTAACAATAGTTTTGTCATATTTACAATAATAAGATTAGTTGTAACAAAGTTCATTGATATTGTTGATAATATAATTATTAACTCAGATAATAATATTATTAAAAGTTTGCTTTCCTATTGACAATAAAATGATTAAACTACAACCATATAATTCAATCATAGTATGTTGCTGTTTGATGATGATTACCTCAACCATATTTTTTCTTTGCGTGTAGGAAAGATATTTGCCATCGGAAACTCATTTTGACCAAATTTGAGTTGACGTATTTTGAATATAGGCTCTCGACTTTCCATAATTTGCATGGATTTGTGGATATTGTTTTTAACGATCTTTATTAAAAATAAGAAAGTTTTTGCAAAAATAAGCTGAGTATTTTTTTTGTGTATGATGATTTAATGTGGAATTTCTCAATATTAATAAAGTATTGTGTACTGGAATAAAAAAGTCAATTGAATATTATGAAATTGCATAGGAGGGAAACTAAATTTTAGGATAGAGGAAGAAAGTCTTGAAAATTTATTAAAATTTTTTTTTATACAAAAACCGGTACGGAGTCCTTACGCAATTTCACGTTTGTAAGTTTACATTTATTTCTATACTGTAAAATAATCGTGTAGAATTTTATGTTGAATTATGTTTGCGTACACACAAATTTATTTATTCTTTAATTTAATACAAAACACAAAAAAAAACTAAAAATGAACTGATATTTGCGAGGAATAAAAAATGTCAAGAATTCCGGGACCAAATAATTGTATGAACATTAATTTTTGTTTTAGTTAACTAAAAAAGTGTCCACTTATAATTTTAACATCCCTGTAATGGGCAATAAGTTTCCAAAATTCTGTACACTTTTCTTTTGGGAGTCTTTTTTTTAAGAACTCCGTTACAGCCTTAATTCGTTAATGCGATTTATGCTTTAATTTAACTTTTTGCTTATTTTATTTTAAATATGCAGTGCCATTTATTTATGAATTTAATTAGTTATTCAAAATCAAACAGTCTTAGGTGACTGTTTAAATAAAATTGGTCCGCAAGAAAGGAACAATCACTCTGAAATACGAGTAAATATATTTAAAAAGGATTCTAATTCTTAAACCTTTATATTTACCTTTACATGTCCTTAAATGTCCTTAAATTTACCTTTAAATGTCATAAAGTAATTGCATTAAATGAAACACCATGCCTTCTCTCTCCTTACGTACTTTTTTAACAACTTCTTAAATTATTCAACAGTTCATCTTTTGAATTAATCTCGATGTGCGACAGTGTATTAAAATGGTATGTGTGTGCACAGTATTTATGTAAGTATGTATATGAGAAAATATGAAGATTTAAAAAAGTCCTTCACTAATTTTTCCTGTTCCTTCTCAGTGCGCTACTTTTGTGCTCGACTTAACACAGCCTCCGTCCAGGAAAAAGCAAGCAAACAAAAAATAAGAAAAGCGAGAAACGACTGATTGTACACACAATTGAAATATGTTGATGTATATTTAAAACTCTCACTACGAAGAACTAACTCGGTTTTTTTTTTGTTACAGCTTGTTATAAAATTATATTTTTTTTGTTTTACCACATTGTTGATTTTACCCACAGGCTTTTCTCTCTTAATTCATTGGGTTTTTCTTGTGGCTTTTTTTTTGTTACTACTTAATCTTGCCAAGCAAATGAGCGGAAAAAAATGTTGAAGAGTGGCATGAATTTTTTTTTAATTTTTGCGAAGGAAATCACTTTAAAGATTTAACTTATCAAGAAACTTTTTGAGGATATTACAGTGTCGTATTTGAAAAAATGCGGTTCGTTGCATTTGTAATTTACATATTTTTAATTTTTCCTCAGCACGAGCAGAGTTTCAGCCCCACTTTTATTTAATAATCCTAAAAATTGTGCTAAATGTTGTTTATATGTACAATAAAAATAAATGTTGTGGGAAATTAAAACGTTTCCGTTTTGTTTTTTTAAGGAATTAGCAAAATAAACATATATTTGTTGGATATTACGAACTATTCTTGCTTATTTTTATCTCTACGCATTAGCTAACTTTTGCAAGAATACAAGGCAAAAAAAGTATTTTTTTTAAGAAAATAATTTTAATAAGTGATATATATATAGTATGCAAATATAAATAAAATAATATATTAGGAATTTGTGATTTGATGATTAAAGACTTGTGCATACTCACTATCCTACACAGCTAAAAGAGTTTAGGAAAATTTGAAAAGTCGGCCGGTTATGTAGGATACACAGAGAAAACAGTGCCTAATAAATGCCTCATAAAATAGAACAAAATTAATAAGATATCTCTATGGTTTTTTTTTAATAAGGAAATCCTATTAATTTCATAGAGAAAACCTTTTTGAAAAAATCAAGAAGAAATCTTGTAGTTTCTATTAGGTTATCTTATTGATTTTTTCAAAAAGGTTTTCTTCTTGATTTTATTAGGCAACCTAATAAAAAATAAAAAAAAAATTGTACTTATGTATGTTTTTTCATTTAAATTCTGTACGATATATGTATGTATGTATGTAGTATACTTAGATGTTATTTATTTATACATACATACCCTGCTAGCATATGCAAGATTGTTTTATCAAAAATCACCTAACTAAGTCTTCCTCGAGTACTTTTGACGATTAAGAATCCAATCTTGTTTTAAGCTCCATTGAATTTTTAATATTAAATTCTGTACTTCCATAGATGATAATATTGGCCGTAAAGGCACGTCTGGTTTGTGGATCTTCGGTAAGCCGTATAGTCTCGGTGCTGTAGCGTGATCAGAAATCAGATTTCTCAAATTGAGTAATATATTCTTGTTTGTATAGATCCATTATTAGTTTGTTGTTTTTTCGCTGGAGATTCTGTGTGGGGTCTGTACGTAGTGCTTTATACGTAGTTTTATTTTCCAAAAGTTTGTTCATCCCTCTCTTATAATCCTCCCTATACATAATCACCGTTTTATATCCTTTGTCCGATTTTAGGATAACTATATTTTCCTTATGTCTACGTAATATTCGTTTGGTGTCTTCATATATGTTAAGTATAAATTTTTCTTTTGGGTTGTTTTTTGAAGTCCTCTTGTATGTAAGAATTCTATTTGTTATCCTGGATCTTATAATATCTTTTGCTTTATCATCTGAGATTGTTTGTACCCATTGTTCTAAATCAGCTACCAAATTAATCGTTGAAAAATTGTCCTTATCAACTGGTAAGGAAAATTTTGACCCTAATGAGAGTAACCATTTGATTTCATCCGTGAATTTTATGTCTGTCTTATTTATAAACCATGAGGGATTAAACTTTAAGTCATATTTTTCAAATTCTTTTCGTTTTAGTTTTCCTATCTTGGCTGGGTGCGTCGATTTGTCTGATGATATAAAATTCTTATATCTTATAGTTTGTTTTTTAATGAAATTTGTGTATTCGTGTGTATTTAGTGTTGATTTTAGCTCATGTTTCATGTTGTCTATTCTTTTTCGTGTAACTCCTATATTTATGTTAGTTTCTTTTATTTCTAAATTAAGAATTTTCTTGTGAAAATTTTGTTCCGTCTTAACATATTCCCGTGATATTTTTACCGTGTTAAATAGTTTCATCGTATTTTTTGTTGTATTTATTAAGTGACTTGGTATCAAAAAATTTTTTCTACATGCAAGTAGATATTTCAGCCTTCCCATTTGCTTAGCTAAGTTTTTTATATGTCTGCAGTATTTTTTTTAGCAATGAACAAGTTTCTATATTGTATTTATATCTTATATGTTCGAAGAAGTCCTTCATTTCGATTCAGTTATCGATTTCAATTATTTAGTAAAAGTACACAGCTAAAAGAGTTTAGGAAAATTTCAAAAGTCGGTCGGTTATGTAGGATACACAGAGAAAACATAGTATACTTAGATGTTATTTATTTCTACATACATATATGTATGTAAGTATACTTACATATATATTAT
This sequence comes from Tachina fera, assembly GCA_905220375.1. Lineage (NCBI taxonomy): Eukaryota > Metazoa > Arthropoda > Insecta > Diptera > Tachinidae > Tachina > Tachina fera. The sequence continues at coordinate 60,229,156 of LR999965.1, read as the reverse complement.
ATTCTTAATTAACTAAATCACGATACATACATATTTATTACTTGGGAGGAGATAAGTATTGAACCAGCAACCTTCTGACTGAAAGGCAAGAACTCTAACCAATATGCTAACAAGCAGCCTGAATCCGCACTGAAATTGTTGTACAAATATGCTTATACAAAAACGAAAAATATCATGAAAAAAATTGTCTGTATGTCTATTTATAGATATTAAATAATAAGAAACCTAATAAAATCAAGAAGATTTCCTTGTTAAAAAAAATTAATAAGATGCTTTTCACATAATCGTATAGGAACCTAATAAAATTAAAAGGAGAAAACCTTATTGAAAAAATCAATAAGGCAACCTAATGAAATTAATAAGGAAAACCTTTTTGAAAAAAATCAATAAGGCAACCTAATGAAATCAATAAGAAATCCTTATAGTTTACAATTTATAAGAAAACCTAATAGAATCAAGAAGATTTTCTCTATGGATTGTTTTTTTGGTGCCAAAAACAAGGGAAATTGAGTAAAAAAGTTGTGAATAAAAAGATTTCTTCTTGATTTTATGTGGTTTTCTTCTTGATAAAATTAATAAGATTTGCCCCATAAAAACAATAAGGAATCTCTATGAAAAAATCTTCGCTTCTTTCCGCTGGGATACCCCTTAGCCTAAAAACGTTTCATAGAGAAAATCTTATTGATTTTATTACGCAGTATTTTCTCTGTGTAGTGAGTACCAGCCTTAAGCACCGTCCATATGCATTTCATTTCTATTTTCGGAACTCGTCAGTAGACTTCAACTCATATGTTTATAGTAAACTTCTCAATGTGTTATTCACAAGATAGAAACAAAATAAGTTCAAAAACCACAAAAAAATTTATTTTGCATAACAAGTATCTTTATTGGTTATCGTTCAATCATAATAACCGAACAAAGTGAAGTACCTTGTATAAGTATCAATGAATGCGGTGATCTAACGTTTCCTAAAGTAGTAATATTTCGCCGAATTAGTAAACAAATTTGGAAAGTGTATTAAAGATTTTACGCTCATAGAAACTGTAAAAACTTTGAGTTAACAATAACACTAATAATAAATTTATTGTAAGTAAACGCTATAATAGAAATTCTGAAGGAACTATTTTCCGAGAAATAAAATTAAAAATAGTTCTCCAAAAAAAACGACTTCCTTATATAGATCTGATAAAATATTTGGAAAAAAAATTATATATAAAACTAATTTTTAATGGGCGTGTGTGCTAAGTTTTGTAAAAATCGGTACAGTAAAACCACTTAAAATGAAATAATAAATTTTAATTAGCATGACTCCTCCCATTTGTTCAAATATAAGATTATGTCTATTTTTGAACTTAAGGTGTGGTAAGTTTCGTAAAAATCGGTTGAGTAGAACCACGTGATATGCAATAATATATTATAATAAAGCTATTGCGTCTTATTGCGTTTTATGCCCACATAGCATACCAAAAAACCATTTTAAATATCTATTTGATGCCAATGAGTCAGTTCTCACTTTTAAGGACTGTCCGATATGAGACATTTTTGCTAGTAGCTCATTTTGGTGGTGATGTTATATATCCCGTTTTTAGCTGTACATTTCGATCCCGTTTTTGGAACTCGTCAGTAGACTTCAAACCAAAAGATTTTAAATTTATCAACTTTTTTATTTTTTATTTAATTTCACTCAATATTCAAATGTCATAATTTTTATAGTCATACTTATTATTTAACATGGAATGTTAACTATAAAATTTGAATTTTTGTGACTATGTTAGGAGAATACAAAATTAAGACCGAGTAACAAGAGTAAACATGGAACTCAGTCATTACAAAAGTTGTAAGTGACTTAAGACTTTTTTGTGAATAGGCATGTTAATCTGCCAATTATATCAAGGGTTTTAACATACCGAAAATATCGCTTTAATACATATATGTTATGAATTTTCATGTAAATGAAAGAAAACCAAAGGTATACTAAATAAAAAAATAAATTTTTACTTTCCTATACATTAAACTCACAATCTATTGGTCCAGCCGGTATTCGATTTAATAATTACCTACTTGTACTTTTTTTATACTTCAAAATCAGATTGATTGAGTATTTTTTGATTCAGCTCTGTAATTAAGTTTGCAGCGAACTAAATTCAATGACTATAATTCCTATTAAAAGCAACTACACCCAAGAGAAAAATTAATTTAATTTTAATGTTTTTACCAGTTACATTTCTTACATAAATTAATTTAATTCCACGTTATTTATAAGAAATCTATTGCGAATTTATAAAGTGTGAAAATATCAATATTAAACCCTATTTTATTATATTTTCTTGTTCTTTAAAAACTTTAAGCTCACATGTTTTGTTTTTGTTTCATGAGAAAATATTTGCAATAAACTACATACCAATCCATAAACTGAATTGAGAAACCAGGCAAAAAAAAACGTAGTCACGTTTTATAACAGCAAGAAGAATAAAAACAAACTAAAAAATATAGAACAAAACCTCGATTTTGAGCTTAAAAAAATAATTTTAAGTAAAGCTAGAAGTAATAATAAAAAGAAAAACTTGGATTTACTAAGAAAGAAATTATTGGATATTCAAACAAAACACGTGCATGTGCAGCAATCATACATACATATGTGGGTACATAAACGTTTATACTTAAATTTTCAAACCCTTTCAGTAATAGATAGAGCCAATGAAACCACATTCATACATAAATACCTGGATAATCTTTATGTCCAAAATACAGTTGAACCTCGATTATCCGTAATGGTCGGGATAATCGATTTTCCCAGTTAATGGAGTAGTAGCTTTTATTGTTTTTTTTTTCATATTTCCTATTAACAGTTCTGTACTTACTTATACATCTTTGTACTCATATATAATGAAAGAAAAATTCATGGATTTTATGCTTGCGTTTATTCAATATGCACAATATCGTCGCTCTTTTAAATAACTGACCTAATTAACATTTTTAAAATTAAACAGGCGATCAGCTTTTATGTTTGTTCTATACTAAACATTCATTCTCATGGATACGTCTGAAATGTTTTTACTTTTATAGGCACAAAAGTAATGCTAACAGTCATGAAAATGGTAGACAAGGTGAATTATGACTTATAAAGTCATGAAGTCAAAATGGACTTTCAAAAGATTGTCAGTTAGATCGGTTTAGTTAAAACAGCGACGATATATACTATCAGGGAAAAAATATTTTGGCTGAAAACAGTTGAGTGCTCACGGTTGAAAATGAAATGAAACGGATGAACAAAAAGAAATATTACAATATTTCTTTCCCGGATAATCGATGTTGTCGGTTAATCGAGGCCTTAATGTATTAGAGGAAATCACACTTCGTTTCAAATTGCTAGCGAAGATATTGCAGATGTAACACGTTTAGTATAATTCCACATACATGCTACATCCCAGCAAAAAAAGAGACTCCAAAAAAGTCATGAAAATGTAGAGTTTGCGATCTGGAAGTAGTGAAAATTTCGATCGGATCTAATGATTTTTACATAGGGTTGTCATTGCAAGAAGTTCTCTTTTTCGATGCCTGGTCACTGAATTGGAGGCGATATTAAGAAAAATTCCCTTTTTTATGTTCTTTGATAATATTTTCATCTTGGAAAAATTTTAAATAAATACCCATTTTAACAATTCGTTTCTTTTTATACTAATTTAAACCTGAAACAGTGTTTTCATGTAAATTTAAGCAAATAACTTTTACATTTTAGACTAAATTAGTTCATAAATTTCTTTAAAAAAAATGATTTTTTTTAAGTTCTGGTGAGTATTTTCTAACACCATGGAGGAGTTACAAGGTTTTGTATGACTAAAATAAGTTTCTATATGGTTTTTAGCTCACTCTCGGCTAATTAAAAATATCGATTTTTTGGAAGCAATGAAAATGTAGTTCCAATAGAATGACTTCACATGGTCCACACATGATAAAGTTATTTGATTATTACTTTTTAAAGTAGGGCACTTTGTTCCCCCTACCCAACAATTACCAAACAAAAAAATTAGTGAACCTTTTCCATATCAAAAAAAGAATTTTGGATGAAAAAAATACTTGATTATTCGTTGTTGGAGTAGGAATTTTGTAAACCCAAGGCAATTTAGGAAAAAAATTAGTTAACCTTTTCCATATGCAAAGAAACTTGAGAATTGATCCACAAATGACAAAGTTATTGAAAAATAAATTTTGGTGGTGGGCCACTGCCCCCACCCACCAATTTAAAAAAAAATAGCTGATCTTTCCCATATGCAAAAAGAGTTTGGAAAATTGGTCCACAAATGACATAGTAATTTGTTAATCCGATTTTTGGCAGGCACATTTCACCCTCCCCCTTAAAAAAAATTTAATGGACCCTTTCCATATGCAAAATGCAAAATGCATTTTAAAAATTAGTCGACAAATGGCGAAGTTATTTGATAATTGGGGCGGACAATTTTCAACACCCTCCCCCTCGACCATTTCAAAAAAATTTAGTAGACCTTTTCTATACGAAAAAACAATTTTGGAAATTGGTCCACTTATGATGAAAGTATTTGATATTTACTTTTTACATGCGAGCATTTCACTTCTCCCTCCCCCTCCTATTTCCAAAAAAAAATATTAGTATACCTTTTCCATATTTTTTCTTAATACATGTATTTATTTATTTTATCTTCAAATATGAACTAACAATAAGTATTCAAATCTTAAATCTAAAATATAATTATTAGGACCGACCACTGTCGGACATAAACTTGTTAATAGTTATAAATAATACAAAAGTAGTGATAATAAAAAAAGAAAAAAAAATTATAAAAAAGTATAAAAAAAGTATTTTCAAGAAATCCCATTTGGCGTGTTGAGTAATAGAGCCCTTGTGTGCCTCTTTTTTAAGCGGATGTGTCCAGTAAAGTTCAAGATGTTGCGAGCAAGCGGCTTAGGATGTGACTCGAGTTTTGTTAAATATTTGCCTGCGTATTTTGCAATTTCTTCAATCACTAGTGGCATATTTAAATCACGATGGATATTGGAATTTTTGATGTACCATGTACCAATTTTGTTTTGCCTTCGTTGGATTCTTTCTACATTGGAAACTGAAGCAGTGCCCCATACCTGGATACCGTAACACCATATTGGCTTCAAAAGCGACTTGTATATTACAAGTGTACAGTCCAGGCTAAGTGTTGAATTTCTGCCAATCAACCAGTGTATTTGAGATAACTTAAGTTTCATCTGAGTTAGCTTATAGTCGATATGATGTTTCCATGTAAGCCTTCGATCAAGGTGTATACCAAGGTATTTCACTTGGGAATGTTGAGGAATATTTTGATTATTGATTCTAATTGGGAAACAAGTATCTCTTCTTAGGGTAAACGTTATATGGACACACTTTTGTTCATTTACCTTAATTCTCCATAAGTTCAACCACATTTCCAATTGTGTAATATGTTCTTGTAGATATCGGGAAGCCTCGTGAGGGTTTTTATGCATACTCAGGCAGGCTGTATCATCGGCAAACGTAGATGTATGGACATTGCTGCTCAAAGGCATATCACAAGTATAGATCAAATACAAAACTGGCCCTAATATGCTACCCTGTAGCACACCGGATGATATAGATTCGGGCACACTCAAGAATTCTCCTTCCACAACCGTGAACTTCCGGGTAGTAATCTAACTTTCTAATAAATTAACTAAATTTATTGGTACATATGATTTTAATTTTAGAATTAGACCTTCATGCCACACTTTATCAAATGCCTGAGAAACGTCAATAAACAGGGCAGAACAATACTTCTTTTCCTCAAATGTTTTTCTTATAAATTGAACCAATCTATGAGTTTGTTCAATGGTGCTATGCTGACTTCTAAAATCAAATTGATGGTCTGGGATGCACCCACTATCAGTTAAGGTTGGGGACAATTTTGTCATGAGCAGCTTTTCGAAGAGTTTTGACATAGTTGACAGCAAACTTATTGGCCTATATGACTCAGCTTTCGTAAGATCTTTGCATGGCTTTGGAATCATTTTGATTTTTGCAAGCTTCCAGAGTTGTGGATAATACTCCAGTCGTAATATGGCATTAGAAATAAACAGCAATATTCTTATTGCAATATGCGGCAAGTTCATCAGCATCGTGTTACTAATTCCATAAATACCTGGAGCTTTCTTTGGCTTGAGTTCAGCAATTACTTCATGTACATCACGCATCATAAACTTTAAGGCTCGAGGGGGTAGAGCAACTACACTCGGCAAATCAGCAACACCATTACATGTATTTGGGGTAAATACGGATTTTAAATGCTCAGCAAATATTTAACATTTTTCCGTATCGCTTCTTGCCCATCCTCCGGTAGATGTGCGTAGAGGTGGCTTAAACTCAACGGGTGTTTTAAGGTTTCTAGCAGCGCGCCAAAAAGAGTAATTAGATGTTGGTGTGACATCAAGACCTTCCAAATAATTTTTAAGAGATGCAATTTTTTCAGATGCAAGCAACTCTTGAAGTCGTTTAGAACATTCTTCAAGTTTGAGTTTATGTTGGGTCATTGGGTGTTCTTAAAGCAATATTTTCCGTGCAATGACTACTAAGATATTTTTTGAATCCCAGCCAATTAACACGATTGTTCATCTTCATATATGGGTGAGGTAAGTCACTTCTTAGTGGGTTACAAATTGTAACGATAGTGGGGGAGTGATCGGAGGAGAGATCTAGAGAAGTTTCAACATTAATTAAATCCCTAGAAATATTTTTCATGACTCCAAAATCAATAACATCCGGAATTTTTCGTACGTCAGTAGGCCAATAAGTGGGCTCCCCACTCGAAATAACATCTAAGCCCATTTTTTAAATTGTATTAAACAAAGCTCGACCTCTAGGTGTTAGAAGGCGCAAGCCCCAGTACGTATGCTTTGCATTGTAATCTCCAGCTGCCACGAAACAAGATCTGAGCGATTTGTAGAACTTATCATACTGATCTTCGTTAACTGAAAATCTGGGAGGTGAGTAAATTGATGATATCACGAAATTAGAACAAAAATTTTCTACAAAAAATTTCGTAGCTTGCATATAATCTGCACTAACGTTGTCAAGGATATAGTGCTTGAGTCTTGACTTAATTAGAATTGCAGATCCACCGCATGCTCTCCCTCTAGGGTCCTTTGTATCATGCATAGTGTAGCCATTTATCTTGAAAAAGCTTCTCGACGTCAAATGTGTCTCAGAGACCAACATTATATCAATATTTTTTTCCGTAAGGAAGTGCTCAAGTTCATTTTTATGTTGGCAAATGCCGTTTGCGTTCCAGAAACATATTTTTAACGTGTTCATGGCTTGTTAATTAATGCTTTTCCATATGCAAATTTTTTTTTAATAAATGTTGTATTTATTGTATCTTCAAAAACGAACTAACAATAAGTATTCAAATCTTAAATCTAAAAATATAATTATTAGGCCTGACCAGTGTCGGACATAAACTTAGTGATAGTTATTAATAATACATAAGTAGTGAAAATCAAGGGGGAAAAAAGTATTTTCAAGCAGTCCCATCTGGAGTGTTGAGTATAAGAGCGCTCGTGTCTCTCTTTTTAAGGCGTCTATGTCCAGTAAAATTAAAGATGGTACGAGCAAGGGGATTAGGATGTGACTCGAGTTTAGTTAAGTATTTGCCCGCGTATCTTGGAATTTCTTCAGTCACTAGTGGTATATTTAAATCACGATGTAAATTTGAAGTTTTAATGTACCATGGAGCAGATGTTATTAACCTTAAAATTTTGTTTTGTTTTGAAGCTGAAGCAGTGCCCCATAACTGAATTCCGTAGCACCATATTGTCTTCAAAAGCGACTTGTATAGTAAAAGTTTGCAGTCTAGGTTAAGCGTTGAATTTCTGCCAATCAACCAATGTATTTGAGATAACTTAAGTTTCATTTGAGTTAGCTTAGACTCAATATGATGTTTCCATGTAAGCCTTCGATCAACGTTTATACCAAGATATTTTACTTCTGAATGTTGAGGAATATTTTAATTGTAGATTCGAATGGGAGAAAAAGTATCTTTTCTTAGGGTAAACGTTATATGGACACATTTTTGTTCATTTACTTTGATTCTATATAAGTTCAACCACATTTCCATCTGAGTAATATGTTATATGCAAAATGAGTTTTGAAATTTGGTCAACAAATTACAAATATATTTGATAATCAATTTTAAGGACATGCCTTTGCACAATCAGCAACCCCGATTCACCATACCTTTAATTTAAAAAAAAAATGTGAAGATCTTGGAATAAAAAAATTGGTCCAGAAAGTTATTTGATATTCACTTCTTAAACGTGGGCACCTTGTTTCCTTTTTCCCCCACAATCAAAAAAATTAGTAATTCATGTGCAAAATGGTTTTGGAAAATTAGTCCACAAATGTCAAAAATATTTAATAATCACTTTTTGAGGGGAATATTTTGCACCCACCTCACCAACAATAAAAAAAAATTAGTTGACCTTTTTCATATGCAAAAAAATTTGGAAATTGGTTTACAAACGACAAAGCAATTTGATCCATCCATGAATCCATTTTTAGCGGTAACACTTAGCGCCCTTCTTCCCCCCCAATCATTAAAAAAAAATTAAGTGGACTTCTTCCATATGCAAACAGCATTTTGAAAATTGGTCAATAGATGTCAAAGTAAGTTTGTAGTCAATTGCAGGGGTGGGCAATTAGCTGCGCCACCTCCCATCCCCGCAAAAAATTTAGCGGACTTTTTTATAATCAAAAATATTTTGAAAATTGGTTCACAAATGGGGGTGTTATGCTCGTTAATATTATAAAACCTGTTAAATATTATAGGAAAGGTGTAACATAATTTAAAAAAGTGGGCTTAAAAGTGGACATGTTTGAAAAAAGTAGCCTATAATACAATCCAGAGTCCCAGTTAAATGTTGTGAGAATTTCAAAAAGATCGGCTCAGAGGTCTAGTATCCTATAAGGTACAAACAAACAAACAAGCAAACAAACAAAAAACAAACACACATTCCCTTTTATATATATAGATTACCGTCAAAATAAAATAGAAGTGGACCCATAAACTATATTTATAAGATGTTTAGCAAAAAAAAAATACAAAAAGTAACAATTTTACCCACTTTACCCCCTTTAAGACGACATTTATATTTTAATTTAGACCATAAACTATTTGTCAACCAATTTGCATTGAAACTCACAAACATACAAAATTTTATAATATTCGTACACTGAAAGGAAAACCTTCATTTTATCAATGAATTTTGTTATTATTAACGAGCTAACGTAAGAATTCATTATAATAATGGAGGATTTCATGCATATAATGAAAAGTTTTCGCGAAAAGATAATATATGTTATAAAAAGTCTGTACTCCGATGCTTACTGCCCTGTGCTACATGAAAACCAGCTCTGTAATATAATAGCTGTTAGGAAGGATGTCATGAAAGGTTGCTTGTATCGCCACTTTTATTCACTTGGAGAACACCATGGCCACAGCACATCAACCCAATAGAGGTATCCATTGGATACTCCGGAGCCGCTTAGAAAGTTAGAAAGAAAAGCACCGCACTGTTTAGCTGATCACCGCTAAGGTGGGTTCAAAAATAAGCTCAATTTAGACGAAAATAATAGGGATCAACATAGAAAATACCCAACCATTTGTGTTTTCTGATGGCTACCTTTAAAATATAGGGTCCTTGGGGTGTTAAGGCTATGTCATTTCAAAGACGGGAGGCTCTTTCCAATACATAAGGAACATAGTTGAAAAAGCAAAACTTGCGTATGGCTTACTAAACGCGCTATGGATAACGTGACCATTTTTTTTTTGTAACTCAAACCGGGACACCGCAAAATAATTTTTACCCAGTTTTTTTACACTACCAGTTTTGAAATCTTGAAGTGACGAACAAGATATATAAATTTTAGACAAGTTGCACTTATTAAATTAAACGCATTTCACAGTATTGGAAGAAAAAAATTGTTGTTAAAACAAATTTATTTAAATTAAAATCTTATTTTAATCTCAAACATTTGTTACTTTTTAAAGAATTAAAAAACCTTTTTCATAGCATACATGTTAAAAAAAACTTAACAAAAAAAAATAATGCAAGTTTAAATTATACAAATTTTCCTACTTTCAATTTTGTACCTTCTATTAATTTTTTTGCTAAAATAAAAATTAGTCCATTTAATTTGTACTTTGGTTTTTATTAAGGAAACAATTTTTTTTCTTCATAGGTACATATATTGCAAATTGAGTTAAAAGTATTTTATAAAGAGTAATACAACAGAAAAGTTGTTATTAATATAAAATTTTCAAACATGTTTATTATGCTACAGGAAACCGGGACAAATTCCCATTTTAAAGCTACCTTCCGGGACACCGGGACGGTGAACTGGAAATCGGAACTGTCCCGCCGAAATCGGGACACATTAGCTATGGAGCTCCTCCCAGCTTACTACAGACACTAAAATCAGAATCTTTAACAATAATGTTAAATCCATACTGCTTAAGGGCTGCGAATCATAGAAGGCTGCACCAGAGGATATCAGCGCTATACGCTGATTCATTAACCCGCTGTCCAGCAGAATAATGCGAATTTTTTGGACTGCGTGTACAATTAATGAAGAGCTCTGGGCTAATACGCACCAAACTCTTTTATTGACCCAAATCTGTATTCGTAATTGGCGCTGGATAGGTCATACCTTTAGTAAACCATTCGGCGATATCATTCTGTGAAACTATGAAATGAAAAGTTTTTTACAATTTCATAGCATTTCTGATTCTCGTTCAGTGAAAAATTAAAAACATTTAAATACATTTTCGTTTGAAAAAGACGGGAACGGAACAAAACTTTTCACAGTTACATAATTCTGTCGATTCTCGTTTAGTGTAACTGCGAAAAAAAAATTAAAAACTTTCCATATGATAAATTATTTTACACAAAAAATATTTACGAGAAAAACGGTAGAGAAACTGGAAAAACACGCGCAAAAGCGAAAATCAAATTTATTTTTTTAAATTATTTAGAGGATGTCGAAAGTTAAGTACATAATCAAAAATACCTTACAAATTATTTAATTGCGGATGTCGAAATTGCAAGCGACAATCCAGAAATTCAGTTAATTAAAAAAATCAAGTAAATACCTATCACTGAAATATGCTATGCATTATATACATAAATTTGTAATCGTATGGGGGTCATATAATTTTTAGATAATCTGCTAACTTGGCAATATTTTTATTTTAGTGATAGGTATTGTGCCAAACAAGAACTTGGTAAACAATTTTATCTCACTTTTTTGATGGCCGAAATTTTGGAAAGAACTTGGCCTTTTTTCACATCTATATTTTTGTGAGGATTATTTAATTACATGATATATTTTAATAGCATAAAAACAAAAGCTTCATAGGCACAACGGAATTAAACAATGTTTTTATAATAGCAACGAGAATCACATTTTATGTAATGGTGAAAAGTATTATGAAAAATGGTTGTGAAAATGAATATGAACAGTTTTTTTCATTTCACATTATCACAGACCTATAATCGACCCCCAGAAGTGCCTTAGACTGAAACCTTCAATGCCAAAGATGCATTGGCCGACCTGAGCACACATGGAGGAGGCAGCTTGAGAATAAAGTAAGGGCGACTGGATGCAGTTGAGACCTATGTTCCTTGTAGGAATTTTTAGGAATTTAAATTTTTTACCATTACAGTAAATATTTCGCTTAAGTTACGTAGAAAAACGGATTCTTTAAATTGCAAATATTTTCACCTGAAATACTTCAAATTCCGAGGGCGATCGATTTTCCTAGAGAGCTGTGATGGTGTTATAGCTATCATCTGCTTAAATTTTTTTTAAAGTCCAATTTGAAAGGACTTTACAGTTGTATAAGTTTACCTTGAGGTCGCTTATATAATCTTGATTTAATCGTCGGAAATCGATTCACCGAATCGATTTTTTGAGTTTGTTGGTGAACGGTATAGAAATGCAAAGGAGTAGAAAAAAAACGAATATTCGGTTTTCCGAGTTTTTTTTTAAATTTTTCTTTATACATATATATTTTAATTTTTGGTATTTTGCTTTATTTTATTTTCTAATTCAATGTGACAAAAACTTTTTTTTATTATACAAAGCAGTGTTGCCAAAAATAGGGGAAAATCGCTACATGCACGTATTTATAGAAGTGTCGGGAATATCGGGCAAACATTTTATTTTTGCCAAAACGTAGGAATGTTTTTCTCAGATAGCATTTTTTTGTGTATAAATATAAAAAGAACTATACTTAAAATATATTTTTGCTCATGAATCGTTTCAAAATTAGTTTTTGCTCCAAATTACACAGACTTTTATCTAATGGCAAGCACCTCAGGAAACAGAAAATGTGCATCAATTAAGCAATGATTTAATAATTAAAGAAATTACACTTACATCTATCTAAATTAAATCTTAATAAACTCTATTAGTGGAGAAATCTCAAATGCAGCTCTATGTTAAATTTGTATTACATAAAGAAAAGCTGTAGAAAAGTATTCATTAATTTCGAATTCAGAAGTATTCACTTTAAATAATTTAATACACAAGAATTACATATGACAAAATAAGGGTTTAAATGTTTTTAATTTATCTTTTTTGTAAATTAAAATTGATAAGATTTGTAAATTTTGGTATGGGAAAATCTTTTAACATGTAGGGAAAAGGGATTTTTTTAAATCTGCTGGCAAAACTGATACAATTTTTGAAGGGAAAAATAATCAAACCTAGAAACATGAAAAAATCATCGTATGAATGTAAAAAGTTTTTGGAAACAACTTTTAAAGATAATTTAAAATAAAAGAAGATTTTTAAATCCTGGTATGAATTGGGCTTATCTTTCATATGTGAAATTTTGAATTTATAAACCGTCGTTTCCCTGCAAAAATTTTGGTGAAAATTATTACAAACGTATTAGAGACCTGCGTCTTAAAATGTAAATACTTTTTGTTTTTTAAATGTATTCTCGTACCATGTATTAAACTAAACCATTAATAAATGCTGTAGTATTTTAAGCGAAGCACGATGGATGTATTGGTGTACGTGTATATGAGTGTTACCAAGCGATGTCACCAAGACTTCTTGTTCGTAACAAACACTAATAATAAATAGTGTTGATCCGTTTATGCTTGTTATTTTGCATATTGTACGTTTGAGTGTATGTGTGGTGTAAGATGTAGATGGCAAGCTATTATATGCTTAAGGCAGGTTTTTATAAAGCAAACGCACAAAACTAATATCAATGCACGCGTGCGTTTTTAAAGCCCAAAAATTTACTTCTCAATTATGTGTCATTTATCTTTAAGTGCCACTTAAGTACAGAATTAATTTTTTCAGTACAAAGTTGAAAGACATTTAAATGCCCAACTTTGTGTAATTAAATTACACTTAAGTTTTGCAAGCATACCATATGTTATTTTGCTTGTGTGTGCTTATTGAAAACATGTGCATGAACATCACGCGGTTGTATTAAAAAGAATTTCGTTTAATTTTCATAAATATATAAGATATAGTTTTTTATCATGGATAAATAAATAGAAAAAATTAATACTGATGCTTTTTTGTTTCATAAAATGTGTTTTTATTCTATTTTAGTCTTGTTCATTTTGATAACCTAACTTTTTTATTTATAATAAGCAGCTGTTGTTTAAAAAGCCTTCCATAACAGTGGAGAATTTTGTAGTGCTGCGGTACTTTCAACGTAATTTAATAAAAACTTTAATTAACCAGTGAAAAAAGGAAGGTACATTCAAGTGCCACTTAAATTTAAGTGGCAATTAGCTAAATGGCATATAATGGGGATGTCAATTATTGGGCCTAAGCGCGCTGAAAAATAAGAGAGCATACGCAAATTATGTAAGTGTGTATGCATGTACATGCATGACGTTTGTATACGCGCCAGTGCGTTAAAAAAGCACAAGCACCACAAATTTTTCAGTCGCGAACTACATATTTTCTTATTGCTAACTGCGTTGTCTAGCGTTTGGTTTAGAACATTTCGCTGTAATAAAACATTCGAAAATCCCTCATGTCTTAAAATTTCTTGTAAGAGGTGCAGGTGTTCACAACGTACTCCTCCTATGACTTGTGGAAATGAGAGTGTTGCCAAAAGTAGGGAGTAGTGTAAAGAAAACATATCTGGTAAATGGTTACATAATCACCATTTTCTTGATGTATATTAACATAGTTTACACACCTGATGTTTTGATGTTCCCAAATAATTAAAATCAATTTCTCACTTTATTCATAAAAATTTTTATATCAGTTAATAAAATATTATCAGTTACTTCAGAAATTGCAAAATACGCAGGCAAATATTTAACAGAACTCGAGTAACATATTAATTCGCTTGCTCGTAATATTTTGAGCTTTACTGGACACAACCACCTAAAAAAGAGGGACACAAGGGTTCTTATACTCAACACTCCATATAGGACTGCTTGAAAATCTCTTTTTTTCCTTTTTGATTATCAATACTTATGTATTATTTATAACTATCACTAAGTTTATGTCTGACACTGGTCGGTCCCAATAATAATTTTTTAGATTTAAGATTTGAATACATATTGTTATTTCATATTTGAAGATACAATAAATAAATACATGCATTAAAAAAAACTTCAAAAATGTCATCTTATTCTTTATCGTACTTGAGATTATTTGCGATATTTTGATTACAAAATAATCATAAAAACAAAATATTTGCGTTCTCTTTTTATCGCTTTTTTGTGGCATATTTTAAAATGTTAATGTTTGATAGAAAAGCTCGGGAATAATTATTAAATATTTAATAATTTTTTACGTCGTTCATTAATTCGATTCTCAAGGCTTTTGATTAGATCTGTAGAAAAGCAGTGATATTTTCTTATATACTCTTTATCAGGAATTGTAAGACACCTGCTAGTTCCATTAAAGGGGGATTATCTTTTCCCACAAGGAAAACAAAAGATGTGTTTAGCGAACATACACATACAAAAAACTTACACATGTATTAAAAACTAGCTTAACCCGGTGTGCTTCGCTACCCCTCCCCCACACTCCCTTCGAAAAAATTCAATATGAAAATTGAATTTTGTCACGCCCCTCCAACGGCAGAGCGAAAATCAAAAATCAGACTTCACAGTGTCACTCGCCTGACTATTCTGAAGATTCCCTGAAAATTGCATCAAAATCGTCCCAGCCGTTTTGGAGTCCATACGTTACATACATATATACACACATCCTGTTTTATATATATATAATTTTGTGTTAATTTGATTACTTAAAATCTTTTTGTTAACATATTAAATAATTTTGATATGTAAAATACTTTTTTTACAAAGTAGTTAAAGAAATTGTTCGCATATTCGAATATTCGACATAAATGATTCGAATAATTTTTTATTCTAAATCGAATGACAATACTACTACAAAGTTAAACGGATCGTATCGAAAGCTTATTGTGTAAAGCTTTTTTTTCTATTGTGGTCTAACGAGAACAGTTAATACAAAAATATTTGCCTACAACTTTGAATTTGTTCTTAAATATTCATCACAAATTACAAACATATTTTCATTAGAAAATAAACTCATAAGTCAATGCAAACAATTTCGTACATGTACAATGTACATTGTACATAGATACATACCTACATGATTTTTGTACGTTCTCTTATTTTTGTGCGCACATACAAACGCACACATGCATTTACACGAGTTGTGTGCGCTTGCTTTAAAAAACCTTCCTGAAACACAAACATAATAGCTTACCATCTAAATTTTACACACACACCCAAACGAACAATATGCAAAATAAAAAGAACACATGTATAAACAGTACTTCTCTTCAATGTTTGTTATAAACAAGACGTCTTGGCGACATCGCTGGTTAACAGTCTTATACACGTACACCAATACATCCATCGTGCTTCGATTATAGTACGACAGCATTTATTATTGGTTTAGTATAATACATGCCATGAGAATACATTTAAAAAACATGACGTATTTACATTTCAAGACTGCTTATGCAGGCCACTAGTATGCATGTATATGTGGAGCATTTTGCATATTTTTCAAAAGGAAAAAATAACTGGCGTTAAAAATTTTATTGAGAATATTTACAAACATACATAATTATAATAAAATAACATGGTATGGTGAGTTTCAATTATATTTTAGTCACATCTAACAATAGTGTTGTCATATTTACAATAATAAGATTAGTTGTAACAAAGTTCATTGATATTGTTGATATTATTATTATTAACTCAGATAATAATATTATTAAAAGTTTGCTTTCCTATTGACAATAATATGATTTAACTACAACCATATAATTCAATCATAGTATGTTGCTGTTTGGTTATGGTTACCTCAACCATATTTTTCCTTTGCGTGTATAGGCACGTGAAATATAATATTCGAAAGATAATCTTCTTTTAAATATGACTTCTGTCATATGATGGCCATGTCCATGGATGGGATGTAGTCTAATCTGGAGGTCCAATTTCCGATTACTTTTTTCAAAATTTTTGGACGCATATTGGCCTTCTAAATCTGCATGTTTTTTGTAACATGTTTTTTGTAATCGCTTTTACGCTGGTACTACTCACCTTAAACTCTGAAAGTTTTAATTATGTATTTTTAGTTGACTTAATTTAAGTACAGTTGAACCTCGATTATCCGGATTGCATGGATAATAGCTGTTCCGTTCAACTATGTGTTATCAGAATATTTACAACTAACTTTGATGTTAATTGTTCATTAATAATTATCACATGTAATTTGGCTTAAAAAGCGATACGAACTTTAGCCCGTTCAAATCATAAATATAGAAACAAATTAAGTTCGATATATATTAATTAATATTATGTTTTTTTGTTTATAAATTTTTTATACTTTATGTTTTAAAGAGAAATAGTTTGGCACACAAATTATAAAAAAACCTAGTGATAGACCTGGAAAACTAAACTTTTTCAAAACCAATAATTTCTTTGTTAATTATATGTATATACATTTGTATGTGCTTATGTATGTACCTCCATACTACATAAACACATTTTGTAAAGGGTATATAAGGTTCGGTAGAGCCGAATATAGCACTCTTACTTGTTATGTATTGAAGGATATATCATGGGTTTTCTATCGGTATATCGAAAAACGGCTTCGCTGAGTAAAAAATTCTGCGGGTTTAAAGATTTTCTCTACCATAATCTTTCCCGACACGGCGCAACCCAATAATGATTTTCTGCCTAGAAAAGTTTTCATCCTAGTTACTTTTTCTGCGCTAAGCGCCTTTGGCCAGACTTAATAACTCACTCCACCATGGTGTTTACTGACACGGCGCAGCGTAATAAAGATTTTCTCCCTCAGAAAGTTTTCTTCCCGAATATAGTTTTCCTATAATGCTGGCCGGGCTTTAGGATTTTCTCTACCGTGGTGTTTCCTGACACCGCACAGCCTAATAAATATATTTTGTCTCGCAAAGTGTTCCTGCCTAATAGGGCCTTATTCCATTGCTGGCCTTCGGCCGGGCTTAAAGATTTTATCCAGACACTGTACAACGATTTTCTGCCGCATAAAGTTTTCTTGCCTAATAAAGTTTTTCTGCATGGTAAACCAAGTCTGCATTTTAATATTTTATGAAAGATGTTCTCAAAAGTCTTCAAATTATATCTATATTGGTGATATTCGTGATTATTCATGAAGACCAATTATACTAAGCTTGCAAACGATTATACATATGAATAACCGAAATAAAAATCGCCTGATAAAAAAATGTTGCATCGATAAGAAATTGTTGTAAGACAAATTGGGTGATTGTTCATCAACATTTTAAGATATTTAAGTATTTCACAATAAACAATTGTCAAATTTCCGCAAATGTTAAAAAATCTCAAACAAAAAAATTTTGGGCGTAATGAACAAACAGCCAATAACTTCGGGCGATTATTCATTTTACACTTCATTGGTTTGGAAGATCAGACACTGTTTTTTGGGTATTTCTTCGCAATAACTAATTACCTAACAATTTTGGGCGTTAATTCATTTAGCTATTTCGTACAGCCTTTTTTTCATTAGAGTACAGTTTTTTTTTATTAGAGTACTTTTTAATATAACGTAATTTTTTATTAACGGTAGCTCTTATAAAAGGTTCGTTTTTATTAACGGTACTTTTTATAAAATATACTTTTGTATAAAATGTACTTTTTCATAAGCGGTACTTTTTTACAAAAGGTAATGTGTACAAAAGGTACTTTTAGAAAATAAAAAGTTTTCTCATAAAAGGTACTTTTTACAAAAGATACTTTTTATATAAGGTACTTTTTATTAAAGGTATTTTTTTAAAAAGATTACTTTTATCTTAAAGTTCCTTTTTTATTAAAGGTACTTCTTCAAAATAGGTACTTTTTTATACAAGGTAATTTTTATAAAAGGTACTTAAAAAAATTAAAGCAAGGCCCGATTTTTGGAAATGGTAGTCAAATTTATATTACATATTTTGAAGTTCTATTTGAATACGAAATTCTGTTTTTCAGTGCATAATTAAATAATACTAAAATGTACAACCTTGTGTGCTTAAATTCTATTTAAGTATTATTAGCGTACCATATGTTTTTGTGCGTGTGTGTATTGATTGAAAACATACATACATACATATACATGAACATCATATGGTCGTATTAAAAAGAATTAAACTTAATTTTCATAAATATGTATATAACATATACAATATATAGTTTCATATCATGGAATAAACCAATAGGAAAATGCATTCTGATGCCCAGTTTGGTTTCATAAAATGTGTTTTTATGATATTTTAAATTTCTACATCTTGATAACCTAACTTTTTTGTTTATGTTTGGAAAGCTTTCCTTAATATTTGAAATTTTTTTAGTGCTACCGAACTTTCAACGTAGTTTAATAAGAACTTTAATTAACCACTGAAAAATTAAATCATATTTAAATACAATTTAAAATGAACTAATTACGTACTTAAATTTTAATTAAATTATCTAAAAAGTAGTGGAAGGGTAGGGTAGGGGTTGTTTTGTGGAATGCAACAAGCGAAGCGTTGACAAGTTTTGTAAAAAGTAAATGTTAATTACAAAAACAAAACACATAAAAAATTTGCAAGGCTTAGTGCGCTCCAGACTTGAAATTTTTGTTGCAGCAATTCTGGAACATGTGTGAGACTGCTGAAATATATATATATATATATATATATATATATATATATATATATATATATATATATATCATATCATGTATATATATATATATATATATATATATATATATATATATATATATATATATAGTTTTTGTATTCCTCTCGCTCTTTTGCATTAAAAAACAAAAAGTTGCTGCAACAAAAATTGCAAGTCTGGACGGGGACTTAGCGTTCGTTTTATAAAATAAGGACCTCAATGTTTCAAAATAGTCTTAACAAATCATATGTCACAGAGTTTTCATGACATACAAGTAGTTGTGGTCTTTGATGACGTCATGCGCAATTGAAAAGCGGAGTGTGCCATCCGTGTTGGGTGTTTCATGCTAATAAAGAAACACCCCTTTTAGACATGCAAATTTTGTTTTGAAAAGCCTAAATTCAGCTGGGAGAAGGACAGAAAGGTAAAATATGTTTACTTCTGCCTTTTAACCTGCTGAATTAAGGCCTTGCAAAGTAAACTTTGCGTGTCTCAAACAGGTAAAAGTTTTTGCCGAGGAATTGTTGATGTTACCATATTTTTTAGCAGCCATGTTGTCGTCAGCCCATTAAAATAAAATAATTATAATAATCAATTACATCATGTTCGGAAAACGCCAACCACAATAATAAGTTTTGAGTGTTTGTGCAGTTTTTGGAAAAATCCTAGTTTGCTTATTCCTTCTCTGTTTACATTCTGATGTTAATTTTTGTTTTTTAGTTTAACAAATTCATTTTGACTTTCCTTTTAGCCCGGTGGCTTTATATTTCCAGTACTAACTTAAAATAAATTTTGTTGCAGTTGCCGTACAACTGCCTCATTTTTGTGGCCATTTAGCTTAAGAGAAATGGTCACAACACTCTGAAAATTTTGCAAAAAAATCATAGTTTTGTGAACGGAAGCATAAAATTATAATATTTTCGTACTTAACATATTGAATAACATCCTTGTGTGGTCGCACCAAAAGCAAAAAGTGTGTGTTAGCGCTCTTGCATCCTCTTGTTAAAGTGTGGCAACAGTTGTTAGGTTTTGCTAAACAAACTCATCAATAATGTTTTGTGTAGCATGAAGAAAGGTACGATATTCAAAGTAACGATTGTATTTCGTTTTGTTAATTTGAACAACAATTTTAAATTAGTTTTAGATTCGATTTGAAATACAGTTGTTTTTGTTATATGCACTCATTGCAACAATTAAGAGATAATTGGTTCAATTGGAAAATGTGTAGAACAATTATTTTGCAAAAGCTGCTGTTGTCCTGTTGAGTTTGTGCGTAGATAATTAGTTCCTAGGTTTAGTGGATGGTGACCTTGAAATATTTATGGCGACAAGTTCAGTTTTAAAGTATACACAATTACTTGCAATTTTGTTTAAATCACCTTCAAAATCAAGTTTATTTCAATACCATAATTACACACTATATTCTTAACAACTGGAAAATGTTTTATATAAATAAAAACTTATTTTTAAAAATATACATAGTTGTGCTAGATTTTTCCTTTTTTCTTAAATACTTATCACCTTATATTTTCTTCGCAGCTTTTACAATTGCAGGCCATGTGGAAATCTGCATCTCTTAAATTAAATTGCTATTCGAATAAAAATTAAAATGTCTAAAATTTTTTTTAAATTGGTAATTTTGAATTAATTAATTAAGTAAACGAAGAATTCTTAATAAAACAATTTTCATAAAATAGGAAGAAAAAACTTTCGCTCATTCGTTAAGAATGCAATATGAATTTACTTATACCCAGCAAAAAAAAAACTCAAGCAGTTCAAAGAGTCTTTACATGAAGTGAATGCATATTTAACTCTTCCCTAACTCCGAAAAAAATTTGTTATTATTCAAGTGATGAAAGTTAACAGTGAACATGCGCGAGTTCGTAATCATTTTGACATGCGTTAAAATGCGCAAAATATTGAAGTAAAAAATATATTTATATATATATATATATATATAAATATATATAAATATAATTGAAAATTATTTGTTGGTGGTTAAGCATTGTCTATATACGAGTATTTCATTGGTGCTTAGCCAAATCATCAGTAGACTTCAACCACATATTTTGAACAGTTACAAGCCTCTTATGTTATGCAAAGGCTTTAAAAAACTATTTTAGAATTCAGAGATAATAATATTTTTGAAGTCTACTGATGATTTGGCTATGTACATATATTCTTTTAAAAAAAAAATAACGTTTTCCTGATGATATCCATAAAAATGTACAGTAAACTGTCGAGAATACACACAAATGACTCGTTTTAAACTTAGTCTTAAGCATAGAATATTCTTGAATTATAAAAATTGTGAATTGAATAATTAAAATGGCTAAAATTTACAGAAAGTATTTGTTTTAAATTAATTAAATTTTTATTTTACCAAAAGTAATATAATCAAAATGTGTATAATTTCAGTTGCATCCAATAAAGTCCATGGAGATAATGTACATGGAGAAAAAAGAGAACGAAATATGAGAAATTATGCCCATAAACACTACTTAAAAGCAGAAGCCAATATTCGATTAATCAAAAGGAGAAAACTTAGGATATGACAAAGGCCATAAATCAGAAAATATTTACTCAGCAAAGCCACTATTCGACACACTAAACGAGAGTATATTTAAATCTCAAAAATTAAGACAAATCGAGTTATGTATCTATGTCCACGTTGCCGACAAATAGTAAAAAGTACACTTAAGCTTATAAATAAAGACAAAATTAAAAAAAGGACATATGCATCTTTTCCAGAAATGAGAGAACGTTTAATTGTATAGATCAAAAATTTTGTTAAAAATAAATTCAAAATCCATTATTTAAATTAATAATTGAATTTAATAACTCAATAGGTGACACATTAACTAGAAGAAACTAAAAATTTTATTTAGTAAATTTCATTAGCGCTAATGCAAACTCATTGAAAACCCTGCACTAAAAACTTTAAACCTAAGATATCTTTGTACAAAAGCTCCGAATATATAATTACGAATTACTAAATATGTATTTATAATAACAATCAATTTAATCAATTATTATTTTTTAAGCATTATTTAGAAATCAATTAAATAGTTGTTTTGAAAAACAAAATGAGAGTCAGTTGCATTTGCTGGACACTCAACTTGCAACTTCCCGCTCATTTCAAGCTCAAATTGCCAGAAAATCGATGGATTTTTTGAGTAATAATTTTTTTTGTATTTTTTTCTGACGCTTTAGAAAGTATACGATTCCTAAAAATCTAATTGAATACATATTAAAATAAAACGCATTTTTCAAAATTTGCAATTTAGTAAAAGCTTGATGCAGTGGACATTGCTTTTTAATTTAACAGCTGATAAGACTTTGATTTAGATCTAAGCAATTTAAAATTTATTTGAAAAAAAAACTGTTGCGACTCACAATACTAAAAAATATTTGGATTGTGTGACTTTCAGGCGAGACGACGAAAATGAGATAAGTTGATAATGACATTCGAATTCCTAAGGCAACCCTCCAATTTCGGAATTCACAAAGATTTTAAAACGGTGAGCCGTTTGCAAAACAATAAGCGTTTGCCATAACTATAATCCAGCTACTTCCAAACACACTCTGACAATTGCATTTAAAGTAAACAACTTTGAAAGCTTTTATATTTGTGCTTGTTTCTTTGCAAATTAAAGGCCCAACTATAATATGAATAAACGAACTTAAGCAACTGTGCGGTTACATATAAAACGTATGTTGCAAACTATAATGTACTTATGGAACTTTTCGTTAAGTTTCGTCAAATGTCATTTGCTTAAGCTATGTGCCAAACTGAACGCATATTCCGTACGGAAAACACTGTTTGTGCATTTTTAAAACTCTTATTTTAAACTCAGAAAAGAAAGCTAAACATTTATTTTCATTCTTTGTTTTGCAATACACATATATACACATACCCATGAGTTTATTTATGTTTGTTCATTGTTGTACTTTTTAGTAGGCAAAACATACATATAAAAGAAGCAATAAAGTGGATATATTTATACGTGAATTTTTAATAGATTCGGATATTCTAACAAGTTAATTTGATTGAATTGCATTCATTTAGAAGTTATAAGAAGAAACAAAATTACTAAAAAATTGTGAACAATACCTACATATATTTGCAGCTGTGGCTAAAGAATACTTAAGTGCATGTAAGTACATTGTGACCACCTAAAAGTCACATCTGAATTGCTTAAGTATTTGTCGGACATATCGTTCAATTCTGGCATTAGCTTAAGCCAGCTTATTCATATTATAGTTGGGCCTTAAGAGTAAGCATTGTTGTCGCCGCGATCTGTTTGGATTTTGTGCTCTCATCAGCGTTGCCAACTATTTACAACATTGTCAATTATTTATAGCCAAAACGCGCTATTTTCTAGCGCGCTAAATTAAATATTAATAAAAATAATAAAATATGTATCAGTAAAAAAAATTTTTTAGTACCCGTTTTTCAGATTTTGAAATATTGCTTCTTCGAAATTATATTCTAAATAAATAAAATCATTTAATACAGAATCATAATCGCATTCCAAATAATCCAAATCCTATGTTTTTATTTTAATTTTATTTGTCAAACTTTGTAACAACATATTAGTTGTCGAATAGTTTTGCAATGCAAATGCCTTTTGTACTTTACCTAGAATAGATGCTTAATAAGTTATGTAAACTTTTTGGGTCATTAATACATATTTTTAGCTGTGAAATTTCAAAACCATGTGCCATTTACAGTATTAAAATGCGTCGAAAAAAGCTAAATCTAGCGCGAAACGCGCTAAATTGGCATCGCTGGCTCTCATCGGTGTGATCGCGGGATTTTCGGGATTTGCCGAATCACGATTCCCAGGATTTGTAAAATTAATTTTTATATAAAAACCATTAATAAATTAAAATTTTCGTTGATTTTATGGTATATTTTTATAATATTTAAAAGTCCCATACAATTTTATACATGCAGTTTTAACGATTCACTGACTATTCGTGGCATATTTCTTATAAATTAACAACAAGAGCAAAATAAATTAACTACTTTCTCACGGTTATTTTTTATCAAAGGTGCTACAATATACAACTAAGAATTATTTGGAAAACAAAAAGAAGCATATCGAGAGCCTATATTCAAAACACGTCAACTCAAAGTTGGTCAAAAGGAGTTTCCAATGGCAAATAGCTCCGCTATGCAATATTCATCTGTAGTATAAATTTCGAATCAAAAATATTATTTTTTCTCGTTTTATATAATTTTTTTTTATTCTGCTGTCTCAAAGTATAATTTTTTGTGAAAATACCTCCCATGTAAATTTCCAATATTTTTAAAAAATTAGTAATTTATTATAAATTTACCTGATTTTGATATTCTATGGCTAGTTTTTGAGATATGATCACTTTTAACATATTATTACATAGGGGTTCCGATAAATAAAACTGTTAATCGAAGAGAAACATAATGTATGGAAAAATTATAGTCAATGATATAAGCTTTCGAAATTGATAATTGATTGGAGTAATCCTGTTACACTAATGAGTGAGTGCTGACTACCTCGAGATTCAAGAGGCTTTCAGTCAGGCTTAAGTAATTTTTTTATGGTATTTGAAGTTTTTTCTTGTAGCTTTTCAATTCTTATATCTAGTATTTAGTAAAAGATTTCACAAATTAATTAAAAAATAAATATATTTAA
Organism: Tachina fera; assembly: GCA_905220375.1. Taxonomy (NCBI): domain Eukaryota; kingdom Metazoa; phylum Arthropoda; class Insecta; order Diptera; family Tachinidae; genus Tachina; species Tachina fera. Next base: position 60,204,227 of record LR999965.1, on the reverse strand, counting down.
AAAAAATTAAAATTTTTTCCGACAAAAGAAATATTTGTTTTTTGATAGACTAAAATATGTTATCCTATAAAAATACGCAAACCAGTGCAAAATAAAGAAATTTTTGCAGACCTTTAAATTAGAAAGCAATTTAAACCATATTACGGAAGGCACATCATTTATTTTTACAATAATGAGCGAGTTAACTAGTTTTTTTGATTTACTGAAAAGTTAGATTTTTTGAGTTGACGTATTTTGAATATAGGCTTTCGATATCTAAAAATATTTTATTTAACTAGATCTATTATTATTTTATAGCTTTTTACAGCTTATTTTTAAAGTCAGTTTAATTTATTTTAAGTATTATTTTTTAAGTAAATTCACCGGGTATTTAATTGTATGCTGTGAATCATATGAAAAACCCGAGTTTTATGTGTATAAAATATATTAAGTTAATATTTCGAATATATCGATAGATATTAAAAACTAAAGTTTCACATATCCACAATTAGTTCATACTTACACATTATCCGTACAATTTTAGAAAGAAGAAATTCTATGTTGCCGGTTTTTAAGACGAATGAAGGAAAAAGTTTCCCTGGCTAATTAAGGACAAGTTAAATGGCAAAAAGCGCCATATGTAATTTAAGTGTAGTTGGTAAATTGAGCCACATACAAAGGCATGCCAGCCGTGAGTGTTACATTAATAAGTTGCAAATTGCAAAGAACACCCCGAAATTTAATATATTTTTAGAAAGCACACATTGCACAAGTACGTAATCAGCAAAAAATATTGGAAATAATGCTTTGTTTGTTTCTGGCAGAACATATCTTGCGAGTTGCAATGTTTGACCATCTCAACCATATTATTAAAAATGGAATTTCTGATTCGCAAATAACAAAAAAAATTAAATTAATCGACATAAGGCCCAAAGTATCATAACATCCCAGTAAAAAAAGAGACTCCAAAAAAGTCATGAAAATGACGAAATGATGGAAGTAGTGAACATTTCGATCCGATCTAATGGTTTTTACATAGGGTTGTTATTGCAAGAAGTTCTCTTTTTCGATGCCTGGTCACTGAATTGGAAGCGATATTAAGAAAAATTCCCTTTTTTGTGTTCTTTGATAATATTTTTATCTAGAAAAAATGGTAAATAGTTACCTATTTTAACAATTCGGTTCTTTTTATACGAACTTAAGCCCGAAACAGTGTTTTCATGTAAATTTAAGAAAATAACTTTTAAATTTTAGACTAAAATTAGTTCATAAATTTCTTAAAATAAAATAATTTTTTTAAATTCTGGTGAGTATTTTCTAACACTATGGAGGAGTTACAAGGTTTTGTATGACTAAATTAAGCTTCTATATGGTTTTCAGCTCACTCTCGGCAAATTAAAAATATCGATTTTTTGGAAGCAATGAAAATGTAGTTCCACTAGAATGACTTCCATTTTTTTTTTCACTGGGATCTGTAATCGCATCAGAAAGTAAGAGATGATTTCAAAGTATACACTTCCTATGAAAACATTGAAAAAAAACATAATAATATTATTCTGTTTGTTTTTACATATACATACATATATGAAGTTTGAGATTAGGATGGACGTAAGTAACGTCTTTGTGGTATGTAGAAAATATTTCTTAAAGCTAATTTAAGCATATGAACATTTATATATATACAAACATACTTATGTACATATATCACCTGCATACAACTCCGGAACAAATACAAGATACAATAACAGCAATTTCGTTTTATCCCTTTTACACACGCAAAGTTTACTTTGTAAAGTCTTGATTCAGCTGAGTGAAAGACAAAGGGAGAAAGTCTTTCTCTTTCTGTCTTTCACCCAGATGTCTAAAAATTAAATACTTGACGATGTTCGATTACTCTTAAATTTTTTCTTTTTATTTGCTTTAAATCAAAGTAGGCTTGTTTCATGAAAATAAGATAACGACAGATATTTCTTAATCTGTTACTATTGAAGGCAAAGAACAATTGTTTATTTTCAATTCATAATTTTTTGTTCTCAATTTAGTTTAACTGTCAACTATTTATTTCCAAGATTTTTTTCTCACTTAATTTTCATTTATTTTAATTGGTGATTGTTCCAAAAAATTAACTTGGTTGTTCTTATGCCATAAAAAAATATAATACATTATTATTATTTTTTTTGTGTAATCCGGAAATTAATTTAAAAACGTTTAATACCGGAAGTCCTAATCCTGAATGAAGATAGCTCTTTTCAACGCAAGGTAAAGGTTGAGTTACAAGTTATTAATAATTTTAGATTCTAGTTTTTATGGTAATTTTTCTTATTATTTTTTTTATTTTTTTTTTTTTTTTTTTTAATACATTTATTTATATATTGTATTTTCAATTATGAACTAACAATAAGTATTCAAATCTTAAATCTAAAATATAAGTATTAGGCCCGACCACTGTCGGACATAAACTTAGTGATAGTTATAAATAATACATAAGTAGTGATAATCAAAAAAAAAATATTTTCAAACAATCCCATCTGGAGTGTTGAGTAAAAGAGCCCTTGTGTCCTTCTTTTTCAAGCGAATGTGGCCAGTAAAATTCAAGATGTTACGAGCAAGCGGATTAGGATGTGACTCGAGTTTTGTTAAATATTTGCCTGCGTATTTTGCCATATGAGTGGTATGATTTGTGAGTTATCTTACTATAAGAGCATTCGCAGAAATAGAGTAATTCACGGACAAAATCTGCCCAACCCCCCTCCCTTTGTACTAACAAACGAAAAAATTCATTCATCAAATCGGATTAGAAAAAAAAATTTTTTTAACTTAAACAATTTTGTTTAATTAATTGGAAAAAGGGAATTCTTTTAGATAATGTGTTTAAATATTATTAAAAATCATAATATATTTGTAATTGATAGTTAAAATAAATTCAGTGAAGTGCGACTTTGACCCGCGCACGAAGGGTTCCGTACGGGCACGAGATATGTAATTCAATACGAACAATATAACCTATAGTTTTGGCATTTTTTTCGTTTTTGGGTTTTTTCGGTTTTAAGCGTTTTTTATAGTTTGGGGTTTTTTTTTAATTATTGGAGCTTTCTGAATTTTGGCACTGTTTTTTCACGTTTTGGCGATTTTTTTTGGTTTTTGAATTTTTTTTAATTTTGGCAATTTTTATTATTTTGTGCGTTTTTTTTATTTTGGCGATTTTTTATTTTGGAGATTTTTTTTAATTTTGGCTGTTTTTTCATATAAGTGATTTTTTTTTTGGTTTTGGCGATTTTTTTTTAGTTTTGGCACTTTTTTTTCGTTTTGAGGATATTTTTCTGTTTTTGGCGTTTATTTAATATTTTGGGGAATTATTTCCTTTTTGGCGATTTTTTTAAATTTTGGCGACTTTTTTTCATTTTGGCGATTTTTTTACATAAACAATTATTTTGGTTTTGGCGCATTTTTCGCGTTTTCGCGATTTTTTTCGGTTTTTGGCGTTTTTTTCATATTGGCGATTTTTTTTTCATTTAAACGATTTTTTCGAATTTGGCGATTTATTTTAGTGCTAGAATTTTTTTTAATTTTGTCGATTATTTTTGATTTGGAGATTTTTTTAAATTTTTGGCGATTTTTTCGGTTTTTTGACATTTTGGTGATATTTTTCATTTAAGAGATTTTTATAATTTTCGTTTTTGTGATTTTCTTCGGGTTTTGAATTTTTTTTAATTTGGTGCTTTTTTTTTGTTTTGGTGCTTTTTTCTCGTTTTAGCGATTATTTTATGTCTTTGGCATTTTTTTTTTAATTTAGTGTTTTTTAGTTTTGGTGCTTTTTTCTCGTTTTTGCAATTTTTTTAAGTTTTTGGCGCTTATTTATATTTTCGTGCCTTTTTTTAATTTTGGAGATTTTTTTAAGGCCTTTGATTTTTTTTTAATTTGGTGCTTGTTTAGTGTTGGTAGTTTTTTCTTTTTTTATGCGTTTTTTTATTTTGGCGATATATTTTTCATTTTGGCGATTTTTCATTTTAGTGATTTTTTAATTTATGCAATATACATATTTTAAGGTAGAATTTTTTTTAATTTGGTGCTTTTTTCGTTTTAGCTATTTTTTCGGGTTTTGCCAATTTTTTTCGGTTTGGCGATTTTATAATTTTAGGATTTTTTGTTTTACCGTTTTTGAAAATGTTTAGACTTTGCCTTTTACTTTTTCCAAGATACAGCAAGTTGTAAAAATTACATAGTCAAAATTACATAAACCGATAGAACACATTTTAATTTTAATTTTTATAAATTTTAGTGTTAATTGTTGTAGTCGGTATAAAAATACACTAATTTCACAAATTTCAAGTGTCTATACATTACATGGGATTTTAACATTTTTCTTTACTCGTTTTGGAACACCTTTTAATTTTTAACTTTTATTTACTTGTTGTTTTAAAGTTCTACATACTCTGTCCAAATTTCAGATCGGTAGCTCTTACGGTTCCTAAGAAAATAGACTTCTTCCTAAAACATAAAATATGTTTAACTATAAGAAAAAAAGTTAAAGTTTTCCAACCCTGGAAACTTCTTTTTAACTTTTTTAGATTGGAAATTCCAATTTTATTCCTACTGAAGTATAAAATAAGTTTATTTAAAAAAATAATAACAACAAGTAAGAGTGCTATATTCGGCTGTGCCGAATCTTATATACCCTTTACCAAAGTGCGTTTATGTAGTATAGAGATACATACATAAGCACAGAGATATGTATGTAGGTACATATTAATTTTGTGAAAAAATTCATACTTTTTGTGCAATTTTCAGGTTTTAGGCATTATGTTTAATTTGGTGCTTTTTCCGATTTTTTTTTCATATAGGCAATTTTTTTTTGGTTTTGGCGATATAGGCAATTTTTTTTGTTTTGGCTATTTTTTTCAGTGTTTAGCGTTTTTTTTTAATTTTGGTGATTTTTTTCATATAGGCAATTTTTTTTGTTTTGGCGATTTTTTTCGGTTCATGGCGTTTTTTTAATTTTGGCGATTTATTTTCGTTTTGGCGATTTTTTTGATTTTGGCGATTTTTTTTCAGTTAGGCGATTTTTTTTTAATTTTTGGCGATTTTTTTTCATATAGGCAATTTATTCTCGTTTTGGCGATTTTTTTCGGTTTTTGACGTTTTTTTTTTAATTTTGGCGATTTATTTTCGTTTTGGCGATTTTTTTGATTTTGCCGATTTTTTTTTCATGCAAGCGATTTTTTTAATTTTTGGCGATTTTTTTTGATATAGGCAATTTTTTTTTTGTTTTGGCGATTTTTTTCGGTTCATGGCGTTTTTTTTAATTTTGGCGATTTATTTTCGTTTTGGCGATTTTTTTGATTTTGGCGATTTTTTTTCATTTAGGCGATTTTTTTTCATTTTTGGCGATTTTTTTTCATATAGGCAATTTATTCTCGTTTTGGCGATTTTTTTCGGTTTTTGACGTTTTTTTTTAATTTTGGCGATTTATTTTCGTTTTGGCGATTTTTTTTGATTTTGCTGATTTTTTTTTTCATACAAGCGATTTTTTTAATTTTTGGCGATTTTTTTTGATATAGGCAATTTTTTTTGTTTTGGCGATTTTTTTGATTTTGGCGATTTTTTTCATTTAGGCGATTTTTTTTCCTTTAGGCGATTTTTTTTCATTTTTGGCGATTTTCGTTTATATAAGCATTTTTTTTTTGTTTTGGCGATTTTTGCGGATTTTTGTCATGGTGTGAATTTTTTTTCATTTTGACACTCTCGTTTTGGCGATTTTTTCGGTTTTTGGGGTTTTTTTTAATTTTGGCGATTTTTTTTCGTTATGGCGTTTTTTTTTTTTTGGCGATTTTTTTTCATATAAGCGATTTTTTTAATTTTTGGCGATTTTTTTTCATATAGGCAATTTTTTTTTGTTTTGGCAAATTTTTTTAGTGTTTGGCGTTTTTTTTAATTTTGGCGATTTATTTTCGTTTTGGCGGTTTTTTTTTAATTTGGCGATTTTTTTTCATTCAGGCGATTTTTTTTTTAATTTTTGGCGATTTTTGTTCATATAACCATTTTTTGTTTGTTTTGGCGATTTTTGCGGTTTTTTGGCGTTTTTATTTAATTTTAGCGTTTATTTTTATTTTGGCGATTTTTTTCGCTTTGGCGATTTTTTTTTAAATTTTTGGCGATTTTATAATTTTTGGATTTTTTAGTTTTACCGTTTTTGAAAATTTCAACAGTTTAGCTCTTACGGTTTCCAAGATATAGCAATTTGTTAAAATTACATAGTCAAAATTGCATTAACTGATGGACCACCCTTTAATTTAAATTTTTTTTAATTTTAGTGTTGATTGTTGCAGCATATATAAAAATACACTAATTTACAAATTTCAAGTGTCAATATGCATATGTACATACATAATACAATTGTATGTATATTATATGGGATTTTAAAAGTTTTCGTCACTCATTTTGGAACACCCTTTAATTTTTAGCTTTTATATATTTGTTGTTGTAGCGACCAAAGTTCTACATACACTGTCCAAATTTCAGACCCGTAGCTTTTACCGTTCCTGAGAAAATAGCCTTCTTCCTAAAACATGAAATATGTTTAATTATTAGGAAATAAGTTAAAGTTTTCCAACCCTGGAAACGTTTTTTTATTTTGTTAAATTTTAAAATTTTTTTTTTAATTATAAATACCAATTTTATTCATACCGAAGTATAAAATAAGTTAATTTAATAAAAAAGTAATGAAAACTTGTTTTCGGTAGTTATTTTCTATGGGAATATTGAGTATGAGGTTTCCAGCTCTGAAACTGTCTGCTCGATTTTGCTGAATTTCAATAGCAAAATTTTTCGGAAAATTTCTGACACACCAGTCCAAGAACGAAGTCTCTAGCTCTTCTGGGAGCTTGGGAAAACCGATTTCACGTACAGACAGACGGACAGACGGACAGACGGACAGATGGACATCACTTGTTCGTTTTCCCTATGCATAAGGAGCCAGAATATATATACTTTAGGTGCCGCTTATTTATATTGTAGAAACTACAAATGGAATGACAAACCTATATATACCCTTTTACCATTTTTTGGTAAAGGGTATATGAGTTTGTCAAAAATATCTGACTAGACCCTTTTGAGACACGCAAAGTTTTGTTTGCAAAGTCTTTATTCAATTCGATGAAAGAAATTCTTTCTCACTTACAGTGTGCAAAAATTTCTATAACAAAAAAGTTAATTGCTTTTAGAGCTAAATCGCTCATAATGTCAAAATTGTAAAAAACTGCTTAATGTTAAGAACATATTTCTAGAAATTACAGAGGACACACAGACGTTATAAAGGAATTTTGTAACAATAATATGAAGAAATACAGAAGAACGAAACATTACAAATTTAAGGCTATATAAAAGGAAAGATTTGCTCAGAACTGATAAATTTTGGAATAAGTTCATAATTATAGAAATTTAACTAATGGTAATCTATTTCCAAAACTTAAGTTTTGTTCAAACACTATATTCAAATGCTGAGGTGGCAAGAAGTCTGCATTATTTTAAAAGTATAAGTAAGGCACTCGATAAAGACCAAAATTTCAAAGCACTTAAACTGAAATCTTATTCAAGTGTTATGATATTTATACTATACCGGATCAGTGAATTTAGTATATAAGGAATAAAAATTCAATTTTAATTCCAATCTTTATTCTGGTCATACATACTAACATACTTATTGCATTTAGTGATTTTAAGGGATTTTTTCATAAACGAACTTTTTGCTCTGAAAAATTCGACACCACTGCGTACATAGGTGCTATAATCCATCGAAATTCTAAATATGATCGCAACATATCGCAAATTATTATTGCAGTTGCAACTTTGTAAATAATCAGTCTAATTTTGAATATTCCGGGGAACTAATTTAAAAAAAAATCCTTCTATTCTAAAAAGATGGCGAGAGAAATAAATCGTGAGAGAGAATTTAAAATTTTTGAAGTCAGTTGTTTCGTTCCCAGTTGATTTGTTTTACGTCCATGCATTTTTAAAATAGGATAACAAGGAATAGGGAAAACAATGTACAGTTCTATATTTCGCTGCTATGAAATGGAATATTTCCATACCAATTTTTAATTTTAATAAGCACGCTAAGTCTTTTCTTTCAAAATAAACATTTTACTTATTAATAAATTATTTTAAATAAAAACAATGATTTGCATGTACCTTAGAATGCGAATGACTTACGGAGTCTAATGGCCTGTCCACGATGTTGCTCAATTTTCCAAATGTGTGTACTCGGCATTACATTTAGAACCAAACTTGTTTTTATTTTGAATCTAAGTATCTAAGTATATCATACTTGAAATTAATTTAGTATATATGATTTAAAACACATCATTATTTTTGGAAAACGAGAAATTTACTCGCATTCGGGTTACAGAACATGGCCGAGTTTCAATTATTTAAGTTAGAAATTTTTTCTGTTTATTTATAAGAAGTTAAAATTTTTGACAATATTTATATTAAGCATTTTTTCATAAAATTTTATGAATTCTGTTGCACGAAACTTTTTCTTTTTACTACTTGCAGCGCTATATAAGAGAATTTTATATAAAAAATGGCATTGAATGAAATGCGCTTTTGACAAATTTGTTTAATATGAGGGCAACTCAGGCCTCCTTTCAATAAATGAAAAATTTCATGCAACTAATTTCATGAAAAAATGTTTAATGTAAATTAGCTAATCAATACATTAGTTGTCTTTTCATATACATATGTATAAAAAAAGGTGAACAATCGACAAAACGTGAATATCGAAACAAATTAGTACACGTTTACGCGAGTCACCTGTAGTTGTTTATTAAAAATTCATTTTATTCTTTGATTTTTTTCTGCTATCAAGAAGACAACAAAAGGAAAGAAAAAACAACATTCTATTCTTTTCACTACCTTAAGGAAAATATTTATTTATGATGTCAAAGCAGATGAAAGAAATGTTTAACGTAAAATAATCGCACAAGTATCATATGATACAAGTATTTACTCACATGTATAATGGAAACATAAAGAGACAAAACTCGGTAGCAAAAGAAGTAAAACCAAATAACAAGCATAACCGGAAAACGGAAACAGATTTACATATTTTGACACCTACACACTAACGCACACGCACCTTGATGCACCCATGAGGTTTATTTTAGTGGTTGAGGAGTTATAGCGCAAGACGGCAAAGGAGTAAAAAGACATTGCAAAATTATAAAATATGTTTTCAAATTGTACGTGTGTATAAATATAAAACTCAAGCACACATTACGTGCATATTTTAAATATTTTTTTTTTAATTTTATTATTTTTTTATTTCTTTTCCTTTTTTCTGCTTGTTACATTTTATAACAACAATATTTACAAGTTTAACCATCTGATTTGTGCTTGTTGAAACGCAAAACACACTTCTCTTGCTTATGAACATAAAGCTGGCAGCCAGCAGACAGCTTTTGCAATCTAATTCCCTTGTCCGGCGTTTGATTGTGGGGAAATGCACAGTGGCTCAACTTGAAAGAAATTTAGTAACGTTTTGTTGCTTTTTTGATAATAAGCCAAAGCCTAGTTCAACGTATCTTGCACGCAAACAAAAGATATGATTGTAGAATGGTTGAGACAACAATATTATTTTCTCAGAAACAAATATGTGGTCGTTGAAAAGAAGTTATTGTTATTTTAAACATTAATTTTGTTACAGCAAGCAAAGTAATGTTTGAATTAATAATTACATTATTATATTTATAAAAAAGTGTGATATGGTTAGAGTTTAACTATATAGTGTTGTTAAATATTTATGACTGAAACATAATTTTTATTATTATTTAAAAATAATATAATGTAAATAACCATATAATGTTATCCAAAACCATACTATTTTAAGTTTTAAAAAAATCTTTTTCAGAAACATCTTCTGTCAGTTCAGAGTTTTGTTTGTAAGCTATCGGTATTGCATGCATCGTGTTAAATAAATAGATTAAGTGCAAACAAACAAAAGGGTAGATAAATAAAAACATATACATATACATACGTGTCTGTATTTCGAGTATACACACACATGTAAGTATACGTTTCTATATGTACATTTAATTTCAACAATATTAATTTATGTATGTATATATAATTAATTATTCGACCTTTTATATAAAATATAATGCGTTTTTATAGAATTACTCTATTCAGGCTTCCAAGGTCATTCAATATTAATTTATTTTTATTTCGAATTTAACGCACAGCTGCTTTAAACAAAAGATCTACCAATAAAGATATGATTGAAAAACAAAATGTTATTATTATATTAAATAATACTGTTGTCGTATTTAACAATATTATTATAATAAAAGAACATGGTATGGTGAGTCTCAATTATATTTTAGTAATATCTAACAATAGTGTTGTCATATTTGATAATATTATTATTAACTCAGATAATAATATTATTATTGACTATAATATGATTTAACTACAACCATATAATTCAATCATAGTATGTTGCTGTTTGATGATGATTACCTCAACCATATTTTTTCTTTGCGTGTGTCTGCTTTCCAAAATTACATTAATTAATAAAAATATTTATTTCTATAAGAAAGGAAAATACTGAACTTGAGCCTGATTGACAAATTATTCCTGATTAAAATTTACTCTAGTTAAATTAAATAATAAGAACCCCTATCGTGAAAAAATGTGAAATTTTTTTCCCATGAAATTTTCATTCCCCATGAAGGGAAATTTTCAATCGTGAATTGCATGGTAACATTTGTTCCCGCTATCAATGCGCAGTGAATGTAAAAAACGGGAAATTAAAATTAATTGAAATCAAGTTTAATAATAAGAAATACACATATTTTGCTTTGCAAATTAAATGTTATTGAGTGTAAAGATGTGTGTTTAAATATTTTATGTGCCGTGCATAAAATTTACTTCATGTGAACCAAAGAGATTCATGTTCAATGAAAAAAGTTGTTCGAAAGGAATTATTGTTATTAATTGTGGACATTACTAATTGATCTTGTCATAAAAATTATTATATATAACTTTTAATATATAATTGCAAGTAAAATGTAGAAATAACACCATGTATTAATTCAGTTCACCTGCAAAAATAAAGTGAACAAAACCACGAGAAAAGTGAAAAATCCTTGTGAAAATTATTATTCACGATAAGGGGGAATCAAGAAAGGGGACAAATTTCAGGGGAAAAGTTATTCACGACTGCAATTTGGGGAAAAGGGATAATATTTCGAAGGAAAACTGTTCACGATGGGTGTGAATATCACAATATTCTAAAATCTTAAGCGGCATAATTTTCGAGCTTGGGTTTTTCATCAAAATTCAAAAAATGTGTCGGTTGACCTTTTTGCGGTTATGTGTCCAAAAGTCTGCAACTTGTAAGTATTTGAATACAAATTTCATTGCTTTAACCATGAATTCTACTTTGAAGATAATTTTAGAAAAGATAACTTCGCATTGATGTGAATTTTTCAACAAAACTAATAATACAATGTCTAAGCCTGGCTAAAGCAAAAACTGGGTAGCGTTCATAGCAAGGCGGTCCAATAAGACCTTAAATCTGTAAATGAACCAAAGGTTTTTGGATGAAAAATAATTTTATTTTGCAACCTAGTCTAATTTGAGCTCCATAAACGGTACCCAACGTTTCTTCAGTTTTCTTATCCCTTCCAAAAAATAGGGTTTATCGAGGTCAATGAAATAAGTATTTATTTGCGAAATTATTTCATCGTTGGAGTCAAATGTTCTTCCGCCAAGCTAGTTCTTCACGTTTTCGGAACAAGAAATATAAATCCGCCTTAAAGTACGGGAGACGGAGCAATGCGTCAATGGCATGAAAACTGTCTTTAAAGTCAAATGGGTCGTTTTTTTAATCCTCATTAAATCGATCCAACAGTTAAAATACTATTCGACATTGATTTTTTTCCCTTTGGAAGCTACGCAATGTTGATTATAACGCGCTGAAAAATCTACCGTGTCCTTCTTTGACCTCGATGATACAAACCCATGTTTTTTATCCAGCAAAAAAATACTAAGGGTTTTCGTAACAATGTTCAAAAGTCTCGCAAATTGTGCAATTGTGCATTTTTACAATTTCGTAAATAAAATGTAAAAAATTTCATGTAAGTTTATTCACTCAAACCTGCTAGGTTTGCCCAACAATTTTCACTCGTAAGCTTACGATGTGCAATTGTGCATTTTTTAAACAACTTCTGGGTTCTTTAGCTTTTTTTACCATTTTTAGACACATACACACTTTTTTATTTGTATATATATATATATATATATATATATATATATATATATATGTATGTAAATATGTATTTAAATGTTACACTGCTTGAAACTTTCTAGTTAAATTTTTTTAAATTATTTTTTTTTACATTTCATTCAAATTTACTTAACTGTTTGCACAAAAGTTGCCAAGGGGCTTCATGAAGCAAGTCTTGCATATTTGCAAAATTGCAAAAATTGCAATTTTAAGAGTTCTCATGAAAACTTACTAAGTTCTTATAAGCAGTAAAACTTCTTCATGCTTTTTATATATACTATTTGGAAGCGCTTTCGAGGATGCGCAGGCAGAGGGGTGTTTCAATTTATTTAAGCTTGTTGAAAGTGTCGAATCGGAGAAACAATTTTATTAAGAAGCTCTCAATCTCTCGTTTTATTGAAAATTTAAATTTTACAATTTCATTATTTGAAATTAAAATAAATAATTAAAAAGCTGTATATGTATATGAAAGTGTGTACATATAAATGTAGTTGAATGTGTGATGCGAAAATAAACATATAAAACGGGTCTTTGAAATCCAAAAGTAGATACGAAGTGCCATCAGAAGTGTATCAAACAAAGCATGACAAACGCGTAATTTTTAATGCTTTTATAGTGTAGAAAAGAGACTTCATTTAATTTAATTTTAAGATGCTTTGAAAGAAGCGCTGTTTTATTTAAAAAACAAAAGCTCCTTTGTGAGACATCGCGAACGAAAATCAAGGCTTTTCCGGGCAGGAAAGACAACAGTGACCAGTACCTTTCGCTTACAAGCCTGCTTCGGCCGAAGCAGTAGTTTTTTCTAGGTACTGTGTTGGGGTGGTTCCACGTTTCGTACACGGTTACTAAACGGCGCAAAAACTCGTTCACATTGCGCTTGAACTACGCCAAACACAGCTGAGAAGTTTTCACACGATTGCGTTTGTGATCGATTATATGCAGAGCTCGCATAATATGGTCAACCAAATTTCTCTGTGCGATTTTCTCACTCAAAAGACCTAAAAAAGGAGACTTAATCACTCAATGTCTGAACAGCAACCCTCTTTTTCGATTCAATCGTGTTCTCGCTAGCGGGTTATGGGTTGAGCGTAACACCCGAATCGGTGTCTTACTGACAGCATGATAGGATCAGAATCGTTCCTTGCTCAGCTACTGAGGGTCAGTAAGTGAGCAAAACAAGTAAAGTGTTCGCAAAAAAGGTCTTTATTTTTGTTGTTGCGTTTGCTTTATGTTGTTGCCTTACATATTTCGTCACAGGCAAAGCATTAAAGAGGAAGGGAGAAGTAAATTATAAATAACAATAAAAATATCTGATAATTAAAGTATTCGTCAAAGAAGTGTAAATGTAAAATAAAAGGCAAATATGTATGTGTACAACAAAAACAAAATTAATCTTCATGTATTTTGTTCAATAATGTTTGTAAAATAAAATAATAAGAACAACAAATAGCAACACACATACATTCCCAAAAAACCGTTTGCCAAGATTTTACAAAATAACGGGTCTCGAGTGAGCGAGGAGCAAGCCAAAGAAGAACGAAGATTGAGGGTCTTTTTTTCGCGGCAGTGTAGCATCGTGTCAGTGGGCGAGAAAGTCCAATTATTGCGAGCTCTGATTATATGCAAAAGCTGGAATCCATTTTGTTAACAATTATTTAAAATTTTGAACTAGTGAGACATCATAAGAAACATTATTCCTTTAATAAAAAAATTCATAACAGTTCAAATATCTACAACCAATGAATTATAATTATAGTATTTATTTTTGGTTGGTTCCACCGTTCCCTGTCACATTTTTTACTTTAAGTTATTTATCATGTCATGTTATTTTTTTGTAGCATTTTGCATGCAATAAACAAACATACATTTGAGTTTTTTTTCTTAAATTTAACCGAAAAGAAGATGTATTTTCTCTAAGAAAAGAAAAGTAAAAAAGTTACCAACCAAAACTTGTACATGTGTGTAATGATAAATCATCTCTCCGATTACTTTACAACTACTTGAATGTCTGACTACTATGAGTTTGGTACGTGCACTTACTTCAAGTACATTTTGTTGCTGTTATCTTAACCATATCATCATAAAGCTACAGCAACAGCAACAGCAAATAAAATGAAATAAAAATAATAATATTAATATGTACCAGAGAACGACAATAAGTACTAAAAAAATATAGCATATCAATTTTAGCAATTGCATATAATTCTAAAGGCTCAGTTAGCCGACTGTAATGTAAAGTAATTGCACAGTAATAAACAGCTGATCGATATTTTTATATAAAAAGAAGCTTACGTTACATTACATCTCTATAACCATTTTCATTACTTTTCACATAACAATATCGATCAGCTATTTCATACTGTTGCAGTTACTTTACATTACAGTCGGCTAACTGAGCCATAATTGTAGCACAAACAATACGTACGCACTAGTGTTGAAAAAGTATTGAGTATTTGAGTACTGAGTGCTCAATAACGAGTGTTTTTCCCGGTACTCAATACACAAAAGTAACTACTCAATACTTTCAGGGTTGCCACTGAAACGGGGACTTCAAAATGTATCATTGAACTAGACAACTTCAATCATGAACATATATGTATTTGACAGAAAGATTTACCTTTCAGAGTTTTGGAAGGAAGGCCCGTGAGACCAGCAAGTCCGGTTCACACACTTTAACTTTTCGTGATCAACTCGTAATTCAGCTGTATGAAAGACGGAGAAGGAAATCCAAATATCTCTTATTTTCTTCCAGCTGAATTGCGAGTTGATCAGCAAAAGTTAAAGTGTCAGAACTGGGACTTACAGATATGAAAAATTTCTAAAATTCTGGCATTTGCATAAAATATTAATGTAAAAAACTAATATTCAAAGCTATTTATTTTAATTTATCACACAGCCTTACAAATTTTTAATTTGTTCATAATGCTTAAGTCCAGCTCATTTGGAGGCATGGGAAGCATTCCAGGACACCGTTCACAACTTTTTGCGTAACTACAGAAGTCCTGATTATGCTGAGAAGATCGATACATTACTGCAAAAATTCAATGCCATTGGTAAGCGTTGAGTAAAAGCATGTATATCAAAAAGGCCGTTATCATTTGAAAATTTATTCTTTTTAACTTTTAGGTTCCAATATGAGACATAAATTACACTCCTTATTCAGTCATTTGGATATTTTTCCCACGAGCTTGGGTTCCAAAAGTGATGAACAAGTGAAAGATTTCACCAAGAAATGGAAGAAATCGAGAGACGTTACAGAGGCTGATGGGATGAACAACTGATCGCGGACTATTGTTGGTTCCTCATTCGCGAAGATCCATCCAAAAAAAATGCAAAAGTTCAAGTCGCTCGTCATTTTAATTTAAATTTTTTGAATTTACGCCGAATATAGTGTGTGAGCAATGAAAATTAAAGTATTGTCGTTCCACAAAATAATTAACAAAAACGTTATTTTTCATAAATTTTTTTTTCAAATTACGCTTAAAGTGTTAGTAACTAAATAAACTATTTGGTAAAAAAATAAAACATTCCAGATCTTTACTATAACGTAGAAAAAAAAACAAAAAAAATTAAAAATTTTGAAACAAACGTAAAAAATAGGCAAATTATGAACTTTGAGGTGCCATAACTCACCCATTTCTTGTCAGATAGAAATTTGCATATTAGCATATTGACGGAAAAGGCATTTAATTACGTTTCCAACGATATGCCATTTATCTCGATCGGACTTTTGGGTTGGACTCCACAAGGGTTTGAGTGAAACCATATACCGAAAAACACATAAGTTATCTAAAGAACGGTACTTAGAAAAAAAATTACAGCGTTTTTCCTATCCAAATTAACTTATCTAGGCAAATGGCGTTCTTGGTATTTTTTGAACAAATTAACCAGTGTTGTAAATTAATATAAATATAATTAATTTTTGTTTTATACATATTGCATTATATATATTATATGCATTGCAGGTAAATTTTTTTTATAAATAATAATTTTTAACCTCTCATACATATATGCACATACGTATGTGTGTGTGTGTTTTTAATTTTAAATTCAAAAAGCCGTTGAAGTATTGAGTAGCATCGAGTACCCAATTAAAAATCTATCAAGTAGTATTAAGTATTCAAAAGTATCCGCTTTTTACAACACTAGTACTCACACATACATATCAATAAAACCGATTCCAACATGTAAGAGCATATCTACTTTGTTAATGCAAAAAAAACTTTCATTCTGAATATTTTTACGAAGAGAATATTAATATTTATTCAATAAAAAAAATAATACAGTCATACTCTGAATATTTATTGATCATTCGCCATTGTATGCAATCATTTGTTTACATAAAATGGAATGGAAAATGTGTGGCCGTGTGTAAAGCTGTTTCAAAACATGCTTTATGTGTGTGTGAAAATAAAATATCCTTGTATTACGCATGTGTATTCGGTTTAATATGCAGAATATTTTTATATTCACTATGTGTATACACATAGTTATTGGATATTTGTAGTTAAACGTACCTATTCAGTTTAAAATTAATGCGTGCGTTTGTATTTTGCGTTTTTTTATTTTTAGCTGCACTCATTCGGAATTGTTTGACGGAAAAAACCCAAAAGAACTTAAAACGATACTTGTGTCATTCTCTGATATGTACTGGTACATATTAATGGGTTGCATTTGTATACTTGTTTGTGTTAGCCAAAACATATTTACCATGGTATATAACATAATTGTAGTTTGAGCGACAGAACAAGTTTAGGAGTAATTTTGTGTGCGTGCTTTTCCAAATTACAATACAATTAAAAACAAATAACAATTGCTTATTGTATTGCTGCTGAGGAACTGTTTGTATCTGTTTTTGCTCAAAAATACTAGTTGTAACACAAACGTATATGAAAAAACCACTGCTAAAACAAATATATGATAAGCACATGTTCGTGCGCACGTTCGTAAAGTTTTTTGTAGCGCAGACATGGCACACATTTGTATTGTGTGTAATTTTGTTTTTGTATTTGCAGCTCATGTGTTTCATGTATCATTTACTCACCTACATACATATGCACAAAAGGCTAAAAACATTCGTATTGTGTGTAATTTTTGTATTTGCAACTCGCAGACATCCATATGTATGTGTGTATGTGAAATCTTACTTTTATTCAGTCATTCGTCAGCCACGTAAATTTTTTCTCAATACACCATAATGTACTTATGGTAAAAGTAATTTTTTGTATCTTATTTGCTTTAGAAAAACAAATACAAACATATGTGTTGTTCTCATTTGCTCATTGACCAACCATACAACAATTGCTTAAAAAATCAACATTAGGTCTGTCTGCGTACAGTGCGACCGTGGCGTAAAATCAGAACCAATGATTCCAATAATGCTATTTTTTTGGCCAACTCATTGATTTTGTCGATCGTATGAAATGCCTTAGTGTTTTACTAGACAATACTCTTAGTTTCGGACACCATATTAATAGACTATTTTCTAAAATAAACTTCACCTTACGAGGACTTTATGCAATGAATTTATACCTGCCCCTAAATATTAGAAAGAGCATAGCTCACTCCTTATTGATGTCTAATTTATTATATTGTATTGACGTATACTCTGGCTGTAGCGCTGAAATTTTAAATAGGTGTGCCTTAGGCTGAGTTTACATCTGGCATTTCTTGTGTCATTAGCCCAAAAAAACGTAACCAACTAATTACTAGTGAAAAACTTTTTGATTCAGACATATATTAATTGATTTAAATAGTTTGCAATCATTTTGGATTCAATAAAATTCTCTATTAATTATGTACTAAACTGTTTAACTTAATAATTACATGTATTTATCACACAGTTTTTCATTAGTAATTGGTTGGTTACGATTTTTTTTACGCTTGTGTGGCATTTGGCTTTATATACCAACTACGAATTAACGATCATGTTTCTATGCATGTTACTGATTTTTTGGGCTGTAGTTTTAAAAACTTCATACAGATTAAATCACTTCTTTTCTTTTATAATGTCATGCTCACAGACTGTCCAGACTATTTCCGTAGACATTTACGTTTTTGCAAAGTGATAGAAACCCACAGCTTCTATTCCCCATTCGAAATCGTCTTATTTATGAAAGATCATTTACTGTACGAGTCGCCAAATGTTGGAATTCACTGCCACGATCCTTAAGAGCATTCCATATTACTCGTAATTCATTCAAAGGAAAGCTTGTTGAACATTTCTCACAATTGAACTGATCTAGATTCCGAATACATACATATAGTTAACTTCATGCGCAATATATCTTCCAATTTATAAGTAAAATTCTCTTCTAATAAATTTATAACTACATATTATTATTTTTTTTTGTGAATATTGTGTATAGTTTATTTGTTGCATACATGTTTAATTATTATGCTATTCTTGTAGTCTATCAACTATATATGGCCCTATGGGCTCGGTTTTTTATTGTTATAAATAAATAAAATAAAAATAAAATTCTTTTGCTTTGTTATTTCAATTGTTTACACACCGATCATCTGTTTTCTTGCAAGATTTTACTGGATACTGTCTGCGTACTTTTTAAGATATTTTCAGTCGACAGAGTAAAATTGGTCTTACTCTCTCAAAAAAGTTGACTGAATATTTGCTACTGGAAAAGTACGCAGACAGACCTATTAACAACTAGTAACAGAAACGCTAAAAAACATATTTGTTCATACCAGAACCAAAAACACACAAAACTGGTGCAAACAGTTCTATCTGTGCAATGTTATAGTATGTACATATGTATGTATACACGAGTACATATACATATATACATAGTATACGAGTCTGTAATGTTGTTGGTTTATGTCTCACGTAAAATATTTCAACAGCAATGACTATAGTTATTGCTAAGAGACGACCTCATCTTCATCATCATTTACATCGTTGAAAGTGTTAGAAAAAAATGGAAAAGAACTCTTATAAAAATAAAAAAGCACTTATGTTGAAAAATACCGGTTATTTTGTGTGTTGAACAAACAAAATAACAAACTTTGTTTCTGCAATTTTTTTTGCCCAAACTTTTTCAGTAACAATGAAATTTATGCAAAATGATGTACAAGTTCATGTGTGGCACAATTTGTTAAATTAATATTTTTTATGCCATAACTGTGTCTAACTGAAAGAACTTTGTTTTCAAAATTCCTTAGTGCGTAAAATGTGAGAAGTATATGAGCATTGTTTATAAAAAATTAATTTTAATGAATAACTTTTATTCATAACTCTGTTGTTTTAAGTAGCAAATTTTATTAAAAAAACAACAGGTAGGTATGTAGGTTTTTTTTTTGTAAGAGTAATATTACGTATTTTTTATAATACATACTTATGCAGCTTTTTTGGCTAAAAAATTATAATATTTAAAATTCATTTAATACTCGCTTGTTATGTAACCCGTGAAAAAAAGCTTTCAAAAAAGAAATATTTCAGATCCTTTAAGGCGCCTTTGCATGAAATTCAGTTTTTGCGCATTTCGGGCGGTATCTCGGCGATAGCGTGATGATTTTTGGTTTTCCAATGCTCCAACATTAGGGGACTATCCCCTAACTAACTAACTCTAATCGCACGTTCTTGGAGCCCTTGCACCGTAGGTCAATTATGACAACTTTAATCACTCCGTAGTTGTAGAAAATTGGTCACGACTTTTGAGTGCATTGTTGGAGGACGGGTGGATCCAGGTAAAATATATTCGACACTTAGAAGCACTAAAGGCTTTTTAAAGCAATGCGATACTGAAAAAGGTAACATATTTGCTGAGCATTTAAAATCCGTATTTACACAAAATACATGTACCGGTGTTGCTGATTTACCGAGTGTAGTTGCTCTACCACCTCGACCCTTAAAATTTACGATGTGTGATGTACAAAAACTAATTGCCGAACTCAACCCAAAAAAAGCTCCCGGTATGGATGGAATTAGTAACCAGATGCTGATTAAGTTACCTCGTACTGCAATTAGAATCCTGTTATTCATTTTTAATGCCATTTTACGACTGGAGTATTATCCAGACTGCTGGAAGCTTGCCAAGGTTAAAATGATTCTAAAGCCAGGTCTTACCAAGGCTGAGTCATATAGGCCAATAAGTTTACTGTCAACAATGTCAAAGATTTTTGAAAAGCTACTCATGACAAAATTGTCTTAAATTTTAACTGATAATGGATGCATCCCGGATCATCAATTTGGTTTTAGAAGCCAGCATAGCACCATTGAGCAAACGCATAGATTGGTTCAATTTATCAGAAAAACATTTGAGGAAAAGAAGTATTGTTCTGCCCTGTTTATTGATGTTTCTCAGGCATTTGATAAAGTGTGGCATGAAGGCCTGATTTTGAAATTGAAGACATATTTACCAATAAACATTATAAATCTTTTGGAAAGTTACATTCTTGCACGAAAATTTACAGTTGTGGAAGGACACTTTACTAGTATGCCTGAAACTATCTCATCCTGTGAGCCACAAGGGAGTATACTGGGGCCATTTTTATATTTGATTTATACTTGTGATATGCCTGTGAGCAGTAGTATCTACACTTATACATACATTTGCCGACGACACAGCATGCCTTAGTAAGCACGAAAACCCTAATGAGGCATCCCGAAAACTCCAGGAACACATTAGCCAGATGGAACTATGGTTAAACTTATGGAGAATTAAGGTAAATGAACAAACGTGTGTTCAAGTAACATCTACCTTATATTACGCTTGCTCGTAATATTTTGAACTTTACTGGACACATCCGCTTAAAAAAGAGAGATACAAGGGCTCTAATACTAAACACTCCTAATGAAGCTGCTTGAAAATACTTTTTGTTTGCTTATCACTACTTATGTATTATTTACAACTATCACTTAGTTATGTCTGACATTGGTCGGGCCTTTTTATTATATGTTAGATTTAAGATTTGAATACTTATTGTTAGTTCATATATGAAGATACAATAAATATAAAAAAACATGCATAAAAATAAGAAGCAATGCATTGCATTCTGAGAAGCACTGAAGTAAACGAGACGATCAAAATATGTGCTATGATTATACACGAACAGTACACAATTATATACATACCAACCAGCTGCGTTGTATTATCCTCAATTATGTTATTTTTTTTTAAACCACTCAGTGGTCCCTTGTTGCGTCAGAAACAAAAGAAAAACCTACCGGATATTGACCCGAATCTGTGTTGACAATTTCGGCCCTACAGCTCTTATAGTAGAGATCATGTGTTAGGAACAAACACACACTACGATTTTATATGTGTATATAGATGTATGTATGTAGGTACACGTTTGGTGTGGGTTGTCAGATTTTTGCCGACCTATTTCGCCAAATTGGTTTTAAGAACCGCAAAAACTCGCCATAATCAATTAAATGTAGTTCTTGTTAATATATATTTGATAATAAACATGTTTTTATATAACACTTTTTTTAATATAATTTTTATGAAATAATCGTACAAAAATTTAGCAGAAATTCAAAAGTAGAAATAAAATCTCCTTAGCACTACAAATTGTATCGTCAACAACACCCATGCAAGCCAGATGACTTTTTAACTCTAAATGTCCTGTTATTATGCTAAACAAATTCCGAAATAATTGAATTTTCATTTCTAAAATCTTGATTGTCTTTTCACTATTTGGGTTTGACCCAGAGAATTTCGATTATTTTTACTGTTCCATAGTCCATTGTTT
Source organism: Tachina fera (assembly GCA_905220375.1). Taxonomy (NCBI): domain Eukaryota; kingdom Metazoa; phylum Arthropoda; class Insecta; order Diptera; family Tachinidae; genus Tachina; species Tachina fera. The sequence continues at coordinate 60,182,248 of LR999965.1, read as the reverse complement.
AAATTAATTTTTAAAATTCTTGAATATGTTTGTTTGGCGTTTTGTAATATAATGTTGTTTAGTAATGATCCCATCTTTGAATAGGATTTATAAGCTTCTTCATTTCAAGATGTCCTGAAATCCATATTATATCGATTTATCTACAATACCTGCATGAGCTTATCACAGTTTTATAACTGCATGATTTCTTAAGGCTTCAAAAACTTTTCTACTATCCGTAAAAATTTTAATTAGTAGTTCCTCGTCAACTTCCTTTACATATTTATTGTCTTCTTTTAAAGCCGTAATCTTAGTCTTAAATACTGTATTATGATTCGGCAAGCGAAATAATTTGCATATATTACGATTCGTGTAGCGAAATCCGCCATGAGTTTGGTTCCAATTTTTGACCAGGTCCGAGTAAAGGATAGTTCCGGTGTTATTCCCTATATTAATCCCTCTCTCAATCCATACTTTCAGATTTTATGGTGATTTAGTAACTCTCAACACATCTAATACGGATTTTATCTCACATGGAGTTGGTAACGTTTCCCATTGTTGAGGTATGTATTATCCCTACAGGAAATGGAACTGACACAGGACTAGTCACGTGATCGGTCTCGAGGTGATAGGGACCAGTCCAAGTTCTAATACTTTATGAAGCGGTACGTTTTACATAGGGACGGCCTAGCATGGGGTTAATTGATACTTTTATCCACCTTGTGACTTGTCACTGAACTATCTTAAAGGGAAATATTAGGTGTAGAATACTTAGGGTATTCAAATGGTACTCATAAATTAATTCGTTTTAAAGTAAAAACAGGGAAAAATATAACTGGTGTATATAATATAATATAATGTAATGTACAATTATAAATATTGTACTTATTAGTATTTTAGTTTTAGTACATTGCTTACTCTTCTTCAGAATTCCTTTTGTAAACTCTCACACATTTCTGCATGTAGTAATGACAAACAATAAACATAGCTGAGAAAGTCTTAGTACTTGATGATCTTTTTGTTTGAGTCACAACAACAATTTGTATAAAGTTTGTTAAAATGTTAAGACATTATGACACTTGGGACACTTAAGACACTGGTGTGAATAGCCCATATATAAGTTGTATATAAATGTCATTCCGACATTAAACTGTAACAATGAAAACTTATAAATTTTTTTATTATTTCAAATGCAATTATATATAATTTTTTTTATTTTTAAGCACAGATTTTATTGGTATTCGAACTGACAGCCTTCGGCATTACAGTCTTGCACACTATATACACTCGGCTCAAAAGCACTTAAAAGTGATTAAGTAAATATAGTTATGGGACCGGTTCCAGAGTGACATCGCAGTCTCATTGGAGGGAACAATGAACATTACATTTATACTATTCGGTAGGTCCAGAATAACCCAACTTCGCACTTGTTCAAGACCGTTTACTACAATATTAAACCCCTCCCCCCACCCCCCGCCAATACAATTAACAAAAGATTAAGACAATGCATCATGAAAATGGTGAATTCACACGATATGTATTTTTTCCACAATACACTGCTCCCTACTTTTGGTAGGACTCCAATTTTTTCAAGTCATAGGACAAGTACGCTTAGATCAATTGTCACCAAATGGTCTGCAGGGCAGCGTTACCATATACATATGCATATCTTTTAAAAACTTCTTATATCTGAAAAAAAGACTTTTTTTCTACAAAATTATTAAAATTTTAAAAGAAAACACAAAAATGTATTTGGAATTCATTTTATTAAAAAATATAAAAACGATTAAAAGCAAGAACATAAAATATAATAAAAAAACATAAAATAAAATTCATATTTAAATTAAGAAGATACTAAAATTTGTTCGCACTCCTGTTTTTTAATTATTTTTCTTAGCAATTTAATAAATGGCATATGGAGAAAGGACTGACTTATATTCAAATTTTATTTTTCACATTGCAGTGAAAGTACCATTAAAACATCGCGTGCTCTTTAAGTTGCAAGACTAGCAAAGTTAAAAATATTGGCTAATACCAATCCTTTTATTTTTAATAAAGATGTATGTATGTGGCAGAAGTACGGTAAGTGTGAATTATGTTGAACTAAGTGCGGAATTTTTGATTCCAGTAAAGATATTTAAAATGCTAGATTCTTCTCCTTATTAGTTTTGGCCGGGCTAGGTTTTAGTAAAAAAAACCCTTTAGAAAGACAAGGATACTTTAATTTAGAACGTATGTTTTCTTTCAGTGTACTTCTTGCAATTTATTATAACTTTGTGTTTATATATCTTTTGTAACAAATTATCAGCACGTTAACCATGTAATGTGTATAAAAAATTTAAATCTTAAAAAAACTATTCAAAAAAATTTATATGCCTTTTGTGTTTTTATTCAAAATCACTTTTTCCACAAATTGAATGATTAATTGCCTCATATTACTCTTCTTCGTCATTCTTGTTTTTAGCATGTTGCAATAAATCTTTTTTATTTGCTTGCTCTTTTGCTTCTTTTCATGGGGATCAAAATATAGCAGACAAGGGGGAATGAATCTACAATGTTTAACACATTTCTATATGACAACCGACAAAATGAAGGCACTGAGCCACAAATTCTTTAAAAAAATTTTGCAAAAAGGAGATGAAAATAAACACTTGAGAACATGTCAAAGTTTCATTTGTATGAACTGACGGACAGACAGGACTTCCATCAACTCTACCCGTAAAATTATTTTTAAAATCCTCTTTTCGTTCGTATATACAATTGCAATCATAGTTTTTTGATTCTCTTCGAGAGAATAATCAGAAAAAAATACATGCATATGCTAGGAATACAATTGGGGCGAACGACGAATTTCGTCCACGTCGACGAATTCGTCGATAAGCATTAGCTGCTTAACTTCGTCGTGAGAAGCACAATAACGACGAATTTACTCACCAAATTCCTCCTCTCTCATATTATATAAAGTTGGTTGTTGTGTTTACAAAAACAAAGAGAGAGAGGGAGAATTTTCTCTCAATATTGTTTTTTTGTCGTTCGTCAGCGTACAAAATAGAAATAAATCTATATCAGACTTTGTCACGCACAGGAATTTCGTTGTACGGCGGTGATTTTCATATGCCCAAATGTGTTTTGTTTTTTATGACGAAAGTTCGCACCGAAAAATTCGTCCTTCGTCCCAGTTGTGTTCCTAGCATAAAACATGAATGAGTTGCCTGTTTTCTTTTTACTTTGTGGTACAATTTTCAGACTTTTAAATTGGTTGAGCGTTTAATGCGTTTGAGACGGTTATAAGCAAGTAAGTAGAAGTAAATAAATTTTTTGGTTTTATATGCAAAAGGTTTCTCCACGAATAAGCTCTCGTATACACAAAGTTAGAAGTTTGAGGCAGAATGATGAGGATGCAACCGAAATGTGATTTATTCTGTTAAACGTGAAACAAACACCTTAGGGATCTTAAATCGGCCACTAAATCTGAGAAAATAGCACGTTTGATATACTCAGCAAAAAATTATGAAAACTGTTCTTAAGAAATGACATTTTTATAACTACTGGAGCATTATAAGTCCTTATATTTAAATTCCCAAAAAAATTTTGTAAACAATTTTCAAATATGCAAATAAATAACATCTTCGCTATCCTTTACTGTGCTCAATGTGCGTAGTAACATATCGTTAACTTAATACGAAAAGGCTCCAACTCCAATTTTTACATATTTCGATAGACCATTACTACATACGCCTCCTTTAAATTAATAAAACTAATACAACACTAAATTTGTAAAGTATTTTTAATAAAAATTACTTTAAAAAAATTTTGTATCAATATTGCATCTTTTTATACCCTTTACCAAAAAATGGTAAAAGGGTATATATAGGTTTGTCATTCCGTTTGTAATTTCTACAATATTAATAAGAGACACATAAAGTATATATATTCTGAATCCTTATGCATATGGAAGACGAACAAGCGATGTCCGTCTGTCCGTCTGTCTGTACATGAAATCGGTTTTCCCAAGCTCCCAGAACAGCTAGAGACTTCGTTCTTGGACTGGTGTGTCAGAAATTTTCCGAAAAAGTTTGCTATTAAAATTCAGCAAAATCGAGCAGACGGTTTTAGAGCTGGAAAACTCAAACTCAATTTACCCATAGAAAATAACTACCGAAAACAAGTTTTTATTACTTTTTTATTAAATTAACTTATTTTATACTTCGGTATGATTAAAATTGGTATTTATAATCAAAAAAATTTTTTAAAAACTTAACAAATTAAAAAACGTTTCCAGGGTTGGAAAACTTTAACTTATTTCCTAATAATTAAACATATTTCATGTTTTAGGAAGAAGGCTATTTTCTCAGGAACGGTAAAAGCTACGGGTCTGAAATTTGGACAGTGTATGTAGAACTTTGGTCGCTACAACAACAAATATATAAAAGCTAAAAATTAAAGGGTGTTCCAAAATGAGTAACGAAAACTTTTAAAATCCCATGTAATATCCATACAATTGCATGTATGTGTGTACATATGTATATTGACACTTGAAATTTGTAAAATTAGTGTATTTTTACATATGCTACAACAATTAACACTAAAATTAAAAAAATGTAAATTAAAGGGTGGTCCATCAGTTAATGCAATTTTGACTATGTAATTTTGACAACCTGCTATATCTTTGAAATTTTCAAAAACGGTCAAACTAAAAAATCCGAAAATTATAAAATCGCCAAAAATTTAAAAAAATCGCCAAAACAAAAAAAAAATCGCCAAATTGAAAAAAAACGCTAAAATTAGAAAATAACGCCAAAAACCAAAAAAATCGCAAAACAAAAAAAAGCTTATGTGAACAAAAATCGCCAAATATAAACCGAAATAAAATCGCCAAATCAAAAAAAAATTGCCTATATGAAAAAAAATCGCCAAAAATTAAAAAATATCGCTTATATGAAAAAAATCGGCAAAGTCAAAAAAATCGCCAAAACGAAAAAAATCGCCGAAATTAAAAAAACCCCAAAAACCGACAAAAATCGCCAAAACGAGAAAAAAGTGTCAAAACAAAAAAATTCCCACAATGACAAAAATCCGCAAAAATCGCCAAAACAAAATAAATGCTTATATGAACAGAAATCGTCAAAAATTAAATAAAATCGCCTAGATGAAAACAAATCGCCAAAATCCAAAAAAATCGCCAAACGAAAATAAGTCGCCAAAATTAACAAATAAAACGCTAAAAACCGGAAAAAATCGCCAAAAAAAATTGCCTATATGAAAAAAATCGCCAAAAATTAAAAAAATCGCTTAAAAAAATCGGCAAAATCAAAAAATCTGCCAAAACGATAAAAAATCGCCAAAATTAAAAAACTCCAAAAACCGAAAAAAAATTATCAAAAAGAAATAAAAACGCCAAAAAACGAAAAAATCACCAAAACAAAAAACAAATTGCCTATATGAAAAAAATCGCCAAAAAATAAAAAAATCGCCTAAATGAAAAAAATCGTCAAAATCAAAAAAATCGCCAGAACGAAAAAAATCGCCAAAACCAAAAAAAATTTGCATATATGAAAAAAAATCGCCAAAATTTAAAAAGCACCAAATTAAACATAATGCCAAAAATTAAAAAATTGCACCAGAAAAAAGTATGCATTTTTTCACAAAATGAATATGTACCTACATATCTCTGTGCTTATGTATGTATCTCTATACTACATAAACGCACTTTGGTAAAGGGTATATTAGATTCGGCACAGCCGAATATAGCACTCTTACTTGTTTTATTTAGTTTATTCCTCCTTTTCGTATTAAGTTACCGATATGTATGTATGATAGATAGTATACTAAAAAAATTGCCACAAAGAAAAAAAGACGCCAAAAACCGAAAAAAATCGCCAAAACCAAAAAAAATTGCCTATATGAAAAAAAATCGCCAAAATTAAAATAAATCGCCAAAATTTAAAAAGCACCAAATTAAAAATAATGTCAAAAACCTAAAAAATCGCTAAAACGAGAAAAAAGCACCAAAACTAAAAAAAAGTACCAAATTAAAAATAATGCCAAAAACCTAAAAACGAGAAAAAAGCATCAAAACTAAAAAAACACCAAATTAAAAGAAAACCAAAAATCACACAAACGAAAAAAAGCACTAAATTGGAAAAAAATCTAGCACTTAAATAAGTCACTAAAAGGAAAAAGCCAAAATGTAAAAAACCGTTAAAATAAAATAACACCAAAAACTTAAAAATAATCGCTAAAACGAGAAAGAAGCACCAAAACTAAAAAAAATCGCCCAATTAAAAAAATAATGGCAAAAAACCAAAAAAAATCTGTAAAAAAGCACCAAAACTAAGAAAAGTCCAAATTAAAAAAACGCAAAAACGGCAAAACTAAGGAAAAACCTATTGAAAAACGCTTATGGCCTATTTCTCACCTGCGAAAGAAAACATTCGACTTACAATTTATATTGAAAACAAAAACAAATTTTCATATTTTATTGTTGTTTTCAATATAAATTGTAAGTCGGACGTTTTCTTTCGCAGGTGAGAAATAGGGCATTAAAACCGAAAAAACAGAGTCGCACTTCACTGAATTTATTTTTAGTAAATGGAGATGGAAATAAAATGAATCGCTAAATTACAGTCTTAACTATAAAGTTAAATACAGAACATGTTCTGTTTCATATCCCTGAAACCGTTCCTTTGAGCTCAAGAAATTCCAAAAAATTTTTAGGAATAAACCTTTGCATAATACCAATATATATACCTTTTCCAATGGGATGTTTAAATTGAGGGAATTAACAATTTTGCAAAATCAAAGATTACATAGTTTTCTTGGTATGGAGGTACAATACTAAAACTATTTTCGAAGTTCGAAGCTTAACCGAACATTAGATCGAATCTTATGTCATCTGGAATATTAAATATTGTTTTCATTTGATAATTTTGATATATATATTTGTTTGATTAGCTATAAGTGCAACAAACGAGTAACTTATTGATCAAGTATCAAGAATTAAAATTACTCTTAATGCACCAAACTCGTATCTCAATAAATGCGCTTCATAATTAAACGTACTACTAATATATATAGATGTAATCAATTCCTTAATAATTGCATATGACCTTTTATCCAAACACCTAAGTATAAAGAGATGAACAGTTTCTTTTTTGCTCTCCTGAATCGATATTTAACTCATTGCTTATATCAAAACAAATATTTAATCGAAAAATACCGAGAGGTCACTTACTAAAAATTGCACTAGAGCAAAAAGTATGAATTTGTTCACAAAATTAATATCTATGTACCTAAATATTTTTGTGCTTATGTATGTATCTCTATATTACATAAACGCACTTTGGTAAACGGTATATAAGATTAGGCACAGCCGAATATAGCACTCTTACTTGTTTTATTTAGTTTTTTCCTCCTCCTGTAAACTATGAAAAACATGAGTTAGGGCCTTCTCGTATTAAGTTAACGATATGTATGTATGATAGATAGTAGGTGTGTTTTTTTACAACTCTTTTTTTCAACTCTTATTTTTCGATACACTATCTGGGCGCAAGGCAGTGTGTCAGGCCAAGTTCCGGCCAATGCACGCAGTGTGTATATTTACAGGAAGCCATTCGATCTGTTTATACCCCCTCTAACTTTGTTCCCCGCAATCGTAAAGTTATGATATTTAAACCATAATTAGAATTAATTCATATAACCTCATATGCGAAGTTGGAAAGTCTTAGAACAAAAAGTTCCTGAGATATGGAGGTGCAAAAACTGCATATTTTAAGACATACTCACTGACCACTGACCACTGACACACTCATCAAATTGATGAAGCACTTTCTTTCGCTATTGCTAGAGAGCTAAAATTTGGTACACGAGAAAACCCGAAAATTTTAACCAGAAGGCGGGGCTACGCCCATAAAAATTAAAATTTGTGGTACTGAGCTGAAATTCGACATAAAGCTAGGTCTACGTAAAAAAACAAAATAAAAAAGTCTGAAAATTCTGAAATTTTAACCAGGTGGGCGGGGCTACGCCCACGAAAGTCAGAATTAAAAAAACTAATATAAGGCACTGAATGGAAGCTATTTTATTGAAATTTGGCATATATACTGCGCTAATGCAAGGCTATAAGCTTGTTATTAAAAAAGTGGGCGTTGACACGCCCATGCAATTTAAACCGCATTTTAATGCCCTGCGGCTCAATATATTTAGATATACTATTTATGCGGTTATTATTATCCGTTTGCAACGAAACTTGACACGAATACTAAGCATTGGCCGAACAAAATGTTGAGTTTGGAAAAGTGGGCAGGGTTACGACCATAAAAATTCAAAATTAAAATTTACGCTAGAAACATGAAATTTTATATACAAGTAGGTCTAGGTGAGAAACCAACTAGAAAAATCTGAAAACCTGGAAATTTTAGTTAGAGGGGGCGGGGCTGCGCCCATAAAAATTAAAAATCAATAGTTGCGCTTATGAGCTGAAATTTGATACACAAGTAGGCAGAGTTGGACAAAATACATGGCTTGCGGTATTTAAAATACAAAATACAAAATACTTGCTGGTCATGTATTTAAAATACAAAGTACTTACATGTCATGTATGTATTTAAAATACAAAATACTTTAATTTTTTGTACGTATTTTAAATACAAAAAAATAGGGACGAATTGTTAACCTCCTTTTTTGAAGTCGATTAAAAATACTTTCACATGATTTATACATGTACATATGTATTTAATAGGGTATTAAATTAATCTGGTTTTTTATTTCAACGGTTATTCACTCGATTAATTTATTCAGGGGAAAATCGCGGCACTCATTATCGAACGAAATTACGATATATTTCAATAGAGTTTATATGGAAATATTTCGTAATTTAGTTCGATAACGAGTGCCTCGATTTGCCCTCAGGTTTTGTTTAATCGGTTAATAAGTTGTTAACTTGTGATTATTCGGTTCGCGTTTTATAAATTTATTAATTCCAATAAATAAAATACATAAATTATTCATTATTTTGAGATTTTATTAAGGAAAAAGGATAATATAACAACAATAACAATTTTCGAACTTAATCAGGCGAACAAATACATAAGTGAGTTTTTTAAATTATTTAATAGATTATGTAATCATTATCACATAAATCAAAATGTTTTTTGGTTCTTTATTTAATTTTATTATAAAATTAAATGGAAGAAAAAACTGTTGACTTGTTAAATGAAATGCAGCTGACTGAAAATACTTCTTTGTTTGCATGAAAATCAATTTCACAGAACAAATTCTTAGCTTCATAATAAATATATCGCTGGTTTAACAAGCAAAAGCTCTAAGTCCACTTTTATTAGAAGTTGAGATTTTAATGCAATAATGTACAATGTGGTGATGCCAACTCTAAGAGTTATACTTTTTTAGCGATTCTAATATTTTTTTATTGGTTTGACGAATAATACGTTATAGATTGATCAAAATGAAAACACCAACAATTTAATGTACTTTGTATATGTATTTTGTAAACTATGTATTTAAAATACAAAATACAAAATAATTGAATGTCATGTATTTAAAATACAAAATACAAAATACTTCCACTTCATGTATTTAAAATACAAATACAAAATACGTATTTGTATTTTAAATACGTATTTGAAATACATGTATTTCAAATACTGCCCAATCCTGCAAGTAGGTCTAAGTGTGAAACCAACTAAAAAAATCTGAAAATCCAAAAAATTTTATCAGAATGGGCAGGGCCACGCTTATATTATTTTGAACTAAAAACTTCATATACAGCTTTTAATTCAAGCCAATTTAGTGAAATCTTGCCTACGCGTTGCACATGCACAGGGCTTTAAACTACCACCTCAAAATGTGGGCGTGATCATTCCCATAAAATGTTAGCCCTGTGTTTAATCTACTTTGGTCCAGCATATTTTAGAAGAAAATTAGCTTGAATTATAAGCGTTGCTCACAACAAAATTTTGAGTTAGAAATAGTGGGAGAGGTAATGCTGGTAAAATTTAAAGGCATAATTTGCGCTGGAGAACTGACATTTTATACACTAATAAGTGTATCTGCGTAAGCCAATGGGAAAAACTTAAAACAAAAAAGTTTTAACCGGTATAGGGGGCCACGACGTTAAAACTCCAATTCGAACTAGCGAGCTTAAATTTGATACACAAATAAATCTAGATCAGAGATCACTAAGAAAAATCTGAAAAATCAGAAGTTGCTATCATGTGGAAATAATCACTTCAAATTCAAAATGAAGATAAATTTTGTGAAACATTTGTAAATTTTTAATTGAACTTTTAGTGATTTTTAATCAGAAATAAATATTAGTCAGGCTTAAGTTCAGTAATTTCAATTCTTATTGAATGAAATATTTTTATTAATTAATGTGAGTTTCTAAAGAAGAGAAGAAAAATTAAACTAGACTTTATTAGCTGGGGGAAATACCGATACTTTTCTGTGCAGCCACGCACTTCATCAGCACCCTAGGCTATCTACTTGGGTAGAGATTCTTGTTAACATCAGCTGTTTAACTTAAATTTTCAATGAAACGGAATATGAGAAACGATTGTTGTGTATACAATTGATTTACCTTTGGTAAACACATTTATAAGTATCACTATTAATTTTCTGTTTTTCTGTTTTTTATCTTCATTGAAGATAAATTTTATTAAAACTTTTCATACACATTCCACTTATCCAAAATAAAAGTTTCCTATTTTGAAAAGTAGACGTGACTTCACCCATAAATCGTAGCTTTTTCTTTCATGTACTTCGGCTTAGCAGCTTTTAATTTATTACTCATATATTTCTCATTAACTTTTTAATACCAAACTTTGCATGAACCATGAGCACTAGCAGATATAAAACCCAGCGGGTTTTTTATATACTATAGAGAGCTGACATTTTGTACACAAATAGTAATTGAATCAATTGAATCAATCGGAAAATCCAAAAATTAAAGCACCATCTACCCTATTGAAACTTTGAATGCGCATTGGGAATATCCTTTTGATTTATGTATTTTGGCTAAGCAGACTTTAATATGTAAATATATTGAGAAAATAGACGGCGTCACGTCCACTAAAATTTACGCTGTATTTTACATGTTTCTTTCCAGACGACTCTTACCAGATTGCGTACACACTAGTGACCCGTTGTAATTACACAATAGTGCATTTTTAAGGTCTACACTCCAACACCCATCACGCTCTAATCTATTATTTTATGCAACTATGCCATTTTCAACTGGTACAGTGATCATTAATAGAAATAAGACATACTAGAAATTTTAAGTTTAAAAAGCGTTATTATAGAATATTTTTCAGAAAGTAATCAGATCCCCACAAGCACATAAATGTGAAAAAAGGCCAAGTTTATATCCAAAATTTCGGCCATTAAAAGTAGTGAGATATAAATTTTTACCAAGTTCTTGTTTGCCACAATACCTAACACAGAAATATGTTATGTATTACATAAATTTGAAATCGTAAGGGTGTTATACAATTTGTAGATAATCTGCTAGTTTGGAAATAATAAAAAATAATAATTGATAGCTAAAAAGCGCTTGCCGCATTTGTTTAGGGATGGCTGTTATAACGGTTGTCAAATTTATTTTTAAAGAGAAATTTCCTTTTTTTCTTTACTCTGCTACTACAGGGCAGACTAATTTGACTGTGGCGAAAGTACCCCCAGGGGAGTCTATTTTTGACTACGGGTGTGGCAAGCCCGGGCCCCAGCTGGGGTGATGTGGCTTTTTCCATTGACGTACCTTTGGTACATTACCCATCGAACTTATGTGTTACTACCCGATCTCTGGAAACAGAGCAAAGGATGTGCACATATTTATAAAAGGAAGAACGGTCCTGTTGATGTCAGTTAGGTGCAGCGTCACCAGCGTCACCTAGAACTGTCCCTGAGTTCAAAAGACGATAGAGGTGAAGCCCTTGTGGTGGAACTTCGAGGTCTCACCAGAGGCTTCTTCTGGTGCCACGGGTGCCGGTGGCCCTCGGCTGTCGGGCCACTGCTCTGAAGTTTTGAGTGCATGTAGCGGTCGTCAGTGTCCTTTGCTAAAATGCCTAGTTCGTCCTACCCCAGAGGGTTTAAGGGATGATTTTGGTAGGTGTAGAGTAGGCACTGGATATTTGGCGACACACGCATGCGTTCATCTCGGATGAGTGGTTGAGCTGTGCCGGCAATGGTTGAGGAATTCTCTTGGTGTATACACAACACCTTAACGTGGAAGCCAGAGAATTAACGTGGTGGCTGTGGTTGCAACCAAAATAGCTGGGAGAATAGTCGTGGCTTCCCAGTGTTAAATCAATGCTAGTGATTGGCGTGACGCGGTCCGCCAGGCACTATTCTAGGTGCTGTTGCATTCAACAGAAGCTGCTATGGGCACGGACATAGCAGCAGCTATGACTTCGACATAGCAGTAGAGTTTAGATAGCTCAAAGTACCTAAGCAAGGTACTTGAATATACAGGGTGGCCCAGAAAGTCCGAAGTGGTGTAAATTCCTTATAACTTTTTATTTAAGACATATTTTTTTAATTTTTTGTTTTTTAAATACAGTAAATTTATAGGGAATATTTTTAGATTAGTTGTTAAAAATGATATCCCGCAAGTGGAGGCCATTTTCTGCTTCGCACAAATGATCTCTTTTCAACACATTTTCCATGACCTTTCGCAAAACTTCCGGTGTTATGTTGTTAATTTCGTCTGGAATATTGGTTTTTAATTCCTCAATAGTCCTAGGCTTATTAACATAAACTTTCCCTTTTAAATAACTCCAAAGGAAACAGTCTGGAGCGGTTAAATCCGGGGAACGCGGAGGCCAATTAAAATTGCTTCTACGCGAATTTATTCTTTCCCCAAAGATGTCGCGTAAAATAGCCATTGTGGCCCTCGGAGTGTGCGCTGTGGCTCCATCCTGTTGGAACCATATTTGCGGATGGTATTCCACGGCTGGCCTTACAAAATTTTCCAATATGGCCCGATATCGATCACCATTGATGGAAATGGCGACATCTCTTTCATTTTCCAAAAAATATGGACCAATGATCCTTTCTGAAGAAACACCGCACCAAACAGTACACTTAACTGGGTGTAATTGTCGTTGATGAAGTACTCTCGGGTTTTCCTTAGCCCATATCCTTAAGTTTTGCTTGTTAACAAACCCATTTAATTGGAAATGGGCTTCGTCACTCATAAATAAGTTATGAATAATGGAAATGGAAAGAGCACATTTGTGCGAAGCAGAAAATGGCCACCACTTGCGGGATACAATTTTTAATAACTAATCTAAAAATATTCCCTATAAATTTACTGTATTTAAAAAACAAAAAATTAAAAAAATATGTCTTAAATAAAAAGTTATAAGGAATTCACACCACTTCGGTCTTTCTGGGCCACCCTGTAGTACAGGGATAACTATATACAAAGATTGCAACTTATGTACCTTTATGGAGTGGACATAGGTTCATTCTAAAAAGGCTGCATGGGGGCGTTGGTCTGGCGTCTAACCTAGCACCCGGTGCTTTGGCACCCGTGAGGTAAGGCCGAAATGGCAGGAACTCACGGAAAGCAATTGCAGATCTGTGGCGTAAGTATTTAATTTTGGAAATTAATTTTCATTAAAAAATAAAAAATAAAAAGGTCTTTTCCAACAGGACACTGCAAGAGTGCATACATGTACAGTTTTTATGTCAAAAATGAATTTGGCTTGCCGAAAATAAATTTGACCTCAACGAATGGTAAAATTTTTGCTACAGGAGAACTATTACATATGTCTCCAGAGCCATCTATGAAAGTCACACTGGCGCCAGCTAAGTAAACTTTTGAGGACCAAGAGACCTTGAAAGCTGGCAGTCAACCATAATTTCCCTGAATTTGGAAAGGCGGATCAGGTAGATTCTGGGTGTTAAGTTCGATGACTGCTGAACATTAATACGGCATTCACACGATGACTTTTTACCGTGACTTTTCTAGAATTTACTGACGAACGTGGTATAAAGGCAATCAAAGGGGTAGCAACATAAAAGATAATTCAAGAAAAATGCAAGGGAAAAAGTCATCGAGTAAGTCCCGTTTAAGCATAGGTGTAATTAGAACGCTCAATATATATGTCAATTCATATACTCATAGATATTATTAAAAAGACAGGTAAACAAGGAACATAATTTTTCCTCGGATACATTAATGCAATGGTTGCATTATTTTTCAAATTATGTCAAAATCTATTACTTAATGTTCTTCGGAAATCTTTTCATGTCGAAACTAATGCCAGTTTAAAATGATTCTATGATAATTGAATAACTGAGAATGTTATTGTGTGCCTGGGTATGTGTCATTTCGTTATTGAGAATGTTATAAAAGGGGAAAGAGGTCTAAAATATATACATGTGTATGCGTATATGTGTTACACTGGTAACTAATATTCACATACAACTAAATTAGTATTTTGCAAAATGCACAATTTTGCAAAGGCATACTTCACTCATTGACAAGGGAAGAAGATATTGAAATTAATGTGGAAAATATTTTATGACTCTCAGTCATCATTATCAACAGTTTACTATAATAAATGCTTTCTAAAACAACATCGTTACCAAGTGAAGAAAAATAAAACAGGGGGCCTTTAACACTCGAAGTGTTGGTTTGTCTTTTCCCTATTTTTATTTCCGCTGAGAATTCGGGTCGATCTTCTAATAATAGAGTTCTGCCAATGTTTGATGTGTTATTGTCCATCCCATATTTAATTCTCGCCAGCTTTTCATTTCCCGCGATACCCTGTTGTCTTGGAATTCAAATTATTTTTAAATTTCCATAATAAATGTATGAGTTTATCGCATTTAATAGGAAGGAACTTTCGAGATTGAGCTTTTGGGCTTCTAAAATAACTTCCCTACTATCCGTAGAGATACGGACTATATATGATTAGTAGCCATTTACCTAGGCACGACTTTCGTTATGTCGCTTGAAATGACAAATATCACTTAAGAAAAGAAAGTAAACTGCACTTGAAATATCTTCATTTGTTACTTGCAAAAAAACAGATGATCTGAAGAAGAAGTATGTAAGAGTCCTTTAAACCTACAATTTTTCTTTTAATGGTTTCGAAAGTAACCGAATTTACTTGTTGCCCAGAGATATTCGTGTATGTTCTGACTTTCACATCGTTTTCACATGTTTTCTTGTGCTATCGGATGTTAAAACACATTCTACACCTGTTTATGTTGAAATTTAGAACTTTTAAATTTTTTCGTTTTCGATTTTGAGCAAAAAACCCGTATTCTTTTCACTTGTTAACGGTCTTGTGAAAAGAATATAAGGTTTTTTGCTCAAAATCGAAAACTAAAAATAAAATTGTTTTCTTCTAAATTCGGATGATAGAACACATACCATTAATTTTTATTTTCTAAATTTCAACTTAAACAGGTGTAGAATGTTTTTTAACATCCGATTCCACACGAAAACATTTGAAAACGATGTGGAAGCCAGAAGATAGACGATCAAGTTAAGTAAAGTTATCAATATGTCGTGCTTTATTTTCGATTTAAATGCAAGCGACATGTGGTAAAATATTACATTTCCGATTGAAATTGAAATTTTATGGACCTAACCATAATTAAGAATTATCAAAATGCCAAAATGTTTGACAACTTTTAAGATACAGGCTATAAAATCGTAATCATAAACTACAATTTGCGTATATAAGACTTGTTTCAATGTTTTATAGAAAAACCTTCTCGTTAGAACTTTAATTTTTGTCGCTTCCGATTAAATCCATAATAAGGCTCGATATTGTGGTTCAACAATTTCGTGAAACAGAAACACTGCTCCTGTCAACAGGCAACTGTCACTTGACTCCAACTTTGAACAAGGTGCGTCATTTAGTTTGACAAATTACTACGTGATTTGAGAAGAAACTAAAAAAAGTGAATTTTCTAAGCTCATTAAGCATTATTTTTTGCGTAAAAACATTTTTCAAACAATATCAAATCTTAAAAACCACTACGGAGACTCTTCACCAACAATTTCGATTGAAAAAAGGTGCTATACTGAATTTCACATTCTAGACACCCAATGGAAGTCTCGAAAGTATTTTCATCCAATGCAATTGAAAAACTCACGTAGTTTTGTTGTTTGTTCAGAGATCAAAAGCTGGAGATATTATGAAAGCCACAGCTCAGTGGTTTAAATTTTAAATTTTGTTCACAATTTTGTTCACAATGCACCACAAACGCAAGGATTTGACAACTTCGCAGAAGTGGTTGGCGAGGTCCACATGTGGACTAGCTTTTGTACTGTTTCATAACAGTGGACCAAACACCAGTCAAAATAGTGGCATTCTCAGATTTAATTGGCACCCCAGAAAGGCGTTTGTCTGCTAATAAGGTCAAGTCAACTGTGCTTTAGTATGCACGCCGTATATTATACATTGACTACCTTTCAAACGGCAAAACAATTAATGGCGAATATTGTTCCACTTGGACAGTGCAAGGATGCACACATGAGCAGTTTTCATGGCTAAGAACCGAATTAGGTTCCAAATATGCCTTCATCTTTTCTCTTTTCCGCACTTTGCCCTTGATTACTTTATGTTCCTTATCCTTAAAAAATGGCTCCGAAGAAAACTATCGACATATACATATATATTATTTTTTAAATTATAATTATGTGTAAATGATCAAACAGAATTGCGGCAGTAACACATTTTCCATACAACTTGACACAAAAAAGCAACACCAGAAAGCAGTCGAGAGATAGAATTTATTTTATTTTGACAACGTTTTTTCAAATGCTCTCACATATATTTACTCATTCCCTCAACAATGCCACCATACTTTCAATAAATTTCATATATTTTGTCAACAAAACTACAAAGAAATATAAACAGAAAAGAAAATGAAATAAAACTTTTTAAAAAGAATTAAACCGACTTTAAAAATAAGCACTAAAAAGCAGGGACCGTAACTGTTATGACTTTTATCAAAAAAATCAAGAAATAAGAGTTATTTTTGTTTTTATATTTTTAGATAGGGAATAAGAGTTATTTTTGATATTTATTATTTTAAATGAAAAATAAAAGTTAATTTTGATTTTTATATTTTTAAATAAAAAATAAAAGTTATTTTTTATTTTTTTATTTTAAATGAAAAATAAAAGTTATTTTTGATTTTTATACTTTTATATCAATAATAAAAATCAATTCAAAATTCTTGAAATAGGTAATATGTTTATTAATCTTTGTTATGTATTAAAGTAAAAATAGATTCACATAATATATTATATTCATATTTGAATGAAACAGCATATTATAATACATACGGCATCAACAAATAAATAAGAGTTTTGAATTGATTTTTATTATTGATATAAAAATATAAAAATCAAAAATAAATTTTATTTTTCATTTAAAAATATAAAAATCAAAAATAACTTTTATTTTTCATTTAAAAATATAAAAATCAAAAATAACTTTTATTTTTCATTTAAAAATATAAAAATCAAATATAACTTTTATTTTTCGTTTAAAATAATAAATATCAAAAATAACTCTTATTTTTGATTGTTAAAATAAAAATAAAAAATTTAAAAATCATGCAATATGTTGGATGCATTTCGCCTAAAAATCATGATGGTGTAATTAAAAGTTTTCTACGATGTTCATTTATGTATGATTTATTTTTAAAAAAATTGAAAAATAACTCTTATATCCCTTCCCTGCTAAAAAGCTAAAAATAATATCGATCTAGTTAAATAAAATATTTTTACATATTTTACATATAGTGTTGTTTGAAGTTGGTGCCAGCAATATTGGTAACTAAGCACATACATACATACATACATATATGTATGTACATAAAAAGTTCTCGCAATTTGTTTATTTTTAAGAGTTCACTGTGTGTACCAAGTTTCGTAAATATTGGTTAAGTATGTAGTGCACTGCGGTTGTCAATCTGGCATCTCCGATTTAGAACAAGAAATACTACCCTGGTATTTGAAAGCGAATATTTTTGACATGTAAAAAGTTTAGTGTGTTAGAACGTCGACGTGAAAAGTACAAAATAAATTAGTCATAAATAATCTAAAATAAATTGTTTTATTTAGCACACTAAAGTGGTGACCACCGACATCAATAATGAACAACGAAAGCATAGAAGTGACCGCAGCTGCTTCAACACAATTATCTCGAGTAACGTTAAAACCTCCACCTTTTTGGAAGCCGGACCCTAAGCTCTGGTTTTTGCAGGTAGAAGCTCAATTTATGCGTGCGGGGATAACAACAGACGACACCAAATACTACACTGTAGTTGCTGAAATTGATTCTTCGATACTTAAATGCGCATCAGACATAATTTTGCAACCACCAGAAACAAACAAATATGAGACGCTGAAATCGCAACTTATCGCAGAATTTAGCGAATCGGAAGACAGTCGTTACAAGCGGTTGTTTGAAAACCTGCACATGGACAATAAGAAACCTTCAACATTGTTGCGTGAGATAAAAGAGTTGTCTAGCAATAAGTTGGATGCAGAAATCTTAAAATCTTTATGAATGCGTCAATTACCAATACATATGCAACAGATTTTGGCAACTGTTGAAGGCAGTTTGGATACAGTGGCTGCAAAAGCAGACACAATAATGGATGTGCAGCATCAACCAAAGATAAACATTGTTAGTAATGACAATGCAAACATACATAATGCTATCATGGAATTGGCCGAAAAATTCGACCGACTGCAAAAAGACAATCACGAATTGCAAAGAATACAACGCCGAAAAACACGACGCCGTGCAGACTCGCCGCAATCACGAACAAGGCGGTCGCCAGCAAATGAAGTTTGTTGGTTTCACCGCACCTTTAACGGAAAGGCAACTAAGTGTCGCCAACCTTGCAGCTTCCGCCGCAGTTATTCAGAAAACTGGTAAGCCCTCCGTTTTCAGCGGCAAAACAAAACAAACAAAACAAAACTTCCACACGCCGCCTTTACATAAAGGACAAAAATTCCAACTATCAATTTTTCGTAGATACGGGTGCGGAGATATCCGTAATCCCTCAACCAGTAGATTTAA
The DNA here is from genome assembly GCA_905220375.1 of Tachina fera. NCBI lineage: Eukaryota > Metazoa > Arthropoda > Insecta > Diptera > Tachinidae > Tachina > Tachina fera. Next base: position 60,163,184 of record LR999965.1, on the reverse strand, counting down.
ATTTGCAGCAATCAGTTACCAAATTACTCGCAGCTAATAACACCGAAATCAGCACATACGGGAAAAAACTCCTAGCATTAGATATTGGCCTTCGACGACAATTTAAGTGGATTTTTACAATTGCAGATGTAACGCACCCTATTATCGGTGCAAATTTTTTGCAGGCTTTTAACCTATTAGTAGATATGAAAGGTAAGTCACTGGTGGATGGAACGACACAATTACGTCTTGTTTGTCAATTTAGAAAGTGCCCATCTACAGTTGGTACAATACGAAAAGCACGAACTGCTCGCCGAACTCATTGACCTTACCGAAGACACCCTCGTTTTAGCAAAGCCCCAACTGACGTCTTACACTTTATTCAGACGAAAGGCCCTCCTGTTTCGCAAAAGGTCCGAAGATTATCACCCGAAAAATTGGATATAGCCAAGAAAGAATTCCAGTACCTACTTGACCGCGGCATTTGTGTACGCTCCAAGAGCCAATAGGCCAGCCCCCTACATTTAGCAAAAAAATCAAACGGTTCGTGGCGCCCATGCGGTGATTTCAGATTTTTGAACGCAAGAACAATACACGATAGTTACCCTATATGACACATACAGGACTTTGCCAGTGAGCTGGATGGTAAAACAACATTTTCTGTCATCGATTGTAAGAAAGCTTTTCATCAAATACCTGTAAGCCCAGACGACATTGCAAAAACGGCGGTCATAACACCTTTCGGGCTGTTTAAATTCAGGTATATGAACTTCGGCCTACGAAACGCCGCCCAAACCTTCCAACGATTTATGGATGACGCTTTAAAAGGACTAGATTTTGTTTTTCCTTATTTGGACGACGTTTTGATTGCGTCAAATTCAATTCAACAATATGTGAATATATCAGACAACAATATGTGAATATCAGACAGGTATTTGAAATTTACAGAGCAAAAGGTCTAGTCATCAACATCGAAAAATGTCAACTGGGCCAACTCGAAGTCGAATTTTTGGGACACATGGTGACTAGAAGTGGAATTAAACCTCACACCAACAAAGTAAAGGCCATTTTAGACCAAAAAAAGCCAGCCTAAGTGCAGGAATTACGAAGCTTTCTGGGCGCTGTAAATTTCTACAGAAAATTCCTACCTCAAGCCGCAGAAATAGAAATGCCATTGCAAAAGATGATGCGTCCGTATAAAAAGCGAGACCGAACGAAATTAATATGGTCAGCAGAAACCGAAAGAGCATTTGAAGACATAAAATTGGCGCTAGCAAATTCAACCCTATTAGCCTTTCCACGAAAGGGAGCCACAGTATCATTGGTAACAGACGCATCTGACAAGGCGATGGGTGCAATATTGCAACAAAAATTAAACGGTAACTGGCAGCCGCTAGGTTTCTTTTTCAAAAAGTTTACAACAAAAATGGGAACGTCTATCTCCACGTCAAACTAGACAACTAAGTTACATTAGCCAATTTTGCATAAATATACAACACATAAGTGGAAAGGACAACGTAGTGGCGGACTTTTTATCTCGCGTTGATACTTTGAACCTACCGGCCGCTGTTGACTACCAACTACTTCTCGAGGAACAAGCAAAATGCGCAGAACTACAAAATGTACTACAATCAAATTCGACTTCGCTAATATTGGAAAAAGTCAAGATACCAAGTATCAACGGCGATGTAATTTGCGACAAATCAACCGGAAAAATTCGTCCATATATTCCCGTATCAATGGGCCCTCAAGTTTTCGAAACACTGCATGGCTTATCACACCCAGGGACGAAAGCTTCAATCAAATTAATTTCAAAAAGTTACGTTTGGAGAAAAATGAACACAGATATAAGAAAACTAGTAAGAGCATGCCAACAATGCCAACGATGCAAGATAACAAAGCACACAAAAAGCGAATTAGAAACGTTTTCAGTTCCCGACAAAAGGTTCGAGCGCATTAATATTGATTTAGTCGGCCCTCTTCCAATTTCAAATGGCTGTGCATAATGTGGAAACTGTGGCCAAAGCTTTGTTGAACGGTTGGATAAGTCGATTTGGCGTTCCCAAATTCATAACCACAGACCAAGGCCGGCAATTTGAAAGTAAGCTTTTCCACCATCTTTCTGAGATGTTGGGCATCAAACATATCCGAACAACCCCATACCATCCACAGGCAAATGGTCTTATCGACCGCTGGCATCGCGTTTTAAAAGCCGCCCTAAAATGTCATGAAGCTGATAATAATTGGATAGAGATGTTACCGATGGTTATGTTGGATTTAAGAACTGCAGTGAAAGAGGACATAGGAGTATCGATAGCTGAAATGATGTATGGGCAAAAAATACGATTACCTGGCGAATTTTTAATAGAAGAACCGACTACACACATCAACGAAGGTGAATTTATAAGAGAACTTCAACAACATATTAAAAACTTGCGCCCGACCTCGACTACACGGGAAAAAATCAGTGTACATACCAAAAGATCTGCGCTTTTGTAGCCACGTATTTCTTAGAGATGATACGGTGCACGCTCCTCTAAAAGCTCCATACGACGGTCCCTATTTGGTACTCGAGAGGCACCCGAAAACCTACACCATTCAAATCGGAACAAAATCAAGAACCGTGTCAATAGACAGATTGAAGCCAGCATACGTACCAATGGAAGTTTCGCAGTTAGAAAATAGGCGTTACAGGCATCGCAAAGTAGGGTTTTTGGAACAACTCACATTTTTATAGGGCTAAGATTCTGGAACGGGGTGGTGTAGTGCACTGCGGTTGTCAATCTAGCATCTCCGATTTAGAACAAGAAATACTACCCTGGTATGAATTTATTTGAAAGCAAATATTTTTGACATGTAACAAGTTTAGTGTGTTAGAACGTCGACATGAAAAGTACAAAATAAATTAGTCATAAATAATCTAAATAAATTGTTTTATTTAGCACACTAAAAGTACAAGCACATGAAATATTATACTAAAATTTAATAGGCATGCTCCACCTACTTTTTTTAACGCAAGATTGTGCCTTTATTTAAGCTTAGACTGTGTGCCAAGTTTCATAATCGGTGAAATAGAAGCTTGTGAAATATTATATTAAATTTTAATGGGCGTAATCCCGCCCAATTTTTTTTAAAGAATGTGTCTATTTTAAAGTTCAAGGTGTGTGGCAAGTTTCGTAAAAATTGGTTAAGTAGAAGCACGTGAAATGTTATAATAAATTTTAATGGGCGTAGCATCGCCCATTTGTTCAACTTTAAAATTGTGTAGTTACAAGAACCAAAGGTGTTTGCTAGGTTTCGCATCAATCCAATGAGTAAACGATCGTAAAATCAAGTTAAGAAATTGTGGGCGTGTCTCCCCCAATTTTTTTTGAATTTTTACAATCGGTCACAAATGTACCGAGTTATGAAGCTCCTCACCTAAAAAAAATAGAGACGAATTTATAACCTCCTTTTTTGATGTCGGTTAATAAAAATTAGAGAAAATTTTAAGTTACTGCCGTAGATTTTATTATGGGCTTTGTTAATTTGACAGCAATTTTTCCTGAAGTTGCGGACTTATTCTGTTTAATCATGAAAGCTAAAAAAAAAAGAAAAAGAAAACTGAAATATTTTTTTTTTTGCCTATGTTTCATTTAAAAAGTCATGGAGTCAATATGAATAAGATGTCCTAAATTTAAGAAAACCTAATGCGGAGAGGCGGTCTTGAAAGGTGCTCGTTATTCTACATAATCCAACAACTTTTGAGAAAATTCAACCCTGAGTTTGATTGAGTTTATGAAAATTACCAAGTGATAAATTGCAACTCATTAGATCAGGGTTGCGTTTTCTCAAAAGTCTACCGATTTTGTAGGATAATGAGAACAAGCCTTAAAAATAAATATTAAATATTAAAAATATTAAATATTTAATTAAATATGTTCTATGAAATATACGTAATAAAGACCTGCACAAGACGTCTTATAAGAACTTTTAAGACATGAGGGCAATTTCAAATGCTTTACTAAAGGTAAATCTTGTGAAACAAACGCTAAACAACGTTGTCGTTGCAGGTATAAGAGTAAAGAAGAAAATAGTTCGTGACTAAAAAATTTTTGGTGCTTGTGCTTTTTTCTCTCATTGGCGCGTATACAAATGTCATGCATGTACATACATACATACCTGCATAATTTTTGTATCCTCTTTTATTTTTTTGCGCACATACAAACGCACACATGCATTTACATGAGTTGTGTGCGCTTGCTTTAAAAAACCTCCCTGAAACACAAACATAATACCTTACCATCTAAATCTTACACACACACCCAAACATACAATATGCAAAATAACAAGAACACATGTATAAACAGTACTTCTTTTCAATGTTTGTTATAAACAAGACGTCTTGGCGACATCGCTGGTTAACAGTCTTATACACGTACACCAATACATCCATCGTGCTTCGTTTATAGTGCGACAGCATTTATCATTGGCTTAGTATAATGCATGCCACGATAGTACATTTAAAAAACATGACGTATTTACATTTCAAGACTGCTTACGCAGGCCACTAATATATAAGTAGCATTGTGAAGAACATGTATACACAATAAAGTCATTCACAAGACCATTTATAAGACATTTCAAGACATGTGAGATTTTTCAAATGCTTTACTACAGCCAAATATTCTTAAACAAACGCTAAACAACACTGTTGGCAAGACATTTGTTTCAGTTTTTGTCTTGCCAACAGTGTTATTTAGCGTATGTTTACAATATTTCGCTGTAGTAAAGCATTTGAAAAATCTCTCATGTCTTGAAAGGTCTTAAAAATAGTCTTGTGAAGGTCACTAATACACAATAAAGGCCCGTTGTTTTTCTCCTCTTAATACTTGTAATCTCGCATGTGGTTGATTTGATTTGATTTGTTTGTGATACTTGCATGCATTTGTTTGCAAGAATGTTAATACTAAAACTCATATGTATTGATGTATGTATGTGAGGATGTATCTATAACGTTGCAAAAAAGTATGATGAATACAGCATATTTAGTTAGCACAGCTGCTGCCAACTGTTGCTAATTGATGTGATTCTAATTGAGGTTGTGATTTGAAATTTGTCTCAAATATTGACATATTTGACATGTTCAATCTAATACATAAATATACACATTCATACATGAAAGTCATTTTTTGTTAAATATTTTTGTAGTAATACGAGAGGGTTTCAGTAAGAAATAAAAATTTGGCTCAAATAAGTTCCAGGTACTTGAAGTCATTTTAGGTTTCACATAAAATAAAAAATAAAAAAGGAGAACACATGCTTCGACTATTTGCCATCTTCATCAACTAAGACCAAAGAAAATTAACAAAAAATTAACCTAATCTCGTAAATATCTTTTCTTAAGTTTTTCCCTCCTGCATTTTGATCTGACTTTCTATTATCTTCCTACTAATCTTTGCTTGTTATGTCATGTGAGAAAGGTCATTCTTTTACGCTGCCTGTCCCGTTATTATATGTGCCAATTTCCCAGTTTTCACCTTTTTAGTCTTAGAATCTCTTTTGTTTTTCCCCTTTTTGGGTTTCCCCAGAAGATTTTGGTTGCCAGCAATAGAGTTTTGCGAATTTAGGATGTGTTGTTCTACTATATTATCTGAGTTCATTTTTGAAATGTTGAAAAGCTTCGGCATTTTTCAGTGTAATGTTATTCAGGAGTAAATCAATCCTATCCAGCTTAGCCGTCTCCCTATTTACAGCGATACTTTGATGTCTTGGAATTCATATATTTTAGATATTCCCTTAACTAATGTATGATTTTATGTTATTATTACATTTAGGGATGTTTTGACATTAATTTTAATCATTTTAATTTTAATTTCTTAAGAATTCAATAACTTCTCTACTGTCCTTAAAAAAGTCGGATTGGTAGTCTCTTGTCGATTTCCTTTACGTGATGCGAGTCTGAAAGACTTTATTATATTCTGGCAGACGAAAGAAGAACCAGATTCTGAGGCAGTCGTCAATAGAACATTAAACGAGGGTATTGGTTTTATCGAATAAGATCTTATAAATATTCTTACAAAGTATGTGGTAGCACAGAAAGACGTAATTCCGTTAATATCCAAAGTCTGCCATACATGAACTATTTTTAACATCTGGCATGTAATTTCTTTAACTCATATGTGCCTTTAATTATGAAAGTGGTCAAGTCATTTGCATTTTTGCATCGAAATATCAAATAAGTCTTTGAAAAACTTTAAAAGATATTTAAAAAAAGTAAAAAAATTATATAAATCGGGACTAGTACAAGTCTAAATTAAAATGCTGCATGAAATAAAAATACTTTTTAATTTGTTCTCGGGCAGAGAAATATGTGACTTTTATAATTAAGGCCACATATGTATGGCAGCAAAAATATTCATCTAGCTGGGAGCAGGTTGGTATGAGTGAGAGAGCCCTTAGTTCACAATTTTATCTTATCTTAGATTAACTTCCAATACGTTATCTTGTTAAAATATTTGTTATATATTAAATAGTGCATATACGAGTGAAGTTTGTATTATACTACAACGTATATGAATCAAATACTTTTTGTGTCCGAATTGAATCCGAAGTCGTTCTCACGGTATCCTCATGTTAGGCAAGGAACCAGTCCCACTGTCCTACCACGGCATACATTTATTTTTATACACAATGCAATTAAAAAATAAAACGCAAAATAAAGTGAGCTAGGAGAGGATGCATTATAAAAAATTTTTACTATTTGAGTATAAATAGCCGACTAATACTAGGAACACAAATGTGACGAGCGACGTATTTATCGGTGCAAACTTTGAAAAATGAATACAATACCGCCGCGGTACGCCGTAAAATTAAAGTAAAGTCGTCGTGTGTCACAAACTCTGACATAGATTTAAGGCCCAACTATAATATGAATATGCCAGATTAAGTAACTATAGTTAATGAGACATTTCGTCAAATGTGATTTGCTTAAGCAAACTGCTAAACTGAAGGCACATTCCGTACGGAAAACAATCTTTGTGCATTTTTTAAACTCAAGCAAACAGCAGCAAAAAATATTCATTGCTTAGAAATATTTTTTTATTGGTTTTTATTTTAAACTAAGAAAATAAAGCAAAAAATAAAAAAAAACAAAAAAATACATGTGTTTACTTATTTATTTTCATTGTTGTACTTTTTAGTAGGCCAAACAAATAAAACAAGTAAAGAAAAAATTTGCAACAAGTTAATTTGATTGAATTGCATTCATTTAGGAGTTATAAGAAGAAACAAAATGAGTACAAAATTATGAAAAATACCTAGATGTGCAGCTATGGTTAAATAATGCTTAAGTGCGTGTTAGTACATTGTGTACACCTAAAAGTCACGATTGAATTGCTTACTGCCGGGGCACAATGAATCCGTCATACGCTAAACTTCGCCTTTTTCAACTGACAGCTTAGTTAAAATAAGTGATTTCTGTTACATTCAGTACGTGTCCGTCAACACAGAGTACAAACATTTTTAAACTTTTAACTTTTTGCGTACGCTGAGTAGTTTGACAGATATAACTAATAATTAACTAGTGACAGTAAATTTGGCCCTAAATAGGTTTTTATTGATGAAAACAATATTACATTGTTGTATGTCGAATAGTTTTTTTTAACCACTGTAAATCTGTCAAATCTGTTGCCTTTTTTATTTGAAAAAAAAATTTGTCTTCTGATGATTTTTTTCTTCAAAATATGATTTTCTTTCTGACAAATGATGATTTTCTTCCCAAAGTTTCTGGCAGGCCAACTTGGGCCTTTATTTCTGTTTTCTCTCTTCCTCTCTTTGCTCAAACAATAACCAATTTTAGCAATTATAAGAGCTGAATTCGCTGAGTAAATTCGTCGATGTTGTGCTTCATATCAGTGTTGTCAGACTTATTTTCACCCTACTCGCCAAATGACTTGTCGAATATCACAAAACATTGCCAATATAATAAAACATTAAATTAAAGCTACAGAAAAATATTGTTAAAACTTAAATTAAGTAGGTAACGTATATCGTAAAACATAAAAAATAAATTCGGCCCTTTGATTCTTCTTTCTTTGATTCATGGTACTCAGCATTAGTCTCGGTTTTTATTCTTTATTTATCGCTCTCTTTCTCTGTTATAATAAAAGAGTGATATGAATATACCCAGTGGGAAAAGGTACTTGTAACACAGAACATGTCCCAGGAAAGTAATGAATTATATTAATGCGTACATTCCTACTTCTGCAGATCTGGTATTGCACGTGGTAATCAATGTGAATTTACTGTATTTGATAAAATTACCCTCTGTTTTCTAAGGCAATGCGTTGTCTTGCTTTGGAAAATAAAAAATTATTTCTCGCATCATGTAATGATTAATGACAACTTTTCCCGCTGGGTAATATGTACATTGTATGTCTGGGCCAGTGAGCTGCAATGAATCGTTTTTTTTTTGTTATTTATACTGACTCATAAAATTTTATATGTAAATGCGGTAGACATTGTTTAAATTCGACTACTCCGATTTACCCACACTCACAATAAGATTGATTTATAAGTATAGGTTGCAATTAATGTGAATGCGACGTCGTCATTCATATTCATACCACACTCAGACTCATAAGTCACCTCAGTTTGATTTCTAATTTCAGAAAAATACTTATGTAAGCCTGGATCACACTATCGGCACAACGCAGAGTGGTTCAGTAGTAGGACATAGTGTTCAAATGACGATGTTCGATTTTTTCACCATTAGTTCACTCTAATACTCGCTATTAGTAGTACTACTACAAAATGCAAAAAGTTTTGCATCAAATAAGTTTTTTTATATTTACTTTTGTGGATCGGAAGTGAACAAAGCAAAAAAAAATTTCCTAATCTTTTTCAGCATTGCTAATAAAGTGCGTGTTTTTCAAAGAAAAAAAATTTTTGAATTATTGTTTTACAATGCATATTTAAGTTGAAGGTGTTTACCGATATTTTTATGTATTTAATAATTTTTTAAGCAAAACGTATTTTGCGGAAAGTGGTTTCACAAAAAATCAATTTTCACGCATATTTTTTACGACATTCCCCCCCCCCACCCCTCCTTAAGGAATTAACTGCCGTCTTATGACGCTTTCAAGTTACATATTAAAATGTATATATATACCTGTACTTTTAATTTAAAAATAATTTATCTGGGTTTTTTTGCGAATGTGCATGATACAGAGGGTCTTCGCCTCTACGACTATATTCGTAGCACATACATATTTTCTACATAGTTATTACAACAGATGAAAAGGAGCTACTTGCACAGAAAAAACTATATGCTTATCAGCACTTTAGAACATGCTTAAGTTTAATTGTCGACAAAACTGAAAGAAGGTGGGGGGGGGGGGCACATACAATGACGGAAACACCGCAAGAACTTTTTTTGAATTCAGCTAATAGAAATAACTGGCTTAGATAAAGCAGTTATTGATCGGTGTCATCATCTTTTGCAATGTCTTTCGTTGCGATACAAAATTAATAGTGTGGAATTTAGAGATTACTCATTAGGAACCGCACGAATGCTTATTAGTACGTATCCATGGTATAATTTGCCTGCTTCAGTTCATAAAGTGTTAATTCATGGATCGGAATTAGCTGATCACTGTCTAGTTTCCATATACGAGCTCTCTAAAGAAGTCGCTGAATCTTGTAATAAATTATTTAAGCAGTTCAGACGAGACAACACGTGAAAAACGTCTCGTGTTGTCACTAACACTGATCTTTTGCATAGACGTCTTCTAAATTTCGACCCGTTGATTTCTTCTTTACGTAAATTAACACAAAAGAAGAAGTCTATGCTATAACCTGAGTCTTTACGTATGTTAAGTTTTTGAAAATAATGTACAAATTTTGTATTAAATTGTCGTTATAAAATTTATTATGTTTTCTTTAAGTAATAACTAAATTTTTTTTAAATAAATTATTATAATATTATATTTAAAGACTTTTTTATCTTATTTTACCCTAATTGGCCCATAAATACCATAAGCATAAATATTAATATTAATTTTGATGACTATAGCTGAGTAAACTACGTATGACCGCCTTCCTTAGAAACTTGAATCTTTGTGCAATATACTGATTTTCGTCGGCTCTCTGTAATGAAGTCATAAGTGGTAAGGTAAAATAACAGTTTTACTCAATTAATTGTGAAATAAGTCTGTATGGCTTCATTGCCAATGCAGTGTGGCGCAATTATGTCCTTATATTTTAATTAGTTGAGAAATAAGGCAAATTTAGTTTATTACTTATCATTTTATTACAGTGAGCCGACGAAAATCGGTAAATTGTGCCGATAGTGTGATGCTTTATACTACTCACATTGATTTAACTCACTTAGCTCATGCATGTATGTTTATTTAAAAGTTTAGGGATTAAACAGATTGAAAGTAGCATACAATAGTAGTAAAAAGGGTTTTTTCAATTCCTGCAAAATAAGGATACAGAGAAATACATAACCTCACACATGACCTCATTGTGAATCATACTTATTTTGCATCGCCCATATGCATTGAGTTAAGGAGACTCGAAATTAATCATACTAACACACCTTTTAATTGTGTGCAAGAGAGAGAGGAGGAAATACTTTCTCTTTCTGTCTATCACCCAACTGAATTAAAACTTTGCAAATCAAACTTTGCGTGTCTACACGAGGTATAAGCGTGGATTTTTATATGAAAAATAGTATAAAAAACGGGTATTCAATATTAGGGGTGAATAAGGAATAAAGGTATTTAAGCGATGGGTAATTCCACTGTGTATACTGCAAATGCTTTAAACTAACTCTAAAAATAAGATGTCTTTTGAGCACTCCTGTTGTTGCAGTACTTTTGAATAAATAAAACAATCCCTTCTAATAAAAGTTTGCCACATTTCTGACGACTGGAAAGGTCTTCAGGGTCCAACCTCGTTTTTAGCAAATTAAAATCAGACCTTTTTTATTGTTTAATTTGCCGATCTTTTTTTCTTTCAAGTATTTTTTGTTGATGTATTTTAGATTGAACTGCATATGGCCAAATTTAGAACCATTCCCAGAAATGTAATAGAAATTACAATAACGCCAAATAGAAATTTATCATTGATTTGACATAAAATTTCAAAGACAAAAAGAACTGTATTATGATTTGTTCAATTTGTTGAATTGAAAAATACATTAACAATCAAATTAAATATTTATGGTTGGAAAAATAACTTGCACGACCTTTTTCCAAGTTTCTGCAGAAACTTACAACCCAATCATGAATATTCCCTCGGAATTTATTTCTCAGGGAAAATAATTTTCTCTAGAAAACATTCCTCCAATCATACATTCTTTGGGAACAAAAAATAGTAATACGTGGCATCACAGCATTACGAAGCTCGTTGTTTTGCTTGTTTGTTGAGATTTTGTTTCTCCCTTTTTTTTTGAGTGAGAGAGTTAACAAAATTATTAAAATTAACCAACTTGAAAAAATATGTAAAAATAAGTTTATAAATGATTTATTTGGGCATTTTTTGTGTTTGTCTACATAAAAGAACTATAAACTTAAAATTTATGTATATAAATTTTGTTTTAATTGAGTATTAAATATGTTTTTATATAAACTCCCTTTTGTTTTGCAAGGAAAAGATTTTTAGTGAAAAAAGCAAGTTCCATTGCGTTAATTTTTTTCTCCGGGGAGTTTTTTAATTTCCGCATTTGGTAAAAACGGAAAAAACGGAAAATCCATAATACGAGAAGAGGAAAAAGTGAAAAAACTCGCGCGGAATTTTTGTTCATGATTGGTCTGTTAGTATCAAATTCCTAAAATAATATTTACCAATTTTTTTTTATAATCTAATTTCATTAAAAATATTGTTTAACACAATTTCTATAAAACAAATTTTTTTTGCATAATTAAAACTATGCTCTTTAGGCTTGACACATGAGCTATAGGAGATGATTTTCGTAACAAAATTAATCGACACTATTACAGTTATGAATTAATTCATTAACTTTTGGATGTTTGTAGGCAAAAAGTATAGGGTACCGCATACCTTTTGAACTTCTCAAACAAAAATAATATTATATTAATAATAATAATATATATTCAGTCAAATTGTAGTACTTTCGACTAAGGAGTACATTCACTTTTTTGCATTCGAGTAGGCAAACTTTTTTGCTGGGTACATTCACTATTAAATTTCAAATTAAAATATAACTAATTGTGACAATATGTCGAATAATAAATTTCTTAAACGTTTCTCTTTTCTTTTTGTATAAAAAAGTGTATAATGTTTTTCTTTTTAGTTTTTAAAGGAATTGTTTAAACATTAATAGGTATTTTAATTTAAGTGTGTATAAACTTATTAAGTAGCTATACTTATAGCTGCTAACAAATTAAGTAGGTATTTCGAATAAAACATACCTACTATTCTTGTTTGAACTTTGTTATTTGTTGTTGAGCTTCTCATTTGTTTAAATGAAAGTTTATAATATAATAACTGTAGTTGTTCTTAGAAACTTTGGGTCTGCATTAGCAACAGTAAAATGCGCACAGAATCCAGCTAAGCCCCTCAATAATTAATTTCAATGTATTTTAAATACAAAAATATTTAACTTAATAAGTTAAATAATAATTTGGGATTATTAGTGCGTCAATAAATTTTAAACTTAAATCAATATTCTATATAAATTTTTTGTTTTAATATAAGAGATAGCATTTTTTAATCAAATATTTCAGCCAAAAAGGAAAAATCAACGTAATAACTTTATTCGTTTAGCCACAAAAATATAATATAAACGTTTAATGTAATTTTCTTCACTTTGCTGGCTTTAGCAGTGTCTTAGAGCTATAAATCACCACTTAAAGTCTTTAAAATTTTCAATATGACGTACAATTTTCTTGTGCATTTCTTTAAATTTATTTTTGCCTTCTTGACCAGCTTTTTGGGTCAAATACTTCTCTGTGGGTCGTTAAAAAGTGTATGTACCAAACGATATTATGCTAAGATAAGAGAGTTCTTGTTTATTTAAAAAACTTTCTTTTTTCATTTTCGGTCATAATTTGTAGTTAAGAATTCAAATAAGATCGATATGCTCAATTGAAAAACACCAGTTATATATGTATATTTTAAATGCGTTTCCAAGTTGGTTCATATATTTTTACAAAAATTTACTTTTCACTGAATTTGCAAAAATGCTGTGTTATTTTCTTTTATGGAATTACAGCAGTTCAAAAACGTATGGGTAGCAACTACATGAAATATACCGCCTTAGCATCAAGTCCACATGTGAGAATTTTCGAATTAACTTTTTCGTTCACATGGATTCTGATTTCGTATCTTCAATTATAATAAAATTAAAGACTTACATATCGTCATCTTAAAGAAGAAATAACCTATCGGCAATTTTCAAAGTTTACAGGAGAGAGACAAAACCTTATAAAATTTGATCTATTTGCAATATTAAAACGAAAATAACATATTTTAATTAAAATGAAACCAGAAATATATATACCGGCTGAGAAAATTTTGTTTTTCTAAACACAGCTTATGCGATGTTATTTAGGTTATTTGGAATTTTAGTCAGAAATAATTCATAGTCAGGCTCAAGTTCAGTAATTTCAATTCTTATTGAACGAAATATTTTTATTAATTAATGTGAGTTTCTAAAGAGGAGAACTTCGAGCTAACTTAAATAGAAAAATGAAATAATGGAAAAAACAGAAAATTAATAGTGATACTTATAAATGTGTTTACCAAAGGTAAATCAATTGTATACACAACAATCGTTTCTCATATTCCGTTTCATTGTAAATTTAAGTTAAATAGCTGATGTTAATAAGAATCTCTACCCAAGTAGATAGACTAGGGTGCTGATGAAGTGCGTGGCTGCACAAGAAAAGTATCGGTATTTCCCCCAGCTTAAAGTCTAAGTTTAATATTTCTTCTCTTCTTTAAAAACTCACATTAATTAATAAAAATATTTCATTCAATAAGAATTGAAATTACTGAACTTGAGCCTGACTATGAATTATTTCTGATTAAAATTCACTACAGTTCAATTAAAGAATCTAAATATTTCTCAGGTATTTGGAATTGTAAAAATCTGAAACCAAATAACCTATCAGCAGTACTATTTAGTATGTATAAATAACAATTTCTTTATAGCCCATACAGGCTGACATGAAATTAAGTAATTTCAAGCTCAAATTACGAACGAAATGAAAGGTGTTTATGCAGGCACTGAATGACATTTGAGTTGATTTCGCAAACATATTATTCACCGCGGCAGACATTAAAGTAGTTTTTTCTGTTGAATAAATTCTTTGTTACACATTTTTCTTTCAAAAATGTTAATAAATTTAATAATTTTCAATGTTTTTTTTTATTTAATATTGAATGTCAAAATTTTTATTTCCGTTAATTGTTGTTTCTCATAAATTTACTCATGTTTGAAAATAAAAGTGGTTTTAGTTTTGTACAGAATTGTATTTTGTAATTTCTTGTTAAGTTCATCGAAGTTAAGTAAAATAATTTAATTTGGAAAATGTCAAAACATATGGGAAATTAGTTAATTTCAACTTGTTTTCAACCGAAATCACGAAACTGCTTAATTTAGAGTCAGCCTGAATGGGCTATTATACATATGAATATTATATACATTAAATAATAAAGTTATAGTTTCTTTTACTGGTTAAAAAAAAACACTTAATATTTGTTTGAATTGCCTTATGCAACAAAATTAAACTTCCCAGTGAAAAAAAATGGAAGTCATTCTAGTGGAAGTACATTTTCATTGCTTCCAAAAAATCAATATTTTTAATTTGCCGAGAGTGAGCAAAAAACCATGTAGAAGCTTATTTTAGTCACACAAAACCTTGTAACTCCTCCATAGTGTTAGAAAATACTCACCAGAATTTTAAAAAAATTTATTTTTTTAAAGAAATTTATGAATTATTTTTAGTCTAAAATTTAAAAGTTATTTGCTTAAATTTACATGAAATCACTGTTTCGGGCTTAAATTCGTATAAAAAGAAACGAATTGTTAAAAAAGGCAACTATTTACCATTTTTCCTAGATGAAAATATTATCATAGAACACAAAAAAGGGAATTTTTCTTAATATCGCTTCCAATTCAGTGACCAGGCATCGAAAAAGAGAACTTCTTGCAATGACAACCCTATGTAAAAATCTTTAGATCGGATCGAAATTGTCACTACTTCCGCATCGTAAACTCTACATTTTCATGACTTTTTTGTAGTCTCTTTTTTTACTGGGTTTTATCGTGTTTTTTGATGATTTATTTTTCTCTTTTTTTAGTGTGTAACAGTCCTCTAGGAACAAAAACTGAAATAACTTGGTCATTTGTAAAAGTAGGAATAATAATCCATAAAATAACTCAATTTTGAAATTTTTGCAGTAGTTTATTTATTAGCCCCCTTATGCAAAAACAATTGGTGAACTTAAAGTTGGTTTAACAAATTAATTTTGTGTGGCAAAACCGGTTTTAATGCATGCTTTAACTTTAACAATCGTTTTTGCATAAGATCGTTGTTCTTTAAGATGACAGTATGTATTTCCACTTTTTCTAACCGACAAATCTTTGTAAATAATTTCCTTCATAAACTGTCAAAATATTTAAACATTTAATTTATGATAAGACTGATAATCTGGAACTTTAATGGGCTAGAATAACCAACTTGGTTTGATTTATGAGTTTTTTCATTACTCATTACTCACTAAGATCCACCCACGTGCATGTACCGCTTTTCTAACAAATACCCCATAATATTGATGAGTTATTGAGTCAACTGGTAGGTCTTAAAATACTCGTATGCACTGTTTTTCAATTCCATCTTGGTGGTCGCCTTTATATAGGGAGCCTAAGTTTTATATACATAAATATAAGGAAAGCGATCAATTGTAATCTTTTTGATTTTGCACACTTTTTCTTAAATATCCGCAATTCTGTATAAATATATATACATATATGTATATATCTGTGGGAATATGGAATAGTAGCTTAAGTAGACTTCAGAAAGTTAAGCTTATTTCTGCTGTATTATGTTCCAGTTGGAATTTGCTGGGGTTAAAGTTTTACCTATGGAAAGAAAGTAGAATAATGCATTACAGCCTTCTAATCTCTTAGTGAAAGTGTAAAAACTTCCGAAATGCACTGCCTTGCTTGAGTCGACTTAAGCTATTATTCCATATTGCCACAGATATATATGTAAAATATTGATCGACTTACCTGCTTGTGCTCTGTGAAAGCTTTGTGCCAGTAGAAACATAATAACCAAACTGACGCATATTATATTCTCCATAAAGCGCCTTCTCTTAAAGCTTCTATTTCTCTTTAAGAAATTTTGCTGTTGCGACATCTTATTATCTGCTTGGTAATTTGTGTGATATATTGATGTTAAGCTCATTTAAGGATAATGCTTAATACAATGTATTTGTATATTTGTGTTGTTTTATATAAAAACTGAAATAAAAGAAAAAGACAAGAAAATAAAATGTTTTAATGGATCATATGCAATCATAAATAGAATGTAAAAGTTTAATCCCTACTAAAACCTACATACATACATACATAGATATGAACATATATGTATATCGTTACCTTAATATAGAAATGCCTGTTGTTTTTTTAAAATCGGATCTTATACATATTTCTATAGATTAGAAGCTCATCTATTGAAGCATGCAAAAAATTTCGATTTGAAAAATTAATGATCAAACAGAATAATTGCGGAAAAATCGTTGTCAACAAAGCCCATAATAAAATCTACGGCAGTAACTTCAAATGTCTCTAATTTTTATTTAATTTTCTTTTGTGCTTATATTTCTTTGTAGTTTTGTTCACAAATTGTATGAAATTTATTGAAAGTATGGTAGCATTATTGAGAGAATGAGCATATATACATATGTGAGAGCATTAGAAAAAACGTTGTCAACATAAATGATGAAACAGAGTAAAGTCTGCAACTTCAGGCAAATCGCTGACAAATTAATTAAGCCCATAATAAAATCGACGGCAGTAACTTCAAATACTCTCTGATTTTTATTTTATTTTCTTTTGTGCTTATTTTTCTTAGTAGTTTTGTTTACAAAATGTATGAAATTGATCAAAAGTATGGTAACATTTTTGTGAGAATGAGTATTGATATGCGAGAGCATAAGAAAAAACGCTCTCAAAATAAAATAGATTCTATCTCACGACTGGTTTCTGTGGCTGCTTTTTTGTGTCAATTTGTATGGAAAATGAGTTTAAGCCGGTATTCTGTTTAATCATTAAAATAGATTCCATCCAGTGTTGCCAGAATTTTTAAGGCTAAAATCTGCAAAATTTAAAAATTTGTCACGAAAAAATCTTCAAAATCTGCATTTTGTTTTTAAAATCTTCAAAAAATCTTCAAAGCTATTTTGAAAACAATATAAATATTTTTTCATTACCCATATTCATAACATTTAAGTTCGGCTTAAAATGTATTTTATTTAAATTTTTTAGAAAATTTTTTTTAAATAACTTTCAATCAGATTTTATTTTTTAATGTTCGATGAATGTGCATTTCGTTTCTGCTTAAGAAACTCATCAGCAGACAAAACCAAAAAAATTTTTAAATAAGGCAAAAGATGTAGATGTATGTTTGTAGAAAGTCTATCAATGTGTTTTTAAGAATTACGTACACAATCATAAAAATTATTTTGGGTTACAAAACGTTTAACAAACAAATTTCCATACAAAGTTTGTTTTGTAAACCAAAACTATTTTTTATGAATACGGCAGAAAAAGCTTAAAAGCTTCAAGCAAAAATCTTTACAAGATAACATCTTCGATTTAGCGACATTGGTTGAAGTGTACTGATGAGTTTGACGGCTTTTCCATACGCAAGGTTTACTTTGCAAAGTTTTAAGTTTGTTAAAGAAAAAAGAATATAGAACAAGAACTATTTTCTCTTCTCTCCTACAAACTCTAGACTTTGCAAAGTAAGCTTTTTTGTGCAAAGACCGTCTGTATTTAGGAGAAACGAAATGCATAAAACCAACAAACAAATAAAAATTCTTCATACTTATGTGCAAACAATATAAAATGAATGAGAAAAGAAATCGGATATATAAAAAATTAACAAAAAGTGAGTTAATTCGTTGCATAAATATCCAAAGGACTTCGAAGTTTTGTTTTATTCAAGTTCACTTGTCTCAAAATACTTTCTTTTGCAAATGAATGGGGTAAAGACTTTAAATTTTACTTTAACTTAGGGCTGCAAAATCATAATCAGAAAATCTGGTTTTATATCAGATATTGTATTCCCGAAGCTTGCCAAAGTTACTTCTTCTTTTTCTTTAATGATATCTTCTAAGTTCAAAAATTGTAACTCTCTAAACTGTGAGTCTTTCAAACATAAAAGAAACGAAAGTAGTAACAGTAATAGGAAAAATGTAAAAAATGCACTACAATTGGAGTTGAAAAATCTGCGTTTTTAGGCGAAAAATCTTCAAATCTGGATTTCGTATTTTTTGAGGGTAAAAATCTGCAAAATCCAGATAAACTGCATTTCTGGCAACCGTAATTCCATCCCTCGACTGTTTTCTGGTCTTCATTTTTTGTGACAATTTGTATGGAAAATGTGTTTATGCCGGAATTATGTTTAATCATTTAAGGTACTGGTATGTACATAAGTGCAACCCAGCATTACATTTTTACAGTTACCCCAGCATTTTTTTAAGCCTACAGGGTAAAGTATTTTTGTAACTTTTTTCAGATTTTTCGGAAGAGGTTTAGAGGTCGCCAAAATTGATTTTAACCCAAAAACCGGGCGTTCTCGGGCTTTTAATTTTGTTCATTATGGAGCCCATTAGCAGGATTTTGTTTGTTTGTAAGTAAATTTTATTTAAAGAATTCAAACTTTACTTCTCTGTGCATATATTATAAGGTTCGGTTCTTTTTTGCTCATTTTGGTTAGAGCTATGTTGATTAGGCCGGGTTAACATCTGTGTGACAAATGGCACAGAAGAGTAACCAACTAATTACTAATGTAAACTATTTGATTCAGACACGTATTTATTAAGTTAAACAGTTTCATACATAATTAATAGACAATTTTATAGAATCCAAAATGATTGCAAACTGTTTAAATCAATAGATATATATTAAATCAAACAGTTTTTCATTAGTAATTAGTTGGTTACATTTTTTTGGGCAAATGACACACAAGAAATGCCAGATGTAAACTCAGCCTTAGCTATGTTTTTGTTTTAAATAACAATGCAATATAATTATTTGTATTTTTAAAACTATTTATTTAATATTCGTAAAATTAATTTATTTTATTATTATGTATAAAACAAAATAAATTTGCCGTATACATATATTTGCATTTGTGGACATTTTGCATTTGAACATGCAGACTTAGCATGACTGTTTTTTTTAAAGTTCTTATAAGTAAGTCATCTAGGGTATCCTTCTTTACTAACAGAGAAAAATAAAGAAAACGAAAACTTAAAAGCTTAAACAAGGAAAATTTTAAATGAAAATAAATTTATAACTGTAAGGGTAGAAATGACACGCGTTAGTTCGTCGACGGGTATCGTGCGCTTGAAAACTTTACCGCATGAAAAATGCAAGTTGCCTAAACGTATAAACGCCTTTTCTATCAGTTTTTTTTGCTTATTTTTACATTGAAAAATGGGCTTGAACATTTATAATTCCTTTTTTACCCAATATTGTTTTTCAAACTCTTCAATAAGTTTTTACTCCATGATTCTAATTTTATTAAATTTTCTCTTATGTATTGTGGAATAATTAGTTGTCAAAACAACAAAACTTGTTAAGAAGTTAAGAGTTAATCAACTTTCTGCGGCAAACGCGTCAAAGAGTTTAAAATGTAACTTTTCGTATGCAAAAACACTATTTCAACTTTTTTGACAGAAGTCTACAGATAGTATGCGCACTAACGCGTGTTATGTACTTCCACCTTAATAGTGTCGATTATTTTTGTTACGAAAATCACTTTTAACTCCTGTGTCTGAAATGAAGAGCATACACAGAAAAAAATGAAGCAACTACGAAATCAACAAATTCAATAAATTTTATTTTAAAACTAAGAAAAATTTATATATTTTCAATCACACATTTTCTATTGCAAAAATCATTAAAATTTTTCAGCACAATCAGTCTGTGACAGAAACCAAATTTGAACTGAACTGAAAATTAAAACGTATTTGCCTTCTCTAGATAAAGTTAACCGCAAAAAATTTACATTTTAAATTCGATTAAAAATATATAGTCAAGTGAAATTATAATTTGAGAGTATTTGCATGAAAAAAAACGTTAAAAAAACATTTTAAATTCTAAATAATCCATAAAAAGACAAAACCAGTTTTCTACCAAATTTTATATATTTTTCTGAAGTTGGCAAGAGC
This sequence comes from Tachina fera, assembly GCA_905220375.1. Classification (NCBI taxonomy): domain Eukaryota; kingdom Metazoa; phylum Arthropoda; class Insecta; order Diptera; family Tachinidae; genus Tachina; species Tachina fera. Next base: position 60,142,784 of record LR999965.1, on the reverse strand, counting down.
AGCAAGGAAAATATTTGGAAATTAATGCACCTATGATAAGCATAAATATTGCACCTAACAATTTTTTAAGAATACAATTTAATTTCAAACTAGTTTTTTATTGTAAGCCGTTTTTATTTCGGTTATCTAACCTTATGTCTGATATGTTTGTTGGTTCACTTGAAACGATTTCAAAGCGATTTCATTTACAGAACAGGATCATAAAGTCTATTGTAAAGGCACTTTGCATAACTTAAGTAGGAACATATTGCAATTATACCAGGTGACTGCATAAGGATTTGTTAGCAACCATTGCTATGTAAGGAACAGAAGAACGTGAAAAGCATAAAAATAATTGTACCAAAACATAAAGAAAACAAAAAGTTTTTGACATTCGTCAGATACAATAAAACAAAAAATGTTTTGTCATATGAAATGGGGCCTTGAGTAATAACGTGTGGGGTTAGCGTTTCCCATATGTAATTACAATAGTGTCATAGGAAAAAATCGGACTTCATTGTATTGAAGTCAAACAAAAGTATGTGTTACGAACTTTTATGTAAAATCGTACAGCAAAACTTTTGTGAAAGATTTTATGCATGTGGGTCTTCGGTATTCCTCTCCCTAAAAAGTATTAATTAAATAAGGGTTTAAAATTTTAACTTTAAATGAATAGTAATGTGTTGTAAATAATACCATTACCAATAATTCTAAGTAACTATTCCATTAAAAAAAAAAATTATTGAATAATAACCCAGTGAAAAAAAATGGAAGTCATTCTAGCGGAAGTACATTTTCATTGCTTCCAAAAAATCGATATTTTTAATTTGCCGAGAGTAAGCAAAAAACCATGTAGAAGCTTATTTTAGTCACACAAAACCTTCTAATTCCTCCAAATGTTAGAAAATACTCACCAGAATTAAAAAAAAATTATTTTTTTAAAGAAATTTATGAACTAATTTTAGTCTAAAATTTAAAATTTATTTGCTTAAATTTACATGAAAACACTGTTTCGGGCTTAAGTTCGTATAAAAAGAAACTAATTGCTAAAAAGGCAACTATTTACCATTTTTCCTAGATGAAAATATTATCATAGAACACAAAAAAGGGAATTTTTCTTAATATCGCTTCCAATTCAGTGACCAGGCATCGAAAAAGAGAACTTCTTGCAATGACAACCCTATGTAAAAATCATTAGACCGGATCGAAATTTGCACTACTTCCGCATCGTAAACTCTACATTTTCATGAAATTTTTGGAGTCTCTTTTTTTACTGGGAAGTATTCACAAATAAAATAAAAATAAGCCAGAAGAGATCTAATCGTTATTTCAATAATTAAGTAAAGGTTTTTATATCGCTCAGTTACTCAAACAACATAACGGAAAAACTAGTTTGCGAAAAAACGAGTTTAAAGTTTTCAATTTACAACCAACTTAAAGGAAACACAATACAGTGAAACTTCGTTATAACGAAAAACTTAACATTACGTATGTTTTCTTGAGTCCCTTGAGAAAACCTCTTTATTGCAAAGTTTTTCATACAAAAATACACTATAGCTATAACGAACGAATTCTATATAGCAAAATATTCCTTCAAATGCATTAATATAATGAAATCAGAATAAATCCTAAATGATAAAGTCCCGTTAAATAAACAGCGAAGTCTAAATGTACTCGTATTTACAAGAGCATTTTTAAAGCCCCTATACAACAAAGTACTCGTACAAAAGCCTGTATACAACGAAATATAAGCAAATATAAGGTTTTATTAGCATTTTTATGTTAAAAATAATTTGAATAATGAAAACTATAGTTATAACGATTTTTTTTCGTATTTTTTTCAAATTTCGTTGTATCAAGGATTTGCTGATTAGATTTATAGCGAATCAATAGCTATAACGAAGTATTTTCGGATCCCCTTGGAATTCGTTATATCGAAGTTTCACTGTATTTTATTTTTCGCTCAAGAGTTGAGTAAACAAAATATTTATATGAAATTTTTACACAATAAAAAGAACGATATGAGGAATAAATCTGCATCATTAAACTCAAAAATTCCACTTTTTCAGTTATGATGTTCTTGGATTAAATGAACTATATGTGCTTCATTGGTTCTTGATATACTGATCTGTAACTCGTTTCTGTAGGGAATGAGAGAACTTTCCGAATCGAAAAATTTAAAAAAAAACTATATTTGTTGAATATTTTTGCAACTTTATTTAAATTTCAATATGAAATAACCAATATAATTATTTAATTTTTTTCGATGTGAGAACTTTTCACAAGCTACAAAAACGAGGCACGATAACTTTTGCGAATAAAATTGTTACAATAAGGAAATATTTCTTAATCTGGCTACAGTTCATTATTTTCAATTCTTATAGAATGAAATAATTTTATTTATAATGTGATAAAGAAGAGAAAGAGAAATTTAACCAGACTTTTAATTGTTATTGTATTTATTTATAAATAAATAAACTAGACTTTGAAAGGGGCAGTGTCGAAATTTTTCTGAGCCGCTGCACACTTATCAGCACCCATATCTGTCTAGTTTATTTATTCGAATAGAATTATGCGAATGAAATTATTCGTATAAACTTATTCACAATTAATTAGAAAAATTTTATATTATTTACATTAATACAATATAACTTATTTTAATATATATTTTTAATTAAATAATTAATTTATGTACTAAAATTTAAATTCTGTTAATGCATGGACTTTCACGTCGTGACTTGCATTTCTATTTCGACATATCGCAAGGAAAGAAAGCAAACCGTTTGGGTGTGTCCTCCTAGAAAACAACATTAAAAATTTTGTTATTTGGTTTATTTATATCGATTTTTGTAAAGACACCACATCTTGCAAAATTTCAAAGTTTAATCTTTTCATAAGATTCGGTTTGAATTGTGGGTTCAACTAGTCAATTTATCTCTGAACCCACAAAATCTACCAAATATTTCAGGACTTGGGAAAATATCTAAAATTATATTTGAGGGGTTGGTTAGAAAGCAAAGTCGTACAAATGGAAAAAAGAAATTTGTGAGTTGTTCAGTTTCAAAGATTTTTTGCTCCATTTCAATTTTTGTTCCTTAGAGGGCAGTTTGGTGCTGTTTACCATTAGTTTTTAATTTTCTCAGACTGACAGATATCAGTATTAACAATAATTTGCTAAATCTAACTCAGTTTTTAAGTTTTTGGACTTGTACCTCTTTGGTCCTCAGTCTCTCCTTTTAATTATTAAAATAAATACTTATTTAAGAGATTGATTAATTTATGGAGAAATAAAATTTTGATGCAGTTGGACTCATAACAAGTACTACATTTACATTACCAAGGAGGTGAATAGCGCCTTAAATATTCCTCAATAAATTTGTTAATTTAAAAAAATCATCACTTGTTTACTTGGCTTCTGTCTCCAGGATACGAACCTTAGCTTTATTATTACAGTAACAAAAGTGTTATTAATTATTTCCCAAGAGCTTTTTCTGTTCTTCAAACAAATTCACTTCAACTTACAGTGTGTTTCAAAGCAACAAGAAACAAATATAAAACAAAGTAACACTGGTTGGGTAGACGTATTTAAGTGGTGCTTTGCAAAGTTAACTACTAAAAGCATTTAAAAAGCCCTTAATGTAACAATATTTATTTACACATTTTACAAATTACATTTCTACAATTTTTTTCCAGTTTTATTAATTTAATTAAGACCCATTTACATTAAGTCGGTTCAGTAGGTTTTATACATATTTTATGTATATTGTATAATTACAATTTAATTTCGTTTACTGGCCAGGCCAAAACCAAAACCCATCTACACAACAATCAACTGCGACTACCAACCAGAGTTTTGAAAGCAACCATCATAATGATAAAGTTGTAGATGTTGCCAAAGTACGTACTTATACCCCTTAACATCATTATTTGGTGGTTGGAAATAAATAATTACCCAGCTAAAAAAATTATATATGGTCCATATATTTTTAATATATGAATGTATATAACTATATATGAATATGTATAAATTCATGTATGGAAATATATGGGATTATACATGGCAAAACTATTATATATGAACTAATATATGGACTAATATATGAAATGTATTATAACATATGAGCTCATATATGAAAATTTAATTATGAAGCTCTTCTATGTGGATCCATATATAAATATAAGATTTTTTATATGGAGCCATATAAGAATGTATGCATACATGATATATCTCACATAAGATCGTTTTTGCAATAAAAAAAGCTTGGAATTCTATCACTGCTGAATTGGAAATCCATTAGAAAATACATACGGCATGCAAAGTTTATATGCGTACCCTCAACGTTTCAAAAAGAAGAACTTTTTGTTACAAAAAACCATTCTTGTATAATTTTATACATTGTAGCCCCATTTAATATATCAAATAATCAAAAGGATAGTCCAGTCATTAATTTTATAGAAAATAACAAAATTATCTAGATAAGAAACAAAGTTCATATTACTGTATTGAAAACTATTGTTAGACAGATTATTTTTTCTTTTATAATTAATTGCATTAGTTTTTAATCTGATTTCTTAAACTAAATTTTATGTACGAATATGATTTATGTGTTTTTTAAATAATTGATTCACCCTTTGATGAATGAAATGACTTATTTCGTTTTGAATTATTTGTCCAAACAAATGTTTCATTAAATGCAACCTCTCTCTCAAGTCTAAAAAATTTAATTTTAGTAATTTAATTTATTGTACAGCAGTGCGCTTTTGTGAATCAAGAGTGTATGAATATGAACTTTGCATACTGTGGGGGGAATTTACACATACATGTATGAAAATGTATGAATATATATAATCATATATGCCCATATACCCTCATTTTTCGGATCCGAACCATATATGGGATATCATATATGCTCCATACATATTTTTTTAGCTGGGTACTAAGTTTTTATAGATAAGTATAACTCTGCTGAATAGCTACAGAGAGTTTCCTTCTGTCTGGTTGTTATGGAAAATATTTTGTAAAATGAATCCAATAAAACTTAATAAAATTAAACATTTGCATTTTTCACAATTAAAGCAATTTTGCCCAACATTTAGGTGTCACATTAAATTAACTAGTACATAAATTTTCTCACTTTATTGTTCTAATTTGGTTTATGGTTAAGTTCTATCGATAACCTTATACGTAAAAATTTAAATTGTAGATAATTCTTGTCTACAAATTGTTCGTGTCTGCACTCAAAAAAAAAGACATGTACTATTATTAAGAAATTTTTTTTCCTAAATTCAAGTAAAAAAAAATTTCTAAGTTTAAGTAATTTTTTCTAAGTTTAAGTAAATTTTTACAAAAATCTAGTAAAAATTACTTAATCAGAGTAGAAAATAAAAATTTCATATCCTCAAAAATAGTTCTTAAAAATACATAATAAATTTCAGGAAATGTTTACTGTCTTAAAGGAAATATTTACTAAGAGTAGGAAAATGGTTATAAACTGAAGGAAATTTTATATTAAAGACTAGTCAATTTCGTCTTAAATCCAAAAATAAACTTTAAGAAATGAATTACTCCTGATAAGTTCATGAAATTTGACTTACTTAAAAGATGTAAAAAGGTTTACTAAATTTAGGAAAATATTTACCAGTTTTAAGTATTTTTACTTTAAATTATAGAATATATTTTTTATTTGCATTAAGCAAAAAATCTAAGTAAATTTTTCATATTTTCGAGGAATATTTGAACTTGAAATTTATTTTTCTGTAAAGAAAATAAAATTTTAAAACTCAATCATTTCAATGCTTACTCAGGCTGCCTTGTTAGGTAATTGGTTAGAGTGCTTGCCTATCAATCAGAAGGTTGCTGGTTCAATTCTTGTCACCTCTCAAGGAATTTAAATGTATGTATGGTGAATGGTGAATTATAATTAAGAATATAATATGAAGATATAATAATAATAAATAACATATCATTTGGTATAGAATTTAATTAAAAATAAAAATAAGTACCAGAATTAAAGACAAAAAAAAATTGGTAAATTTACTAAATTTGAGATCAAAGACGTAAAATTTTTTTTGCAAAGCTCCGAATTTTATTGGAAAATTTTACTTAATTTTAGGAAAATTTTACTTAAATATGAAAATATAATTACTATAAAATAGTTCATTAATGAACTAGAAATTTAATAAATATTTTACTGGTTTCAAGTAAAAAACAGCTTTGGCGCCATACGACAACTTTTTTTTATTGAAATTTAGAAAATTTTCCAAAGTTTTAGTTAATTTTTTTTTTGAGTGTGTTGGTTGCAGGTTGGATGCCCGTCAGGAAATAATTTCTCTTAAAGCGGGCCACAGATTATGAAATTAAGACAGCAGTTTTAACTAGACTTGGATCGAAGTCATTCACTAGTACACACAAACCAATGATGTTAATTAAATGCCCATCTGTCTAAAATCAACTAGTGCACAAGTTCCACCAAGTCTTACTATACAGCTATTCTCATGTTTGCACCACATCTTGAAAATAAACCAAACGAAACGTTTGCTTTTATATCGCTTTGTTCTTTGCAGTGAGTGCAAAAACATTGAAAACGATAGTGCAATTTATTCTACAAACACAAAAAATTAACAAATAAGACCAAAGTTAATTGTAAATATTCTGACAGACACGTAGTTGAACGGAACAACTAGCTATTTTTGAAGGCCCCTAAACCACTTAACTAAAAAACGCTGATGATGAAGGTTTAGTGGTCTTTTAGATGTTACTCGTAACTTAGCTGGGTAGTAGTGCATACATGTTCCAGGTACCAGGTGATTTATAGGAAAATCCACTTTAAGTTACTGAAAGTAATACAGAGTGAAACAATCAACTACTACCTAGGACATCGCAATGTTAAAATAGTCAGTTGATTACATTGAAAAGTAATCCACGTCACGTCACGTCAGTCAGTACTAGTTGCGAAGTAGTTAGTTTACAGTTAGTTTAAAGTTAACACAGGTGATAATGACTTGCTGCACTGTCGCCCTTCAGCAGGGTTTTAATAATTTCTCCCCCATGGTATTTCTTCGAAACGGCTTAATATATATTTTCTGCCGTGCCAAACTTAAGGACTCTCTCCACCACGGCGCATCCAAATAAAGATTTTCTGTCTCATAAAATTTTCTTGTCTAATAAGGTTTGTGCATTTTACCATTTCATGTAAGATATTCTCAAAAGCTTTAAAATTATACCAATTTTGATCATACCGCATAATCACAATTTTGTACTAAAATTTCAGAGTTTTATTACTCGGAAACTAAGCTTCGTCAACAGTTATTTTATGTATTTATTTTTCTTATTTTTAAATTTTCTAAAGGACAAGGTATTTTTTGATAGGTGCAGCTTTAATTGATTGACTTTATTATGTTATGTGGAATCTCGGTTTCGCTTACGACAATTCTATTAATCATTTTTACTGATGTAGAAGCCACGCATTAGAGAAACTTGCAATTATTTCCTAAATTCTATATTAAATTTTTATGGTTGCCAAAATTTTTTTGGGTGTATTTTTTTTAAATTTTAAAATGTTAAAAAATTTGCATATGAAAAATAACTTAAAAGCTTATGAAAGAATTTAATTTTTATTTTTGGGCGATTATTTATGAAAACATTTTGCATATTAAAGATTGCAAAATTAATAATTACAAAAAACATTAAAATGATAAACTGCCCAACAAATCGCTTGAAGCAGCTAAAATTGGTGAGTGGTTAGTCATTGTGAAGAAATATACAAAACAGTGCTCGATCACCCAAAAAAAAAGAAGAATAACCCAAAAGCAGGGATTTAAACTGAAAAAATCACACTTATAGAGAAGTCCTACGTGAAAAAGAAATATACCAAGGTACTCCATGGACTACCTATAGATGCAATGATTTTTATATTTTTGCTTTTTATTTAGTACTCACAAAATAACAGTTATTTTTTGATTTTTTTAGTTATTTTGTGACTTTTTCTCACAAAATAACTGTTACTTTCGGATTTTTACTTTTTTGCTCAAACAATTTTTATTTTTAAAATGAATAAACTGTAAGAAAGTAATGTAATGTATGGAAGTAATATGTAATTTAAATTCAATTTTAAAACGCAAAAAGTAAGACTTCTAAATTTTAAAAATTAAGCAAAACAATAAAAATCAAAAGGTAACTGTTATTTATTGAGGAATAAATAAAAGCCACAAAATAAGCCTTATTTTGTGAGGAATTAATAAAAATCAAGAAAAAACAATTAAAAGGTAATTTTTAAAATAAAAACTATAACCGTTACGGTACCTGCCCAAAAGTGTTCAATCACCCAAATTCGAAGAATTCAAACAAAATTTTTTTTTTGGGTTTTTTAAATTTTGATGAAGTTTGGCAATTATTCATTATGAACAAATGCCCAAATTTCGAAAAATATTGATGAATAAATCTGATGAACAATTACCTAATTTTTTACAGTAATTTTTTACATTTGTGTTTTTCGGGAGATTTACACTTGCGCGATAATTCGTACAGCCACGAGTGTCGAAAAATATGTTGCGTAATGTTTTTTGGCAAAGCTGTTAAAAATTGTTTTTAGTTGTCTTTTTGTTAAGGTTTAATTTTTGAAGCACTATTTTTTTATGGTCACACTGTCAGCTAATAGTTGAGAGCAAAATTGTCATAAATTTTTGCTGCAGTGTGATATAATGGATACTTGTGAAGTTATAATTAAAGATGTTGTCTAATATGGCATCAAAATATTATCAAAATGTCCAGAAAAAGACGGAAATATTGGAGAGAATTAAGCTTGCCAATCGTCATACAGTTCTTTGGACTACAAGATAAATTTTATTAATTCGTACCATGCCGTATCCACCTTTTACTTTCTAAACGTTTACACGTTTACGTACAAGGAAAAAAGTTCTTATTGTAATATCTATGATATTTATTATTAAAATGATTTTTACAAACAGTTCATAACTTTAGCAATTATAAAGGCGGTGCGAAATAAGACAAAAGGAATAATAAGGCCTCAAAGTGCAAAATGAAAAATAACCCCAAACTTAGGGTTATCTTGCATTATGAAATAAAACCCCAACATTATTTATGAAATAACACCCCAAAGAAATTAAAATTTTCCCCAAAGCTAAAATGAAATATGACCCCAAAAATTCGAAAAATATTCAATTGTGAAAATGCTGAAATGCTGAAATATACTCCAAAAGAAGATTTCATTTCAAAGTGAAAAGAACAACAGAACTAAAGACCATAGCATAGGCGTCCAAAGGGCATTCCGTAGGAGAAGCAATGCTCCCCTCTCCCAAAGAATGGATTTGCCACCCCAGAATTATCTGGAACTATCTATTTTAATAAAGGGTCCACCATCTAACGTTTTTTTCAACTAGTGCTTATTTCGTGAATGGTAACACTTAGCTCATGTCTGATTTGACAGAAAATTAGTTTTATCCTTCCGCTGAATGAGCCAACACTTAGCTCATGTCTGCTTGCTTTTTACATTCCCGCCATATTGATATGAGCTTCATCTGAAAAGATGATTTTTTTTTCCCCTAAAAGAATTTTTGTTACGGAGAAGTAAGTACCTGGACCCAAAAATTTTAATATTGTTCATATTAATTTTCAAAAAATCAATTTTCCAGTACTCTTCTTAATTTGAAGTAACTTTAATGAGCAATTGTATTTATTTAATAAAAAAACATAGACATGAAATTCAAGGCCAAAATAAATGCTTATACAAATTGAGAAATTAATTTCCCAGTAAATTTTTTCAAACGTTTATATCCATTAAATCTTCCTTAACCTCAAAATGTTCCTCCTCTGACCTTTCTGTTTCTTCGAAAAACATCTACAGCTGATATCATATCGTTACATACTTGAATTCGCCATTATTATTTAATTATAGTAGCACAATACCTTTTAAGGGAATGAATTGCAATCACGCAATTTTTAAAATATATACCTTTCTTTTAATTTTTTTATGGTTAAGTTTTACTTGAAATAAAAATTGAATTACAATTATATCCACACAGAATTACCAAATCTATGTCATTATAACTACAATTCCTATCCTTAAAGGGTAATTCAAGTAAGAGATATCAATTTAAAAATATTTTAAGGGACTTCATTTCCTTTTCTTTTTTGGGACTAAATTTCATTGTAGAAAAATTAAATGTGTATCGACACAATAACGAAATTAAAATAGATTAAAAAAAGTGGAAGAACGCCCCAAAATTTTTGTGTTGTTGTTTTTTATGTAAACATTGGTGTCATTTTTCATTTTGCACTTTGGTGTTTTATTTCATGGGGTCTTATTTCATGGGGTGTTATTTCATGGGGTCTTATTTCGCACTGCAATTCTTATCCTTAAAAGGTAATCCAAGGAAGAGATATTAATTTAAAAATATTTTAAGGGGCTTCATTTCCTTTTCCTTTTTTGGGACTTATTTCCTGGCGCCTTATTTCGCACCGCCAATTATAAAAGCTGTTAGTGCTTCGTCGTTATTCTGCTTCACACAACGAAGTTACACATTCTCAGATCTGTAGTGCTAATCTTAAATATTCTTAAAATTTTACTTTAATCTGCTATTTAATCCCTGTGAGACTTTTAGATAAGTAAAAAATTTATGTAATATATGAATGTATATAAATATATCTGAATATGTATGAATTCATCTATGGAAATGTATAGTATTTTATATAAATTGATATATGGACGAATATATGAAATGTATTATAATATAATATATATATGTGCCCTTAACTATGAAAGTGGTCTAAGTCATGTATTTCTCTGCTCGAGATATTTATAATATTACATTACATATTAAAACTTGTACTAGTCTCGATTTATATAAATTTATTTGATATTTTTTTAATATTTATTGAAGTTTTTCAAAGATTTTTTTGACATTTCGTATCAAAAATGCACAGGACTTAGACCACTTTCATAATAAAGGGCACATATGTATATATTATGATTATGAGCTCATATATGAAAATTTAATTAAGAAGCTCTTCATATGTGGGTCTATATATAGAAATAAGATGTAATATATGGAGCCATATAAGTATTCCAGAATATGCATACCTTATATCTCATGTAACATTTTTTTGCAATCAAAAAAGCTTGTAATTTATTAACTGTTTTTATAACTGGTGAATTGGAAATATGTATATTATAAATACATATAGTATGCAAAATCTAAATATGTTCGTATAGCCTCAATGTTAAACACAAAAAATTGTATTTAATAGGGCATTTACACCTGCACAAAATCTATCAGATTTTAATTAAAATCTTTATGAAAATCTATACCGTTTACACTAAGCTTTTTTTACATTTATCAATAATTTTTTAACCAAAAAAAAACCCATTAACTGAAAAATTTCCAAAACTACAACTAAACAACTGCAATGTAGCCAACTCATACACCTTTTTAAGCAGACCGTAGCTAATTCAATCATCTTTTGTATAAATATTTTTTAGAGGATACTAGAAATTAAATAAACATATTAGATTTTTAGTATGTTTCATACAAATCTACTTACAAACTAGATTTTCGTTTGCATGGGAAATCTAGTAAAAAACATCTAGATGTACTTCGAAATCTCGTAAGTACTAGATTTCGGGATAATGCAAATGCCCTTTAACAAAATATTTTTTACTTATTGTGGCCCTGTTTGGTAAACCAAATAATCGAAAGGATATTAATGCCCGTTATTTCTAGCCATAGATATCTATTAGTGTACATATGTATATCTATCGTGTAAGTTAATTTTTTAAAGAAAACTCGTAAATTGGTAAATTACCTGTTTGTATAAATAACGGGCATAAGTTATCAATTTTATAGAAAAAAAAACGGAATCCTCCAGATATTTTTTAAAAACATAGTTGATATTACTGATATACTGATATTGTATTAAAAACTAGTCTTGGTATAAAAACGGATTATATTATGTTTTCCAATTGCATTAGTTTTTAATCTGATTTCTTGAATTAAATTTTATGTACGAACCCAGCTAAAAAAATTAAATATGGTCCATATATTTTTAATACATGAATGTATATAACTATATATGATTTTGTATGAATTCATTTATGGAAATATATGGGATTATACATGGCAAAACTATTATATATGAACTAATATGTATATGGACTAATATATGAAATGTATTATAACATATAAGCTCATACATGAACATTTAATTACGAAGCTCTTCATATGGGAATCCATATATAAATATATCAATGCTGAATTGAAAATCCATTAGAAAATACATACGGTATGCAAAGTTTATATGCGTACCCTCAACGTTTAAAAAAGAAAAACTTTTTGTTACAAAAAAACCATTCTTCTATGATTTTATACATTGTGGCCCCATTTAATATATCAAATAATCAAAAGGATAATCCAGTCAATAATTTTATAGAAAATAACAAAATTCTCTAGATAAGAAACAAAGTTCATATTACTGTATTGAAACTATTGTTAGACGGATTATTTTTTCTTTTATAATTAATTGCATTAGTTTTTAATCTGATTTCTTATGCTAAGTGTTATGTACGAATATGATTAATGTGTTTTTAAATAATTGATTCACCTTTTGATGAAAGAAATGACTTTTAGGTCGTTCTGAATTATTTGTCCAAACAAATGTTTCATTAAATACAACCTCTCAAGTCTAAAAAAATTTAATTTTAGTAATTTAATTTATTGCACAGCAGTGCGCTTTTGCGAATCAAGAGCCCAGTAAAAGAAAAGGCTGCAAAAAAGTCATGAACATGTAGAGTTTACGATGCGGAAGTAGTTCAAATTTCGATCCGATCTAATGATTTTTACATAGGGTTGTCATTGCAAGAAGTTCTCTTTTTCGATGCCTGGTCACTGAATTGGAAGCGATATTAAGAAAAATACCATTTTTTGTGTTCTATGATAATATTTTCATCTAGGAAAAACATTGATGAAACAAAATTCAAATTTATGAAGAAAAAGATTTTCGCAAACTGATTACTGAATTTGAAAAAAGTAAGAAAAGTTTCTACACATATCAGCTTAAAAGTGCTAAAGGCCTGCAGATCGTATTGAAGGGCATCGATTCCTATGTTGCTCCCGAAGAAATAAAAGATGCACTCGTCCTCCAGGGATTTAGGGTAAAAAATGTATCTAACATAATAAATAGGGAGAAGATTCCTCAACCTCTATTTCGCGTCGAACTTGAGCCAAACGATATAAAATTGAAAAAAAGCGAGACTCATCCAATTTATAATTTGAAATATCTCTTATATCGAAAAATAACAGTTGAAGAACCACACAAGCGTTCTGGACCCGTACAGTGCCATAATTGTCAAGAATATGGTCACACAAAAACTTACTGCAAGTTACCTTCAGTTTGTGTTATCTGCGGTGAATTGCACGGTACTGCTGGTTGTACTAAACCTAAAGATCTAGCAGAAAAAAAATGTAGTAATTGTGGAGGTAATCACACCGCTAACTACAGAGGATGTCCTGTCTATTCTTTCGTTAAACAGACTATGGGGCAAAAACCTAAATTAACTCCAGCACAAACAGCAAACGCTTACTCCGCCACTTTTGCTCAAATGAGCCAACCTGTCACTTCACGTGTATCGTATGCCGATGCAGCTAAGACTAGTTATATTCCCACACAAAATATTCCGCCTCAAAATAGTTCAACTGAACTTGAGCACTTCCTTACGGAAAAAAGTATTGATATAATGTTGGTCTCTGAGACACATTTGACTTCGAGAAGCTTTTTCAAAATAAATGGCTACACTATGTATGATACAAAGGACCCTAGAGGGAGAGCATGCGGTGGATCTGCAATTCTAATTAAGTCAAGACTCAAGCACTATATCCTTGACAACGTTAGTGAAGAATATATGCAAGCTACGAATATTTTTGTAGAAAATTTTTGTTCTAATTTCGTAATATCATCAATTTACTCACCTCCCAGATTTTCAGTTACCGAAGATCAGTATGAGAAGTTCTACAAATCGCTTGGATCTTGTTTCGTGGCAGCTGGAGACTACAATGCAAAGCATACGTACTGGGGATCGCGCCTTTTAACACCTAGAGGTCGAGCTTTGTTTAATACAATTTCAAAAATGGGCTTAGATGTTATTTCGAGTGGGGAGCCCACTTATTGGCCTACTGACGTACGAAAAATTCCAGATGTTATTGATTTTGGCGTAATGAAAAATATTTCTAGGGATTTAATTAGTGTTGAAACTTCTCTAGATCTCTCCTCCGATCACTCCCCCACTATCGTTACAATTTGTAACCCACTAAGAAGTGACTTACCTCACCCATATACGAAGATGACCAATCGTGTTAATTGGCTGGGATTCAAAAAATATCTTAGTAGTCATTGCACGGAAAATATTGCGTTAAGAACACCCAATGACATTGAAACTAACATTGCCAATCTTAACGAAATTATTAAACAGGCTGCTGAACATGCCACTACCTCCCATCCGCAGACTGGGTTTAACAGAATATATTCTACAGATATTGAACTTCTCGTATGTGCAAAAAGAAGAGCTAGAAGAGAATGGCAACAGCACAGATCACCCCAAAATAAAATTAGATTAAAAGATTGCACTAAAAGACTCCAAGAACTGCTTGCATATGAAAAAATGCATCTCTTAAAAACTATCTGGAAAATCTCGATGTCACACCAGCATCTAATTATTCTTTGTGGCGCGCTGCGAAAAGAATTAAAACACCCGTTGAGTTTAAACCACCTCTGCGCACTTCTACCGGAGTTTGGGCCAGGAGTGATATTGAAAAAGGTAACTTGTTTGCAAAGCATTTGAAATCCGTATTTACCCCAAACACATGTACTGGTGTTGTTGATTTCCCGAGTGTAGTTGCGCTACCCCCTCGACCCATAAAATTTAAAATGTGTGATGTACAAAATCTAATTGCTGAACTCAACCCGAAGAAAGCACCTGGTATTGATGGAATTAGTAACCAAATGCTAATAAAATTGTCTCGTATTGCAATTAGAATCATGTTATTCATTTTTAATGCCATTTTACGACTAGAGTATTATCCCCACAGCTGGAAGCTTGCCAAAGTTAAAATGATTCCAAAGCCGGGCAAAGATCTTACCAAGGCAGAATCATACAGGCCAATAAGTCTGCTATCAACAATGTCAAAACTTTTCGAAAAACTGCTCATGTCAAAATTGTCCCCAATTCTAATTGGTAGTGAGTGTATCCCAGACCATCAGTTTGGTTTTAGAAGTCAGCATAGCACTATTGAACAAACGCATAGATTGGTTCAATGTATAAGAAGAACATTTGAAGAAAAGAAGTACTGTTCTGCACTATTTATTGACGTTTCTCAGGCATTTGATAAAGTGTGGCATGAAGGCCTAATTTTAAAATTAAAATCATATCTACCAATAAATTTGGTGAATTTATTAGAAAGTTACATTACTACCCGGAAGTTCACGGTTGTGGAAGGAGAATTCATGAGTGTGCCCGAAACTATATCATCCGGTGTGCCACAGGGGAGCATACTGGGGCCAGTTTTGTATTTAATTTATACTTGTGATATGCCTTTGAGCAGCAATATCCATACATCTACGTTTGCCGATGATACAGCCTGCCTAAGTATGCACGAAAATCCTCATGAGGCTTCCCGATATCTACAAGAACATATAACAAAACTGGAACTATGGTTAAAATTATGGAGAATTAAGGTAAACGAGCAAAAGTGTGTTCAGGTAACATTTACCCTGCGAAGAGATACTTGTTCCCCAATTCGAAACAACAATCAAGTTGTTCCTCAGCATTCACATTTAAAATATCTTGGTATACACCTTGATCGACGACTTACATGGAAACACCATATTGACTCAAAGCTAATACAAATGAAACTTAAACTAACTCAGATATATTGGCTGATTGGTAGAAACTCAATACTCAGCCTAGACTGCAAACTTTTATTATACAAGTCGCTCTTGAAGCCAATATGGTGCTACGGAATTCAGTTATGGGGCACTGCTTCAGCTTCTAACGTCGAGAGAATCCAACGAAGGCAAAACAAAATTTTACGTTTGATAACATCGGCTCCATGGTACATAAAAAACTCAAATATACATCGTGATTTGAATATGCCACTAGTGATTGAAGAAATAGCAAAATACGCAGGCAAATATTTAACAAAACTCGAGTCACATCCTAATCCGCTTGCTCGTAACATCTTGAATTTTACTGGCCACATTCGCTTGAAAAAGAAGGACACAAGGGCTCTTTTATTCAACACTCCAGATGGGTTTGCTTGAAAATATTTTTTTTTCTCTTTTTTTTTGATTATCACTACTTATGTATTATTTATAACTATCACTAAGTTTATGTCCGACAGTGGTCGGGCCTAATACTTATATTTTAGATTTAAGATTTGAATACTTATTGTTAGTTCATAATTGAAGATACAATAAATAAATAAATGCATTAAAAAAAAAAGAAAAGATCTAGGAAAAATGGTAAATAGTTGCCTTTTTTAACAATTCGTTTCTTTTTATACGAAGTTAAGCCCGAAACAGTGTTTTCCTGTAAATTTAAGCAAATAACTTTTAAATTTTAGACTAAAAATAGTTCATAAATTTCTCTAAAAAAATAATTTTTTTTTAAATTCTGGTGAGTATTTTTTAACACTATGGAGGAGTTACAAGGTTTTGTGTGACTCAAATAAGCTTCTACATGGTTTTTTGCTCACTCTCGGCAAATTAAAAATATCGATTCTTTGGAAGCAATGAAAATGTACTTCCGCTAGAATGACTTCCATTTTTTTCACTGGGGAGTGTATGAATATGAACTTTGCATACTGTGGAGGGAATTTACACATACATGTATGAAAATGTATAAATATATATATAATCATATATGCCCATATACCCTAATTTTTCGGATCCGAACCATATATGGCATATCATATATGCTCCATACATATTTTTTTAGCTGGGAATATGTGTTTTGTTTTTTTTAAATAATGACCAAAATGTCTTTTAGTTCGTTTTTAATTATTTTGTCCAAACAAATGTTTCGTTAAATACAATCTCCGTGTTTCAGTGCGCTTTTTTGAATAAAGAGAGCACGAGTATGAAGTTTGCATTCTGTATAGTGAACATTTAAACAAACATGTATGAAAATGTATGAATATATATTTTCATATATGGCCATATGCCCTAATTTTTCGGATCTGAACCATATATGGGATATCATATATGCTATATACATATTTTTTTACTTGGGTATATAAAATTAAATAAAAAATATTAATGGGCCAATGCTGCCCAATTTTACGGAAAGTGGAACAAATGACAGCTGAACTCTCTCAGATAAAAAAAATCGGTCTACAAATAACGAAATTACAAGGTCAATCCAATTGGAAACTTCCTCCTTTTTATACCCTTTACCAAAAAATGGTAAAAGGGTATATATAGGTTTGTCATTCCGTTTGTAATTTCTACAATATTAATAAAAGACACATAAAGTATATATATTCTGGATACTTATGCATAGGGAAGACGAGCAAGCGATGTCCGTCTGTCCGTCTGTCCGTCTGTCCGTCTGTCTGTACGTGAAATCGGTTTTCCCAAGCTCCCAGAAGAGCTAGAGACTTCGTTCTTGGACTGGTGTGTCAGAAATTTTCCGAAAAATTTTGCTATTGAAAATCAGCAAAATCGAGCAGACGGTTTCAGAGCTGGAAAACTCAAACTCAATTTACCCATAGAAAATAACTACCGAAAACAAGTTTTTATTACTTTTTTATTAAATTAACTTATTTTATATTTTGGTATGAATAAAATTAGTATTTATAATTAAAAAAAAAATTTTAAAAACAACATATTAAAAAACATTTCCAGGGTTGGAAAACTTTAACTTTTTTCCTAATAATTAAACATATTTGATGTTTTAGGAAGAAAGCTACTTTCTCAGGAACGGTAAAAGCTACGGGTCTGAAATTTGGACAGTATATGTAGAATTTTGGTCGCTACAACAACAAATATATAAAAGCTAAAAATTAAAGGGTGTTCCAAAATGAGTAACGAAAACTTTTAAAATCCCATGTAATATACATACAATTGTATTATGTATGTACATATGCATATTGACACTTGAAATTTGTAAAATTAGTTTATTTTTATATAGGCTACAACAATTAACACTAAAATTAAAAAAATTTAAATTAAAGGGTGGTCCATCAGTTAATGAAATTTTGACTATGTAATTTTGACAAATTGCTATATCTTGGAAACTGTAAGAGTTAAACTCTTGAAATTTTCAAAAACGGTCAAACTAAAAAATCTGAAAATTATAAAATCGCCAAAAATTTAAAAAAATCGCCAAAACGAAAAAAATCGCCAAAATGAAAAAAAACGCTAAAATTAAAAAAAACGCCAAAAACCGAAAAAAGTCGCCAAAACAAAAAAAAATTCCTTATGTAAACAAAAATCGCCAAATATTAAACAAAATCGCCTAAATGAAAAAAAATCGCCAAAATCAAAAAAAAAACGCCAAAACGAAAATAAATCGCCAAAATTAAAAAAAAACGCCATAAACCGAAATTAAATCGCCAAATCAAAAAAAAAATTGCCTATATGAAATAAAATCGCCAAAAAATAAAAAAAATCGCCTAAATGAAAAAAATCGCCAAAATGAAAAAAACGCTAAAATTAAAAAAACGCCAAAAACCGAAAAAAGTCGCCACAACAAAAAAAAAATGCTTATGTGAACAAAAATAGCCAAATATTAAAAAAAAAGCCTAAATGAAAAAAAATCGCCAAAATCAAAAACAAAATCGCCAAAAACGAAAATAAATCGCCAAATTAAAAAAAAAACGCCATAAACCGAAAAAAATCGCCAAAAACCGAAAAGTCGCCACACAAAAAAAAAATGCTTATGTGAACCAAAATCGCCAAATATTAAAAAAAAATCGCTTATATGAAAAAAATCGGCAAAATCCAAAAAATCGCCAAAACGAAAAAAAATTGCCAAAACGAAAATAAATCGCCAAAATTAAAAAATAAAACGCCAAAAACCGGAAAAAGTCGGCAAAACAAAAAAAAATTCCCTATATGAAAAAAATCGCCAAAAAATAAAAAAATCGCCTAAATGAAAAAAATCGCCAAGATGAAAAAAAATCGCCAAAACGAAAATAAATCGCCAAAACGAAAATAAATCGCCAAAATTAAAAAATAAAATGCCAAAAAACAGAAAAAGTCGCCAAAACATAAAAAATTGCCTATATGAAAAAAATCGCCAAAAAATAAAAAAATCGCCTAAATGAAAAAAAATCGCCAAAATAAAAAAAAAATCGCCAAAACGAAAATAAATCGCCAAAATAAAAAAATAAAACGCCAAAAACCGAAAAAAATCGCCAAAAACCGAAAAAAGTCGCGAAAACAAAAAAAAATGCTTATGTGAACAAAAATCGCCAAATATAAAAAAAAATCGCCTCAATAAAAAAAAATCGCCAAAATCAAAAAAAAAATCGCCAAAACGAAAATAAATCGCCAAAATTAAAAAAACGCCAAAAACCGAAAAAAATCGCCAAAACGAGAAAAAAGTGTCAAAACAAAAAAAAATTCCCACATGACAAAAATACGCAAAAATCGCCAAAGCAAAATATATGCTTATATGAACAAAAATCGTCAAAAATTGAAAAAAAATCGCCTAAATGAAAAAAATCGCCAAAATCAAAAAAAATCGCCAAAACGAAAATAAATCTCCAAAATTAAAAATTAAAACGCCAAAAACCGGAAAAAGTCGCCAAAACAAAAAAAAAAATGCCTATATGAAAAAAAATTGCCAAAAAATAAAAAAATCGCCTAAATGAAAAAAACGCTAAAATTAAAAAAACGCCAAAAACCGAAAAAAGTCGCCAAAACACAAAAAAATGCTTATGTGAACAAAAATCGCCAAATATTAAAAAAAAATCGCCAAAACGAAAATAAATCGCCAAAATTAAAAAAAGTCATAAACCAAATCAAAAAAAAAATTGTCTATATGAAATAAAATCACCAAAAATTAAAAAAAATCGGCAAAATCCAAAAAATCGCCAGAACGAAAAAAAATCGCCAAAATTAAAATAAACGCCAAAAACCGAAAAAAATCGCCAAAACGAGAAAAAAGTGTCAAAACAAAAAAAATCCCACAATGACAAAAATACGCAAAAATCGCAAAAAAAAATAAATGCTTATATGAACAAAAATCGTCAAAAATTAAAAAAAATCGCCTAAATGAAAAAAAAACGCCAAAATCAAAAAAAAATCACCAAACCGAAAATAAATCGCCAAAATTAAAAAATAAAACGCCAAAAGCCGGAAAAAGTCGCCAAAATAAACAAAAAATTGCCTATATGAAAAAAAATCGCCAAAAACTAAAAAAAATCGCTTAAATGAAAAAAAATCGTCAAAATTAAAAAAAACGCCATAAACCGAAAAAAATCGCCAAAACCAAAAAAAAATTGCCTATATGAAAAAAAAATCGCCAAAAAATTAAAAGGCACCAAATTAAACATAATGCCGAAAACCTAAAAATTGCACTAGAAAAAAGTATGAATTTTTTCACAAAATGAATATGTACCTACATATCTCTGTGCTTATATATGTATCTCTATACTACATAAACGCACTTTGGTAAAGGGTATATAAGATTCGGCACAGCCCAATATAGCACTCTTACTTGTTTGAAATCGGTCAACTACACCTTTTTGTTTGCTGTGTTCTAGTAAAATTTCTGTCTGTCATGCGTATTTAAATTAATATCATATTTATATGTATTTATATTTTCATTACTTTTTGTGCGAATGTTTTAGGTGTGAAACGTTTGTATCTGTATTTATATTTTCATTAAATACTCATTAAACATAATGGAATTTTCGTTTAATTCATAATTTTGGTATTTAATTATTTTGTCTAGCATATTCTTGTTAGTGGTTATTGCAATTGATTATGGTTTAATTTCGAGTTAATAAGTAGTTGTGAAAATTATTTTGGATATTAATTAGGCTCAATTAGGACATGTCATTATAAATGATTTATCAGAAATATGTGCATATGTATGTATGTAGGATGGACACATGGATATGTAGATACATACATACATACTACTCGCATGTACATACATTCACACATACGAGGTTGAAATATCCCTATAACTTTCTTACAACTGGTAGGCAGAATTGTACCCAAAATTTGGAAAAAAAAATTTTTTTGTATTGATGAAAATGTATGCATGTACATATGTCTACATATGTAACCTGCAGGAGAGTAGGCGATAATTGTAAAGAAGATAATAGGTGTGTTTTTTTTTTACTTTTGCAGTAAAATGCAGTAAATGAGTAGTTACTGTGAACATTTTAAAATTTACTCTCAAAAAGAGCTGTTACTGAAAAAAGTACGCGAACGGAAAAATAGTAAAAATTAGTAAGATTAAAGAAACAGCTGACTCCTATTCCACATATTGTTGACAAATATATAAACTTTTGACTATTCAACTCTTTCAATTATTGGTGATCGATACAATATTTTTATAACACGAACAATATAAGAATAAATGTTGTAATTTATTTCATGTAATGTTTGTAATTAATTTCTTTTTGATTTCCTTGTTTTGTTGCTGTTTAAAATAATAAATATTACATGACTATTTGTTAATGTTACTGATCACCTTATAAGCAAGTGCAACACTAGGTAATCAGATACTTTACAGTTTTACAGCTCTGAGTAATTAGAATAATTTTGCAAAACAAAAGGATTACAAAAGTAAATTACAATATATGTAGTTACTCGAATATTAACAGTAATTATTATTATGCTTTATAAATTAAAAATTTGTTAATGCCTTTCGCAATATTTATTTATTCTTTTCTATAACTTTTACACTTCTCGTTTTCGTTTACTTTTCATTTGTTTACATTTTAAATAATATGTTTTTATCTTACTAAACTTTACTACAAATTTCTGCAGTAAAAAGTTGCAAAGCATTCAATCGAGAACTGTCACTTTACTCTCTCAATTTGTGTTCTCATTTACTGCATTTTTGGGTACGCGAAAGCAATTTAGTAAAATCCAGTAAAGTTCAGTAAAAATTTTTAAAAACTTTTGAGTACGCGAACGCAATTAATATGTAGTATTATTACTAGAATAGCAATAATTAGCACAAAAGGCGTTAAAGTTGTTCTTTAAAATTACTAGTGCTGATGAGTACTAAATAGTATATGAAGTAGTTCGAAGGCACTACTATGCACAATAAATTTTTACTGTCTAACAGAGAACTTTTCGCATCGGAAAGATGTGAAAGATTTCCATCGTTTCTAGAAAAGTGAGAAAAAAGTGTGTGTGTAACTCATGTCGAAAAGTATCAGCAGTGCTTACGTCATTACGATAGAAATGTCATAATATACAACTCAAAGTCGATTTAAAGTCGCAGACTTTTTGAACGCTTATCAAAAATGTCTTTGACGGCGACCAAAATTCATTAAAAATCAGAAACTTTCAACGACGGCGGTGAAAATACAATCGTCGGCTATACTAAATATTGTATAGTGCGACTTTGATGATTTTTTTTTTTACAAAATTGTTGAAAAGAATAAATAAAACATGTTTTTAAAATTATTTAACAATGAAAGTAACACTTCAGAGCAAAATATTTTTTTCTTTTTTGCGTTGTTATTCATTGCATTTTGCATTTAGAACATGTATTTTTGGTTAAA
Organism: Tachina fera; assembly: GCA_905220375.1. Classification (NCBI taxonomy): domain Eukaryota; kingdom Metazoa; phylum Arthropoda; class Insecta; order Diptera; family Tachinidae; genus Tachina; species Tachina fera. The sequence continues at coordinate 60,120,041 of LR999965.1, read as the reverse complement.
AATGTATCTCAGCCTTTTTTTATTTGTGAATATATTTGACAGAACAAAGCGGAAACTGTTCTCACGAAAATTTTACAGACTCAATTTTTCTGAAAATTGTCGAGTAATTTCCTTGCGTAACAGCTATTACTCGCCAGAAGAAGTTACAGACGCAGATTAGTGAGAAAAACAGATGTTTGTTTCAATTTAGGGCATTTTTGTTTCATTTAACATGTTCCAGGTGAAAAACTTCTCATGACGAGAGTTACAGAAAGAACATGGGAACTGGTTCATCCAAAAAAAATTATAATTAATTGATTTTAATAACCCTTTTGTATTTTTGAATTTTGATAAATAATGACGATTTTTAACTAGCAGTTGTCACTGGGTAACAAACGAATAAAACCACCAATTTTATAGAATTTTTCTTTTCAAAAGAACTGGTAATTAACTAGTACCAATGGCACTAGTAGTTTTCTAAGCACACTAAAATCTAATTTGAGCATTAACGTGGTATGGGAATGTTTACAGTTGGGAACTAGTGGTTGTGATATCTGTACTAGTGAAATACCACTTAGACACTAGTTCGATCTCCTGCAGGGTATAAAAACGGTTCCTAATATAAAAATTCACATATCGCCTTTACAAAGAAATAGTATTAATATGTACATTTAAGAAGCACTTTTTCAACGGACTTGAAAAAGGAATGAGGTCACAAAGTAGAATAGAGATGTCAGCAGACGAAGATAATTGTGTTTTCGGAGGTCTCGCTTACACTGTCATCAAATCCTCTTTAATGATTCTTTAGAGAGGTATTATTTTACAGTAGTTTCATTGCAGGAAATGGAAGTAACACAAGACTAGTCACGTGGTCAGTCCCCAAGTGGTAAAGAAAAGTGTGCGTTCTACTTCCTATGAAGCGGACCAGTCACTTTTGCATGGGCAGGGCCTATGATGGGGTTAATTGATACTTTGTATGCACCTTGTGATTTGTCACAGAACTCTCTCATAAGGACCTATTCGGTGTAGAATAATATAAATTATTTAAAAATGTTTTTTTTTGGATTGGCCACTTCAGTTGGCCAGCTTTACTGGCAGAGATTGCTACATCGAGTGCTGCTCCTGAAGTTTTTGAAAAAAATGCTTCAAGTTTATTTCTGTGTGACTTTTTTAATTCTTTTTGTCGGTTTATGTTTATGTTTGTATCGGCTTCTTTTGATCGAATCATATAATTATAATGTACTATTCAATAATTTTTTATACGATTTGACTTTTTTCGCCTTTAACCTAAAAGCATATTTTAAAACTTTTTTTGATATTATTGTTTTATCCAGGTCCGAATCAGGGAATCAGAGCAATAAAATGGTAAGGATTAACCTACTTCCAACTCTTCGGCATGTTCTACTTCCTTATTATCACACATTAAATGATTCAAAAAATGTGAAAGATTCCGCGCATATGCCCATTCAATAGTGTCCTGCACAAGACCATTTATAAGACCTTACAGCGAAATATTCTAAAACAAACGCTTAAAACACTGTTGGCAAGACAAACAACTGAAACAAATGTCTTGCCAACAGTGTTGTTTAGCGTTTGTTTTAGAATATTTCGCTGTAGTAAAGCATTTGAAAAATCTCTCATGTCTTAAAAGGTCTTATAAATGGTCTTGTGCAGGACTTTATTATTCAAGAAGTCATAGAAATGTGGAGTTAATCTGGTATTCCAACCAGGCAAACTAATCACTGCATTGAAAAACCTCTAATAATTCATAAGAACTGGCTGCTTTTAAAGAAAAATAAAACAAGAGATTCACAAGCACAGAAAAATTGAGAGCATTTATTTACAGAATTTATTTCTTTTTAAAATATGCAATATATTTATTTAGCAAAGAAATAATTAGTTTTATTTATTTAGTTTTATATACCACAAAAAGTTTTAAGTTTTCTAGGTCTGGTAGTATGTTTTTTATAATTTTTATGCCAAACGATTATTTTCTAAAATATAAAGCATAAATAATTTGTAAACAAAAAGAAAAAAATGTTTGACCTACTTAATTTTATATACAAAAAAAATAATTTTCCAAGACTGGAATCATCCTTTTAGATTTTTTTGATTCCATACACCAATTTAGTAGTTCTTAAAAAAATATAAAGTAAACAAAAAAAGCAAATTAAAAATAAATAGTTTTATTTAGTTACTTCAATATCAAGAAAAAAATTCAAAGTTTCCAGCCCTGGAGCTGCGGTTTTTATTTTATAATTTTCTTCACCAAACTTTTCTTTCCAAAACGTAAAATACATATAATTTGTAAAGAAAAAAATAATTAATTAGACTTTTACTTTTATATATCACAAAAACTGTAAGTTTCCCAACCCTCGAATTATCCTTTTTGATTTTTTACATCAATCTCTTTCTGTTAAGAATATAAGATATGTTTAATTTATAGAAAAAAAGGAAAAATTTGTTTTGGTTAATCACTTTCGTATAAGTTAAAGTTTTCCAACCCTGGAAAACCCTATTTAATTTTTTTGATTTGAAATACCAATTTTATTCTTACTGAAGTATAAAATAAGTTTATTTAATAAAAAATTAAAAATTAGTTAGACATAGTTACTTTTATATATCACAAAAAGTGTGAGTTTCCCAACCCTGGAATCATCCTTTTTGATTTTTTTGATTTCTTACACCAATATCTTTCTTTTAAGAATATAAGATATGTTTAGTTGGTAGAAAAAAAGGAAAAATTTGCTTTAGTAAATAACTTTTGTATAAGAAAAAAAGTACTAAAGTATAAAATAATTTTATTTAATAAAAAAAATAAAAATTAATTTCCGGTAGTTACTTTTATATGGCAAAATAAAGTTTAAGTTTTAAGTTAAGTTAAGCTCTAAAACCGTCTGCTCGATTTTGTTGATTTTCAATACCAATCTAAGTGGGACTACTTCTAATACACCAGTCCAAGACCGAAGTCTCTAGCTCTTCTGGAAGCTTCTGGAAACCCAATTTCATGTACATAAGGTGGACGCACGCACATACGGACATCGCTTATTCGTCTTCCCTATTCATAAGGTCCCTAACAGCGTTGTCAACTTTTAAATTTCAAAAAGCACTGAATCCGCTAAGAAAAGCGCGTAATTTATGAAAAAAGCACTACTTTTTTAATTATTTTAATATATTAAAAAAAATTTATACACAAATATGCAGATAAAAATAAAGGAATCGGTTGACCTTGCATTCCATTTCTAAAACTATAAAATTGAGGCATTCGATACATATTTTAATTGTATAAGAATGAGTGAATTCTTAAATAAGTTTGGCGAAGCCTTTTGAAGTTATCACAAAAAGATTTAATTTTAATAGTTTTTCGCCAGGAAACAAACGTACATATTTTTCGAATTCAGTAAAATTAGCAGTAATCGGTAAGTCTTTCTGCGGTTAAGAGCTACATTTTGAAGTCGATGGTGTAAGTAGTTAAAAAATGTTTAAATGAAATTTGGTTTTTATCATATTATGGTGTGAAAACATTATTTAGGCTGCGACTGAACATGTGAAAAAGATAATATATTATGATGGGAATAAAAAAGGTTTTAAAAATGTTGGGCAGCAAACCCAATATAAACAACAAATTTAATAATTAAAAAAAAGTGATTTCCAAGTTTATCAAGTTAAAAAAGTATTCATATAAGCTATGTACTTATTAATATTTTAGAAAAAATTTAACCAAAATTAAAAAAAAAATACTCGACATTGGGCGTGAAGGCGTGAACCAAGTGTAAGAACATTCTGTTTCGTATTTTAGACTTAAGTAAAGTCATAGAAAAAAAATGCTATCAACTTCTGCGTTTAAATATGGAAGTTTCAGAAGTTTGATAGAATGCAACTTTTGATAATGCCTCCAACGAGTTCATATCAAATGAAAATTCGATAGTGAACTCAATATTTGCCCTAGACTAGACAAAATTCGATATTACGCTGTACTTGGGCAAATACTTCTATTGTGTCTTTTTTGTTGTGTGGCGAAACATTGTTAATATTAATTATGCTTAAAATGTTAAAATTTGAGGGTAATATGGGGATTATTTCTTCAATCAAGCATTGTACAATCTTAGTAGAATTGTTTGAAATGCCTAATTTAAGTTCAGAGCTTATTTTTTTAATATAGACTTCTTTGAAAGAAAATATAGGTAAGGAAATTTTTCTTTGAATTTTTGGTTTAGTGCCACCGCCTCGACACAAAAAGCAACGAAATGAATTTAAAAAAGCACTGAGCACTAACTTCAAAATTTATCGCGTCGAAAATTTAAAAAAGCACTAAAAATGGTGCGAAAAGCACCGAGTTGACAATGCTGGACCCTAAGTATATATATTTTATGGGCGGCATATTGATATTGTGGAAATTACACACGGAATGACAGTCCTATATATACCCTTTTCCATTTTTGGTAAAGGGTATAAAAATCACACAGAAATAAACATGAAGCATTTTTCTCTCTCATTTTACTCTCTTCCAGTAAAGATGGGCAACTGAAATTATACAATGTTATTGCTATATATACATGTTACAAATTTACCGGGTGGCCAATCCGAAACACAAAAACAAAACTTTTTTGGACCACTCTAATGAACATGTATCCTAAAGAAATTAAAAAAAAAATTATAGTCAGATTTTGTAAAAAATTTCGTTTCTAAACGTTTCAAATTTGTATGAAAAATAACGAAAATTCGTTTAAAAAATATTTATTCCATACAAATTTCAAAACGAAAAAAACGTTTCTATATACAAAATTTGGCCCTTAAAATTGATCCAATATTACAATTTTCCAATTTTTTTTCTAAAAAATGTTTGCAGATCGTAAGCTCATCAATATATGTCTTTTTAATCGATATATGTATATCGATATAAAGGTTAATACATGGTATACAACTCGGAAAAATTTCGACTTTCAGGGGCCTTTAAGTTTTCAATCTTCATTATTGTTTAAACATTAGGTTTACCCACTGGGTCCCCGGGTTGGTAAAAAAAGTTTCGAATTCGAGCACAGTGTTATTTTTGATTTTAATTGATCTCTTAATAAAGCATTTTCATACGAAGGTTACTGTCAGCTGTTGAATGCAAATTACCTGTACAGAATTCATTAAATTTTATCAGTGACAATAAAATTGCAAATTTAATTAAATTATTAAATAATTCACAATTATCTTCAAAACAACAATTTATTTGAAGCTAATGGGCAGGCAATGAATGCTATTTTTGAATAGCATATTGGCTGCTGCTTTCAGACTTCATTATATTTTAATACTTACTTCTGTTACTTGAAATCATGCCAATAACAAATTAACATTCGATTACATTTATTTACTGATAATAGTTTATCTTTTGTTTAATTACAATTTTTGTTTAACCAGTAAATAAAGAAATTATAATAACTTATATCAACAAGCAAACATTTAACAATAATTATATTTTAATAGCAATAAAGACTAAAGCAGCTGTAACACTTCATCAATTAATTTGTATTTGTTGACGTTTAACCTTCCTTCTGCTTTCCATTGAATTAAATATCAATACAACAAATAAAGAAGGGTTAATTCGTGTTAATGTAAATGAAAAAAAATTTTAATTTAATAATTGTGGGAAAAAGTGACTCACAGGTATATAGACAACTTAAAGTTAATTTTTTTCAATAATATGGTTAAGCCGACCATACACGTACATATGATCCGTGCATGCGACTTGTGGGAGCAGAATTTCACCGTATAAGTCAGACAAATCACTTTAAATTTAAACGTTAACAAGTAAGCATATAGAAATAGCTTTTTAACAGACTTCAACAAAAGGAGGAGGTTTACAATTCGTCTCTATTTTTTCTTGCTTATTTATTTGTGCAATAAGCGCAAATCTCGAGAGCAGTTAAACCGATTTCGGTAATTCTTTTTTATAATATTCCTTGAAGTAAGAGGATGTTTGTAACAGTGAGAAAAAATTTATATATCGATAGCCTATATTCAAAAGACTTTAACTTAAATTTGTTCAAAATCAGTCAGGCCTAAGATATATTTTTTGTGGTATTTTAACTTTTTTCTTGTAGCTTTTCAATTCTTATATCTAGTATTGAGTAAAAGATTTCAATACTAGAAATTTTTTACTCATATTTTCTCGGAAAAAAAAATTTTTTTTTGATCGACTAAAATATGCTATCTCATAAAAATATGCAAACCAGTGCAAAATAAAATATTTTTTGCAGACCTATAAGTTAGTAAGCACATTTAAACCATATTGTGGAAGACACATCATTTATTTTTACAATAATGAGCGAATTAACTAGTTTCTTTGCTCTACTGAAAAGTATTTTGAATATAGGATCTCGATATGTATATCCTCACAAAAACATAAATGTGAAAAAAGCCCAAGTTACTCCAAAAATGCGATTTCTTGAGCAAGTAGTTACCACGGTGACTACACGCAAAGAAAAAATATGGTTGAGGTAACCATAATCAACAGCAACATACTATGATTGAATTATATGGTGTTAGTTAAATCATATTATTGTCAATAGGAAAGCAAACTTTTAATAATATTATTATCTGAGTTAATAATAACATTTTCAACAAAAACAATGAACTTTGTTACACCTAATCTTATTATTGTAAATATGACAACACTATTGTTAGATGTGACTAAAATATAGTTGAGACTCACCATACCATTTTCTTACAATAATATTATTAAATACGACAACATTATTACTTAATATAATAATAATATTTTATTTTTCAATCATATATTTATTGGTAAATCTTTTGTTTAAAACAGCTGTGCGTTAAATTCGAAATAAAAATAAATTAATATTGTTGAAATTAAATGTATATATAGAAATGTATACTTACATTTGTGTGTATACTCGAAATACACACACGTCTATATAAAGAGATAAACATACATATGTACGTATGTATATGATTTTTCTTATATACCCTTTTGTTTGTTCGCACTTTATCTATTTATTTAACACGACGCGTGCAGTACCGATAGCTTACAAACGAAGCACTGAACTGACAGAAGATGTTCCGGAAAAATGTTTTTTGTTTAAACTTAACATAGCATGGTTTTCGATAACATTATATTGTTATTTACATTATATTATTTTTAAATAATAACAATAATTATGTTGCAGTCATAAATTTTTAACAAAACTATATTGTTAAATTCTAACCACATCACAATTTTTTATGAATATAATAATGTAATTATTAAATTCAAACATTACTTTGCTTACCGTAACAAAATTAATGTTTAAAATAACAATAACTATTTTTCAACGACCACAAATTTGTTTCTAAGAACATACTATTGTTTTCTCAACTACTCTACAACCATATCTTTTCTTTGCGTGTACAAAATCGAAGGTCCTAAACACATAGGAACATGCCCGGCAATAAAAAAATTGCAAGTACTTTTTATGTACATACATATATGTATGTATGTGCTTAGTTACCAAAATTGCTGGCACCAACTTCAAACAACACTATAGGTAACATATTTAACTAGATTAATATTATTTTTAGCTTTTTAGTGCTTATGTTTGAAGTCGGTTTAATTTTTTTAAGGCATACCCACTGGTTACTTAACTGTACCGACTTCAGCAGATACTAATTATAATCTAACATCAGAGCGTCCCCCTTCGTTGTGTAGCAGAAGTAAAATAACCAATAAAATGGCTACTAAGCACAGCTTAAAAAATTAATATGTCTCGTTTAATACGAGAGGCGCTGCAACACTGCATTATTAAAAACGTGCAAAAAACACTATCCCTTTCCTAAAGAAGGTAACACCTAGTAATAGTAGCAGGGATTCATTGCCTGAGTCTTACTTCTCTTTATAAAAGAAAAAAACTTCTAAACATAATTAAAAATGTCGGATGCGGACTTGTTGTTAGAAAAGTATAGTATTGCTTAAAGCAATGCGATACAAAGATATCCTTAAAGGACTCAGTAAAAAATCCCTATCACAACATCACTAGATTATATAGGATCACTTTACTGCTTACTAGCTAACCGAGTTTTTATACCCTTTACCAAAAAATGGTAAAAGGGTATATATAGGTTTGTCATTCCGTTTGTAATTTGTACAATATTAATAAGCGACACATAAAGTATATATATTCTGGATCCTTATGCATAGGGAAGACGAACAAGCGATGTCCGTCTGTCCGTCTATCCGTCTGTCTGTACGTGAAATTGGTTTTCCCAAGCTCCCAGAACAGCTAGAGACTTCGTTCTTGGACTGGTGTGTCAGAAATTTTCCGTAAAATTTTGCTATTGAAAATCAGCAAAATCGAGCAGACGGTTTCAGAGCTGGAAAACTCAAACTCTATTTTCCCATAGAAAATAACTACCGAAAACAAGTTTTTATTACTTTTTTATTAAATTAAATTATTTTATACTTCGGTATGAATAAAATTGGTATTTATAATAAAAAAAAAATTAATAATTTAAAAAATTAAAAAAACGTTTCCAGGGTTGGAAAACTTTAACTTTTTCATAATAATTAAGAAGAAGGCTATTTTTCAGGAACGGTAAGAGCTACGGGTCTGAAATTTGGACAGAGTATGTAGAACTTTGATCGCTACAACAACAAATACATGAGAATTAAAACTTAAAGGGTGTTCCAAAACGAGCAACGAAAAATGTTAAAATCCCATGCAATATACATACAATTGTATGTACAAATGTACATATGTATATTGACACTTGAAATTTGTAAAATTAGTGTATTTTTATATAGGCTACAACAATTAACACTAAAATTAAAAAAATTTAAATTAAAGGGTGGCCCATCAGTTAATGAAATTTTGACTATGTAATTTTGACAAATTGCTATATCTTGGAAACTGTAAGAGTTAATTAAACTCTTGAAATTTTCAAAAACGGTCAAACTAAAAAATCCGAAAATTATAAAATCGCCAAAAATTTAAAAAAATCGCCAAAACGAAAAAAATCGCCAAAATGAAAAAAACGCTTAAATTAAAAATAAACGCCAAAAACCGAAAAAAATCGCCAAAACGAGAAAAACGTGTCAAAACTAAAAAAAATTCCCACAATGACAAAAAAACGCTAAAAACCGCAAAATCGCCATAACAAACAAAAATGCTGATATGAACAAAAATCGCCAAAAATTAAAAAAAAAAATCGCATAATGAAAAAAAATCGCCAATATCAAAATAAATCGCAAAAACGAAAATAAATCGCCAAAATTGAAAAAAACGCCTAAAACAAAAAAAATCGCCAAAGCAAAAAAAAAATGCCTATATGAAAAAAATCGCCAAAAATTAAAAACTTCGCTTAAATGAAAAAAAAATCGTCAAAATCAAAAAAATCCACCAAAACGAAAAAAATTGCCAAAATTAAAAAAAAGCCACAAACCGAAAAAAAATCGCCAAAACGAGAAAAAAGTGTCAAAACTAAAAAAATGCCAAAAAGAAATAAGATCGCCAAAAACCGAAAAATTCGCCAAAACAAAAAAATTGCCTATATGAAACAAAATCGCCAAAAAATAAAAAAATCGCCTAAATGAAAAAACTTGTCAAAATCAAAAAAAATTGCCAAAAGCAAATAAAGTCACCAAAATTAAAAAAACTCCAAAAACCGAAAAAAATGTCCAAAGCGAAAAAAAAATCGCCAAAACTAAAAAAATCAGCAAAACAAAATAAATCGCCAAAATTTAAAAACCACCAAATTAAACATAATGCCAAAAACCTAAAAATTGCACTAGAGAAAAAAGTATGAATTTTTTCACAAAATTAATATCTATGTACCTGCATATCTCTTTGCTTATATATGTATCTCTATACTACATAAACGCACTTTGGTAAAGGGTATATAAGATTCGGCACAGCCGAATATAGCACTCTTACTTGTTGAAGTAATAAAAGATTTAGCGCGACCTATTTTATTTACTTATTTACAATACAATTGTGACATCACAATAGTGTATACTGGTGGCTATGTTAGACATTTCCGATATTTTTCGCTGCGTGGCATTGATTTCCATATAAAAAAATAGTGGGAACGGCGTTACACACATCTTGAAAATGACTACACAAAAAAAACTACAACTCAAATAATGTCAGATGTGTACTCAGCATTAACTTTTTAATGATTGCAAAGGCGAAAAACTCAAGACGTCTTAAGAATTTCAACTGTCCTGTTGCATACAAAAGTTCCAAGTCAGCCGGGATGAGTTCCACGGTTTTTTCTTTTATTTTGAGTGATCAAAAAAGTGGATTAGTTCACAAACATGACCACCGCTGCTTTTAATTAGTTCACACTATAGTGAGTGCACTCAGACCATATATTTAGATTGTTTAAGAGATTAAAGAGATCTCAAAATAAATCTTTTAAAAATAGTATTTGCTTTAAGTGTTTTGGTTTTAAACGATTTTTCTACAGTTTTAATAAAACTTCACTCAGAATAGTTTATATATTTCCAAGGCAATTTCACCAGGTAGTATCGTAAACTCTGCTAAACTATGTTTTTCAAACTAAAGTTCATCTATAACTTCACGATGAGAAATAAAAAGTAGATCGACTAGGGTGCTGATGAAGTGCGTGGCTGCACAGAAAAGTATCGGTATTTCCCCCAGCTTAAAGTATAAGTTTAATTTTTCTTCTCTTCTTTAGAAACTCACATTAATTAATAAAAGTATTATTCAATAAAAATTGAAATTACGGAACTTAAGCCTGACTAATATTTATTTCTGATTAAAATTCACTAAAGTTCAATTAAAAATCTAAAAATGTATCACGAAATAAAAAATATTTTAAAAAAATTTCATTATGAAAAATATTTTATTAAAAAACTCTTTGAAAATCTAAAAATTATTAAAAAAAAATTGTGATAAGTGCTAAACGTTGCAAATTTTGTCAGTACTAACTACCATAAAGAAATTTTTTCAACTTTATATAAATAATTTTTATTATTATTGTGTTACAAAAAATTCTTTTGTGACATTTGGGATAAACTAAAAGCTATGTTGTTTTTTTTCATTGTTATATTGTGTCATTGTTCTCGTAATCCTGATATCCTCACAAAAAACATAAATGTGAAAAACGCCAAGTTCCTTTCCAAAATTTTTGCCATCAAAAGTAGTGAAATAAAAATTCTGAAAAAGTTCTTTTTTTTATCATAATACCTATCATTAAAATAAATTATGCATTATATAAATTTGTAATCGTAAGGGTGTCATACAATTTCTAGATAATCTGCTTACTTGACGACATTTTTCCCGATATTAAGAAATGAACAAATAAACATTATTCTCTCCTTTTTTAGAGAGGTAAAAATATTGCCAACACATAACACATTATCTAGAAACTATATGACACCCTTACGATTACAAATTTATTTAATTTAGTGATAGCGATTGTACCAATCAAGAACTTGGTAAAAATTTTTATATTGCTTCTTTTGTTGGCAGAAATTTTGGAAAGGAACTTGGCTTTTTTTCACATACATATATGTTTTTGTGAGGATCTGACTACTTTTTGAAAGGTTTTCTTAAAATTTGTAGTCTGTTATAGTTCTATTTATAATTTCTGCATTAGTTGGAAAGGCCAGAGTTACATAAAATAATTTTCTGAGTAGAAATATGTAAAATATACAGTTAATTTTAGTGGGAGTAATCCCGTCTATTTTCTAAAGTCTGTTTAGACAAATTACTTTTGAAAACGCAACATTAAATGCTAGCATAAGTGAAATGTGCATGCAAAGTTTCAATAGAGTAGCTTGTGTCTTAAATTTTTGTAGTTAGTAGCTCACCAAAGCCTATTAAATTTTTTAATAAATTTAATTTCTCTACAATATAATTTTACGCTAACTTTTTATAAACGTGACCATAAATCCCTAATTTAACAATAGGTGATTTCGGATTTTTTCTGTTCGTAACTCACCCCTTAACGTAAATTCTTAATTTCGAGTTTAAAGTGAGTTTCCATGGGGGGAATTCCCGCCCACTTTTTTTAAAGAAAAATTTTTTTGGACAGTGCTAATCATACGTGTCACGATTCGTTAAAAACGGTTAATAATATCTACATCAATAGTATATTTAAATCTGCTGATGCAAAGTATATGAAATCAGAGGTTTATATTTAATGGGCATGTTAACGCCCAACTTTTTAAAAAAAATTTGTAGCCTTTCATCATTCAAACATGTATGCCAAATTTCAATAAAACTGCTTTCGCCAAACGTTTTTAATTTAATTTTTTAGTTCTAAGCCTAATGGGCGTAGCCCCACCCGTATGGCTATATTTTTCGTATTTCAGATTTTTCTAGTAAGCTAGCGAAATTTTTTTATTCTTATGGGGGTGATACTGCCTCCTTTTTCAATCCCAAGATTTTCTTTGGCCAGAAGTTATCTTTTCTATCGAGTTTCGTTGGAAACGGATAGTAATAAATATATAAATATGAAGTATATCCAAAAATGCTATCCAATTGCTATGCAATCTTTTAAAATTATTTTTTAAAAAGATAGTCATATGCAAAAAATTACATTGAAAAATAGGCTAAAAGGCCAACCTTGAGGAGTGTACGCACCCCTTAAAATACGACTTATCGCTATGAAATTTTTTTGTATATTTTTTTACATAAAACTGAACCGAATTGGGGGGTGATAGTAAAAGAAATCAAAAAAATAAAAAATAACAGCCACTCTAATATACATACATATGTAGTTGGAATATTCTGCTGAACATTTTTTCATGAAATTCTACTATAGGTCTCAAAACACACTTAAGTCGAAGTTTTAACTTTAATATCAGAATCATTAAATTCGAATTCAATGATCTTGTCGCAATATATCGTCGCTTTTCTAACTAACTGACCTAACAAACATTTCAAAAATTTAACAGGAGCTTGTTTAAGCTTGATTTATACATTCATTCTTATGGTTACGTCTGAAAAGTTTTCACTTTTATAGGCACAATGCTGTAATGCTGTAATGTAATATTATGACAGTTGTAGCCAAGGTGAAACACTGCTGCATCTGTTTAGGTTTAAATTTAGAAAATTAAAATTAATAGTATGTGTTCTAGCATCCGAATTTAGAAGAAAATCGTCCATTTAAAAATTAATTTCATCTAAATTCCGATGCTAGAACAGATACTATTAATTTTTATTTTCTAAGTTACAATTTAAACAGGTATAACATCCCATTCCAAAAGAAAAAATGTGAAAAAAATAAAAATATATATATAAAGTATTTAAACATTATTAAATAAATTTATATAAATCGAGACTAGTACACATCTAAATTTAAATGCTGTATATCATAAAAACACTTTATGATTTGTTCAAATGTAATCTACTAAATTTCTCGACCAGAGCAGTATATGACTTATACCACTTTCATAATTAAGGGCGTATATATCGTGTGTTCAAAACACAAACTTTTTTGGTTTATTAGCTTTAAGTACATTTATGACAATGGCAAGACTTTAGGAAATTAGAGTTCGTAAAAGTTGATTTTTCAATATCAAAAAAAAAATAATTATAATACGATGAAACAAAACAACTCACATATTCCATTTGCACTGAAAACTTAGTATATAAACCGGAAATTTGTATCAACTCATACCGCAGGCAGTAGAACAAAAACATGAACGACGATGATGAAGGTTTGGTGGCCTTCGAAAACAGGATATTGTCAGAATATTTACAATTGACTTTGGTATTATTTGTTCCTTAAAAATTATCACATGTAATTGGCTTACAATAATAATTAAATTAAAAAAAATTAATTTTTATTAATTTATTCCATAATTATTAAATAATAATTAATTAAATAATTTTAAAATATTGTGCATAACAGCCACTCCAATCGAGAGCCGCGTTATGGCTACCTCTGATATGTATGTATGTATGTTTCAAAATGCACATTACAATTAGAAAATATTTTGTTGCCACTTGAATTACAGCTGGGCGTTACGAAAACTGCTCTATGCTTATGATGCTTTAATGAAATTAATTAAATATTTTGCTATTTCTCAAATTGCATGCATACATATGGGCATTTCTTTCAGGTCTACCGAGACGAAAAAATTAAAATTTCTTGCAAATTTTTTTTTTTGAAAATTTTGAAAGAAAAACAATCAAATTTAATAAATGTGCAAAAGTTTTGCATTTATTCATTACTCATTTCGAGATATTCTTGTCCAAAGTCAAGCAAGTGAAACTTATTTTCCATTTTTTATTTTTATTTGAAGAGAAAGTTTTGTTTGGAAAAATATTCTTAGCGCTAGTCGTTGTAGATTCAGTTTTTTTCGCTTAGAAAGTAATGCATAAGATTCATTGCGATGAAAAATTGTTATAAAATTTGAATTTGCATTTCCGTTAATTTAATGTCCCGTACGACATTGTAAAACACTTTTTGTATCAATACATCGAAACTGTTTGAAGAAAGTTCATCAAGTAATGATTACAAACAGATATTTTTATTGCAATTAAAATAAAAAAATATTTTTAAAATAAAAAGAATTGCGAACTAGGCCCCTGTGCAAAATTTGTCTCATACGACGTCGCTTGTGTGCAATTTAAAAGTATTAAACAAATATTTTCTTTAATAACTAATTTTTTTTTGGAAGAGCATTCTATAATTCAAGAAGAAAAATTAAAAGAAAATTAAATTAAATTGTAAAACTATAAGTTAAAAAAAGCCGAGAAAGATCGCGTAACGCTAGAAAAAAGTCAAAAGCTTTAGCTGAAGCAAATAAAGAAGTTTTTGAAGAGCTAAAGCAGTATGACCGTATAATTAAAAGGTAAACTCAAACAACCTTATTATACCCCATGCATTTTCTTTTTATCAAGGGGTTAAAATGTATTTTATACCCTCCGATGATATTGAGAAGTTCACTTGGATGAAAATTAGAAAGACGTAACAATTATACCACACATATCTAAATTGCACTTTTTCTATTGCAAATGTCAGGAAGTGGAAACTGCATATTCCAAAAAAAAAAACTATAATCAATGTACCCAATACTATTCGAATTTAATTTTGCCTATTTTGTGATATACATATATTTAATTTTTTTTCATCTCATTCTGTATTTCCCTTTAAGTTCGTCGTTATGGTAAAATAAACACATTGAATACCTTTATTTAATTTAGTTTTTTATTCATAATTTCCCAAAAAAAGCACCAGAAAATATTTGAACATCATCATTGAACAATATGTCCCGTACGCCAGCGCCGTACAAATGTAATTAAATTTAAATAAGAAAAAAGCTATTAATATGTTTTTTTAGTAAAATCTAGGCCATTTTAAGAAACATTGACTCACCTCATTCTAGTCACATTAATTTAGTGTTTCAGGTTTCGCTGAAATAAGCATTTTAATTGTTTGCTACATAATCTACTTCCTTTTTTGTCTCGTACGATATTCTTAGTTTTTTGCAATTATCTTTAAAACGAAAAATTGGTTATAATTAGATTTTATCAGAGGCCATAACTAAGGCTAATAATTAAAAAAAATCTATTTTATTTGGATCTCTTTTACACTTTAAATACGTACGACTGTCCCGTACGACAGTATGGACTTGCCCATATGTACATATCTAATATTTATGTATAAATATTATTTTTAAATTAATGTTTTTCTAATTTATCCTGTTGTTTCATTGTGGCAAATATTTGTCAAATTATCACAAAAAACCTCTTAATAAGCAATTTAGGCATATTTATACATAGATATACATATGTACACTGTACAAAGTACAGTATACATTCATGTACACATTCATAAATGCCCTGTAGGAAGCGTTGGGGTAATGTCCCAAAGTCGCCGCTTATGTCCACTAGTTTGGTGCATTTTTTGGAGATTTTCAACGCAGCGTCTACACATTGAGCTTAATTACGATTTTCGTATTTCGACTACGCCTACGACGGTTTTTGTACTAGATTAAAGAAAATATGTTGCAATGCTCCTTAATCTAGTACAAAATCGTCGTACTCGAAGTCGTAATACGACATTCTTAATAAGGCCCAAAAACAAAATTATTTTTGGTGCGTAGAAAACATTTTGTCATATACAAATACATACATATGTAACTACATTTTTATACACAATTGCAATCCTAGACTCTATTTTTTCCTTTTTACGGTGCAGCTAACTTAAATTTTTTATATGAGAATAATTTAAAACTCCCAAAAAATATATTAAATGCGCAGGTATACAAAGTGCACTTAAAGAAGGATTTTGGAGAATATTTACAGAAAAAATATATTTTGTGCAGTTAAGACTATGAGCTAACTTTGATTTTTTGTATGAAAATAATTTAAAATTACAAAAATTTTAGGGCAGGTATACAAAGTGCACGTAAAAACGAATATGTATGGGATTTTAAAGAATAATGACAGAAATTTATCATTTTAGGCAGTTAAGTCCAAAGTGCACTTAAGCAAAAGGCAGCTAAATCAAAACTACTGTACACACAAAACACGATTTCTTCTTGTTTTTTCTAAATGTGCGCATTCCGTTATGATACAAATAATTTAACAAATAATTTTGTTCAATCATTTAATTGAGTACAAAAATTTAAATTTTCTATATTAAAAATGATGATTGTTAATTTTTAAATTAAACATTAACAGCCGTATTCATAAAAAAAATGATTGAGGTTTAAAAACTATATTAGTTAAAAAATATTTAAGGCTAAATAAGGTTTTTTTTAAATATTGGTATTCATAATCAGTATTTTAACTAAAAATCAATTAACTTGCTTTTTTAAAAATATCATGGCAACACTGTATTATCTATTTGACACTTGCATCCTAGTTCTGCTAAACAACGATTATTAATGCACAAAGTACTCGTCTCTGTATTTGTTTTTTGTCCATTTTTGGTAAAATATTGTTTTTATACAATAAAAAATGTGTTCCAACTCGTCCAAATTTAAAAAATAAAAAGAGTTTACAGCGAATCTTTCTTAAAAGTGCTTTTTATATGATTTTTTTATTGCAGATTAAGAAGCACTAGAATAACGAGTTTTATTTTATTTGTTGTGAGTTTTTATACATCACTATAATTATTATTTTTATTTTTCTTTATATGTACATACATGGAGAAAAGACGAAATGGGAATGGAAAGCTGATTGCTCCTTCCCTGGTAAATATTTATTTGGATTTTATTTGAAATTTCGTCGAGTTTCTAGAAAAATACAATTTTATTTTCTTCTTCTGAATAACATTCACATATGCATATGTATGTACAAAAGTACGTACATGCACACATACATGCAGTCAAAACTAAAAATGTAAACAAACACGAAGCAAAATCACAAGAACGTCATCTTAAAATTGGTTTAAACATGGGGGCAGTCAATTGTAAAATTTTCTAATATATGCAAGGTTTAAAAAACGGGTTTTAAGCTAAAATTCTATTATAAATACATTTTTAGCGAATATTGCTTAAACCACTTATGAAACACTGTTTAAATTTGTTATGAATACGGCTGTAACAATTTGTTTTGCTGATTGCATTTCGATGATATTTTTTTCCAACGGAGCATTTACATTTTAATATTTGGTTTTGATGAGTAGAAAACACTTTGTCAGATACATACGTCAGTAGTAGATTTTAATTGACACGCAAATTTAAAATTTCTGTAGAAAAAAACAATGTTTGTGGTACAATTCGCCAGTAGTACTGGTGACAAAAACAATAGTGAACTAGTATTGTTTCAATAGTGACACTTCCTAATGGGTACGTACGTGTGCATATGTGTATTTATGTAATTGATACAATTTGTTTGTTCACTTCTATTTAAAAGTCCTAAAAGAAATAATATTTTCCTATTAAAATGACGCAAAACAGCACCTGGAGGTTTTAAAAAATGTCAAATTTTAAATGACACTGATTCACACACCTACAGAGCGAGAGTGACATTGTAAGTTGAAGATTATTTTGTCATTAGTCAAGAATATTCTTAACAGGATGAAATATCGTTCTGTTTTTTGTTTCAAACATAACAAACAAATTTCTGATGTCAGAGTTAAAAGATTAGTTAGAGGTAATTGCACCTTCAAAATTTAAATGGGATATTAATAAGAAAATGTGATACAAGCAGGGATGATTTTTTAAGATGAAATTTTGCATATCAAAATTCATCCAAAGCATCGCAATTAAAACACAGTGGAAAAGTTGTTTTGTTGTTTAAACAAAAATCACCGATTCTTGTGTATTTTCATCTGCTGATTAAGGTGGCGTCACTAGTTTGTAGATAAAAAAAATTCTCAATTTCTCTTAAAATCATCTAGGCGCACGGTAGTGCGACAGGCCAAGTTCCGGCCGATGCACGTAGTGTGTATATTTACAGGAAGCCATTCGAGCTAAATTATACAGCCTTATTTATAAAACTTTAAAAGTCTTTAAAAAGATTTTTTAAAACAAATTTTCATACAAAACTTTTCTTAAAAAGCCTTTACAAAGCCTTTTAATTTTTATAAATAAGGCTGATAAAATTAAAACCATAATTAGAATAAATTCATGTTACCTTATATGCGAAGCTTGAAAGTTTTACAATGAAAGGTTCCGGAGATATGGAGGTGCAAAAGCGCATATTTTAAGACATACTCACTGGCTCACTCATCAATATTATGAAGCACTTCCTGAATCCTGAATTTGAATTAAATTAATTTTCCTGCCCTTTTGCCCAATCTCCAAGTATGTTATGGAATACTACCGCATTGAAACACCCATAAAAGTGTCATATAAAACTCGAAAAGCCAAATAATTTTTATTTCAAGGATATTTTTTTTTACAAAATTTTTGGGAATGGTCTAACTTTATGCTTCGAAAAATGAGACATAACCATCACCTAACCGCTGTTATGCTTAAAACTCATTTTAATATTTCGTGGCGAAAACTGTTTGCTAGGCAGGCGTCGCATTCAAGAGTTGATATAGCAATTTGATATATAGAAATCTTATTTTTGTGCAGAAGTTACCAGCGACAGAAAATACTCTTTCGCTTTTATTTCAAGAGGGTTTTATTGTGTTATTGCATTGTGAAGCAATAATGTGTTGGTTGTTTTGTTTTTCGTTTTTTATAAAGTACAAATTCTTGTCGAAGAACGTTAAAATTATCGTATTTTTGCTTTACATCTACTAGAGGTTTTTTGATAACTGATTACAATTCTTTTTGCAAAGATAGTATAATTTTCTTAAAATTTTAAAATTTTTTTACGTTTCATTGTTACAGAATGATTAGTAATGTATAAAAGTCTTCAATGTAAAGTACATTTGTTGTATTTTTAAACAAGATAATAATGTTAAGGTTAAACTTAAAACCGACGGATTTTCTTCGGTCTCGGTTTCGGTTTTTTGGTTTAAAAACCGTGGTTTTGGTTTCGGTTAAAACCAAACGGCAATCCCTAATATAAGCTCTTACTGTTCATGCCTCAAATAAAAAATTTCCATGTAAACATAATTTTGTTTCATAAAATTTTTGATATTTTGTTGGTTATTTTCCTCGTTATTTTCTAAAATATTATTTTTATCAAAAAAATTTCTTTGAGACTAATATTGTTGACTTAAAGAGCTAAAATATTGCCATATGTCATATTCTTGTAAAATAATTTTTTAAAAAGATAGTCACATGCAAAAAATTACATTGAAAAATGGGCTTGAAGGCCAACTTTGAGGGCCGAACGCACCCCTTAATATGGAACTTATCGGTATGAATTTTTTTTTAATTTTTTTTACATGAAACTGAATCAATTTGGGTGGTGATGGTAGAAGAAATCAAAAAAAGTCTCCATACAATTCACGGCCACTCTAATGTGCATATGTACAAATGTAAATTTTTTTATTATACCCTTTACCAAAGAATAGAAGAGGGTATATATAGGTTTGTCACTTCATGTGTAATTTCCACTATATAAATATCTCCTACCCATAAAGTATATATATTCTGGATCCTTATGCGTAGGGAAGACGAATAAGCGATGTCCGTCTGTCCGTCTGATGTACGTGAAATCGGTTTTCCGAGGCTCCCAAAAAAGCTAGAGAAGACTTAATTTTTGGACTGGGGTATCAGAAATGGTCCAACTTAGATTGGTATTGAAATTCAGCAAAATCGAGCAGACAGTTTCAGAGCTGGAAAACTCAAACCTTATTTTGCCATATAAAATGAATACCGAAAACTAGTTTTTATTACTTTTTTTATTAAATAAACTCATTTTATACTTCAGTATGCATAAAATCACTGCTTCTAATTAAAAAAAGTTTAAAAAATTAAAAAGTCGTTTCCATGGTTGGAAAACTTTAACGTTTTTCCTTATACAAAAGTAACTTACTAAAACAGATTTGTCCTTTTGTTCTATAAATTAAAGATGTCTTACATACTTTAAAGTATGGGGTTGATATAACGAATCAGAAAAAAGGATAATTCAAGAGTTTGAAAACTTACACTTTTTGTGATATATAAAAGCAACTTGGTCTAACTATTTGTTATTTATTTTTTTATTATATAAACTTATTTTATTCTTTAATACGGATAAAACTGGTAAATCAAATTAAATTTTTAAAAAATTAAATAGACGTTTCCAGGGTTGGAAAACTTGAACGTTTTTTTTACAAAAGTAGCTTGCCAAAACAAATTTTCCCTTTTTTTATATATTAAAGATATGTTTAATGTTCTTAAAAAAAAGTGATTGGTGTAAGAAATCAGAAAAATCAAAAAGGAGATTTCAGGGTTGGGAACCTTACACATTTTCTGATATATGAAATTAACTACTGAAAATAAATTTTATTTTTTTTACTAAATCAATTTATTTTATACTTCAGTATGAATAAAATTGATATTTCTAGTTCAAAAAAAATAAAATTACGTTTTTAGGGTTGAGTTAAGTTAAAGTTTTACTTTTTTTCTATACAGAAGTAATTTACTAAATCAAATTTTCTTTTTTTTTCTATAAATTAAATATATGTTATATTCTTAAAAGAAAGAGATTGGTGTAGGAAATCAGAAAAATTAATTGATTTCAGGGTTGGAAAACTTACACGTTTTTGTGATATATAAAAGTAATTAGGTCTTATTAATTTTTTTATGTTTATGTATTAATTATATAAATTTAACGTTTTGGAAAGAAAAGTTTGGAGTAGAATATAATTAAAATAAAAACTACAGTTCCAGGGATGGAAACATTGAATTTTTTTCTGGATATTAAAGCAACTAAATAAAACTATTTTTTTAACTTCCTTTTTTCGTTGTGCACTTCACATACTTTATTTATTTTTTAAGAACTACTAGATTAGTATAAGGAATCAGAAAAATCTAAAAGGATGATTCCAGGGTTGGAAAATTAATTTTTTTGTATATAAAAGCAACTAAGTCAAATTATTTTTCTTCTGCTTATAAGTTATTTATAATTTATGTTTTAAAGGGAAATAGTTTGGCATACAAATTATAAAAAACATAGCTCTAGACCTGGAAAACTAAATCTTTTTCAGGTATATAAAACTAATAATTTCTTGTGTAATTAAATCTATGTATTGCATTGCATTAAAAATAAATAAATAAGTATAAAAAATTTTAAAAACCAAAATTATGGTTCCAGGGTTTAAAAATTAATTTTTTTTGTATGTAAAAGTAAGTAGGTCAAATTTTTTATGTTATAAAAAGAAATAATTTGGCATGAAAATTATAAAAATTTACATTCAAATAATATTTTATACGTTTAAATGTAATGAAAATACGTACTCTCGCTTAGGTTTTTTTCTTCCTTCTTTGATTATCAATACTTATTTATTATTAATAACTATCAACAAGCTTATGTCCGACACTGGTCGGGCCTAATAATTATGTTTTAGATTTAAGATTTGAATACTTATTGTTAGTTAATATTTGAAGATACAATAAATAAATACATGTATTAAAAAAATTAGGTTGGCCTATTACAATTAGCTACCCAGTAAAAAAAGAGACTCCAAAAAAGTCATGAAAATGTAGAGTTTACGATGCGGAAGTAGTGCAAATTTCGATCCGATCTAATGATTTTTACATAGGGTTGTCATTACAAGAAGTTCTCTTTTTCGATGCCTGGTCACTGAATTGGAAGCGATATTAAGAAAAATTCCCTTTTTTGTGTTCTATGATAATATTTTCATCTAGGAAAAAGGGTAAATAGTTGACATTTTTAACAATTCGTTTCTTTTTATACGAATTTAAGCCCGAAACAGTGTTTTCATGTAAATTTAAGCAAATAACTTTTAAATTTTAGACTAAAAATAATTCATAAATTTCTTTAAAAAAATAAATTTTTTTTAAATTCTGGTGAGTATTTTCTAACACTATGGAGGAGTTACAAGGTTTTGTGTGACTAAAATAAGCTTCTACATGGTTTTTTGCTCACTCTCGACAAATTAAAAATATCGATTTTTTGGAAGCAATGAAAATGTACTTCCGCTAGAATGACTAGGGTTATGGGAATGATATAGGGTTATTTTACTTATATGAATCAATTTTATTTATTATTATTTATTAATTTTTTTTATTGCAATCCTCGATGGTTCAGAAGAAATTCAAAGACTTAAAAAATAAAAGTTTTCGTAACTGCCGTTCAGAAATTAATTTTTTATATTCTTATAAATCGAGCCTTATTTTCGATTTTATCGTAAGCGACAAAAAATAAATTTTTCAAAAGAAGGTTGTTTTAAAATATTTAAATTTGTTTTTGTATGTAAATTGTTGCTTACGATAAAATGTTTGATATCAATTGTCAACACGTTTGGAAACTTCCATGCGAAATTTTATTCATGATAAGTCCTAATTTACATTATGCAAGTCTTATTGCTAAGCTCATTAGTTTGTTAGGACAGAGACACGAGGAGAAAAGAAACATTTCTGTTCCCCTCGTCTCTCTTTCCCACAAACTAATCAGCTTAGCAGTAAGACTTGCATTGTGTAAACTAGGACTAAGTTAATAAGATTTAACTGAAACAAGTCAAAAATCGTTCGTGCTTCAAATAATTGTATTTGCTTAAATAAATATAAATAAATGTAGTGAAGTGCGACTTTGACCCGCGCACGAACGGTTCCGTACGGACACGAGATATGTAATTCAATGCGAACTTTAGCCAATACAAACTGTAGTTTTGGCATTTTTTTCGGTTTTAAGCGTTTTTTTTTAGTTTTGGGGTGTCTTGAATTTATTGGCACTTTTTTTTCTCGCTTTGGCGATTTGTTTTGGGTTTTTTTAATTTTGGCGATTTTTATTATTTTGGCGCTTTTTTTTATTTTGGCTATTTTTTTAGTTTTGGCACTTTTTTTCGTTTTGAGGATTTTTTCGGTTTTTGGCTTTTTTTTAATTTTGGCGATATTTTTAATTTTGGCAATTTTTTTAATTTTGGCGATCTATTTTTCATTTTGACGATTTATTTTCACATAAGCAATTATTTTGGTTTTGGCGTATTTTTCGCGTTTTGGCGATTTTTTTCGGTCTTTGGCGTTTTTTTTCAACTTGGCTATTTTTTCATTTGTGCGATTTCTTCGAATTTGAGGATTTATTTTAGTGCTAGATTTTTTTTTCTAATTTTGTCGATTTTTTCGTTTTGGCGATTTTTTTGGAATTTTAGCCGATTTTTTTCAGGTTTTTGGCGATTTTTTTCGGTTTGTCGATTTTATAATTTTCGGATTTTTTAGTTTTACCGTTTTTGAAAATTTCAAGAGTTTACCTCTTACGGTTTCACAGATATAGCAAGTTGTCTAAATTACATAGTCAAAATTGCATTAACTGATAAACCACCCTTTAATTTAAGTTTTTTAATATTTTAATGCTAATTGTTGTAGTCTATATAAAAATACACTAATTTTAAAAATTTCATTTACATACAATTGTATGTATATTACATGAAATTTTAAAATTTTTCGTCGCTCGTTTTGGAGCACCCTTTAAATTTTAATTCTCATGTATTTGTTGTTGTAGTGGCCAAGCATCTTCATACTCTGTCCAAATTTCAGGTCCGTAGCTCTTACGGTTCCTGAGAAAATACCGTGTGACGGACAGACGGACAGCGTAGCGAAAACAATAGGGTTCCTTTTTTCACCTTTGGTGTACGGAACCCTAAAAAGAAGTATTTCGTCCATTAAAAGTCATACGCATATCGTTAGATGGTTACTAAATTGAGGCATTTAATGAAAATGTTCCCAATATTCGTTCTTGTAATACATCTAGTTTTAATATAACAATTGGGAATAAAAAAAATTTTAATTCAAAATGTGCATATTTTTATGCAAAAAATAACCCATTATATTTTGAATACTTTTAGGTAATCAGTAATCGATTAACTTTTCGATGCTTGTAGGCAAAAAATATAGGGTACCACATACTTTTTGAACTTCTCAAACAAAAATAATGGGTTATTCAGTCAAATTGTAAGTACTTACGACTGGGGAGTACATACACTTTTTGCATTCTAGTATGCAAACTTTTTTGCTGGGTAGTATTATTGAAGAAAAATTTCGTTTTATTTTTAAGTCCTACTTTTTTAAGCAAATGTCCGTGTTTTTTTCCTCTGCTGTCCTCTCTTTATAAATTAAGCGATAACAACTCTAGTTAAACTAATAATAATAATAACAATTAAAACAAATAATTTGCTACTTCAAAAACGAAACCAAATGGGGAAATGGTGCTCATTGTGTTTGCTTTATGTTTATTTTACCTCAATGCAAAGAACAGAACAAAACGTAAGCAAACGTTTACTTATTTTTGTACTCTGGAAATCTCCTTTTACAAAAATGTGAACTTCTACCAAAAAGTATAATAGTGTTTTATTAAAATCTTTGCTCTGGCACATCTACACTTATTTAAATTCTGCTGACCCACAGTTTAAAATGTTGAACATTAATTTAATTTTTTTTAGTTACAAATAAAAAATAAATTAAAATGTTGAACATTAATTTAATTTTTTTTAGTTACAAATAAATTTGATGCATAACAATGTTTATTTATTTCCGATTTAAATTTTTTAATGTATGAGAGGCATTGATTCAAATTTTTTTTTCAACTTCCATCTTTATCCCCTCGTGCATCATATGCATCAACATTTAAAAGTGTTTAGCTTTGTAAATTTATTTGCCACTTTATTAACAAACAATTTAATTTAATTTCTTCTTTGGGTAATCCACTCACGTCCGCAAGCGAAAACAATAATAAGTAAATAACTATTGCGTTTGTTCGTTGTTAAGCAGGGTCAACGCTAAAATTTAATTAACTTAATGTCGGCGCTTTCCATCAAGGATATGTTTTAGTGTTTATTAAAAAGGTAAGAATATTAATGAATAAAATTGCAATAAATTTCATGTGACAATGTGAAATTGCATTGAAAATTTTATAAAATAGTCTTTATATGCATCAATCGATTACTTGTACTTGCAATTTTGAAAATGTGCGGATGAATGTTGTGAAATATTGCGGTCTCTATTCACAGAATGTCGTACTTAAATCTCAAGTTTATTAATTTTTTTTAGATACCAATATTCTGCAGTGAATTGAAAAATTGAAAAAAAAGCGGCTAGCGGTTCCGTTCAACTACATATCTGTTGTCAGAATATCTGCAACTAACTTTGATGTTATTTGTTAACAGACTTCAAAAAAAGAAGGAAGTTAACAATTCATGTAATTTTTTTAGGTGTAGCTTCATAACTCGGGGAATTTTAGACCGATTGAAAACTTTTTTGTTGTCTGAGGGGTATAGTTTTCCATTGGTCCTATTCTAAAAAAGTGGGCAGGGACACACCCACAACTTTTTTAACTTGGTTTTACGATCTTTTACTTATTTGATTGCTGCGAAACCTAGCAAAAATCTTAGGTTCTTGAAATTACACATTTCAGAAGTTGAAAAAGTGGGCGGAGCTACACCCAATAAAATCTATTATAAAATTTCATGTGGTTCTATTTCACTGATTTTTATGAAACTTGGCACACAGCCTAAGCTTAAATAAAGGCACAATCTTGCTTTCAAAAAAGTGGGTGGCACACGCCTATTAAATTTTAGTATAATATTTCACGTGCTTGTACTTACTGTACCAGTATTCACGAAACTTGGCATACACCTTGAACTATTAAAAATACACAATCTTGTTTAAAACGAAGTGGGCATAGCCTCGCCCTATGAAATTTAATACTATATATCACTAAAAACCTAAAAATAAAACTTAAAAAAAATTAAACCGACTTCAAAATAAGCACTAAAATGCTAAAAATAATATTGATCTAGTTAAATAAAATATTTTTACATATGTTACCTATAGTTTTGTTTGAAATTGGTGCCAGTAATACAGGTACTAAACATATGGGAACATGACCGGTAAAAATTGCAAGAACTTTTTATGTACATACATATATGTATGTATCTATGTACATATGTGCTTAGTTACCAATATTGCTGCCACCAACTTCAAATAACACTATGGGTAACATATGTAAAAATATTTTATTTAACTATTTTTTTTTTTAAATTTTATTCATTAATAAATATCGCATGTAATTTGGCTTACAAGGCGATACAAACTTAAGTCTGTTAATATAGAAACAAATGAAGTTCGAACAATAATAATCAAATTAATTAAAAAAAAAATAGTTAGAAATACTTACCCAGAAATAAACTTTAGCGAAACAATTTGTAATCAAATAATGGATAAAAAATTTTAGTCTTAGAAGACGAAATCTTCTACTTTTTAAGCATTGTTCATTTTGGTTTTGTAACTTAACTTTGTTATATCAGTTCTAGTTGTACCTTCATAGTGAATAGTGGATTAGCGGATTTTTTTTACATTCTTATTAAACAAACAAAAAATTATACAACAAAATATTCGTAGTGCATATTGTTCTTAATTGGTACATACTGACTTTAATAAATAATATTAGGAAATCACATACAGCTTGAGGAATACTCTATATGAGTACCTCAAATACAAAAAATTATGAAGTGAGTTCAAACGGCAGAAATGCCTATTTTACTGTGAGTTCTGAAGCTCTCAATGAAAATAATACAAATAATAAATCTGAATCTAAATGAACTTCGCTTTGTCCAATGCCAAATAGTTATTCATTAACATTACAGTTGCCTAATACTTCTTCATATAAGTCAGTAATATCATCTCCTTCAGGTTCGTGTTCATCACTTAATAAAGTTATCACTACAGATAAAAGTAGCTCAAAGCCCAAGGTACAAGTCGAAATGAACAGATACATAACAGTGGTAAAGCGTGGGCGAAGCCCGAATTCTTCAAAAATTTCATCTGCTCCAAAGATGTCTAGGGATAATAGCGCATCATCTACCAATCGTCAAAATCGTTTTTCATTATTGCAAGTCACCAACGACAAGCCCGCTGCATCATCGCAAAAGTCTTTTAAGCCACCACCTATATAAAGAATTAGTCTCGGCCATTGTTAAAAACGCAATTCATGTTATTCCAAGATTTCCGCAAAATAGTGACTGAATTCGAAAAAATAAAACAAGTTTTTATACGCACCAGCTTAAGAGTGCCAAAGGTATGCAGATCGTATTGAAGGGTATTGTGTCTTATGTTAATCCCGAAGAAGTAAAAGATGCACTCATGATACAAGGATTTAAGGTAAAAAATGTTACTAACATAATCAATAGGGAGAAGATCCCCCAGCCTCTATTTCGTGTTGAATTGGAGCCGAATGATATACAGCTGAAAAAAACGAGACACACCCAATTTATACCCTAAAGTACCTCTTATACCGAAAAATCACAGTTGCAGAGCCACATAAGCGATCAGGTCCCGTATAGTGCTATAATTGCCAAGAATATGGCCACACAAAAACCTACTGTAAATTACCCACTGTTTGTCTTGTGTGCGGCGAGTTACACGGCACTGCTAGTTGCAATAAGCCAAAAGATCAAAGTGATAAAAAATGCAGTAATTGTGGAGGTAATGGTCGATCCTAATAATTATATTTTAGATTTAAGATTTGAATACTTATTATTAGTTCATATTTGAAGATACAATAAATAAATACATTTTTCTTTTAATTCATGTATTTATTTATTGTATCTTCAAATATGAACTAATAATAAGTATTCAAATCTTAAATCTAAAATATAATTATTAGGACCGGTCATTGTCGGACATAAACTTGTTAATAGTTATAAATAATACATAAGTAGTAATAATCCAAAAAAGAAAAAAATTTATAAAAAGTATAAAAAAAAGTATTTTCAAGAAATCCCATCTGGAGTGTTGAGTAATAGAGCCCTTGTGTCCCTTTTTTTTAAGCGGATGTGTCCAGTAAAGTTCAAAATATTACGAGCAAGCGGATTAGGATGTGACTTGAGTTTTGTTAAATAAATACATGTATTAAATAAAACTTTGTTATGTTTTCATTCTTTCATTTCTTTCAATACATTTTTTAGTAACATCTTCATTTAGTTTTTTTATACAAATGAGTTATCAACACAGAAAAATTTACTTACGAATCAATGTTTTCAATTAAGCATTTAATGAATTCAAATAAAAGTTTATTTGTATTAGTTAAGTTAAGTGGAAGAACTTAATATGTATTATTATAGTTGAAAATTTATTTAATTTTTTAATTGATATTACAAATATTTTAGTTGATATTATAAAATCATTTACATTACTTTTGTATCTGAATTGTGTCTATGATTTTAGAAAATTTTGCTTTACGCAATAAACTATCAAAATCGTATTCAAATAGAAGTTTACATTCCGTGATATATATTATATTAATCTGAATTACAAATCATACTAATACAGGGTGGCCCAGAAAGACCGAAGTGGTGTGAAATCCTTATAACTTTTTATTTAAGACATATTTTTTTAGTTTTTTGTTTTTTAAATACATTAAATTTATAGGGAATATTTTAAGATTAGTTATTAAAAATTATATCCCGCAAGTGGTGGCCATTTTCTGCTTCGCACAAATGTGCTCTTTCCAACACATTTTCAATGACCTTTCGCAAAACTTCCGGTGTTATGTTGTTAATTTTGTCTCGAATATTGGTTTTTAATTCCTCAATAGTCCTAGGCTTATTAAGATAAACTTTCCTTTTAAAATAACTCCAAAGGAAACAGTCTGGAGCAGTTAAATCCGGGGAACGCGGAGGCCAATTAAAATTGCTTCTACGCGAAATTATTTTTTTACCAAAGATGTCGCGTAAAAGAGCCATTGTGGCCCTGGAAGTGTGCGCTGTGGGTCCATCCTGTTGGAACCATATTTGCGGATGGTTTTCCACGGTTGGCTTTACCAAATTTTCCAACATGGCCTGATATCGATCACCATTGATGGAAATGGCGACACCTCGTTCTTTTTAAAAAAAATATGGGCCAATGATCCTTTCTGAAGAAACACCGCATCAAACAGTATACTTAACTGGGTGTAATTGTCGTTGATGAAGTACTCTCGGGTTTTCAATATCCCATATCCTAAAGTTTTGTTTGTTAACGAGGCTTCGTCACTCATAACTAAGTTATGAATAATGGAAATGGAAAGAACACATTTGTGCGAAGCAGAAAATGTCCACCACTTGCGGGATATCATTTTTAATAACTAATTTAAAAATATTCCCTATAAATTTACTGTATTTAAAAAACAAAAAATTAAAAAAATATGTCTTAAATAAAAAGTTATAAGGAATTCACACCACTTCGGTCTTTCTGGGCCACCCTGTACTTGGTACCTTGAAGAGTAATTAATTCCAAACAGTAGCAGTACAGGCACTGCTGGACTTGTTTTTTCTTTTCAGTTTAAGGTAGTCGGGTTTTTTGATTTCTTAAATTTATTTGTTATTTAAAATTTTTAGTGTCCCTTCAAAACTCTTGTGAACAAAAAAATTTATATATATTATATGTTTACATTTTTGTAATTTACATATTTTGATACTATTTTATGAGTGGTCCCAGCCAATTTTCAAGAATTTGGTAAACCAATTTATTATTTCTAATTAAATTTAAATATATAACTTATATAAATATGTATATATTTTTGTAATCCCCTCATCATTTCCCTTATTTTGATATCCACTAGATATTTTTGATAAAAGAAATTTTTTATGTTCTATTATTTCGCTCTAAAAATCCGCCATTTTGCTTTTTTAACACATCGAGAGCCTATATTGCAAAACGTACCTCAAATTTGGTCAAAATGATTTTCTGATGGAAAATAACTCCCCAATTTTTGTTTTTCTTCTTTTAATTTCGATATTTTGGGCCACCGCTCACAACGAAAATATAATTATAATAAAAATTTCTACGCGCTTGATGGGGTAAAAATATACACGCATTAAAAAGTGACAGCAAGCATGCCGAAAATCAAAATTTTTTGATTTTCCATCAAATATCGTTGGTGTCACATTTACTAAAAAATTTTCACTCATTCTATAACCAATCTCATCAAGCATTTTGACGGTGTCTAATTCTCTTTAGTGGCGTTCGAAAACAGCTAGTTGTTCTGTTCAACTATGTGTTACTCAGAATATTTACAACTAACTTTAGTGTTATTTGTTCATTAATAATTATCACATGCAATTTGGCTTAAAAAGCGATACGAACTTAAGCTCGTTCAAATCATAAATATAGAAACAAATGAAGTTCGCACAATAATAATTAAAAATTAACTAAAATTAAATTTCGTTTTAATGGGAAATATAGAAAAAAGCAGCCAGAAGTACTAGATTTTGAGACAATGTAAATGCCCTATTATAAAATTCTTGTACAAGATGATACAATTCGTCGTTGCTTAAAGAAAGTTAGATTACAGTCGTGTATAGCTAGAAAAATAATAAAAATAAGCTCCATAAATAAAACTAAACGATATACTTATTCTCTGGAATCTAAATTTTGGGATCATAAGTTAATTTGGAAATGACGGAGCACCAAAAAAATTAATAAAACGTAATATTTACTCAGAAAAAAAGGTATGCAGTAGTGTGAAACATGATGGTAGCTCCGTAATAGTGTGGGGATGCATGAGTGCCGATGGGAATTATGGATGTTCGTGGTAATTACATATTTGAAAAAATAATTTTTTGCTTAGGGTTGACAAATTAACCTTCATAGATAATTACATACATATGTATGTAATATCTAATATGTATATGCAGTCTAACGACTCTAACCACAACTCAAGGCTTGTTAAGAAATGGGTTCTCTATAATGTAAGATCGAAGCTCCTATACCCTTAGAACCCCCATATTTAAATATCATCGAACATTTATGGGCTCACTTGAAGCAGTGGCTTTAAAATAGACTGACATCGTCTCTCCCTTTTTTTTCTCAAATAAAAATAATTTTAAAGGTAAAAATTTGAAAATGTATAGCTTTAGCGGAAACACCTGAATATCTAGATTCTTTGATGCTTAAAACCCTTTTTCCAAGTAAA
Source organism: Tachina fera (assembly GCA_905220375.1). Classification (NCBI taxonomy): domain Eukaryota; kingdom Metazoa; phylum Arthropoda; class Insecta; order Diptera; family Tachinidae; genus Tachina; species Tachina fera. Next base: position 60,088,635 of record LR999965.1, on the reverse strand, counting down.
TTCATTATGCAGGAAGCAAGTAAGCGAAAACTACTATACCACAAAAGTAAACACCCTGTTTTAATTAGCAACATACTTGTTCTCGTGTTTTTAAAATATTTTATTAGCTGCTTTGTTTCACTTCTATTGAATAACTAATTAAAACATCTATACGCAATTAGCAATTATTGTTAATACGTGTGCATTTATTTATTTATAACACTAAAATAAGGGTAGAATTAAAATGATACGAGTATGTATTTATATTGTATGTACATATATGTACATGGGATTATTTTCGGAAAATATAAAAAGTACAACGCAGTATCAAGTGCGGGAAACAAAATGCAATTATGAAAGAACAGTGGTTCTTCCATAACACTGTATACAAAAATCAAACTTTTTTTAAGAATACCAAAGTACTGACGACCGATTCAGGTAGAAAACACAAAAAAATACGTGTGAGTGCTTCTTGACAGTTAACGTCTGAGTTTTATTTAACAGGTTGAGGTTTCCTCATTTTGGACATTATTGTGTTGAAGGAATACGAAATATGGAAACCAAGAAATTTCGGAATTTTTTTTCGTGCTTTCGTGAACTTAGATATTGTGGCCTTTGAAAATAAGAAACAGTTTAATGTCCTGAACTTTGACCTCGAGTGCGGAGTAGTTAGTATTAAACTAGTAACATGAAATTAATACACAATAATGTTTTTGCTTAGAAAAACAATTTAAAAGGTTTGTAATACGATGCATTCTCTTACTCTGCTCTGTATTTATACCTTTTGTTGCTTGTCTCCAAAAGCGTAAAAAAAGCCTTTATGTGTTAGATTGTTTTCCAAAAATATTTTCCCTTAAATTCTACTATAGGTTTCTAAACATGTAAATGAAAGTTCTAAGAGTTAATTTCGTATATATTCCAAATTAATTATAAAAGTTTTTACATGAAAAAATTGCTTAAGGTACAATTTTACTACAAAACAAAACACATTGCAGAGAAAACTATAGTTGAAGGGGAACTCTTAATCTCGATTTGGATGATAAAAACTTTTATACAATACTTTTTTACTTTTATCCTTTAAACTTGCACTCGGACGAAGAAATTGTTATTGCAGATTTTTTTTATGTGTATGCCGCGTGTTTTAGGGTTGAAATCAGTGATACCATTTTTTTCAGAGCAAAACGCACTTATCTTTAATAAAAAGCTCACAGTTTATAAGTTTAAAATCGGTTCACATTCAACTTAATTGGAGGTTGATAAGTTCGTACGGATACCATTTTGTACACGTAACTCAAGATTTTGAGGGTGTTTGAAAATTTTCAAAACAGATTGTTGTTATACTCAACAATGTTTACTAGAAAAATAGTAGCACGTCGCTCGTTTTTTTCTTCACAATCTTATCAACGAAATATCAAAACACTTGAATAAAATTAGAGCGAAAATTTTTTCGAGTTTTGCACGATATCGAGTGCCTTAGTTTCTCTCTATATCAAGCGTTAATAGCGTATCCCGAAAAATATAGCTACGAAAAAAAATTAAACATATGAACGTTAACAAAAATAAAAAAGGGAAAATTTAAACCATTTTGCCGACAATTAAATATTAGTCAACCAACGAATGTACCTAAGATTTTTTGAAAATATAGTTTTTAGTTTAAGTTGGCTTATGTAAAATTTTATTAGATTTTTATTAAGAATTATATCAATATTGTTTTGTTTATATTTTTATAATGAATTTTGTTAAAGACATTGGGATATCACTTAAACATGAAGTTTAAATTTAATAGTTTTTCAGCATATGGCTTTTAATGTTTACCCAAAGCAAAACTCTCGCAGTAACACACAGTGTCAGTAAGAACAGCACCAAAATCACTAATACCTAATATCTAATAAGCACTACAAGTCTATCGTTGGTCACAAGTAGAAATGCCTTAACTCAAAAATTGTAATTTTACAGGAGAAGGTAAAACATAATAATAAACAGTACTCAAGTACTGATTGCACAACTGCTTTGTAAAACTGCTGTTTGTTATTTTTTACAATATTGTACTAAATTTTTGTAACGAGGTTTATTTATGCGAAATGTATTGGAATCACTGAAAACATAATTTTCATGAAAATACGATTTAGGGCCTTTCTACTTGTGACCATCGATATGTAATATACATATACATAAGTATATTATGATTATTCAAATGGTAATAAGACGAAAACATATGACTACTGTCGGCAACCCCTCGTAGTTTACAGTTATAAATATTGTACTTATTTGAACTTTCGCTTTACCTCATACAGCGTTGCCGTTGTGACACTAAAGTATCACTTTTAACGCTTTTCCGTGCCAATGACACTTTTTTTAATTTATTCCTTTGTATCATTTTAACAAAAGTATGCCGTAGAGCAATCATATGCGCAAAAATTGGACGAAGCACAGAAACAGAGCTGTTCGTCCAGTTGGCGATATTAGGTTCCAGGGTGTCGATCATTTTACTTTTTGGTCGATAGAAAAGCCAATAAACGGTGAAAATATTGCAAAAAATCTAACAACTAAATTCCTGATCCCAAATGCAAATTATTTCTGGGAGTATCACAATTAAAAAAAATATGTATTTTAAGTTACTTTCATCTTTAATCGGCAAGACTATCTACAAACGGTTTTGACTATTCTTTAGCTGACGTTCGTTCCTAATGTTTTGTTTACCTGTTAATGAAAACTCACGGTTATTTTGACTATATCCACTTAAAAAATTATTCGCTTCATCCGATAATTTTTACGATCTGGCCAGTTAAAGGGTTAACATTAATTTCTAGTTAAGGTATGTTAATTGATTTTATTTAAGTCTAATGTATTGAGTTGTTAAAACTCGTGTTTCATTTAAACTATCTTAAGATATTATTAAGACATTATGACACTTAAGACTATCTTTTGAATACCCTAATTATAAATGTATACATATGTACACATATGCATATATAAGCTGATATGTTACTCCCCCTTACCGTCGTTGGCCTACTACAACATTGACTACGAAATTCTTTGTAATACTTTAAGGAACACCACAAAATTTGTTATTTCATCCAGATCGTAGTCGAATTCGAAATATCTTAACTACGACAAGGTCCATTATCTCACACAAAACTATTTTTCCTCTTAAAAATGTTTATTGGGTAACAATGATATAGAATTATCAAAAACAGTTTTATTGGCCTATAATCTATCAACAATAGTGTAAAAGAAGGCACATAATGTTTGCCTTTTATTAAATTTAAGCATTGAATTTATTTAATAAAATATTCTTCTACATGAGTAAAGCAAACGCCAAATAACGAACCAAATTTTTTCTTTCATTAATACACCTGAACTCTTCTATTATCCTATTCATACTTTTTTAAGGAAATAAATTAATATTTTATGGTACTTGCTTTACCCTTATAAAATCCATTGCCACCAGCATAATTGTTTGAGCAGCATATGGTTTGGAAATAAATAAGTGTTATATTTTTATTACTTAGGGCGAAATATTTTGAAAATCCTATGAGCAAAACTAAATTAAAGTTGAAAAAATAATTATAACTTCCTTGGATTGTGTGTTTAATCCATTAAATATTGGGCACTAGTGTTTACCAAGTGTACAAAAGATAGAGATGGAGTAACGGATAAAAAAAGAGGAGATAAAAAATTTTAATAATATTGAATTTTTATGTTCTAATTCTTATTCATATTAAATTTTTTCTCTACGTTTTTTCATGTCTTTGACACAGATTTTTTTGCCCCTAATTACGAATATCGTATTTCAACTTCGACTACGACGACTTTGTATTAAACCAAGGAACATTGCAAAATTTTTGGTTTAATATAGAACAAAATTGTTGAGGTGGAAAGACAGAACTCGTAATAAGACCTGTTATCTTCTTACCCATGTCCATGAGGTACCTTCAAGACTCTTTTCCTTAACTTCACTTTCTAATTCACGTAGTTGTTATGTGATGCAAAGGAGCCAGAGACCACTACATTGATTTTTAGGTTATGGACTGAGATGTTCAATTTAGTTCTTACTCCTTTCGTTTATGACGTGAAGAGGCACAGTGTGAAATTTTATGCCTAAGGTTACGTTCCTGTAAGAAGTCTGCAATTATAGCCAGATATCGCGTGACACTTAAATCTTTTAAATTTACGCCATATGAGAAAACAATAAAATCATCGGTGAACGGTATTACGTGGAAGCTCAGGAAGCTTCGCAAGGTAAATGTTAAATATATGGTACACACCAGTGATCGGCACTGAATCGTGTTTTTTGCTATTCATGCTGACTCATGAAATTTTAAATATAAGTACGTAGACATCGTTTAAGCTCAACTACTCTGATGTACGCACACTCGCAATGACATTGTTTTATAAATAAGTTGAAATAAATATTAATGCGAAGTTGACATTCATATTCATACAACACTGACACTTACAAAGCACCTCAGTTTGTTTTCTAATTTCAGGAAAGTACTACTACTCGCATTGATTTAGCTCATTTAGCTCATTTAGCTCATGTATGTATGTTTATTTAAGGCCCACTCAGACTATAATACAAGTATTAATACTTTTGAAGAAACTGCATCCCTGGTCTTATATTTGTTTCAAAAATTTCAAAAAAACAATAACAACTCAACATGTCAGAGCTGCATTTTCCACAAAAGTATTAATACTTGTATAATAGTCTGAACGGGGCTTTAATAGTTTAGTCATTAAACAGTTTGCAAGTAGTATACAAAAGTAGTAAATATGCAAAATAAGCAACAGAGAAACAAACACACAACCTCATAATGAGAACTTTAATGTTCGTATGTGAAGTTTGCATTGTGAATCATACGTATTTATTTTGCATCGTCCATAGGTATTGAGTTAAGGAGAATCGAAATCAAAAACGTCATAAATGTTCCTATGTATGAGTTCGATGCGCACTTCAAACTTTCGAGTGAATCTGACTCATAGACAACATTGCATAAGTAGTATTAATAAGTCATGATTTAACTCTATTCACTTTTACACAACTCATTGCTCTTCTCTGGTACACACATTTTTATCTTGCGTTAATCCAATTTATGACCTCTTAGGTATACAATTCCTTGCATACCATATATATACAAATGTAATTGGCAATTCAGTTGGATAATATTGAGTCCAGTCAGAGATCTCAAGATTGTCTGCTAGTATTGTGTCCTTTTCGTAGCCGACTTTAAAAACCGATTCAATACTATTAGGAAATGAAACATTATCCTTTTATACATAGCAAAAATTGGCATGAAGTTAGCATAAGTGGCAAAATTTACCATGTTCTTAAAGAGTTTTGCCAGGAAACTTCACCTTTAAAAAACATGCTAGGACTTATAGGTAGATTAAGATAAGGTAATGCCACCATTTTTATTGTCAAATTGTATGGAGGAACTCGTTAACACCTAACTCAATTTCATCACTTATGCTAACTTTATGCCAATTTTTGCTTATACATAAGGCCTTTAGTTATCTCTATTTAATATCAAGTTTAAGCTCATTGTCAGAGGCTCAAAGCCTGTGTAACTCTCCTCTAACGTTCGTTAAACTGAAAAACTTTCGAAATATACATAATTGTCGATTTTGATCGATATGTATTTTTGGTATAAATCTCAAGGTGATATTTGCCTCTTAAGTCACTTATATTTTTATTCTTATGGCAATTATGACATAATTAAAAAAATACACTTTTACAAAAATCTTAACTTTATCGACAACCATAAATTTTTATCTCTTTAAAGCATTTTCCATAAAACACAACCAATTTAAGCATAAACCAAGTCTGATGTTGTTATAACTACCATTAATTCAAACTAATAATTTTATGCAAACGATGTAATTTTTAACGAAAAAAAAATAAACTAAAATCATGAATTTTATAAAACACTCTGGAAATATTCTGTGCGTTTGCAAGAAAAAGTTCACATGCACTTTAAAATGCGTGCAAATAAAAGAAGTTTAAACAACTGCAGATGGTCATCTGCAACAAGTAATTAATGGTATTGAATACACAACGAAAAGAGGAAAAAATAAGAAACAAGACAAATGAAATACTTTGGACTAACAACGTCACGACTCGTTATTTTGCTAAATTCCTTTCTTTTTTTAACAGTTCAAAGCCTGAGGAATTCAAGTTCTGTAGTTTAAGGTTTATTGAACCTTTCACGAATGCACAAATGCAAACACACATACTGAAATGTTGCTCAATTCACAAGTATGTGTATGGGATTCTATCTACTCTTCTCCTTAAGGGAATTAAAGACTTTGATTGTATGTCTGTCCGAAATGGTATTTTGACCACAGCGCAAATATATACATACATACAGTTTTTTGTTTTAAAATTATAAAAGGGCTAAGTATAATGAATCCCTTTTGGTCATTGTAAGACAAGATGGTTAAGAGCGTGTAAAGGACAGTGGGTTGACACAGGAAAATATTACAAGTTATAATGAATTTAAAGACAATTTTTTGGTTATACATACATATGTATGTCTTGTGGGACATTTCTGCTGCAAACTTAGACCTGCTTCTATTAAGTTCATTTATATTGACCAGAGCGTCAATGATGCTGATATTCTTGAAGTAAGTCTTAATTTATTAAGAAGAAAGGAAAGAGTGCTTGGAATTTATTGCATTTGGAACTTAGTAACATAAACAAGATTAAAAAGCGACTGATACAAAAATTGTCACATTAGTGATATAATATCACATCACTACCATGAAAAGTTTGCTAATTTTTTAATCTGTGACACTTCACACCATTGCGAGCTTCACCTTTATATCAATTGGCAACGTATGACAATGATAACGATTGTTGCTCCTATGATATGAAACGCCGGCATCAGAAAAGTGATCAATGGGAATCAATAAGCTTGGTTGCGCAGTTGAAATACACTAACCAATTGTTTGTGTGAGACGTTTGAGTTAGAAATCTTGGCGTTTTTGTAATATATTAAAGGAAACTTGTACAACTTTTCTTTAATCAATTATAGAAACGCCAAGACTTCTAACTCAAACACCTTAAAAAAACGGGGGGTTAGTATTTCAACTGTGCCTAGTAGTAGATTAAAGAATAAGGCAACATTTTTGTTTAATATAAATCGCAATTTACACTATGCAAGTCTTATTGCTAACATGATTAGTTTGTTTTCCCCTCGTCTCGCTCTCCTAACAAACTAATCAGTTTAGCAATAAGACTTCCATAGTGTAAATTAGGACTAATCAATATAAAATAATAAATCAGAGCTAATATACATATGTAAATATTAATTTTTCATTCAATATAAAACATTGTTAATATTACTTTGTGTAAGTTTAGGCGCTTAAAATAACTCGTGTAAGGCAGTGCTGGCAAATTTTACTACCATTTATTACCCAATAATATTCAATAGTTTTCATTGGGTTACTCAATACTACACGATAGTTCAGCAGCTTTTTAAATTTCCAACCCTTTTAATACGGAGTATTTTTTCTTATTCAAGCTTTTTAGTTCAGCATTTTCAATTTTCATATTTCATTAGAAATGAAAACGTTGTTACTAAGAAGACGCGAAAAGTTTTAATTTTAACTCAAAAATACAGCTCTGAAAATATTAAGCACCCAAACATTTTGCCAAATACCGGATACTCGGTACCCTCTACTCAATACTTTGCCAGAACTAGTGCAAAGATATTTTAAAAATGCTTAAAGGCATTTTGCAGTCTTCTTCTTAATATTTTAGAAAACAGTACACACAATTAACCGGAAATAAGACGAGCTTCAAGTTATAATACATAATTTACGTTACTAACTATCAAACAAAATTGGAGTAAACGGCATTTGGGTATTCCAAAGAAAATTGTTTTTGCACAGATCATAATATTGCAAAGTAATAAAGCAATTCAATAATTAAATAAATTCAGTGAAGTGCGACTTTGACCCGCGCACGAAGGGTTCCGTACAGGCACGAGATATGTAATTCAATACGAACTTTAGCCAATACGAATTATAGTTTTGGCATTTTTTTTGTTTTTGGGTTTTTTCCGGCTTAAGCGTTTTTTTAGTTTGGAGGTTTTTTGAATTTATTGGCGATTTGTGAGTTTTGGCACTTTTTTCACGTTTTGACGTTTTTTTTTTTGGTTTTTGAAGTTTTTTTAATAATTGCGATTTTTATTATTTTAGCGTTTTTTTATTTTGGCGTTTTTTTTATTTTGGCGATTTTTTAATTTTGGCGTTTTTTTTTTGGTTTTGGCGATTTTTTTCGTTTTGGCGATTTTTTTTTTAATTTTGGCGATTTTTTTAATTTTTGGCGATTTTTTCACATAAACAATTATTTTGGTTTTGGCGCATTTTTCGCGTTTTGGCAATTTTTTCGGTTTTTGGCGTTTTTTCATTTTGGCGATTTTTTTTAATTTAAACCATTTTTTCGAATTTGGCGATTTATTTTAGTGCTGGAATTTTTTTTTAATTTTGTAGATTTTTTTCGATTTAGCGATTTTTTTTTAATTTTTGGCGATTTTTTTCAGGCTCAGGCGATTTTTTTCGGTTTGGCGATTTTATAATTTTCGAATTTTTTAGTTTTACCGTTTTTGAAAATTTCAAGAGTTTACCTCTTACGGTTTCCAAGATATAGCAAGTTGTCAAAATTACATAGTCAAAATTGCATTAACTGATGGACCACACTTTAATTTAAATTTTTTTAAATTTTAGTGGTAATTGTTGTAGTCTATATAAAAATACACTAATTTTAAAAATTTCATTTACATACAATTTTATGTATATTACATGAGATTTTAAAATTTTTCGTCGCTCGTTTTTGAGCACCCTTTAATTTTTAATTCTCATGTAATTGTTGTTGTAGTGGCCAAGGTTCTACATAATCTGTCCAAATTTCAGGTCCGTACCTCTTACGGTTCCTGAGAAAATACCGTGTGACGGACAGACGGACAGCGTAGCGAAAACAATATTTTCCTTTTTTCACCTTTGGCGTACGGAACCCTAAAAAAGAGCAATTGTTTAAAAAACTCTTATACAAATGTGCTAATTATATATCTAGACGCACTGGCAAAAAACCACTTTGAAAAAGTGGGCTGGATTACGCCCATAAAAATTCAAAGTTGCGTTAATGAGCTGAAACCTGATACACAAGTAGGAGTAGGTGCGAAACCAACTAGATAAATCCGAAAATCTAAAAATGTTAACCAGAGGAGCGGATCTCTGCCCATAAGAGCTAAAAATTAAAATTAACTCAAATATTTTAACCAGGTGGGCCACGCTGATATTGCTCAGAATTAAAACCTTAATATATTGTTTTTAAGTAAAGCCATATTATTGAAACGTTGCATACACGTTGCAAGGCTTTAAATTATTGTCTTAAAAATTGAGCGCAATCACGCCCGTAAAATGTATTTCATCTACTTACATTGAAAATAAACATGAATGATAAGCGCTGCTCACAACAAAATCTTAAGTATAAAAAAGTCAGCGAGGTAACGCTTATAAAATGTAGAGCTTCAATTGACGCTAGAGATCTAAAATCTTATACACAAATGAGGGTAGACGAGTAAGCCAATGGAAAACTCTTCAAACCTAAAAGTTATATCCTGTGGACGGGCCACGCCATTAAAACTCAAGTTTGCAACAGAGAGCTGAAATTGAATACAAAATAAAACTAGATCAGAGATCACTAAGAAATATCTACAAGCCGGAAGTTTCAATCAATGAGAGGGGACAAGCACACCCAGAAAAAAGATTGTTTGAAAAATGGATAGGCCAATAAAATATCATTTGCATAAACTATATTTCAATTCACGCTATTAATTTTCTATTAATAAACCAAAAAAACACTCCATGTTCATTGCCATCAGGGCAAAATTGTAATAAAAATATGATTGTGACAATTCTTAAATTGATTGCATCAACCGTTTGTCGTTCTGTATTAAGGTAAAAATAAGCAATTTCTATCAGTTGCTGCAACCGACCACGAGGTTGAGATTACTATCATAGTTTATAGCAGAAAATTAAAAATTAATTTTTGTGACTTTCAAAGATATTATGATTTGAATTCTCAAATGGTTTTTGAAAGTTTTGCATAAGATAACACGTGGCTGGTTAAAATATGTGGCTTAAGAAATGCATATAAACATGTTTCACCACCAGAAAATAAATTTCAATAAAAATAAACCTATGAAAATATGTCAAATAATAAATTTCTTAAATTATGTATTTTTATTTGCGTCTATTGTTTATTTTTATTTCAGCAAGGACGGCCAATTATTCTTTCACAGGAACCAATTATGAAATTTGGTTTAGTTATACTAATCATATTTTCGGTAGCACGAATAACTTTTATTTCAAATTCAATACTGTTAACCATTTTTTCTGTTGCTGCAGCTATTTGGTTAAGGGTTATAATTAAAATATGCTGGTACCACAAGCAAATTGCCGTCGTTATACCAGAATTCTATGTAGTTGGTGCAAGCGCCAAAATTCGATTGACAACGAATTCGGTTGTCTCAAAGAAATCTGTTTTCTCTGTGCACTGTAAACTCAAAATGAAGATCGTTTTTATTGAAACTTTTCATACACATCCAAAATAAGAATTTCCTGTTTAGAAAAGTGGCCGGTTCTACACCCATAAATCTTAGCTTACTATTTCATGTACGTTGGTGAGGGGGTGTGGGGGTTAGGGGCAAGCTAGTGCTCAGTGCTTTTTAAATTAATTTTAAGTGCTTTTCCTTTCGTGGCGGTGGCACTAGACCCAAAATTCAAAAATAAATTTCCATATCTATTTTTTTTCGAGGAAGGCTATCGTTCAAAAAGCAGAACATTTCAAAAAATTCGAATAAGGTTGCACAATGCGTGGTAGCAGAAATACCGTCAAACTTTAACATTTTAATCATAATTAATGTAAAGAAGACATTAAGCAAGTAGGTACCCAAATATAGTTTAATAGCATCATTTTGTCTAGTTACTATAACAATGGATGGATAATGGAGAAACTTTGAGTCCAATGTCGAGTTTTAAGCAGAAGTAAAATCTAATAAGTTAATGTCAAGTTAATGGATATAAACTCGTTTGAGGCATTATAAAAAACTGCATTTCCATCAATCTTTTGTCACTTCAATGTTTAAGCGCGCAGAAGTAGATTTTTACCTCTACGACTTTATTTAAGTCTAACAAACGTAACAATATATCTTTACACTTTGTTATAACTTCGCTTCATAATAAAAAAGGTCTGAAACGAGAAAATTGAATTGTGAATATATTTTTTTATACACTAAGGGGACAAACGTGCTAAAATCAAGATTTTACGCTCAAAACTCAAATCATTTTAATATTTATAGTCTGTTAAATACGAAAATTCTTGATTCACGAATAAAATGTTGATTTTTTTAAGATCAAATTCAAGATTTTTTTCTTAATAAAAATCTTAAATTAAGATCATATTCTTAACAATTTAAGGATATAATCTTAAAATTAATATTACGTTCTTGATTTTAAGACTGCGCTATTGAAGTTTAAGACCACGTTTTTGATTTTAAGAAATTATTCTATAAATTAAGAATGTATGTTAAATTTGAGAACGTCAATCTTACTGACCAAATTTCAAGATTGAAATATGAAGATCTCTGCAATCTAAATTGAAGAATTTTGTTCTTAAATTTAGATCGTTTTATTCTCTTAGGCCCAAATTCACAGTCATTAAAGCTAATAGCAATAGTTTAACCAATAATATTTGATTCACAGCTTTTGGTTTAACATTAGTTAAACCGCCAAACGTTATTGGTTAAGAAATAGTTTTATACAACAGCTGCTTCGTTGTAAACTTTGTCAGTATTGATGTTTTGTGAACAACATAATATCCTGTGGTGAACAATTTTGGATACATTTCATACATACATATGTACGTGTAAAGCATCTTCTTTGTGTTTAGCTGTAATACATTCTTTTTTTTTATTTTCTATTAAGTTTTGGTTTTCCCGAACCAATATCTGCACTAAGTTAATATCTTTCACGATAAACTTAGATGAGCGAGCACTTATTTTTATAAATTTTTAAGAAAGAATATAATAAATGTAATCAAAAAGTATTAGTTAAACAATAGTTATCATTTTATTTTACTAATAATTAATTAGAATTAAAACGTGTATCGGATGCCTCAAATTTGAAGTTTTAGGTATAAAATGCAAGGTCAACCGATCCCTATATATCTTATATGCATATTTATGTATAACAATTTTTTTATTATAATAAAATAATTAAATTTAGTGCTTTTTTACTTAAATTACGCGTTTTTTTCATAGTTTCAGTGCTTTTTGAAATTTAAAAGTTCACAACACTGGTTTTTATTGAAACTTTTCATACACATTGCACTTATTCCAAGTAAGAATTTCCTGTTTTGAAAAGTGACCGTTACTACAGCCATATATTTTACCTTCCTATTATTTTATTTAGCTTCTCCCATGTATGTTCTCAGGCTTAGAAGATTTAAGGGCCATTATTACAACTTAAAGTTAGTTAAAAGTAGGAATTTGGCGGACGTATAAAACGCTATTCATTTTTATAAATTTAATTTAAATTACCAGCAAGGATACATTTGCCTCTAGCTTAGCGATTACTTTAGGTTAAGCTAAAAATTTACTGATGGAAAACTTTTCATACGTCCGATAAAATCCTACTTTTATAATAATGACCCTAAGTCTATTACCTGTGTATTTCTCATAAACCTTTTCCTACGAAATTTTACATGAACCTAAGCACTAACCATGTCATAATCATGAGTTAGAAAAATTAATGGGCCATGCCCATAAAAAATTTGCGTAGTATTATACGAAAGAGAGTTGCTATTTTATAGACAAATAGGCCTAATTGAATTACCAACCAGAAAAATCGGAAACCCCCAAAATTAAAGCAGAAGCTACTCTATTGATTATTCGACAAGTTTTAAAGCCGGTGTTTTGTTTGTGATTATCTGGAGACAAAAATCCAATAGTTGAAGTTTCTGTTATAAGTTTGAATTTGTAAAGCGAGAACGGCCTTTGGATGAAATTCGGTAGACATGTCACTTTTTACGGGTAGTTTTGGAAATTTTTCTGTTTTAAGATTTTATTTGTTGCAATATGTAGATTGTACGAATAGGAGTGAACTCAATATTCACAGTTATATGACATAACAACGTCTGCCAGGTAACTTGAACTTTATAAAGGTGTAATTTCGTGACACTGTGCCGAAATCAAAGATCAACAAGAACAACATCAGCATCATATATGTACATAAGTATTTCAAGTTGCAACACCAGCCAACATTATCATTAACATAATGATTATATTCATAAGATACATTCAACCGCAACGACACACATTCTCGAGTGAGTTTCCAAGAAGTAAAAAATCTCACACATAAATATTTTTCAGCAATATCAAGAATGTTGGTCTTACGTTCGTACCTGTCCGTCCATCCTGAACCGTCTTCTACGAAAGCATTCATTACTGACAAAAAAAAGAAAAGTTGTTTTTCTCCTTTACTCATCTTTGCCACTCGTAATAGTGGATGATGGGTTTTGGCGAAAAGAACTTCAGCTATTTTTAGTGTTAGATACATTTATTTGTATGATTTTAGTGGTGCGTAAGACCATGTGGTGTGGTGCATGTATGTTGCAATACCTTTTGAATGCTTTGCTTGTCTTTTAATAATACCTTTGTGACATGAATGTGCAACTGAAAAACATTATGTGGCAGTAGGATTCTTTCTTAAATTCCAGTAGCATTTTACGATGACCATTTACGATGTCTTAAGAATTTTTCATGTAAAGCTGCAGGAGATTTTTTCCATGGTTGTATCGTAGATGTTGCTGTTGTTTGGTTTGGGTTGGTTTGGTTAGTATAGTGGCAAAGATGCTACCAGTATTAAGTAAGTACCTCTATAATGTTGTCCTTCTTGGTTTTTATTTTTTATTATTATTATTATTATTATTTTGTATTTTTAAAATTATTCTTAGTTACCAACAGCTATTTAGGTATTTGAAGTTATTTTAAGCTGTTTCTATTTAAGTTACTTTTTTCTCTTCGTTTTTATTATCATTTTTACTTGTTATGCAGCAGCAAAGAAATCTTGTTAATTTTTTCTTAAAGAAATTGAAATTATAGTTATTTTATGGTTTCTTTCCTTTTTTTTTCTTGTTGCACTGCATTGCAAAACGCATACGAAATGAAAATGATGTTTCAGGAATTTCTAGATTCTTTAGACTCAAGCAATTATGATGAGTCTCGGGTGATTAGTTTATTTATAAACTTGCTGTAATTTGAACGAGAATACATGTACGATGATAATAATAGTTTTAGAAAATTTATTTTATTGTAATTTTAGTAAGTGCTTAAGGCCGGTAAGGTAAAACTAAAAAAAATGCTATAAATAACATGAAAATAAAAAAGAAAATTATAGCAATCGTCGTCCATTTCCAGAAAAGCACACAAAGTTGTATGTAATAAATTGTTAAAAACCACTTACGTGGTTAAGATTTTAGGGCTTGAAACCTTGATGACTCAACTGCGCTGCCGTGACAAGTGATGTTGATAATAAATTTCATCTCAGAACATTCAAAATTACTGGCCAGCACAAAATTGACTATCTTATCTCATATACACATTAATCATGCAAAAGCATGTTTTTCTCCCTTAACCCTGATAGCGTCAAGAAAAAAATATATTTACGAAACAATGAATTTGCGTAAAAATGGCATCGATTTGTTTGTTAGTGCATATTTTAGCATTTTTTGCTGAAAATGCATATTTTTGAATAACTTGTTATAAATGCATGGTTTTGTGTAATTTTTTGTAAAAAATTCTAATTTCTAAATGTATTATTGTTGACAAATTTTAATGCAAAATTGTATTGAGCTCAAAAAAGTTATATTGTTATATTGATATTGTTTTAAAAAATAACGAATTTAGAAAACAAATCTAATAGCTAGCCTTCAATTTATTGTAATAGAATCATTTACATAAGTTTGAGCCGATTACATCCAAAGGCGTTACAAAGCCTTTTTCAATGCACACAAATTTTCTACGAACAAATTGATTGAACTTCATATTCGAAAATAAAAATATATAAAATTTTTAAATAAAAATTAATATATATAAAAACACTTTTCTTTTTATATTTACATACGTATCGCTCTTTTACTGCAATATAAAAATATTTTGAAAAATGCGTGTTTGGAGCTTGTAATGCAGTTTGGAGTTAAGCATTTTTAGTGGAAGCTGTTCCTTACTGGATTACCAACTTGAAAAGTAGTTATGTTGTTTATTGTAGGAAATAATAATTTTTTTCGTTGTTGGAAATAGTTATTTTATTTATTTAAAAAAAAATTACTATATTTGTAGATTTTTAATTGAACTTTAGTGATTTTTGATCAGAAATAATTTTAAGTTAGGCTTAAGTTCAGTAATTTCAATTCTTATTGAATGAAATATTTTTATTAATTAATGTGAGTTTCTAAAGAATAAGTAAAAATAATTAATGTGATGATCGTAAAAGATAAGCAAGAATACTTAAAACATACTTGGCTAGAGTAATATAATTTCGTGCTAACCTAAATAGAAAAACTGAAAAGAAATGAAAAACAGAATACTTATAAATTTGTTTACCAAAGGTAAATCAATTGTATACACAACAATCGTTTCTCATATTCCGTTTCATTGTAAATTTAAGTTAAATAGCTGATGTTAATAAGAATCTCTACCCAAGTAGATAGACTAGGGTGCTGATGAAGTGCGTGGCTGCACAGCAAATTATCGGTGTTTCCCCCAGCTTAAAGTCTAAGTTTAATTTTTCTTCTCTTCTTTAGAAACTCACATTAATTAATAAAAATATTTCATTCAATAAAAATTGAAATTACTGAACTTAAGCGTAACTAAAAATCATTTCTGATTAAAAATTACTATATTTAAATATGCCGTTGTTTGAGTAAATGAAGATCTTGATTAAAAACTAAGTTTGATTAAATAAATAATAAATTTTTAGGAAATATGTAAACAAATTTAAAAAAACTATTCTTTTAATATTTAATACACCATTTTGTAAAATTTATTTTAAGCACTTAATTGAAATGTGTTATTTTTTATTCGTATCCATGCCGATATTTTTAATTGTAAATACTATATTCAGAAAAATTTTAAGTGTTTTGGCTGATGAACTTTTATTAAAACCTAAAATGAAAAAAATATTTAAACTAGAAAATATTATAAACAAAAATTTCACAAGATATAGATTAGTAACCCAAGTTTGCACTATATGCACAGTTTGCTTGGTTACCTGAAGAAAAATCATTTTATTTACTACTTCAATTTATTTTTTTTATTTACTTTAAATAGTTCCCAATTTGTTTAAAAAAAATGTATATACCTTAAGTTGGAAATCTGTTTTCCAGTGTTTGCTTCTTTAAAAAGCTAGATAGGTACAACGTGTCAGACAAAAAAATATAAAAGTATGATTCTAGGGTTGGAAAATTTCAAATTTTTTGTATAAAAAATTAACTAGAGATAATTTTATTTAGAATGCCGGAAATGTTCTACATTTAACTTAAGTTGGCTGCAGTTTATAAGTTAAGTAGGCAGCAGTTTGAGGTGTTGCCAGATTGCATGACACTTTAGTACCATCGCTCGGATCATTACAATCTTGGCCGACCTGACAACACAATCGTCCCCGTTTGTCATCTACTTTTACATATACATATAACTACTCTTACTCTAAAAATTCATCCTCTAAATATTCATAGTTTTCATATTCAGGAGTGTTGTCTTCAGAGTCCGATACATTTTCTACTACATTATGTTTTGGTTCCAGCCATTT
Source organism: Tachina fera (assembly GCA_905220375.1). Taxonomy (NCBI): domain Eukaryota; kingdom Metazoa; phylum Arthropoda; class Insecta; order Diptera; family Tachinidae; genus Tachina; species Tachina fera. The sequence continues at coordinate 60,071,784 of LR999965.1, read as the reverse complement.
TCTTAATCTACTTGCATCAACGATGCCAACATAAGGTAGTTGAGTGATTTGACCATTTTCAACATCTGAAATTTCATAACGGTTATTACCCAGCTGTTTCAGAATGATATATGTTCCACGATACTTCAGTATGAACTTCTTATTTACTCCGGCAGTTGTTTCAATATTTTTTAATACAACATAGTCTCTCACTTCAAACACTTTAGCTGGTCTGTGATGGCGATTGAAATAGTCCAAGTTGTAGTCAAAATCACATCCTGCTAGATGATTGTTTCGTTGTACAGTGAACTGTGTTATTAATAGTAAATTCTACAGCCGATAATCTGTCTACCCAGACCGATTGTTCGATAGGCTCCGTAAGTTTAGCCAGCATGGCCCTTAAATCTCGGAGACCTGGCCGAGATCTTCACATGTGCAATATTACGATCGAACAAAAACTTCCCGAATTCATTTGAGGTGAAACATCCTTCCTTTGTCGCTAATTATCCGTCTAAGTCTACCATAATACTCAAACTACTTCCGCATAGCGCAACAAACCTCTTTAGTACCTGGAGAGTTTACAGCGTATAGTTTGGCAAACTTCTTAAAGGCATCTATTACCACTAACACATACTTCCGTTTAGAGGCTAAAGGTCCATAGTGATCAATATGTAACGCGTCTTCTAGTTCAGAAGGAACATATAATTGTTTCTGTACCTGTAAGCCACAACGGAAAATCAAGCCATTCTCTAAGCTATACCCCTCCAAATCAGCCAATTCTAGTTTATCCCGAATCTGCCCTATCCTATTATCCCTCGATTGGATGATCTGTATACTAGTGTCCACATCGCACTGTTTGATAGCCGCCACAAAAGGCATACGGCTCAATGCATCGACATATGCCATCAATTCACCGCTCCAGTGCCTGAAATTATGTTGAAAACTCTCCAACTCCAAAGCCCACCTTGCTATTCTTGGGTTAATCAATCTCTTGCCTGATGTTAGCGTCAAAGAGTTACAATCCGTCACTACTGTGAAAAGGATTTCCTCCAAATACACGTGGAATCTCCCTAGAGCATAAATTATAGCGAGCCTTTCCAGTTCAAAGGTGTGGTATCTCGATTCCACCGTCGAAGTACATTTCGATCAGTAAGCTATCGGATGAAATTTTCCATCTTCTTGTTTCTGCAACAAAACCGAGCCGTACCCCTTCAAGCTAGCGTCAGTATGTAGTTCCGTTTCGTAATTTGGGTCATATACCGCAACGACGGGGGACCTTACTAGCCTCTCCTTCAGAATCAGAAATGCCCTCGTGCATTAATCTGTCCACTCAAACGATTCATTTCTCAAAAAATTCGGTATGAAACGGCAGAAGAACGAGAGTAGTCCCAAGCATCTCTGTAACTCCTCAAATCCACTGGGCATTGGGCAATTTCTGATTGTCTTAATGTGTTCATTGCTTTGTTCACTCAATACCATAGATGATCCAATTCATAGTATGCAAATTTACACTTTTTTAAATTTAGTTTTAGTCCAGCGGCCCCCAAAATTCGTAATACCCCCGCTAGAATACTCAAGTGTTCTTCAAATGTCTCAGTCGTGATACTTATGTCATCCAAATAAACAAAAATGTTCCTCGATGCTATAAAATTCCCTAAGACTCTGGTAATAAAACGCTGAAATACTGATCCAGCATTCTCCAGGCCAAACGGCATAAAACAGTAGTCGAATTGGCCCGAAGGCGCAACAAAGGCCGTATACTGAACTGAATCTTCTTGAGGTCCAATGTTGAAAAAAACTTCTTATTACCCAAGTAATCCAAAGAGTCCTCAATAATCGGGAGGGGTTAGTTGTCCTTCAGATTAATTCTATTTAATGCCCGATAGTCTACACACATCCTTTTAAGTCTCCATTTTTCCTCCTCACTAAAACAATCGGGGATGCATGTGACGACTCGCTATGCCGAATTATTCCCTTATCTAAGAGTTCTTCTATCTTAATTTTCACTTCGCCACGCTCGAAGTATGACAGCCGCCTAGTGCCGCTGTACACAGGTACGTCATTGGTAAGTCTAATACGCATACTGCAATCCATCTGTACATGGAAATTTTAGGAAACACCAAAATAATTCGTCTCTATAGCTGACCTAAGTTGCAACAATTCTCTAGATCCTAGGTCCTCATTCATGTCCATTTCAATACCATCAGCAACCATGCAAATTGTCTGAATTTATTCGACATACTTATAATTTTCCTCTACAATATCAACTAGAGGCACATCACCATCAATCGGAACATTTACCTCAATTACAACTGGGTTAATTTTTCTCATGCAATCTTCACTTTAAATTATACTCTTTACTTTTACACTAAGTTTCTTAAAATCTTCAATTCTCTCTTTGCAATCTTTAATCGGGGAATTACCCGTTAAATTATTTTTAGTAACAACTGCTGGAACCCTAATCCCATCCTGTGGATCTCTGTAAATTTCAAAGAACATAAGCGCATTGATAACTTCTTTATTTAGTTTTATATTCAACATATTTAAATTCATATCCATTAATATATCTTTATTATAGCTTAAACTTTTCTTCTTCTAAAATAGGCCTATAAGCAGCGGCACCTCAGATTCTTCATCTGGTAAAATAAAAAAAATTATGTATTAGTCTTATCCTTCCAAACGAAATCTCACATGTAATAAAACCGAACGTTCTTAATTTATTATTGCCCACACCGCGGTATGACGTTAATTTTATCGAGTCCCCGGTAGGAAATGGGATGAGCGATTTTTTTTATGAATTAATAGGGCTACCGGTATCAAATAAAAAACAGAAATTTTTTATCACTGTGCGCTTATATTCATGAAAAAAGACAACACTCACCGTTTGATAAGCTGCAAGTGGATCATTGGCCTCATTTATCACTGGATCGGCAACTCTCTTCTTCTTCAGACAATCCTGGTGGCAACATCCCAATTCAGCGCATATAAAGCATGAGTTTGCAGGTCGTTTCGGTTTTGGGCAGCGGTCGTGATAGTGGCCAAACTGCGAACAATTAAAACATCGAATAACATCAGATATTTTAGCGACGTCTGCACTACTATTAGTTGCATATTTTCTGTCGATTACTGTGGCGGTGTTAGTTAACTTCGGCTGCCTATATCGATTAGTGTGACCGTTGCTCATATCGATCCAAGCGCCTGATAAATTTTTTCATCGTGCTGGCGCTGTACAGAAAGGTTCTGGCCACGTTGTTGTCCGGGATGCTATCAATTATGATATCTACGAGTTCCTGCTCCTCAATATCAGATTGGGAGGCTATGGCCTGCATCGTGACTAAGTAGCTCAAAGAGGATTCATGAGATCTCAACGTGCGAGCACGTAATTGACGATACACTTCTTGACGTGAAATCGTGAGAGTGAACATATTCAATAGGCTAGTCTTTAGTTGGCTAAATCCAATCAAGCCTAAGTTTGAAGCGTGTTTCTTTGTCGTGCCGATCAGCCTGCGACGCACCCCCCCCCACACTTTTTCTTGTCGGTGTAGTTGCACATTTCCGCATAATCCTCGGCCTGGGCGAACCACTTGTTCACACATAGTGGTCGTCACCGTTAAACGTAGGTACAGCGGCGTCAAGTTCCGAGAGGTCCATGCGACGAACGGCGAATGTACGGCGCTCATTTTCTTCGAGGGCCTTGACTTCGTTTTGCATCCTCAATACTTCCATACGAAGTCTTAAATTTTTCAGCTCTTCTTCTAGGGTATTAATTTTAGGTTCACCACCAGTGAGTTCCCCAGTAAGCAAACTATTTTTTTTGGCAGCAGCAGGATGATCTGGCAGAGCAACAGCAGCAGCATCAAATAAAACCTCCGATAGAACATCAACGGCAACAGCGGTCACATCAGTAGTACCGGCGGAAACATCAACGGCAACAGCGTTTACATCGGTAGTACCGGCGGCATTTAAAATGTCTACTTCGTAGTTCTCAGCAGCAACATCGCCATTATTGTTAGTGGAACAACCCGCCTCGTGCTTCGATAATTCTACCAACATATTTTCCTTCTTCGGAAGAATTTCGTACAATGCCTTCAGCTGGCTTAATGAGGCGGTCTCAGGATAAAATACCTGGGCTGCCGTCAGCACAGCTATCAAGGCACTCCGTGATGGACGTAAATCCATTTTCTTCGCCACCAATATATCCGCAAGTGGATGATATAAAAATTGGTAATTTTTTATATTATTTTTCCATACAAACAATTTTTTTGGTGCTCCCCACACCTGAAAATTTTAACTTGTTCATGAGATGATTTTATTTAGAATGCCGGAAATGTTCTGCATTCAACTTAAGTTAGCTGCAGTTTATAAGTTAAGTAGGCTGCAGTTTGGGGCGTTGCCAGATCTCATGAAACTTTAGTACCATCGCTGGGATCATTACACTATGTCAGTTTATTTTTTTGCTTATGTCTTAGAAAGAAATAGTTTGGAATAAAAAATTTACAAAAATAAAAATCATAGCTCCAGACCTGGAAAACTGAAATTTTTTCTGGTAAATAAAACTTTAAATCAAACTAGATATTTATTTGGAAATGATACATATAAATTCTATATTTTAGAAAGAAATAAATTATTATTAAAAACAAGGAAAATTAAAATTATAGTTCGAGGGTTGAAAATTGAAAAAATCGGTAAGATAAAACAAAAGCTATTTTTGTCAGTTAAACATATATCATATTTTAGAAAGATCTTTAGTCAAGACTTTTTTAAGTATAAACGAAGATTTCAAATTAATGGTGTTTCTTTTACAGCTTGTAACGAGTTCTTATTAATTTTTTGGTAAATGGAAATAGAAGTAAAATTTATTCCTAAGGAACACTCATAACTATAAAATAAATTAAAAGAAAAGTTTCTTTCATTTCCCTGAAAACGTTCCTTCCTGGTAAACAAAATCGAAAAAATTGCTTGGGAGTATGGAATGGGATGTTTCAATTGAGACACTAAACACTTTTGCAACATCAAAGATTACACTATGCAACAAAAAAAATTAACCACTAAAATAAGATGTTTTGTTAGGTAATTTAATTGAAGTTAATTTATTTGAAGTTTTTCCGATTTTTTTTAATTCAGTATTTTAAGTTGCGCCCTTAAGCCAAAAAATGTTCTAAAACTTATTTTAAACCTGTATCTTAAATAAAATGTTGTAGTTCACTTACTAAGCGTACAATTATTATTATCGGGCAAAAAATTAAAAAGTTACGACATATTTACTGAATATACCCGAATTTGAATTTTCGGATGTTTTCAGCTAAAATTTAAAACTTTTTTAAATCTAAAAGGCCGTAACTCAGTGAATTTTTAGCCGATCAACATAATATAAATATAGGGTGATAAAAGAAAGACATATCTTTTTAGCAGTGTAAAATTTGCGTAATTTAAATAAACAGTTCTCAAGATTTTGGAAATATCTTTGAAAACTGCAAAATTAAATTGTTTTTTGCGATGATCTCGAAAAGCTTCTCAAGAATATTTAACAAGAGCCATATTCGTTGTAAGCAGCCCCAATTGAGTTTAAAAAAATATTTAATTTTAGAGGTTGATTTATTTGTGGAATCCAGCAGTAGTCACCTATCATGGATATTTTTACTAATAATGTCGTAACTTTCTAATTTTTTCTCCGATGATAATATTTTAACGCTTAATAGGTTGGCTACCAGATTTTATTTAAGATGCAGGTTTAAGATAAATTTTAGAATTTTTTTGTGGCTTAAGGGTGAAGCTTAAAATACTGAATTTAAAAAAAATCATATCTCAATGAATTTTCATCCTATCAATACATTAAAAATATGGGCTGATAAAAAAAAAATATCTTTGCAAAAAAAAAAACGTTTTTCGCGAATATCTCGAAAACGATTTTTAAGAAAAAGAAATGAGTGCCATATTCCTGTTCAGCGACTATTTTAGGGTTATTAAATATTAGCACTGTCCTTGAACATCTCGAGAGCGAGTAAACAAGGCCCGATTTTTTGGTATTGTATTGACGTGACGTCAATGTTGACAACTGGAATAAGGGTGAATATAACTTATTTCTTATATACAGAGTGTAGAATAAAATGTTCAATTACAATATGCAACCAATTTTCAGCTTTTTGCCATAACGTCAAAAATTAGATGTTTTCTTAGCTAATTAGGGGTCGTTGAACACGAATATGGCACTCATTTATTTTTCTTAAGAAGCGTTTCGATTAAAATTTAGCAACTTTACCACCAGTGCGAAGATATGTTTTTCTTTTATCAGTCCAGTATTTTATGATGCACCCTTAAGCCAAAAATAAATGCTAAAATTTATCTTAAACCTACATCTTTAATCCAAGCATTAAATTGTTATCAGAGTACAAAAACTTAAAGAGTTACGACATATTTAGTGATAATATCCATGATTGGTGACTACTGCTGGATGTCACAAAAAAAATCAACTTCAAAAATTAAATGTTTTTTAACTAAATTGGGGCTGATGACAACGAATATGGCCCTTATTTATTTTTCTTGAGAAGCGTTTTCCAGATTTTCGCGAAAAACGAGTTAATTTCGCAGTTTTCAAAAATATTTCCAAAAATTTTGAGAACTGTGTATCTAAAGTACGCAAATTTTACACTGCTGAAAACATATGTCTTTCTTTTATCACTTCATATGTATAGTGTGTTGATCGGCTAAAAATTCACTGAGTTACGGCTCTTTAGATTAAAAAAAATTTAAATTTTGACTGAGAACATCCGAAAAGTCACAGTCGGATATATTCAGTAAATATGTCGTAACTTTTTAATTGTCAGCCCTATAATAATAATTTTAAGCTTACTAATTGAGGTACAACATTTTATTTAGGATACATGTTTAAAATAAATTTTAGAACTTTTTTCTTGGCTTAAGAATGCAACTTAAAATACCGAATTAAAAATATGTAAAAGCAAATTAAGTAAATGAAAAGATAATAAAAAAAATCAAAAGAAGCATGCCATGAAATCAAATGCCAAATGTTTGTGTTAAAAAAAATAATAATTTCAATAATTAATAAGTATAATATTTTCTATGAGCAGGACAAAATTTCGTATGAAGGTATGTACATATGTATTTTTGTTTTAAATATAAAAATACCAATTATTTCTATGTATCAATATACATGTATACTCAATATATGTAGTATATACATATATATGTCTGTATATGATATATAAATCTGTATGAAGATTTACACAAATATTTATTTAACTATAATATATATTAATTGACTTCAGAGTGGTTGAAAAATAAGTAGTTAGTAGTCAATTTAAAAGTCATGCAGAGATGGCCAATTGACTACCGCCTATGACATGCCTATGTTAAAATAGTGAGTCGTCGACAAGGAAAAAAGTCACTTAATCAACCAGTTGTGGTTATTAAAAAACCAGTTTGAAGGTACTTACAAATTAGTTTGAGTTCCTATAGGGTGTGTATATACTTATGTGAATCTGTGTACTACATATACATACGTACTTCGGTAAAGGGTATATAGGATTTGGCACAGCCGAATATACATACATACATACATAGCTCTCTTACTTGTTTAATAATGATTTGTTGATATTTATTTTGTTTGTTTATTTTAAGATCCTTATTTATATACAAACTGGGATTTCTTCTTAGACTTTAAACTCTATTTATACTAATGTCATCAAAAACGAAAAAAAATACCAACGCACAAAATTTTTCCTTTCTAAATTAACTTTCTTAATGTTTTTTCATATTCTTGTTCTACAAACAATCAAAAAACAAAACAGGAAAAGAAATTGGTGTATCGGTCCAGTCATGATGCCGTGAAAAAGTTGGTTAATTTTTATATGCATATTTATACATATGTATGTATGTATGTATGTACATATCGCACTCAATCAACAAGTATTAACTCAAAATTTTAAAATTTTCAGTAGTGACAAAAAACTGTTTGTAGTTTTTAGTTTTATTTTAAGAGAATTTGAAAATTCGATTACATCATAGTAAACGAATTCCATTTGAAAATACCCAGCAAAAAAGACATTTCACTATTTACACAGATCATAAACCACTGATTTTTGCTTTAAATTCAAAAACTGAAAGAAGTCCCAGACAAACTAGACATCTTGAATATATATCACAGTTTACGGATGATATTCAATATATTAATGGTGATTCAAATATAGTAGCGGACACTTTGTCGAGGAATTTTGAAGTAAATACTTTAGTTAATACAGATTTGAACATGAAGTTATTATTTATCGAGCAACAAAAAGATAAAGAACTTAAAGGCTTGCTTGAAAATAAAAACGCTCATATCAACTTAAAGCTTATTAAGATTCATTGTTTCAATTTTGAAATTTGGTGTGACAAATTTCCTTCTGAATCGTTGACCTGTTCCTAACTTATGGGATGTTTACATAGACACGTACACGCACACACATACATACATGCATGCATATACCTATATGGACGGTATCGCAAAAAGCATCAGCATCACTTCCAGGACTTCGCGACATAGGATAAAATCAGTGGCTTCCTATAGCGGAAAGTTAAAAATTGCAAACTCAATGTGATTACAGGGAACGTTGGCGCAATGTTTTATTTAATTTCATACACCGAACGAACGTGAGTATTGTAAATACTATTCATAATTTAATTCTCATTCGGTTAATATTGAAACTAACAGAGTTATTTACGTCCCTTTTCACAATGTCTGATTAAGAGTTAACGTAAACTTTAACTGACAGTTATTCATACAAAGCTTACCGTTAAAGTTCGTGTTAGCTTTTAATTGTACATTGTGAAAAGGGCCGTTAGAGTGCAATATCTTAATCAGACTTAAGCTTGAATGACATACAACAAATATCAACATTAAACAATGAAAGATTTATTTACTACTTATACAAGCAACCTATAATTATAAACTTATGTTAAAAGTTTTACGTTGTCTTATGTTGTTATTTTCATATCACGTAATTTTTGCGAAAGAGAATTTCATTTCACTATTTTCTGGATATTTGAAATGAAAATTTATTCTAGTCAAAAACTTTCTGTAAATTAAAAAAAGAATAAATCGATTTATAAATGCAATAACTGTGCACTTGTAATGTTTGTTATACATTTTGATGTTAAGGTTGTACTAAAATATACTACAGACATAAGAAATTTTCATTCCGCCTCTGTTATTGACCGTAATGATAGAACAAGCTTTTCTAAATCTCTCTGAGTGACTCTTAATTAGAACCTCATAACTAGTTACCTTTTTTTTATTTAGACATTACCTGAAAATAGAAATGAGAAAAAAATTAATTAGTTTAAATATTTAGAGTTAAAAATTTTATTAATTATTTGCACCATGTTACAAAAATTTACTTAGAATAAAAATCTTAGACATTTACTAAAAATATGTATATAAAATAGTTTCATATATCTGTGGTTTTTATTTATAACATCGTAAATCAAATTTAAAAAAAAAGGCAGAAGTTGTTTTGTTGTTTTAAAGATGATGTACATGCGTCCATGTTTTTAAAAAATTTCTCAAATCTAAAGAAAAAAGAATTAAAATACAACAGTTTGATGTCATAAACTCTAAATTAGAAATATATGACATACGTTGTTGCTAATGAAAACCGCAGAAATACTTAGTCAATTCATAAAGTCTTCTGGGGGTCTACTCTGTATTTCGAAACGAAAAAAAATTCTTTCGAATTTTAATGTTAATAATATACAAATTCGCAAGCATTTGCTTTCGTTTCGAACTACAGAGTAGACCCCTGAACTGATGATTAATTAATTAATTTTTAATCCCAAATATCAATGCTGTGAATGGCTTGTTGTATTGCCGTATAAAAGAATTTTAAAATAATTAAATTCAAACGACAGAAAAATTTTAGAAATTATAAATTATTGAAGTTCAAAGGAAATAAAATAACAAAAATTAAAAATTTTAAAAACTCCCATACATTCAGAAAATTTTATTTCAAATATAGCTAAGAACACTCTCGATCAAGTCACCTTTCAAACAGAAAAAACTAAATCGAAATCGATTCAGCCGTTTGGTCTGTAAGAGTATTTGTACAGACACACAGATGCACACTACAAACTTATAACACCCATTTTTTGGTCGAAATTTTTTTAAGAAATAAAAAGCAGACTGAAAAAACTTTCATATATATTTACGATTTCATAAAATAATGAGTTAAGGCCTTTCTATACTAAGCCAACGATATGTGGGTAAAAATTTGCGTCGTCATTTAATATGTTTATATGCAAAATATCATCAAAATGTCCATAACAGTCATAAAGTTTTACGCAATACCACATTATGACGCAGCGGAACACTTTGTGAATTGGCTAACTAATTTAATATGCTGTATATAAAATTATAGATTATTATGCAAACATAAAAAAATATGTTATCACAATACAATTACATAATACATAATCAATATCCGCAATTCTACATGCGATCAGATCCCTCGCTCTCTAATTCGCTCAAGCTAAAACTAAATTCATTCGTTATGCTGCTGAACAAATAATATTAAAATTTTTTCACGATGACATAAAACTATGGTTTCTAATAGTTTAAGACCGAAGCCTATAAATTTTCTTGTGGCTTCAAAAAGTTGATTTCTCCTACAGGCGGATAGCCAGACGGACGTCTCTTATTCGCTTTCCCTATTCATAAGCACCCATAACATACATACATATATACATATGTACTGTACACACAGAAAAAATACCAATGTAAAAACAACATGCCAAAAGGTTAATTCAAATTCATTCAAATCACATTAAATTTACTATGTTGTTTGAGTGTGTTGGTGGTTATTTGCTTTGTTTACAGCTGCAATACATTTTGTGCTTAAGGCCCAACTATAATATGAATAAGCTGACTTAAGCTAATGCCAGAATTGAACGATAAGTCTGTCAAATACTTAAACAATTCAAATGTGACTTTTAGGTGGCCACAATGTACTTATATGCACTTAATTATTCTTTAGCCACAGCTGCAAATAAAGGTATTGTTCAAATTTTTTTAGTAATTTTGTTTCTTTTTATAACTAATAAATGAATGCAATTCAATCAAATTAACTTGTTGGAATATCCTAATCTATTAAAAATTCACGTATCCAGCACTTTATTACTTGTTTTATTTGTTTTGGCTACTAAAAAGTACAACAATGATCATACATAAATAAACTCATGTGTATGTGTGTGTGTGTATTTTTAAACAAAGAATGAAAACAGAAGTTTTGCTTCCTTTTCTGTGTTTAAAATAAGAAACAATAAAAAAATATTTAAAATCAATTAATATTTTCTGCTGATGTTTGCTTGAGTTTAAAAAATGTACAAACAGTGTTTTCCGTACGGAATGTGCGTTCAGTTTGGCACTTCACTTAAGCAAATGACATTTGACGAAACTTGACGAAAAGTTCCATAAGTACATTATAGTTTGCAACACACGTTTTATATGTAACCGCACAGTTGCTTAAGTTCGCTTATTCCTATTATAGTTGGGCCTTTAGTTGTGTAGGTTGTTTTTGTATTGTTGTTGTTTTTTTGTTTGTAAACAGCCAACAAACTGTTGCTGGCTGGTAGGCAGTGCACTAGTCTTGCATTCGGAGGATCGCAGGTTCGAATCCTGGAGTCAACAAAGTATTTTGTATTTTTTTTAGCTATAACTTTTCAAGTCAAAGCATTTTAGATATAACCAAAAAATCACACTCACAAAATTATAGCAGTGTCGGAATAAAAAAAAAGTAAAATCTATTAAAAAAAACTTTCAATGAAAATTTGAAATAAAATTCATTTCAAATTCATTTTAAATTTAAAGAACAAGTTTGTAATTTTATTTTTAATTGATTGAAGCATTCATTAAGAAAATTATACTCAGCTTAATATAGATTTTTATTTTATTTCCTATTTTCCGTTGTTATTAGAACTATTATTTTTGAGTTACTTTATTTTGACTCAATGCTAAAAAATTTTATGATTTATTTGACAGTTAAATTGTGAAAAATAATGCAAATATTATTTTTGTAATACTGAATTTGGTAACATAAATATTACAGAAACAGGAGAAATTTTTTTTCTTTGTGTGGAAGTCGGGATGCAATCTAATGAAATTTAAGTTAATCCCATTAAAGCAAAACCCCATGTGCAAAAAACTAACGTATGCTTCAAGTGTACGTTAAAACCGGTTTTTGTACGGAAATTTTGATTTACCGTACACTTCAAGCACAAGTTTTTTTTTGCATAGCGGAGAGTCTTTAACATTTTTTCGTTTATTTATTTATTTTTGTAAGTTAAAGTGAAAAATAAAAGAAAAAATTTTTTCTTAGAGTTTTAAGTCAGGTAACGTTTCAACATATAAAATTAAATAGAATTTTCGTAAAAGTCAAATGAAAAATATGTAGACCGAATTTTAATTAATTTTACATTAAAAAAATTATGAGTGTAAAAAACTGAGAGCTCTTTTGTTGTCACTCACATGAAAAATATAAATAAATGTTTTAAAAACGTAAACATATTTTTGTTCGTTATTTTTAAGAACGTATACACTTATTCATTTGCGAAAAACAGGCTGTAAAACGTTTCAAACAAATTGTATGTAAAATGTTTAGAAATAATGTTAAATTATAATTTAATGCAATATGTACCTATTTTTAGTGTGTATCTTAAGAATATTTGAAGTTGTTGTGGCTACAGGGGTAAGCACGTTGACTACCACGCGATGACTTCCGAGTTCAAGTCATGGCTGGGGAAGCAAATTTAATTTATATACAAAATTTTTTCTGATGTCTATGTTCAACCACACGTAAGTTAAATAATTAATAAAATACAATTATTACATTAAATTAAACTAATGTTGTTCTAACTTGAAATAACTTTGATCCAACATGATTCTTCATTTTGATTTTAACAGTACGTACTTAAATGTTAATTAAACGTGAAATAAAGTTATTTCAAAAGGAACATTTTTTTTGGCAATTACTATAAATGATGTTAAATTAACATGAAACACACATGAAGCAAAATCATTCCAAAAAATATAAAATTAACCCTATTTTTAACGATTCTACATTGTTTTTTTCTGTGTGTATAGGATTGCTTAGGAATATTATAGAAATTACACACGGAATCACAACCCTATTTGTGTTTATGTTGAAGTGTATAATAAATGGTTTTGGTCAAACGAGAAATGTGTGCGCATTTTTGTTTAGATATTAAAGCGAGACGTTTGTCAATTGTATTATTACCGTTCTACTAATATTTTTTTTGTATTAAAATTCTAAAATCGTTTTTTTATTATTTGAATTTTAGCCATATTTGTGAGCTTTCAATTAAATCGTATAACTAATTATTTTTATAGAAAAACCACAAAAAATAGTTTTTTATACACCAAATAATTTTGCAAAATATTAAAAAATTTTAATTAAACTGTTAAAGCTGCATAGAAATGCAAATAGATATACGAAGGTTGGTGATAGAATTCATAATAAATAATAGTGAGTTTCTCTGCCATCTAGTAAATTACGATGATCAGGCAGGACCTTGATATTTTTTTTTTTGCTTCACGTATGTGCAAATAGTAAAGCCGCTGTAATATGAGCTTTTAGTATTATTGTATTTTCACACTGAAATTTAAAACCTGGTTTTAACATTGAAACCATAAACAGCTGATTTTGCATTCACACTGCAAATTTGTTAAATTCAGGTTTTAATTCACAGACTGTCTAATAACTTTGCTCAAAATAAAATAAATCTCCTGTAGAAATGCGTGTGTTTGTAGTTGTATTTTTTTCTGCTTTTTATAATACTTATTTGACACCCTGTAAAACGGTTGTTTGTGTTTGTATAAAAAATTCAGAAATTTTACAATGCGGTTGTAAAATGGAAATTATTTTATATTTTGTAAGTTAATATTTTAGAATTATTGCACTAGTAATGCAAATCAAAAAAAGTGCTAGGAAATCGAGTTATTGTTAATAAAAAAGCATAAATATATTACAAAATAAAAGTAATAATATAATTTCGTGCTAACCAAAATAGAAAAAATTGTAAAATGGAAAAACAGAAAATTAATAGTGAAACTTATAAATGTGATACTTATAAATGTGTTTACCAAAGGTAAATCAATTGTATACACAACAATCGTTTCTCATATTCCGTTTCATTGTAAATTTAAGTTAAATAGCTGATGTTAATAGAATCTCTACCCACGTAGATAGAATAGGGTGCTGATGAAGTGCGTGGCTGCACAGAAAAGTATCGGTATTTCTCCCAGCTTAAAGTCTAAGTTTAATTTTTCTTCTCTTCTTTAGAAATTCACATTAATTAATAAACATATTTCATTCAATAAGAATTGAAATTACTGAACTTAAGTCTGACTGAAATTTATTTCTGATTAAAAATAAAACTTTCTTATCGGCGGATCGATGTCTGTCATATCGGCTATTTTCCGAAAATATTTTCGTTGTTTTGTGTCCAAAAGATTATTTTTTCCTGCAATTTTTTATTATTATTGCAGCTGCATCCATTTTTAAGTTGAAACTGTAAAAATTTCAAAAAAAGTAATCGAGTTTGGAATTAAGCATTTTTGGTGGAAGCTGGTTTGTTCCTTACTGAATTACCAACTTAGAGAAGTCGTTATGTTGTTTATTGTAGTTAAAAGTTATTTTTTTCTTGAAAGAACTACTTTTTTTAATCGAAAATAATTATTTTTTTTTTAATATATGTCGTTGTTTGAGTAAATGGAAGATCTGGATTAAAAACTGAGTTTGATTAAATAAATAACTTTTTAAGAAAATTACAAATAAAAATAGAAAAAAAACTACTGTTTTATTAGGAAATCCACAATTTTGTAAAAATTCTTATCCATGTCTTTATTGTTAATTACAAAAAACTATATTTAGAAAAACTTAAATTGTTGTGATTGATAAACTTTTATTAACACCACAAATGAAAAAAGAAATTATTTTTAACTACTTTTATTTTTTTTTAATACATGTATTTATTTATTGTATCTTCAAATATAATTATTAGGACCGACCACTGTCGGACATAAACTTGTTAATAGTTATAAATAACAAATAAGTAGTGATAATCAACAAAGAAAAAAATTTATAAAAAAGTATAAAAAAAGTATTTTCAAGAAATCCCATCTGGAGTGTTTAGTAATAGAGCCCTTGTATCCCTCTTTTTTAAGCGGATGTGTCCAGTAAAGTTCAAAATATTACGAGCAAGCATATTAGGATCTGACTCGAGTTTTGTTAAATATTTGCCTGCGTATTTTGCAATTTCATCAATCACTAGTGGCATATTCAAATCACGATGTATATTTGAATTTTTGATGTACCATGGAGCCAATGTTATCAAACGTAAAATTTTGTTTTGCCTTCTTTGGATTCTCTCGGCATTAGAAGCTGAAGCAGTGCCCCATAACTGAATTCCGTAGCACCATATTGGCTTCAAAAGCGACTTGTATATTAAAAGTTTACAGTCCAGACTAAGTGTTGAATTTCTGCCAATCAACCAATGAATTTGAGATAACTTAAGTTTCATCTGAGTTAGCTTAAAGTCAATATGATGTTTCCATGTAAGCCTTCGATCAAGATGTATACCACGGTATTTCACTTGGGAATGTTGAGGAATATTTTGATTATTGATTCGAATTGGGGAACAAGTATCTCTTCTTAGGGTAAACGTTATATGGACACACTTTTGTTCATTTACCTTAATTCTCCATAAGTTCAACCACATTTCCAATTGTGTAATATGTTCTTGTAGATATCGGGAAGCCTCGTGAGGGTTTTCATGCATACTCAGACAGGCTGTATCATCGGCAAACGTAGATGTATGGATATTGCTGCTCAAAGGCATATCACAAGTATAGATCAAATACAAAACTGGCCCTAGTATGCTCCCTTGTGGCACAGGATGATATAGATTTGGCACACTCATGAATTCTCCTTCCACAACCGTGAACTTCCGGGTAGTAATGTAACTTTCTAATAAATTCACTAAATTTATTGGTAGATATGATTTTAATTTTAAAATTAGGCCTTCATGCCACACTTTACAAAATGCCTGAGAAACGTCAATGAACAGTGCCGAGCAATACTTCTTTTTCTCAAATATTTTTCTTATAAATTGCACCAATCTATGAGTTTGTTCAAAGGTGCTATGCTGACTTCTAAAACCAAATTGATGGTCTGGGATGCACCCACTATCAGTTAAAATTGGGGACAATTTTGTCATGAGCAGCTTTTCGAAGAGTTTTGACATAGTTGACAGCAAACTTATTGGCCTATATGACTAAGCTTTAGTAAGATCTTTGCCCGGCTTTGGAATCATTTTGATTTTTGCAAGCCTCCATAGTTGTGGATAATACTCCTGTCGTAATATGGCATTAGAAATAAACAGCAAGATTCTAATTGCAATATGCGGCAAGTTCATCAGCATCTTGTTACTAATTCCATCAATACCTGGAGCTTTCTTTGGCTTGAGTTCAGCAATTACTTCATGTACATCACGCATCATAAACTTTAAGGCTCGAGGGGGTAGAGCAACTACACTCGGCAAATCAGCAACACCAGTACATGTATTTGGGGTAAATACGGATTTTAAATGCTCAGCAAATATTTTACATTTTTCCGTATCGCTTCTTGAGGTGGCTTAAGCTCAAAGTGACATCAAGACCTTACAAATAATTTTTAAGAGATGCAGCTTTTTCAGATGCAAGCAACTCTTTAAGTCGTTTAGAACATTTTTAAAGTCTGAGTTTATGTTGGGGTGATTTGTGCTGTTGCCATTCCCTTCTAGCTCTTCTTTTTTCACATACGAGATGTTCAATATCCATGGAATAAATTTTATTAAACCCAGACTGCGGATGGGAGGTAGTGGCATATTCAGCAGCCTGTTTAATAATTTCGTTAAGATTGGCAATGTTATTTTCAATATCATTGGGTGTTCCTAGCGTAATATTTTACGTGCAATGACTACTAATATATTTTTTGAATCCCAGCCTGTTAACACGATTGATCATCTTCATATATGGGTGAAGTAAGTCACTTCTTAGTGGGTTACAGTTTCAACTTTAGGTAAATCCCTAGAAATATTTTTCATGACACCAAAATCAATAACATCCGGAATTTTTCGTACGTCAGTAGGCCAGTAAGTGGGCTCCTCACTAGAAATTACATCAAAGCCCATTTTTGAAAAAGTATTAAACAAAGCTCGACCTCTAGGTGTTACAAGGCGCGACCCCCAGTACGTATGCTTTGCATTGTAGTCTCCAACTGCCACGAAACAAGATGCAAGCGATTTGTAGAACTTCTCATACTGATCTTCGGTAACTGGAAATCTGGGAGGTGAGTAAATTGATGATATTACGAAATTAGAACAAAAATTTTCTACAAAAATATTCGTAGCTTGCATATATTCTTCACTAACGTTGTCAACGATATAGTGCTTGAGTCTTGACTTAATTAGAATTGCAGATCCACCGCATGCTCTCCCTCTAGGGTCCTTTGTATCATGCATAGTGTAGCCATTTATTTTGAAAAAGCTTCTCGAAGTCATATGTGTCTCAGAGACCAACATTATATCAATATTTTTTTCCGTAAGGAAGTGCTCAAGTTCATTTTTATGTTGGCGAATGCCGTTTGCGTTCCAGAAACATATTTTTAACGTGTTCATGGCTTGTTAATTATTGCTTGAAGCAGAGTATTCTGCATTGGTAGCATTTCTTGCATCATGCTAGTCATATTTGTTGTAAAATTATTTATAGTTTGCACCAAATTGTCAATAGTAGCTTCAAGGCGACTAAAGTTAAAGCTTGAGTTTGCATTCGTTGAATTATTTGGAGGTGGAACATTTTGTGCGGGAATAAAATTTGTTTTAGCAGCATCGGCATACGATACACGGAAAGTAACTGGTTGGCTCATTTGCGCAAAAGTCGCGGAGTAAGCGTTTGCTGATTGAGATGGCGCTAATTTGGGTTTTTGCACCATAGTCTGTTTGACAAAAGAGTACACAGGACAACGTCTGTAGTTAGCGGTGTGATTACCTCCACAATTACTGCATTTTTTATCACTTTGATCTTTTGGCTTATTGCAACTAGCAGTGCCGTGTAATTCGCCGCACACAACACAAACAGTGGGTAATTTACAGTATGTTTTTGTGTGGCCATATTCTTGGCAATTATGGCACTATACGGGACCTGATCGCTTATGTGGCTCTGCAACTGTGATTTTTCGGTATAAGAGGTACTTTAGGCTATAAATTGGGTGTGTCTCGTTTTTTCAGCTGTATATCATTCGGCTCCAATTCAACACGAAAAAGAGGCTGGGGGATCTTCTCCCTATTGATTATGTTGGTAACATTTTTTACCTTAAATCCTTGTATCATGAGTGCATCTTTTACTTCTTCGGGATTAACATAAGAGTCAATACCCTTCAATACGATCTGCATACCTTTGGCACTCTTACGCTGGTACGTATAAAAACTTGTTTTATTTTTTTCAAATTCAGTCACTATTTTACGGAATTTTTTTTCTTCGTATATTTGAATTTTAGTTTCGTCAATGTTACCACGCTTTATTGGAATAACATGAAATGCGTTTTCACCAATGGCCGAGACTAATTTTTTAATTAGGGCGTTAGAATTTTTCTCTCTCAAATATATAGGTGGTGACTTAAAAGACTTTTGCGATGATGCAGCGGGCTTGTCGTCGGTGACTTGCAATAATGAAAAACGATTTTGACGATTGGTAGATGAAGCGCTATTATCCCTAGACATCTTTGGAGCAGATGGAATTTTTGAAGAATTCGGGCTTCGCCCACCCTTTACCACTGTTATGTATCTGTCCATTTCGACTTGTACCTTGGGCTTTGAGCTACTTTTATCTGTAGTGATAACTTTATTAAGTGATGAACACGAACCTGAAGGAGATGATATTACTGACTTATATGAAGAAGTATTAGGCAACTGTAATGTTAATGAATAACTATTTGGCATTGGACAAAGCGAAGTTGATCGCTGACGAAAAATTGGATTTGTCGTTAAAAAAATACTTTCATTTAGATTCAGATTTATTATTTGTATTATTTTCATTGAGAGCTTCAGAACTCACAGTAAAGTAGGCATTTCTGCCGTTTGAACTCACTTCATAATTTTTTGTATTTGAGGTACTCATATAGAGTATTCCTCAAGGACAACTTTTTGTGTTTTTTTTGTTTGCGGTTATTTTTTTTTTGTTTTTGTAATATATGATTGTTTCTTTGTTTTTGAGTTACTCGTATAGAGTATTCCTCCAATGTCACTGTTTGTGTTTTTTTTGTTTTCGGTTTTTTTTTTGTTTTTGTTATTTCCACTATGTAAAAATATTATCAAAGCAATAAAGCTTATTTATTAAAGTCAGTATGTACCTATTACGAATAATATGCACTATTATAATATTTTTTTTATTATAATTTTTTGTTTTTTTAATAAGAATTTAAGAAAAATTCCTCAAATCGACTATTCACTTTGAAGGTACAAGGATTTTTTGAATATGCACCTTGTAAACGAATTCCTTGAAGGAAATGCGTAATTTTTCAACCAGCTGCAGCAACTCCGTCTTAGCAGCACATACACAACTATAAAAGACAGGCAAACGACAAATGCATAAAAAACTAACACACAAAACTGAATACGTATCGTTCGTCGCAAGTAGAAAGGCCCTAACTCAAATAACTGTAACTTTACAGCAGAATGTGAAAACATAATAATAAACAGTACAAGTGCTTGCACAACTGCTTTGTAAAACTGCTTGTAAAAGCGTTTTTTACACTATTGCAATACATTTTTGTGACGAGGTGTATTTGTGCGAAATGTCTCGGAATCACTGAAAACCCCAATTTCGTGAAAATTCGAGTTAGGGTAATTCTACTTGTGACCATCGGTATACATTTTATGACAGATGAATTAGTCTTGTGTGTTTTAGAAAAGAACCGAAAATTGTGCGGCTTAAGAAGTGTTCTCGTCCTTCACCACCTGTCTTCTCTATCACTATCCCTCTCCTAAAGAAAGAAACAATTCTTAATTCTCTTACATTTTTTTTGTATTTTGTAAAATTTTTTCACGACATTGTTTTAGTAAATGAGCGATGTATCCTTTAGAATCATGTTTTGTTCAATTATGCAACCCTACGTCTACACTTGATATATTTTTATCATGACAAAAGTCAAATTCCATATAGAAAAAGAGCTAAAATAAAAAAATTATTTTTCAATATAAAGTTTGAATTTTGTTGTGACAAAAATAAATCGGGTGTAGACGTAGGGTAAAGCACTAGCTGAGAACGCTAAACGTTGCCTTACTCTCAATGATTTTATATTCGTCATATGTTTTATACGAGTATATACATACATATGTATGTATATAAAAAGCATATATTTCCATTTTTACATAAAAATCCGTTCAGAAGTCACTTTCGCAGTCGGTCAATTGACGGTCGGGCGGACAAACATATAAAAACATACAAACATAGAAACTTTTAAGCTTTGTATGTTCACGTGAAATGTGTTCCCTTTCCCTAAAATTGTGATAGCCAATATATGCGTTATTGTTGGTTGTGTCAGTATACTATTTTCTAATTTTGTTCACCATTTTTTGTTCATGGGAAATATTTCAGGTGAACAAAATGTTCGCCTTTTATTCTTGTAAATAAGTACAAAGTGTTAATAAATTAGACATAAGAGTATATGTATGTATATGTATGTATGTATGTATGTATGTATGTGTGTAAACAACTGATTTTTGAACGTATTTTTTGTGATATTCATGGGATTTTCCAGTTTTACAGAATAATGTATCATTTAAACACGTTAGTATAATAAATGAACATCAAGTGCCAACATTTAAATTATATAACAACTGGTTTGACACTATTCAAGTGATTTTTGCACTATTTAGAAATAGATTCCGCATGAAATCAAGATTTTCAAATCCCATCATTGATTTCTAGATGTAGTTAGGACAAAATAATTAACTTAGCTCAGAAAGTATTATTATTTAATCACCTTTCCGCTTGAGCCACAACAAAAAATTTCTTAAACTATGTTCAAATGTTAAGACATTATGACACTTATGACTACCGTTTGAGTACCCCATATATGTGTAAAAATCAAAGTTTTTTATACATCCATTGCTATTAACTAGAGATGAGCAAAATTATGATAAGATTTTATTTAAAAGTTTCAACGTTAAGTTTTTCAGTAAAATAGTTAGAGTATCAACTGCAAAGCAAATACTAGTCAGACCAAGTGTTATCAACAATATAATCTTTTATTTTTTTTGATATGTTTTAGTGTCTATGCTAATGTATGCACATATATTGCAGCACCCTCCTTCGTCGATATTTGTAGCAATTTCTCGTCGGTGAAGTAAAATAAATATTAAAATAGAAAAAAAACCAAACTAATACGTCTATTTAACATCAGACGCGATACAACGATACTATCAAAATGAACAAAACGTACAATAGTAGTGTTGTAAAAACGAGAAATGAATTAACGAATGAAAAATAATTACATAAAATAATAATTAAAAACAGTTTTTCTGCGCTTTAGTTACATTAAAATTTAATACTTTTTAAGGTTTGCCTGACATTTATCACTTTTGGGGGTTTTGCGTTGCGCTTTTTTACTCGAAAAACACCTCCAGCATCATTGCTTCACTTATCTTGCCAATAAAAACATGAACAAAATATTAAACCAAAAACGTACTCGTTACGTTTGTTGTAAAATTTGGATTTGGAGATTCATATAAATAAAGTACATTAAATGGAAATAAAAAAAAAAAATCTCTTTATGATTGCATTGTGGAGAAAAAATGCACAAATTTGTTTAAAAAGCCACTTATTTCAGTAAACTAATATTAGTGTTTAACACTAGTTCTCGTACTTGTATTTTACAACTTTTCTGGAGGTAAAATATCGATTACATACATACAGTGACTCCATCGCATAATCGGACAAGTGTTTGTTTAAGGTACATATGTGTGCTCTAAACTAAAAACAAAAATACTAAATATATATTTCTTTTTGGGATTTTACTTATACTGTACACTCTAATCTTACAAAGTAATAAAAGAAAACAACAACATATATTATAATAACGGTATATTTTAAATAAAAACAAAATCAAATAATTTCGCGTTTTAACAAGACAATGATCCCAAACACACCTCAGGTGAAGCAAGGCTTTGCTTGATCCACAACTGCCCCAAACTTAGAGCAAGGCCGGCACAGAGCCCATATCTTAATGTAATTGCACACCTTTGGGAGGAACTAACCAGAAGAGTATACCAACAAAAATTTAACTCCTTAAATCAGCTAAATGCGGCTTTACTAGAAGCATGGAACTGTATAGAATCTGCATTATGTCTTAACCTAGTAAAATCAGTTCCAAAACGTTTACAGGCCGTTATTGAAAATAAAGGATATTCCACAAAATATTAATTTTTCCTTTTTGACTTTTTTAACATTGCTGCTTTATTATTATGCTTTGACCACAAAAAATTTAGTTGATTTTGTTTTTCTTTAAAATATACCGTTTTTATGAAATATTTTTTTCTATTACTTTACAAGATTAGAGTGTACAGTGTAAGTAAAATAAAATAAATTCAGTGAGGTGCGACTTTGACCCGCGCACGAAGGGTTCCGTACGGACACCAGATATGTAATTCAATACGAACTTTAGCCAATATAAACTATAGTTTTGGCATTTTTTTCGTTTTTGGGTTCTTTTCGGATTTAAGCGTTTTTTTAGCTTGGGAGTTTTTTGAATTTATTGGCGCTTTCTGAATTTTGACACTTTTTTTCACGTTTTGGCGATTTTTTTTGGTTTTTGAAGTTTTTTTAATTTTGACGATTTTTATTATATTGGCGTTTTTTTTATTTTGGCGATTTTTTTTATTTTGGCGATTTTTTTAATTTTGACGTTTTTTTCATATAGGTGATTTTTTTGGTCTTGGCGATTTTTTTAGTTTTGGCACTTTTTTTTCTCGTTTTGAGGATTTTTTTCGATTTTTGGAGTTTATTTTCAATTTTGGCGATTTTTTTTTGAATTAGGCGACTTTTTTTCATTTTGTCGATTTTTCTTCATATAAACAATTATTTTGGTTTTGTCGAATTTTTCGCGTTTTGGCGATTTTTTTCGGTTTTTGGCGTTTTTTTTCATTTTGTCGATTTGTTTTTCATTTAGACGATTTTTTCGAATTTGGCGATTTATTTTAGTACTAGAATTTTTTATTAATTTTGACGATTTTTTCGATTTGACAATTTTTTTTTAAGTTTTTGGAGATTTTTTTCAGGTTTTGGCGTTTTTTTTCGGTTTGGTGATTTTATAATTTTCGGATTTTTTAGTTTTACCGTTTTTGTAAATTTCAAGAGCTTAACTCTTACGGTTTCCAAGATACTGCAATTTGTCAAAATTACATAGTCAAAATTTCATTAACTGATGGACCACCCTTTAATTTAAATTTTTTAATATTTTAATGTATATTGTTGTAGTCTATATAAAAATACACTAATTTTACAGATGTACATATCGAGCCATTACCGCCAAAATAATGTATCCCACACCATAATCGATTTTTGTTTTTTTATCGAAATCGATAGTTCAACATCATTTGCATCATCTGTCAAAATTGCATGGCTGTAGATTAAACCGTTATGATTTTATAACAAAAACAATTTTAATGTAAATGCATATGGTGAGTTGTTTACATTTTCTTTGAACGCTTGTGTGGGATACAATTAAATTCTCTTTTAAAATAAATGAAACATAGTGGAAAAAAATAAAAAAAAACACAATTTTTTGAGACTTTATTTAAAGATAAAGATAAAGATTTGTATTTTTGGAAGCTTTAGAACAATATGTCGAAGGTATCCCATGATTTTTTTTTTGCAAAATATGTTTTTGTTTTCAATTATTGGATATTTTTACAGCTCTCCCTGGTACCGTATAGCGTTTCAGATGAATCTTTCGTTGATTTAAATGGTTTGGAAAGTTTAAAAGAAGTCGAGGAGGAAACGTGTGTTGGGAAAAGGGGCTACAGAAAGCAAAAGAGAATACCTAAAAGGCTGCATAAAGTTAAGAAAAAAATACGAGTGTTTTGCCCAACCCGTGCTTAAAGAAAAAATTTCCAAATTTGTGTCATGATAAAATTTGTGAAGATGAAAGGGTAAGAATAAATGAAAATTTTTGGGGAATAGGCAACAAAATTAGACAGAAAGATTGGCTGTCTTCTTGTGTTAAACAAGTCGATATTAAAAGGCGATATGGAGAAAGTGACAGAAAAAAGTGCAGCTTTAATTATTTTATCAATATCAATAATACCATTTTTAAAGTTTGTCAAAAATTTTTATTGAAAACGTTGAACATTTCACAAACGATTTTAATATCCGTAATAAAAAATACAAGTTCATATAAAACTTGCCTTGAAAATATAAAAAAGCCAACTGCGCACAACAAATCTGATGAAGCAAGCATATCGCTAGTAAAATCATTTATAGAACAATTACCAGCGGTTCCTTCACATTATTGCCGGAATAAAAGTAAAAAATTATATCTACCTCAAGAATTTCGAAACATAAAAACTGTATATCAGCATTATGTAGAACATTTGAAAACTATTAATAAAGTAAATAGTCAGTTATCGTTAAGAGTATTCCGTAATATTTTTAGAAACAGTTTCAATTTAGGCTTCCATTTACCTAAAAAAGATAAATGCATCTTATGCGAGAATTACAATAATTTAGACACAGAATCCAAAAAGCAATTGGATTCATCAGAAGAGTATCAAATGCATCTAAAGGACAAAGAGAAATCTAAGCAAATATTTTTGGAGAACCAAAAGCTATGCAAAGAGAATCCGGCTTATTTATGTACAAGTTTCGACTTGCAAAAGGTCTTAAATACTCCCTATGCAAAAAGTGTAACTTTGTTCTATTCTAGAAAATATTCATTCTACAATGAAAGTTTTTATGAGAGTGGTACAAGAGATGGGTTTTGTTTTTTATGGGGAGAAAATGATGGTAAACGAGGGTGTAATGAAATTTGCACGACTGTTTTGCAATACCTTAAATTAGTCGATGAAAGAAAAACCCAGTCTATAGTCCATCTTTATTGTGATAGCTGCGCAGGACAGAACAAAAACAGAGCTATGCTTGCGACATTAACCTATTTTGTTGAAAATTCTAATTTTGTGAATAATATAAAAATCACATACTTGTTACCTGGACACACCATGATGCCTGTTGATTTGATACATAGTACAATTGAATCATTTATTCGGAATAGAACTATTTGGGCTCCAAGTGAGTGGTACACCATAATATCAAATGCAAGAACTAACCCAAGAAAATATAATTGTATTGAATTAACTAACAGTGATTTTAAAGACTGGAAGACATTTTCACAGGCGTTATTTCCAAATTCCGTGAAAATTCAATTTACAAAATTACGCTCTGTTACATTGGACAAAAATATTCCAAGTATCACTCTTAAATATGGCTACTTTGATGAATCTGAAACCATAAATTATGATCTAAATTCAATTCCACGATCCAGACGAAACTCCGAAATAGTTTCTAATGGACCTACTCAATTATATGATGATATATTAAACATTTCTTCTGCTAAATATAAGGATTTGAAAACGCTTTGCGATAGAAAAACTATACCCGTAAAATTCCAACACGAGTATTTAAATTTAAAATGGGATGGATCTGTTAAAGATTTGCAACCAGAAACCGACCAGGAAGATAGTATTTAGCGTTCTTTATATACTCGTATTTTTATCTATCGTTATTCAAGTTCACAAGATTTTAATATGAATAACATTACTTTGTTAATACAAAACTTTAAATATATGAATTACATTACTTTATTTTTGTTTTATCCAATATACTATGAAATGTATACATTTATTTTTTTTTTTAAATGAAATTTAATTTAATTTTAAGGAGTAAGTAAAAAATTAAATAAAAGAAAACCGGAAGTCACTTCCTTAAAATAAATTTTTGTGTAACCCACACCTTTTTTAATAATAGGTCGCCAGAAGGAAAGCAAAAAAAATGTATCCCACAAAAACAACCATTATGATGCAAATATCTATTTAAAATTATTAAAATTAAATGTATCACACAAAACAATATTTACATTATAAATTTTAAAATAATGGCTTTATTCAAACTGATTTCATTTAAAAAAAAACCTTCCTCTGTAAAATTTCGAGTTTGTGGGATACATTTTTTCGGCGGTTATGGCTCGATATGTCAATATACATATGTATGTACATACAATTGTATGTATATTACATGGGATTTTAAAATTTTTCGTCGCTCGTTTTGGAGCACCCTTTAATTTTTAATTTTCATGTATTTGTTGTTGTAGTGGCCAAGGTTCTACATACTCTGTTCAAATTTCAGGTCCGTAGCTCTTACGGTTCCTGAGAAAATACCGTGTGACCGACAGACGGACAGCGTAGCGAAAACAATAGGGTTCCTTTTTTCACCTTTGGTGTACGGAACCCTAAAAAAATATATACTTATGTAGGTATGTATATAGTATTTTTGTTTTTAGTTTAGAGCACACATACCTTCAACAAACACTTGTCCGATTATGCGATGGAGTCCCTGTAAATATGTTTATGGAACATGCGACTGTGAACATTATAATCTACAACATTATAATCTACAACACGATAAAAATAAAAAACTCAATTGTAGTATATTACAGATGCATATAAATTTACATAAGTACATATGTATGTATGCAAGTACATACCCGGTGTTTTTGCAGTCATGCCGAATTGACGTTATAAATTCATATTTGTATAAATAAATAAATATATGTATCTATGTACATATGTACCCATATATGTTCATACTATGTACTTTTATGTACATACATGTACGTTTTTACATACATACATATAAAATTTACCACAAAAATTTTATTGCATTTACATACTTATGTATTTGTTTGCTTTGAAATCTACACCAAAGGGGAAATAAATAAAAAAAAACCTTGTAAATATTGAAACAAAAAGATGTGCGAAAGAAAAACAGTTAAATATTATTATTGTGGCATGTTACAATAATCTGAAAATGATATTCAGCACCTTAAAGTTAGAAATCATCCGTGGTGGTATACTAAGATAAGATTAAGGGCCAAATTTTGTCTTGTTTACTTTTGAATTTAAATACGTTTTAGTTTTTACAGTGGCTAATATAATGCAGTTGATTGCTTTGAAAGTATGGCAGCACTACAAAATTTCCAAATTTAAAATTTATCTAAAAACAGCTGTTTAAGATAATGAAAAATTTTTTTTGGAAAATTGAAATAGCGAAGAAACACATTTTATGAAACAAAACGAACACCAGAACAAAGATTTACTACTCTTTGATTTATGTCTTCCATGACATAGGCTGAGTTTACATCTGGCATTTCTTGTGTGTGTCATTTGCCCAAACAAACGTAACCAACTAATTACTAATGAAAAACTGTTTGATTCAGACATTTATTTATTGATTTAAATAGTTTGCAATCATTTTGGATTCTATAAAATTGTCTATTAATTATGTATTAAACTGTTTAACTTAATAAACGCATGTCTGAATCAAACAGTTTTTCATTAGTAATTAGTTGGTTACGCTTGTGTGGAATTTGACACACAGAAGTAAACCCGGCCATAGAAATGTGCATTATATCAACCCTGTTTATCTAAAAGGACCTAACTCAAAAGTTTAAAAATTTGCAGTTCAAAAATAGTTTGCCAGAAAATAAATTTAGGCTAATCTTGTAAAACACAGCGCTTAGCGTTGAGAAATATTGTATGAGAAAATTGTCAATTTCAGAAACAAAATGTAAGATATAAAATGAATTCAATGCTAAGTGTTGCGTCTTGCAGTATAAGGCCCTTAAAATTTTTAGTTTACACGAAACTAAATGGAAATAAATAATAATAAATAAATAAATAATAAATAAAATTTAATATTTTTTTTCTGTAGCTTAATAAACGAGATATTTTATGAAAGTTTTACAAATTATTAGCTTATTTTTTAGTTATGGCGTTGTTTAGTGTACACTGAAAGGAAAATCATTCATTCAGAGAATGAAACGGTTTCATTAAATGTTCTGCATTATATTAATGAAACTTTTCATTAATACAATGAACAATTACATTGTATACATGAAATCTTTCAATCTCGGCTCTCCATGTGTTCTTCATAGTTCATTGTATTAATGAAAATCGTTACATTCTTTAAACGAATTTTCTTTTTAGCAAATTTGGGACAAATATAAGCAATTTACCCAAATTTTATCTACTTACTGTATACAGTTTGCAAACATTAATAACTTAAAAGTTATTTTGTTAAAAAATATTTTCTACTTCATACTTTTCTAATCCCTTTTAATTTCAAAGCAGTATGGTCGTCATAAATGCAATGAAATCATTTCATTTATACAATGTAATATTCTTCATTGGCAGATGGCAGATGTGACCGTTTGACCGACTAAAGTGGCAAATTGCCACTTTTTCGACTGCTTTGCCACTTTTTCGAGTGCTTTTGCCACTTTTTTTCTCCATTTTTTTAGAGTGAATTGTATTAAAATACATTAAAAATAAAAAGTTAAGTATAGTTTTCTCGTTTTTTTAATTTTGCCCCCTTTTTTGGATAAATCCCCTTTTTGTTGCCACTTTTTGAAAAATGTTATCGGTCACCCTGCAGATGTCTCTCTCTTTCTCTTTTTTATCCATTCACGTGCCTCACAACTATACAAATACAAGAAGTTTTTGCCAAACATCCAATAAAGATGCCTGTTTTGTTAAGATTTTTGTTTTGTTCTTTTAAACTTATGATTGTGTATTGTAATTCTCAACAACATATTAAGAGTTTTACTATAAACATGTAAGTTTTTCTGTTTACTTAAAACATTATTTGGGTTGAACTCTAATGATGAGTTCCTTAAATTTTAAATGTTTTACTTTAATAAATACAAACATGTGTACATATATTAAGTGCATATATACTTGTATATATTAAATAAAATAAAAAAAGCTATATAGATGTTATTAAGTTGGTGGTTTAAAAGGCATATGATTTCATGTTTGTTATAGAAGCATTATATATATTATGCTTATATTTCATTAAATTTATGAAAATCTCATCATAACTTTAATGAAATTTTCTTTATATTAATGAATAAACTTCATTAATAGTATGTAAAAACTTCATTAAATCAGTGAAACAACTTCATTATATTTATGAAAAAGTTTCATTGAAGTAATGAAATAGTTTCATTCTATTTATGACATATCCGTCAAAATTAACTTCATAAATACAATGAAACATTCTTCATTGATCCAATGAAGGGCTTCATTAGCAGACTTTTAATGAAAATTTTTATTAATACAATGAAGAATTTCATTGTGTGAATGAAGAGTTTCCTTTCAGTGTATAAGCCATATGTTTTCAATGGATACGCACAATTAAAAAAAAAGCGTATAGAAGGAACAAGATTTGGAATATGAATGCATTAATTGCCTCAATCATGTCACCAAAGCGATATTTGCGGTTGAAACTCGATTATCTAGGCAGCTATTAACCGGCACTTTGTTTATTGATGTCCATTATACGTTCTTTTATTATTCTATTATCAGTGCTTCCATTTTTTCTACCTAACCTGATCAGACATCCGGCTTTAGGTAGGATTATCCTGCTTTTCGACTCGAATTTCTATCACGATTTATCCCGATTTTTAGAGTTTTGAAATTTCCAATCTCTTATTAAATTTTTATGAAAATGTAACTGATAAAAATTAATTTAATATATATTTTTAAGTGTTTTTTCTTAACTACCTAAAACCCTGCGTTTTTCGCTTCACCGCATATACTTTTAGAAATTAAAAGAAATTTTTTTTATATTTGTAGAATACAATCTCGTATATTGCTCGTATGTGGAAAGCACCATGCCAACTTAAGGTATTAAAAAATTAATAGCCGATTACTCCTTCTAGACGATCAGTAATACGATGTGGGAAAATCAAAAAGAACAGTACAATGGTATTATTTTTTAAAGCAAACAATAAAGAGTTATCCCTATACAATTTAAAGGTTCTTCCTGTATTATTCTTCCAGATATCTCAAATTAAAGTTTTATTCTCTTTACGAGAGGTGTCACACCCACATGTCCAATTCGAACTGTTTTAACATAATTCAAAAAACTTGGAATATGACATTTAAAAAATTAGCGAAATCGGCGCAAAGAACGACATTTGATTGTTGTTTATATATGTATGTAAGTATGTATATAAATATGTTTGTTTATTTAAAAGTGTTTCGTTTGAGTGTCCTAAATACATACGAAACTGTGTGTGTGCATATTACGAGTACACAACCCGCTTTATAAAACATGCATATTTATTTTTAACTCCAGCTTTTTGGCAGCATTTTATTCAAAATCTCGTTGTTGATGGATCATGTCCCACTTTTTGCAAAAATCATCTGATCACGTTACTTATACCCCTATTAACTGTGCTATACCTCTATTACCCTCGAAAAAAATAAGATTTCACGTTTTAGTTATAATAACATGTAGTTTTTTGCGCTTTTATATGGACATGTGTATATTTTTCGCTTATGCTTGCTGCACGCAAAGAAAAAATATGGTTGAGGTAACCATAATCAAACAGCAACATACTATGATAGAATTATATGGTTGTAGTTAAATCATATTATTGTCAATAGAAAAGCAAACTTTTAATAATATTATTATCTGAGTTAATAATAATATTATCAACATAAACATTGAATTTTGTTACACCTAATCTTATTTTTGTTAATATGACAACACTATTGTTAGATGTGAATAAAATATAATTGAGACTCATCATACCATGTTCTTATATTATAATAACATTGTTAAACACGACAACAGATTTATTTAATATAACAATAATATTTTCTTTTTCAATCATATATTTATTGGTGGATCTCTTCTTTAAAACAGATGTGCGTTAAATCCGAAATAAAAATAAATTAATATTGTTGAAATTAAATGTATATATAGAAATCTATACTTACAATATGTTTGTATACTCGAAATACAAACACGTATGTCCAAACAGATAAGCATATGTACACACGTATGTATATGTTTTTATTTATCTACCCTTTTTTTGTGCTTTATTTATTTATTTATTTAACACGACGCGTGCAATACCGATAGCTTACAAACGAAACACCGAACTGATAGATGTTTCTGAAAAAATTTTTTTAAAACTTAAAATAGTATGGTTTTGGATAACATTATATTCTTATTTACATTATATAATTTTTAAATAATAACAATAATTATGTTCAAGTCATAAGTTTTTAACAAAACTATATTGTTAAACTCTAACCACATCACACTTTTTTATGAATATAATAATGTGATTATTAAATTCAAACATTAATTTGCTTACCGTAACAAAATTAATGTTTAAAATAACAATAACTTGTTTTCAACGACCACAGATTTGTTTCTGAGAACATAATATTGTTTTCTCAACCATTCTACAACCATATCTTTTCTTTGCGTGTAGGCATAGTCCCGTGCGACCCGAATACATACAAAATAAATATTCATATTCTCCATCGAATAAAAACAAACAAAGTCAGTCTTTGCTTGAATGTTAGGGTCTGTACCACGATGTTGCAACGTTCGACTTGTCGAAATCATGGGACAGACATTTAATAATTTTTAGAATTTGGATTAAAAACAAAAACAGATTTTCAAAATGTGGTTTTTATTTAGATTTAAATTTCAGTTTTGTGTCGTGATTTAGAAATTAGACCTTAAGTTTCATTCAAATGCCTTTCAAGCTTGAAGTGAAAAAAATCGTATTTAAATTGTAATGAATAATAATTGAATGGCTGATTAAATTTTACTTTTAAAAAAATTTAAAGTATTAGACATTAGAAAAGAATGCAATTGCAGAATCATATGATTGCAAGGCATCATCTGGAATTTGATTATATTGATAATTCTGGTGGTCAAATAAGAATTAATAAATAAATTCAGTAAAGTGCGACTCTGACACGAAGGGTTCCTTACGGAGACTACATATATGTAATACTATACGAACTTTAGCCTATTTTCGTTTTTAAGATTTTGTCGGTATTTAGCGTATTAGGGTATTTTTAATTTGGCGTTTTTCTCGCGTTTTGGCGATTTTTTCGGTTTTGGTGATTTTTTTAGTTTTAGGGCTTTTTTCTCGCTTAGCGATTTATTTTAGTGCTAGATTTATTTTTATTTTGTGGATTTTTTCGTTTTTGCGATTTTTGTTTGTTCTTGGCGTTTTTTTTTTGGTTTGTCGATTTATAATTTTCTATATTTATGGTTTGAAGGGGCTAAAGTTTGTATCGCTTTTTAAGCCAAATTACATGTGATAATTATTAATGAACAAATAACATCAAAGTTAATTGTAAATATTCTGACAACAACACATAGTTGAACGGAACAGCTCGAATGCCACTAAACCTGCACCATCAGTGTGGTATCAGTTGATGTAAATTTCTGCCTCACATACGAAACTTTCTTGCAAATGGAATATGTGAATTGTTTTGATTCATCGTACTGATAGAAAACTCTTAGTGTTAATTGTTGTAGTCTGTATAAAAATTCAGTAATTTTACAAATTTCATTCATACAATTGTATGTAAATACCTAATGATAACGGACATGAATCAGCTGTTAAATAGTTGCTAGATATATCAGTTGCTATGTATATCATTGGCAAAATATTGAAATCAACGTTGCCAGAAATAGAACAGAATCATAATTTGAGGAAATATATGACCATATTTAGAAAAATCAACTGATCAAAGCTTTTCTCATTGTTAAAACTTAAATTTTATGCCTCCAATTAAAATATTTTTTAATTCAAAATACATTGAAATTGAATATTGAGGGGTTTAGCTGGATCCTATGCGCATTTCACCGTTGCTAACGCAGATCATCAGGGAAGCTTAACCCAAAGTTTCTTAGAACACAGAAGAACGCTGATGATGAAGGTGTAGTGGCATTCGAAAACGGATAGCTGTTCCCTACAAGTATGTGTTGTTGTCAGAATATTTACAGCTAACTTTGATGTTATTTATTCATTAATAATTATCACATGTAATTTGGCTTACAAGGCGATACGAACTTTAGCCTGTTATTATGAAAACCAATGAAGTTCGAATAATAGTAATTAAATTAACTAAGTTGTATTTAATTATTTTAATATCCAAAAAAATTAAACTTTTTTAGATCTGGAGCTGTGGTTTTTATTTTTCTACTTTTCTATACCAAAGTTTCCTTTCCGTAACCTTTAACAATAAATAACACTCTGATACAAAAGTTGAGAAAAAAATTATTCAGGGGTCCATAGAGAATGAAAATACCTTTGGTTTTTTTTTTGATCACTTCGGAAAGTGATTTTATAACGGTAAATATGGAGAAAAACATTTTTTTTAGAATTTCAAATTAAGAGAGTCATACCTTCTTTGTTTACCAATCGATTTTTATTAATTATTCTTTTGTTTAAAGGATAAATATTATCCTTCAAACAAGACATGTTTTTAAAAAAATTAATCGGCCAATAAATGTCTAACTTATAGTGGTTGAAGTGTGAAATATTAAAAAAAAATAATTTTTTTCTCATAACCAACTTAGACCCTGAGAAAAATTTGTTTTAAATGTGTTTTTCTTTTGACACTTCAACCACTATAACTTAGCCATTTATTGACCGATTTGCAAAAAATATGTTTGAAAAATAATATCAGCTCCTTTAAACAGAAGAACAATTAATAGTAATCCAGTAGGAAATATAGAAGGTATGACACTCTCATATTTAAATTCTGAATGTCTCCATATTTACCGTTATAAAATCACTTTCCGAAGTGATCTAAAAACCAAAGGTATTTTCATTCTCTATGGACTCCAAGAAAACAGAATTAGTACTTGAGAGCCCCTGAATAATTTTGATGTTGCACAGTGTAATTAACCCTTCTAATTTTTATTATCATAAAATGTGTAAGTTTCCCAAATCTGATATCATCCTTTTCTGATTTCTTACATCAATAATATATGTTTAATTTATATAGAAAAAGAAAAAAAATTGTTTTAAATAGTAGGTTGCCTTTAAATAAGGAAAAAGTTAAAGTTTTCTAACCCCAGAAACGTTTTTATGATTTTTTTATTTCTTTCTTATTTTTAATAACAGTTTTATTCGTACTGATATATAAAATAAGTTTATTGATCAAAAAATAAAAATTTGTTTTAGCTAGTTACTTTTATATGACAAAAAAGAGTTTAAGTTTTCCATCTCTGAAACCGTCAGCTCGATTTTGCCGATTTTTAATACCGATCTATTTTGGACCATTTCCAGCTTTTTTGAGGAGCGTCGGAAAACCGATTTCACGTTCATCAGACGGACGTACGGACGGACATCGCTTATTTGTCTTCCCTATTCATAAGGACTGTATATATATATATACAGTTATATATGTATATACAGTTTAACATTTTTGGTGAAGGGTATATAAAACATGACATGGTAGGATACCACATAAACATTTTTATGAAGTAAAAGTAAAAAAAGTATTATGAACAAAGAAGAATCATCACAATTCATTATACTCGAATGAAATGAGTATTTGAATATCCACCTTTTTTCGATTCGTTTTGATTGTATGTATATCACTACAAAATTTTTGTATATTTGTATTTATTTTAATATTTTTTTTTATGGAATTTACTATGTA
Source organism: Tachina fera (assembly GCA_905220375.1). Lineage (NCBI taxonomy): Eukaryota > Metazoa > Arthropoda > Insecta > Diptera > Tachinidae > Tachina > Tachina fera. Next base: position 60,036,930 of record LR999965.1, on the reverse strand, counting down.
CTATTTAAGCTAAGAGCTAGGATTTCTAGCTTAATTTTCAGATGTAACATGAACCAATATGTGCTATATTAACAAAAATATTTTAGGTACAAAATACACATTTTGGAAATATCAACTTAAGGTAGTCTTAATAAACGTGGTTGCATGGTTTAGATTTTTGATAGAATATTTTTTTTAGAGTACAACTATACTCAACATTACTTGATAAAGCTACTTTAAGTTTTCTTGTATGCAGGCGTGAGTATATAGAGCAGAAATCTACATCAGCTGATACCATACACAGTGGACCAAACTTAAAGAACGCTGATGATGAAGGTGGTGGCCTTCGAAAACATCTAGTAGTTTCGTTTTACTACGTGTTTGTCAGAATATTCACAATTAACTTTGGTGTTATTCTATTTTATTGAAATATATCCAAAAATATCGCCAAGTAAGTCGCAAATTCAAATGACTGAAGTAGGGTTTCTTTATTTAAATTTTTAATACGCTGGATTGTTATGAAAATTCTTTCCAAATTTGCAGGGAAATGTGTTTTGATGTAAAACCCAATACTCAATTTAAGATGCAATTTTAAAATTTTTACTAATTAAGTGGTCTTGCATTTTAACTTACGATATATTATGAATGATATAACGAAAAAAAACACAATTTAGTTAAAAAATATATTACAAAATATTACTTTGAAAATATGACTTCTGTACAGAACAAGCATTCGTAAAATTTTTTACGAATTTGTCACAATTGTTGCTAGAAAGTGTTCATTAACTCAAAAAGTTTGCAACGAAAGAGTGTCAAAAGAGAAAAAAGTTAAGAGACTAAAAAATTCTTACAAATTATTACTAGTAAAATTTTTACTTGCAAGAACTATTCAGACAATTGTTTTGTGTCTTGTTTTCAAATTAATTGTTTTAAAAATATCTGAAAAAGGAAAACTGAAAAATGTGCATTTCTTCAATAAAAAAAACATGGTTTACGTATGTAAAAAGAAAGTATGTTTTCTTAATTTATTCCCAGTAAAAAAAGAGACTCCAAAAAATTTATGAAAATGTAGAGTTTACGATGCGGAAGTAGTGCAAGTTTCGATCCGATCTAATGATTTTTACATAGGGTTGTCATTGCAAGAAGTTCTCTTTTTCGATGCCTGGTCACTGAATTGGAAGCGATATTAAGAAAAAATTTGTATTCTATGATAATATTTTCATCTAGGAAAAGTGGTAAATAGTTGCCTTTTTTAACAATTCGTTTCTTTTTATACGAACTTAAGCCCAAAACAGTGTTTTCATGTAAATTTAAGCAAATAACTTTTAAATTTTAGACTAAAATTAGTTCATAAATTTCTTTAAAAAAATAAATTTTTATTTAAATTCTGGTGAGTATTTTCTAACACTATGGAGGAGTTACAAGGTTTTGTGTGACTAAAATAAGCTTCTACATGGTATTTTGCTCAGTCTCGGCAAATTAAACATATATAGATTTTTTGGAAGCAATGAAAATGTACTTCCACTAGAATGACTTCCATTTTTTTCACTGGGTTGTTTTGCTTTCATTCAACAACATAAATTGCTAAAGAATTTTGTTTGTTTCTCATATATGATCAGAGACGGAAATTTGCATTTGTTTATTTATTTGTTAATAAATAAAACTAAAAAATTATGAAAAAATGCATAGGAATAGTAAATAATATATGTATATAACTTTGTAAAGTATTTCATATAAATGAAAAATTTAAAAAAAAAATTATTTAAAATATTATCAAACAAAATACATCAGAAAAAAATATTGTATCATGATTTCTATCCATTGTTCTGATATGAATAAAATTTTTTTGCAAGTTTTTACACGTAAACGTTCATTTAGTTTTTTGTATCTGGGAGAGTAATTTTATAAATTTATTCTTTACTTTGCTAGTTGCTGCTGGGGAAGTAAATGAACAGACCTATTAATAAAATCGTTTGGCAGCCGGCTTCTAATTTTATTTAAAAAAAGTTCTGTCAATGAAAAACACACTCACTTCTTACGTATATTGCTTTTACAGGCAAAAGAGCTGGAGAATTTCAGTTTTATCATTTTAGATAATTTTTAAACGAAAATTATTTTATTTGAATCAAAACAGCGCTTTTATTACTAATTGTTGTATTAAAAATTTCTTCAAATGCTAATTTTTCACTCACATAAATACATATGTACATACATACATATGTCATGTTCTCTTTCATCAAAAGAATTTAGTGTATTTTCAGAATCTTATCAAAGAGCAACTCTTCTGCATACAAAATCACAAAATTTTTAGATGGAAGTGCATACAAATGTTACTTGTTTTTGCTAAATAGATCTGGGTCTTATATTTCGTTACATACATATTTATTTTCATTTCATGAATTTCGTTAGACCTAACTTTCGAACGTCGTGTTCCGATTGTAGCAACGAAGGGCTCCTAAGTTTCAGGAATTCAAAAATAGATGTGCCTTTGGTAATCATCATTTGTGTATATTTTAGAAACGCAGACCCTTAAATCTTCTCTTTTATTAAATTTTTTTTCCATGTTGTCTGTTTTTTACACAATTTTTTGTTTTATGTTTTTGAGCTTACGTTCTAATTTTATGAATTTTGCCTAAGTAGCGAATAAGGCCACTAGTACATTTATTTACCTTTACTCAAAATAATATTTGCATTTCTTTTCGAAATTAATTGAAAGGAGTATATACATACATATATTTTTAAAAATCTGATACTGTCATCATCTTATTATTACGCCCATCGCATTTATAAAATGCGACTACAAAATCAATTTGCCATAATAAAATATATTTTAACTTTCACACACATTTCCCTGAAAGTGTGCGGGGTAGCGGCAATTTTTGTCCGCGAAATTCCGTGTAAAAAACACTATTAAATACTCTATCCTAATGATAGTACTCAGCAACTTTAAAACAAACTCCTTTAAGCCTCTGAATTCCTTAGATCACATTTACAACAATAATGTGGTGTGGTGTATGTATGTAAAGACATTATATAAAGTTAGCAGAAATGAAGAAATATTTCGCTACAATATATTTTTATTAATTAATGTTATCCATTCATACAAATTTTCCAAGTTTAGTTATACAAAAAATATGGTTATACCTACAGTAAATAATGGATATAAGAACCAGTGAAAGCCTAAAAGATATGCTGAGTACACATTATGGCATTTGTGGCATCGCAATACTGTCTACTAGTGGCGATGTTTGCCATTTTGTTGCGTGGCATTGCGCTACAAAAAAATATAATGTGAATGGCATTGCATTAATTTTGAAAAGAAAATGATAACAAAACAAACACCAAATATGTACTCAACATTACATTTTGAATACTCGTAACGTATCGATGCTCAAACGAGTATGAGTATTATAGCACAAACGCGTCAGCAAGCATGCTTACATACATACATACATGCATATTGGAAACGCTTGCGAAATGTTTTGTTTCAAATAGTCTCATAAAAAACAAACATTCATTAAAGCGAAAATATAAAAAATTTATATATCAGAGAACAGATTGAATGCCCTAATTTGTTATTTTGAATGCAATCACAAAAAAATGCATATTGTTGTCAATCCACAACATTTGAAAAAAACAATGCATAGCACAATCGAAAGGGATGAGTGCAGCGAATTTTATTGCGTGCATTGCTTGTTTTATATAAATTTTGGCTGATCTTTTCAAAAGCAACGAATACTCAGTGAATGTTGCGAATACTTCTTATTGTAACCGACCATAACGTAGTCTTTGTACTTTGTTCTTGTATAAAACTCTTATATATAAAATACGATATAGATTTGAAATGTATTTTATGTCAAATTTTATATGAAACAGTTATTTGAAACACATTTTAAATCTGTTTTACATTTTCCAAATTTTCGTTTTGGTATTTTCTTTTCTTCTAACAACGTAAACATCGGCATTTATTTTTTCTAACATTTCCTCAATCACACTGCATTTTTTTATTTATAGCCATTAAAATTACTTAAAACAAACTTGTTATTTAAATATGATATAAAAAGATCAGCGAATACTGGGTGAATGGTATGAAAGAAATCCATTCTTTCAAGCTGCATCATTTCATTTCGCTGCTTGTGTTATATCGGCATTGTAATAACAGAGTGCGTATGAGCAATCAACATATCGCAGTGAATTGTATCATGGCAATTACATTTTATATTGTTGTCGAATTAATGCATGGCAAAAGCAACAAATTTATGAATTCTTAGCAAATGCGAATGGTTTCATTCTGTTCTCTGGTACCTACACAACGAATAATAATAAAGCAGAAGAATCAGCAAAAAGAAATCTCATAAATAATACTTTGTATACATACATAAACATACATACATAAGTATGTACATATGTAGTAGAGTCCTGCACAAGACTATTTATAAGACCTTACAAGACATCAGAGATTTTTCAAATGCTTTTACTACAGCGAAATATTCTAAAACAAATGCTACACAACGCTAAACGTACAGACAATTGTAAGATCTTACAGTATTGTCAGATCTGGCAATGTGCTGACAATGTACTGGCAACCAAAAATTGCCAGCACAAGGTGATTGTCAATTGTCTGGTTGTATCGAATGTATCAGAAAATCTTACAATTTATTGCCAGAAGGTTGTATGACAATAAATTCATCTGACGAAATTGTCTGTCATATCTGTTGTTATGCGTTGCCATACTCAAAGCATTTGTTAGAAATTGTTAAATATCAATCGTTGTGCGTTAAATGTAAAAAGTGAAAATATAAATTATTCTGGACCATAAAGAAGCAATTTCAATGATATTGTCTGTATACTAGGGTGTTCAATCGGTTAACCGGATAATCACTACCCAATTAACTGATCGGTTAATTTAAAATTTACTTTTTTCGATTAAAGGTTAAACCGGTAAAATTCAGTCGATTAACCGACGTAACAAATTTTTTCATATTTTGCAGTATTACAACTTGTTTTTTACGTGAATAATTATTTGTTTCGTCTCATTTACAAAAGGTTAGTGTTCAGAAATTATTATTCATACAAACAAAGAAGTATGTTCAGTGATACTAAATTAAGTAAAACTTCAAAGTCTGTAGACGTGGCTATGAAAAAGTTTACTAGAGACTCTGGTACTCTAACTAGAAGGGAATTATTAAGTTTTTATTTAATACATAATTTAATATAAGCCAATAGTACTGAGAAACGGTACAAAAACGAAAGCTATGAAATTCAGAAATTAAGTTTTTTGCAGAATATTCGTCACTGAGCTCTGTCATTAGGAGTCAGATGATGATCGGCTATCAGAAGAAACTATCGATAGTAAAACAATTAATGTTCTAACAAAATTAACCGAATTAGTTTAAGAATTATTATGTGTGTTTTTGGCTTTACTAATAAAATCAAATTAATAAATAGTTCATGCAATTTTATTTGTAGAAAACACTTAATTATGGAAAAACTTTATTAATCGGTTAACCAGTTAATACCAAAATTAACCGATTATTAACCGATTAAGCAAAAACCTCGATTAATTAATCGAGCGATTAACCGATTAAAGCAAAACCCCGATTAATTGAAAATTCTACTGCATACGTTTTATTATATATATATTTTTTAAATCAAATGTGGCAGTGTTGCGCAAAAACTTCACACATTTGGCAATATTTAAATGTCTGACAAACATTTGACAATAATTTTACAATGTGTTCACACGATTGTACGATGTCTGACAATTTTTTGTCAGCAGCTAGTCTTGCAATGGACTGACAATGACGTCTGACAAAAATTGCCAGTTCATACGGTTGTAAGAAATTTTGGAAAAGAGATCAAAATAATATAAATTTTTGTTTTGATTATTAGCGTAAATTATGGCCACTTATTAGCTCTATTGTTGGTACTAAATCCAATTATAACCAATTTTAAGTTTTAACTAAGAATGTCGTACGAGACAAATATGGAAGTAGGTTTTGTAGCAAACAATTAAATTGCTTATTTCAGCGAAACCTGAAACAATAAATTAATGTGACTAATTTTAGAATGAGGTGTGTCAATGTTTCTTAAAATGGGCTAGATTTTACTAAAAAATATTAATAGCTTTTTTCTTATTTAAATTTAATTACATTTGTACTGTTCCATCATGATGTTCAAATATTTGATGGTAATTTTTGAAAAACTATGAATAAAAAATTAAATAAAATAGAGGTATTCAAAAAGTGTTTATTTTAACATAACGACGAACTTAAAGAGAAATACGGAATGAGATGAAAAAGTAAATATGTTTCCCAAAATAGGCAAAATTAAATACGAATAATATTGGGAACATTACTTATAGTTTTTTTTTTTTTTGGAATATGCAGTTTTAGCTGCTTTCACTTCCTGACCTTGCAACAGAAAAAGTGCTCTTTAGATATGTGTGGTAATTTACGTTTTTCTACTTTTGGTCCAAGTTATACAACGAAGATTACTTCTCAATATCATCCTATGGTATAAAATACATCTTAATCCCTTGATAAAAAGTAAATACGGTCATACCGCTTTAGCTCTTCAAAAACTTCTTTATTTGCTTCAGCTAAAGCTTTTTACTTTTTCCTAGCGTTACGCGATCTTTCTCGACTTTTTAATTTATAATTTTGAAATTTAACTTCATTTACTTTTAATTTTTCTCTGTTCTCTCGCTGTTTTTATTCATCTTGATTTAAATAATTGAATTATAGAATGCTCTTCCAAAAATAATTAGTTATTAAAGAAAATATTTTTTAATACTTGAATAATATGTGTTATTATTACTAAATCTCTTCTATAGATGTGACTCTGGTGAGGGGAATGTAGAGTAAAGGGTCAATCTATAGTTGAGATAATAATCATAATCGCTCGCAAAGACAATTATGATTATTGGGGTTAAATGGATGAAAAGAAATCAATTAATTTCTTGGACTGAGTTGTGGGAGTAATTGGGGTAATAAATGCTCACCTTTCCTTTCAGTTAACCAGTTTTAAAAAAAGGAGCGATTAAAGTTCTTTTCTTCTTCAGGGTTTATTTAAAATTCACTTTTGATTTAGTTAAATAAGTAAATAGATTTTAAGTACAATTGGGTAGGCAAGACTACTGAAGTAAACCTTTTGACGGGTGATAAGTAAGTAAGTTTAACAAATATATATCTTAGAACCTTTCGGTTGTTTTTGAGCAAAACCGATTCAAAGTAAAGCTACATTTCTTTCGTTATTTTTGTTTGTTCTAAATTTTAGTGTTACCATATTGTAGACATTTTATTCTATAATTTTAGATAAGTTAATTCAAAAAAAAGTATGTGTTAATTCGTTTAATATTTAGTGTCCAATGTTGTTTGGACAATACTTTCAAATTTCACACGACAAGCAGTTTCGATGTATTGATACAAAAGTGTATTTTTCTATGTCATACGGGACATTAAATTAACGGAAATGCAAAGCAAAATTTTATAACAAAGTTTTCATCGCATTAAATCTTCGGCATTACTTTCTAACTCCTGATATCCTTACGGAGGTCTAAAAGAGAAAAACTCAATCTATAACGATTAGCGCTAAGAATATTTATCAAAACAAAAGTTGCTCTTCAAATTAAAAAAAAATATGAAAAAAATTTTTCGCTTGCTTGACTTTGGACATGAATATCTCGAAATGAGTAATGAATAAATGCAAAGCTTTTGCAACAAAAAAATTCAAAAACTTTTAATTTTTCGCTTCGGCAGACCTTATGAGAGTAATGACCATATGCATTAAAATTTTTCCCATCTAGATTGTCAAATGTGTTGTACAACCAAATGCAATCTTGGATACATACAAAACACAACTGGCGAGAGTCAGTCAGAACAAAAGCAAATTAATCAAAAGAATTTTTCATAACAAAAATTTTCTTTTTCCAAAGAAAAATTAATAAAAATTTACTTTTAACTGTAATGCTTGCATGTTTTATTATACTCAAAAAAAAAGCGTAAAAATTTAGTACTCCAATCAGCAGTTATATCAGCAGGTTTGTCCGCTTTATAATAGTAAAAACCTGCTTTATTTGAAGCAAAATTTTTGCTGGTTATGTAATCATAATAATCAAAGAACTTAGGTGGCGTTATAAAAAACAAAATTTCATATAAAAATACCAAATACGGAACGATTAAAGAAATGAAAACGTACCGCATATATTTTAGTTTTGTACGTTGACAAAAGCAGTTGTTTTGTTCGATCAATATTATGTTCATAGTAGAGATGGGCAAATGCAAAGAATGTGTCGATTATATCGTATCGATGCTTTTGAACAGTATCGATATGTATTCTTTTAAAACATCGATATTTCAATATATCGATATTTTTGCCTACAAATGTTGCAAAAATATTCCAATTAAGCATTGCTTAATGAATGGCCAGTGTCGAACATTTCAAAGTTCATCGTTGCGAAGTACTAGAAATATCCACAGGGCTTCCATCCATTAAAAAATAAGTTAATATTTGAAGAAATTGTGAAAGACTTACTTAAATCTTAATGAACTTCATGAGTGGAGAAACCCGAAATTGATAATGATATCGAAAAAGGAAATAAATTTATCCATACATCTGTATGTTTAATTTGTATTATAAGATAATTTCTGGAAAACTGCATTAATTTCGAATGCACAAGTAGTCACTTTAAGAAATTTTTTTAGAAAAGAACTACATATGTTAAATAGATCTGCCGTTCTATGTACTTTTAAAGTTACTTTTTCTGTAATAAATTATCAGCTGTTTCTGAATAGAAGGGTCACAGTTTTCCACTAAACTGATTAGTTTGAATCGTTTTATTTTTTCCTAGTAAAATAAAATTTTTAAATTCTTAAAGCAAAGCACAGTTTATTTCGAAATGCTTTTATTTTATTAACCTATTCACTTACAATTACTTAACAGTTTTTTGATTTTCACAGGTTGAACCGAAATAGGACAGAACGAAAGAAAAAAGACTTATATAAGCAAAAAAGAGTCAGCTGGTTCGTAACAGAACAGAAAGTAAGAACTAATTCTGCCTTCAGACTTATACCCACACAAAACAAATTTTATATTTAGCTACAAGTAAATAAAAGTCATCTGGCTAAGTACCCCACTCCTTATATATGCGTCCTGGCTGTTATTATGAAATTTATATTTTTTTCTTCGCATCACTAGCAGTGATAACAATATCGTACAGTTTAAAATGGCTCAATTTTTATGAAGCTGTTAAAATTATCGAGACCCGATACTTGTATATAAGAATCGATATATCGGTTTTTGAAATATCAGCGATATGCATATGTCGATATTTATTTTCTCAAATATCTATATTTTGATATATCGATATTTTTTTGCCCATCTCTAGTTCATAATACATATGTCGGTTCTTGTTATTTTCAGAAGTCTCATTTTAAAACACCTTTTCGAATGCCTGGGGCCTGTTTGTAAGAACTTAAAAGTGTTGCAATACAAGTAAAACAGTTGTGAACATATATAATTTTCTTATAAAAAGTTTTCACAACTATTTTTCTTCTATTACAACTTGAAAGTTTTGAGAAACAGGTCCCACGTTAAAAAAATATTAAACGCCATTTATTCTTAGTTCTTTTGACAGCCATTATAAAACCCATTAATTTGAAGGCATTTAAGAATATCTGCCAAAAGAAAAGTGAGCGAAAGGCCTAGCCCGCATTGACAAGGGGTGTAAATAAGGTGTGAGTAATGAATGGAGCGAGCAGGCCTCGTACATCCAAAAGAAGGAGTACAGGGGCCTTTTAGGCGGCATTCGTACCTCTTACTTTTTGCTGGGTGTATAATATACATAAACCGGACATCATCATCATCATCATCTTGTTACAACAGATTTAGTTAATAGATATTTTTTTGTTTTTTTTTACAACATCGTTGTGTTTTCCTTTTTTGATTGAAATAAACTTGATTTTAAATTATATCAGTTTATTTTATTTTTATTTATTATAACAGCGTATACAATAATCCAAATATTTCGATAATCCGAATCATTATCATTAATTCGGATTAACGAGCCTACACTGTATTACTTTTGAGAAAAGACGATATTTACACATATGTATACATACATAACATTAGGCTTGGTAAATTTGTTTGTGTGAAAAGAAAACCAAAACACGTCTTGCAAGAATGAAGTCTATACAAAATTCTAGGAAAATTACCCCAAGAAACTAGGGATCTGTAATCAAAACGTAGTTCCCGTCGAGAGACTTCAAAATTCAAGCTTTTCGTTAGGTAAAAGCATTTTCAAGTACAACCAAACATCAAAAGTAATATTTTGAATATTTTCGCTTCCGCTTTTGATGAAATTTAATAGGAATGATGACTCCGATATAATTTCCGTTAGTGAAAAATCTTGAATCATTAAACGTTCTAGCTTGCGAAATATAGTAACTTTGTTAACTTTGTTGAATTTTCCCATTTTGAATACAATTTTTGAAATAGTAACGTACTGATAATAATAAAATGTACTTGTAATACCATTAGAAAAATTTATTACAATGAAGCCAAAAATAGATTTTTTTAGCCTCAAAAAAGTAAAAATACAGTTTTTTCTATAACAATGTTCAAGAAATAGCAACATTTTTATAACAGCGCCATTTAGCATGAGTTTTAGGTAAAAATATCAAATATGGATTGCTAGACCTCTTTGAAAAAAAACTGTAACATATCTAAAATTTCCAGGATAATAATAGTAAATTAATGATTTTTTCTTGTTAGACATCCATCCAAAATCGCCGAATTCAAATGCCTGTAAGAAAATCTAGCACTAAACTAATGGCATTTTCTTTTCTGGAAGAAAATGTTACACATATTTAGAGATTTACTGAAATATCTAGGCGCCAATTTTCGGCCAAAGCACGCAGTGTGTGTTTAATTTATAATAAGAATTAATTCATGTCACGTTATATGCCAACTTCAAAGGTTTTAGAACAAAAGTTCCTGAGATATAAATATGGAGGTGCAAAAAGTGGATATTTTAAGACATATTCACTGACTCATTGATCACTCATCTAATTGATGAAGCACTTTAGCGATAGCTAGAAAGTTAAAATTTGGTACAAAATTAGAACCAGGTTAGTAATAGCGTATAAAAATCTGAAAACCTGAAATTTTGAACCAAGGTGCGGGGCTGCGCCCATAAAGCTCAGAACTAAAGAAACGTATCTAGGGCGTTTAACTCAAGTGATTTTATTGAAATTTGTCACACATGTTGCAATAACACAAGGCTCTAAATTTTTATTGAAAAAAGTGGGCGCTAACACGCCCATACCAATTAAGCCTCCTGTTTCGTGTACTTCAGGTCAACACATTTAAATTTAATACTTATGTATTTCGTATTATACGTTTCCAACGAAATTAACAAGAAAAATAAGAAGTAGCTAAAGAAAATCTTGGGTTAAAAAAAGTCGGCGGGAAACGCTCATAAGAGAAAATTTAATTTGCGCTGGTGACCTGAAAATTGATAAACGAGCAGTTATAGATTAGCAACTTACTTGAAAAATCTGAAAGCCCGAAAATTTTACCTAGCGAGGCGGGGCTATGCTCATAAGGCTCAGAATTTAAAAAGCAAAATTTGGCAAACACGCCCATAAAAGTAAAGTTTTCTATTTCATGTATGTCGGTGAGCACATTTAAATATATTACATATTTATGTATTTAAGTACTGGCCAAAGAGAGATAAGTACTGGCCAAAGAAAACCTTGAGTTTAAGAAATTGGGCTGGATCATGGCCCACAAGAATAAAAAAATTTAATTTTCGTTAATGAGATGAAATTTGATAAAAAAAAGTGTATCTAAGCTAGAAACTAACTAGAAAAATCTGAAAACCCGGAAAATATAGCCAGAGGGGCGGGGATACGCCCACTAAGCTTAGAGCTAACAAATAAGTTTTAAAGCGTTTGGCGAAAGTAGTTTTATTGAAATTTGGCATACATGTTTGAATGATGCAAGGCTATAAATTTTCCTTTAAAAAAGTGGGCATTAACATTCTCATTAAATTTAACAGCCTTATTTATAAAACTTATTAAAGCTTTAAAAAGGTTTTTTAGGAAAATTTTCAATACAAATTTTTCTTAAAAAGTCTTTATAAAGTCTTAATAATTTTTATAAATAAGGCTGTAAGCCTCTTATTTCATGATTTAAACATACTATTTATGTAGATATTGGTATCCGTTTCCAACAAAACTTGACACGTATGATTAACACTGACCAAAAAATTGTTTCTTAAAAAAAATAGGCGGTAATACGCCCATAAAACTGAGAAAATTAAATTTGTGCTAGAGAGCTGAAATGTGATATGCAAGTAGGCCAAGATGAGAAACCAACCAGGAAAATCTTAAAACTCAATAATTTTAAACAGAAGGGCCCACGCTAATATTGTACTCAATCTTTTAACTGAAGCCTTAACTTAAAAATGTTATCTTAAAAAGTGGATGATAATAATTAAGCGCTGGTCACAACAAAAAAAGGGTGGGGGTAACGGCCATAACATTTAAAGCTAGAATTTGCACTAAAGAGCTTAAATTCGATACACAAATAATACTTAATTAGATCTCACCGAAAAAACTCTAAAATCCTGGAAGTTTCAATCGAGGGGCATGTACACGCAATTTAAACTCGAAATTAAGAATTTAGGTTAAGGGGTGAATTACTAACTGGAAAAATCCAAAAGCAGAGACTGTGAAATTATGAAGGTAGGGCCACGTTCAAAAAAAGTTATAGTAATATTATACGGTAGAGAACTTAAATTTTGCAAAGAAAAATAGGCTTAGGTAAGTTACCAAAGAGAAAAATTTAAAACACAAGCTATTATATTGAAACTTTGCATGCACATTTCATACTTCGTCTAAGCAGACTTTATAAAAATAGGCGGGCCGACCTATTTAAATAAAATTTACACTATATTTTATATATTTCTACTCAGATAACTCTTAAAAAATTAAGTACATTACTTGGTCCTTGTAATGATAGAATGGTGCACATATCACACTCTAACCCATTATTTTATTTAACTCTTCGCTTTTCAACTGGCGCAGGCATTATTAATATATACATAACAGACAGAAATTATAACTTTAAAAAGCTTAAATTTGTGCCTTAAACGAACGCTAAATTGTATTTTTTTTTAATAAAAAGTGAAAAATTTTAAAATTTTTCCTGAAAAGAAAACGCCATAAAAAGCCTTGAGTGTTTTGCTATGGAAAACGTCAACTTTCATTTGGTTTTGGTTTCATCCCTTTCCGATGTTGACTGTTGCACTGTGTTATTATTCCTACTCTCAGGAGATTTATTAAAAATACTAGACCTTATCGTGCTTGGCGCATTTCGACTTTGACTACGAAGTTTCTAGACTAGATGAAAGAACACCGCAACATTTGTCCAAATGTCGTAGTTTTTTTTTTTTTTTTTTTTTTTTTTAATACATGTATTTATTTATTGTATCTTCAAATATGAACTAACAATAAGTATTCAAATCTTAAATATAAAATATAATTATTAGGACCGACCACTGTCGGACATAAACTTGTTAATAGTTATAAATAATACATAAGTAGTGATAATAAAAAAAGAAAAAAAAAATTATAAAAAAGTATAAAAAAGTATTTTCAAGAAATCCCATTTGGCGTGTTGAGTAATAGAGCCCTTGTGTCCCTCTTTTTTAAGCGGATGTGTCCAGTAAAGTTCAAAATATTACGAGCAAGCGGATTAGGATGTGACTCGAGTTTTGTTAAATATTTGCCTGCGTATTTTGCAATTTCTTCAGTCACTAGTGGCATATTTAAATCACGATGTATATTAGAATTTTTGATGTACCATGGAGCCGATGTTATTAACCGTAAAATTTTGTTTTGCCTTCGTTGGATTCTCTCTACATTGGAAGCTGAAGCAGTGCCCCATAACTGGATACCGTAACACCATATTGGCTTTAAAAGCGACTTGTATAATAAAAGTTTACAGTCCATGCTAAGTGTTGAATTTCTGCCAATCAACCAGTGTATTTGAGATAACTTAAGTTTCATCTGAGTTAGCTTAAAGTCAATATGATGTTTCCATGTAAGCCTTCGATCAAGATGTATACCACGGTATTTCACTTGGGAATGTTGAGGACTATTTTGATTATTGATTCGAATTGCTGAACAAGTATCTCTTCTTAGGGTAAACGTTATATGGACACACTTTTGTTCATTTACCTTAATTCTCCATAAGTTCAACCACATTTCCAATTCTGTAATATGTTCTTGTAGATATCGGGAAGCTTAATGAGGATTTTCATGCATACTAAGGCAGTCTGTATCATCGGCAAACGTAGATGTATGGATATTACTGCTCAAAGGCATATCACAAGTATAAATCAAATACAAAACTGGCCCCAGTATGCTCCCCTGTGGCACACCGGATGATAAAGATTCGGGCACACTCATGAATTCTCCTTCCACAACCGTGAACTTCCGGGTAGTAATGTAACTTTCTAATAAATTCACCAAATTTATTAGTAGATATGATTTTAATTTTAAAATTAGGCCTTCATGCCACACTTTATCAAATGCCTGAGAAACGTCAATAAACAGGGCAGAACAATACTTCTTTTCCTCAAATGTTTTTCTTATAAATGTCGTAGTGAATGTCAAAATACTTAAAAAACTACAAGGGGAAGTGTGTCATACAAAATAATTTTCAATCACTGAGGATCAATACAATATTTTAGATTTAAGAATTGAATACTTATTGTAAAAACAAAAAAAAACTTAGGATCAATACGAGCATTTCTACAAATCCCTTGGACCTTGTTTTTTAGCAGCTGGCGACTACAATGAAAAACATACGTTCTGGGGTTCGCGTTTTATAACGCCCAGAGGTCAAGCGTTGTTCAACACAATTGCAAAAATAGACTTGGACGTCATTTCGACTAGGGAGCTCACTTATTGGCCTACTGACATACACAAAATTCCGGATGTCATAGATTTTGGTGTCATGAATTATATCTCTAGGTATTTAGTTCAAGTTGAAGCTTCTCTAGATCTCTCTTCCGATCACTCTCCAATTACAATTTGTAGCCCAGTGAGAAGCGCTTTACTTCCCCCATATGTCATTACACAGAAAAAAGTGTTCACCAATTAATATTTTCAATTAAGAATTTAATTGTATTAATTAAATTTTTAATTGTATTAATTAATTCGACTGGAAAAACTTAATTGCTATTATCAAATTGTTTATAGGTGAAAATTTAATCAAATTTTTAATTGATACTACAAATATTTTAATTAATATTACAAAATCATTCATATTACTTTTGTGTGTGTACGATATGTCGTTTTAATTGGCTGGGATTCAAAAAATATCTTAGTAGTCATTGCACGGAAAATATTATGCTAAGAACACCCAATGGTATTGAATCTAACAGTGCCAACCTTAATGAAAATATTAAACAGGCTGCTGAACATGCTATAACCTCCCATTCGCAGACAGGTTTTAATAGAATTTATTCAACTGATATTGAACATCTCGCATGTGATAAAAAAAGAGCCAGAAGGAAATGGCAACAGCACAGATCACCTCAGAACAAAATAAGATTTAAAGAGTGCACGAAACGACTCCAAGAGTTGCTTGTATCTGCGAAAATTGCATCTCTCAGAAATTATCTTGAAAGAGTCGATGTCACACCAGCATCTAATTACTCCTTTTGGCACGCTTCTTAAAAGCTTAAAAGACCCGTTGAGTTTAAAGCACCTCTGCGCACTTCGACCGGTGATTTGGCAAGAAGCGATACTGAAAAATTTAAACTATTTGCTGAGCATTTAAAATCCGTGTTTACCCTAAATACTAGTAGTATTTTTAATGCCATATTGCGACTGGAGTATTATCCACAACACTGAAAGCTTGCCAAGGTCAAAATAATTCCAAAGCCGAGCAAAGATCTTGCCAAAGCTGAGTCAAACAGGACAATAGCTTTACTATCAATAATATCAAAGCTTTTCAAAAAGCTGCTCATGATAAAATTGTTCCCAATTTTAACTCATATTGGGTGCATACGAGACCATCAATTTGGTTTTACAAGTCAGCATAGCACCATTGAACAAACGCATAGATTCGTTCAAGTTATAAGAAGAAAATTCGAAGAAAAGAAATATTGCTCTAGATTCTTTCTTAATGTTTCTCAGGCATTTGATAAAGTATGGCATGAAGGCCCAATTTTAAAATTGAAGACATATCTAACAATAAATTTTCTAAAGCTATTGGAAAGTTATATTCTATCCCGGAAGTTCTTTGTTGCGGAAGGAGACTTCATGAGTGTGCCCGAATCTATCTCTGCCGATGTGCCACAGGGGAGTATACTGGGCCCAGTTTTATTTTTAATATATACTTGTGATATGCTTGTTTGTTAAAATCCATACATCTACATTTGCCGATGATACAGCCTTCTTTAGCATGCACGAAGACCCTCAATATGCATCCCGATATCTTCAAGAACATATTACCCAGCTGGAACTATGCTTAAAAATATGGAGAATTACATTAAATGAACAGAAGTGTGCGCAGGTAACATTTCCTCTACGAAAAGATACTTGTTCCCCTATTAGAATCAATAATCAAATTGTTCCTCAACATTCACATGTAAAATTCCTTGGTATTTACCTTGATCGACGGAATACATGGAAACAACACACTGATTCTAAGCTAACACAAATGAAACTAAAATTAACTCAGGTACATTGGCTGATTGGTAGAAATTCAACTCTCAGTCTAGATTGCAAACAATACAAGATGATATACAAGATGGTTTTGAAACCTATATGGTGCTACGGAATTCAACTATGGGGCACTGCTTCAGCTTCCAATGTCGAGAGAATCCAACGAAGGCAAAACAAAGTTTTACATCTGATAACATGGGCTAAATGGTACATCAAAAATTCAAATATACATCGTGATTTGAATATGCCACTAGTAACTGAAAAAATTGCAAAATACGCAGGTAAATATTTAACAAAACTCGAGTCACATCCTAATCCCCTTGCTCGTAATATTTTGAACTTTACTGGACATATCCGCCTAAAAAAAGAGGGACACAAGGGCTCTAATACTCAACACTCCAGATGGGGTTTCTTCGAAATACTTTTTTTTTCCTTTTTTGATTATCACTACTTATGTTTTATTTATAACTATCACTAAGTTTATGTCCGGCACTGGTCGGCCCTACTTATTATATTTTAGATTTAAGATTTGAATACTCATTGTTAGTTCATATTTGAAAATACAATAAATAAATACATGTATTAAAAAAATGATATATGGTTTTTTTTTAGAAACAAGCTGATCTTCACAAAATGCACTTTTTGACCGAATGTTCTTTTTGATGAACGATGATATTTATTCATAAAAAGCACTGCTTTCATGAAAGGTACTTTTGCATAGAAAATAATTTTTTATTGAAATAACTTTTTTATAGAAAGTAAAGTACTTTATTCTTATTCCCTTTTTTATAAAAAGCACTTTATCATAAAAGGTATTTTTTAATGTACTTGTATTTTTAAGTATTTTTAAGGTACTTTTCCACAAAAGGAACTTTGTCATAAAATATACAACTTTATAGAAGATAAATTTTCCTAAAAGATAGTTTTTAATAAAAGTAAAAGTAAAAGTAAAAGTAAAGTACTTCATTATACAAGGGTTTCAAAAGCAAAATACTTTCTTCATTACTGATGCGTATTCATAGGAAGTACCTTTCATAGAAAATAGTTTATGGTTCTTTTTCATAAAAGGTTTTTTCCGTACACCAAAGGTGAAAAGAAAGGAACTTTGGCTACCACAGTAAAAAATTTATGATAGCTAAATTTAAAGTGTGTTCCAAAACAAGGAATGATAAATTCCATGTTATATATTTAAATATATGGTCACTTGAAATTTGCAACTGTTGACAATAAAATTAAAAAAAAACGAAATTAAAGGGTATTCCATTAGTTAATATTATTTTGACCATGAAATTTTGACAACTTGCTATATCTTGGAAACCGTAAAACGCAAACTCTTGAAACTTTCAAAGACGATAAAACTAAAAAATGTCAAAATTAAAAAATTGCCGAAACGAAAAAATAGCCAGAAACCAAAAAAATTGCCAAATCGAAAAAGGGCCAAACTAAAACTTTTAAAATAAATCGCCGAAATGAAAAATAATCCCATAAATGAAATATTTATCTATACAGCAACTAAACGGCTGGATCGTCTTCTATGCATTCAAGTAGCGGCGTAAGACAACGTTTGCCGCGCTTAGCTAATTTAAATATAAAGCTCTCTGGCTTTGACAAAAATTCCTGTTATTATTGGTGATTTTTAACGTGTTGAATCATTAAATGTAAATAGAGAGCCTGAAACCCGAAAAGAGCTCATCTGCAGAGAAGTCTCGAAGTTACTTCTGTTGATTGATTATTGCTTACATATTAATTTAAATTTAAAGTTTTTATTATATTTGCAATACAAATTTCTTGCTTTCAGTTATATTCTAGTCAATGGGAGCCCATCAAAAAGTTAATAATGCAAATATGGTTAAAATATTTAATTTACACAAATGTAAATGTGTTATGGTTTTTAAAGTGCCTTAAAATTATTTCCACGAATTCTATGCTCGTACTGAATGATATTTGAGTTGATTTCGTAAAAATGTTGATATCGCATATTGTAGTAACGCATTCAGTTGAATCAAGCTTTTATTATATTTATTTAAAAAAATAAATTATTCTCGGAAACAAATTTTATATTTTTGCACGAGGCGGCTTGGATTTCTAGTTGCGAAGCTTATGATGATGATGAAGTTCTGAGTGAAAGAACTAGGGGCAAATTACGGCACTCGTTATGGAACGAAATTACGAAATATTTCAATAGAAATATTTTTAAATTTCGAATAGTATCGAATGTCTTCTACTATTATTATTAGGCGATAAACAGGTCTGGACAGTATTTGAAATGCCTGTGTTCCATTATAGAAAAAATTTTATATTTTGTATCGCCAAACACGCAAAATCAGCTAATTTGTAAATAGTGTATGGGTTTCTTAAGCTTAAAGTTTTTAAATTAAACAAAAATACGCATTGAATATAAACAATGAGTTTTTCCGATACAATGTGCTTTCATGGATGTTGTGCAGTTTTGTGTTGGGAAAATATTTTGCGTGCGTATTTCGTACGTGTTGGACAGCTTGGTTGGTAATCGCTTTCGGGTCGTGTCGTGTTGGAAAAGGCTTACACGCGTCCATCTCTAGTATGTACAACATTTTTTATCAAGACATTTAAAAAGGAATGCAATTGATGGAATTAAATTTTGTTTGTTAAAGTGCTTTTCTTACGATGGGGTTTAAATTTTTTCCAGCACGAACAAATTTATTTAGAATTTGTGTTTAAGAGCAATGTATTATTAATTTCAACCATTTAACAAATACCTTTATATCTGTCTATTTTTATTCCAAAAATCTAAATTAATTGTATAAAATACTTTCATAAAATACAAACAAGCACAAAAACAAAATACCTTTGCTCACAACGAAATCTGTTGAAAGCAAAGAAAATCAATCTCATTCAACAGCTGTAATTAATAATTATAAATAATGAGTATAATTAAAATGAAACGAAATATCTAAAGTAAAAAATTTATCAAATATTTTTTTGCTCTAACAATACAATTTGTAAACCGCTTTAAAACTGATTTACAACGTGTAATCCCAGCGTGAACAAATTACACTGTACAACAAAATAACATTTTTTGGCTGTCCTTTAGATAAAATTACGCGGACTATATGGATTTCGATGCGTTAAATTCAAATCTGCTTTCAGTTTTTCTCTATCACGTAGAGATTTTTTTTATGGGCGTGGCTAATTTTGCCCCCTAAATTAGTCGGCCATACTAATATATTTTA
This sequence comes from Tachina fera, assembly GCA_905220375.1. Classification (NCBI taxonomy): domain Eukaryota; kingdom Metazoa; phylum Arthropoda; class Insecta; order Diptera; family Tachinidae; genus Tachina; species Tachina fera. The sequence continues at coordinate 60,016,994 of LR999965.1, read as the reverse complement.
CTATAACTCGAAACCCGCTATTTCGATTTTAATAAATAATAACCCAAAAGACGCGCCACAAAATTTTGTTAAAAAAAATTAATAATCATTTTTTACCTATCTTTTATGGTTTCGGAGTTATTCAGAATTTAAAAAAGAAAAAAGTTTTTTTTATGCAAAAATCAAGTAATTTTTTTACATGAAAATTGCAATAAAAAAATCAGAAACTCAATAGTTTTATATTTTTTACATTTTTCTTAAAACCACATATCCTAGGAATAAAACAAGCTATAAAACGTGAAAATCCTAAATAAATCTTGATTTTATTCCCAATTTAAAGCAGGTACCTAAAAATGGAAAAATGTGTGTAATGCATTAAATGCAGTCACATTTACATATGGTAATGCTACTGAAAGGGCATTGCGGGCAGGTAACAGAACTAAAAGAAAATATAAAATAAAGAATTTTGGGTATATATAAGTATGTTCACTCATCAGTTGCCATACAATAACTGTTTGTGAAACCGAAAAGTAAATTTTCAACCGCAACAAAATTAAAAAAAAAATATCTAAAAATTTTAGCATAAGCTGAATTTAAAAAGTGATAATTTCTTCATCTATTTTTTGGTAAGTATTATTATTACTAATTCAAAATGTTGTATTTATGATGCGAAGTAATAGTTTTGTATCAAATTGTTGCAGGTTTCAAAATGCCAAGGCTTTGTAAAAATTCTGCTGATTCATTCTGTTATGTATGTGGTGATTTAACTTTAAAATCGCAACGCCAGACAATAACTTCCCAGGTTAAGAACGCCTATAAGCTATGCTTTGGGTTTCCTATCGATGAAAGAGATAAATATTGGCTACCAAAAATATGTTGTAATAGCTGTTCAAGGGCTTTAAGAGGTTTGATCAAAGGAAATCGCAAGTCTATGCCATTTTCGACACCAATGATTTGGAACGAACCAAAAAACCATACAAATGATTGCTACTTTTGTATGACTACAACACGTGGGTTTTCCAGAAAGAACAAAAATAAAGTCATATATCCCAATATTTCATCCGCCAAACGACCAGTTCCTCTAAGAAGTAATGATTTACTTCCAATGTCCCCTACATACGAGGAAAAAGATGTTAAGTCTGCAAGTACTGAATCCAGTTACGCCACGATGGCTGCTTCTGCAAGTTCAACATTTACAAGTCCAACGAGCAAACGTTATTTTCCGAAGCAGTGCGACCTGAATGACTTAGTTCGTGATTTAGGACTTTCAAAAACAAAGGCAGAACTTCTTGCATCCAGATTGAAGCAATGGAATCTAGTAGATAAAGACGTGAAAGTCACATACTTTCGAAACAGAGAAGAAGAATATTTGAAATACTTCAGCAAAGACAGGGATTTAATATTTTGTAATAATGCTGATGGTATTCTGCGAGAACTTTCGTTCAGTGATAAATCTGAAGAATGGCGATTTTTTATTGATTCATCAAAGACGAGTTTGAAAGCAGTTTTGCTTCACAATGGCAACAAATATCCATCAGTCCCACTAGCGTATTCAAGAAACATGAAAGAAAACTATTATAATATGAAAGTGTTACTTAACAAAATTAAATACACACAGTACTCATGGAGCATTTGTGCTGATTTGAAAGTTGTAGCAATGTTAAATGGATTGCAATGTGGATATACCAAATTCTGTTGCTTTTTATGTGAATGGGATAGTCGCTCAAAAGAAAATCACTATAAAGTTAAAAGTTGGCCAAAGAGAGTAAATTTTATTCCGGGAGAAAAAAATTTTTCAGAAGAACCTCTAGTTCAGAAGGAAAAAATTATTTTACCACCTCTTCATATAAAGCTAGGCCTAATAAAAAACTTTGTTAAAGCAATGAACAAGGATGGTGATGGCTTTCTATATCTTAAGAGCAAATTTCCTCGAATCAGTAATGCAAAAATAAAAGAAGGAATTTTCGTTGGTCCACAAATACGAGAGCTTATGAAGAACGCAGTCTTTAAGACGAAGTTGAACGGCGTGGAAGAAAGAGCATGGACGGCTTTTGTGAATGTGTGTAACAATTTTTTGGGAAATAAAAAAAGTGAAAACTACCATGAAATCATTCAAGAACTGCTTTCTGCCTATGAGGCTCTAAAATGCCATATGTCGCTTAAAATTCATTTTTTAAACTCGCACTTGGATTTTTTCCCCGAAAATCTTGGTGCCGTATCAGATGAACATGGTGAAAGGTTTCATCAAGACATGATATATATAGAAAAGCGTTACAATGGAAAATCATTAGAAGTAATGCTTGCAGATTTTTGTTGGTCCATTCGACGAGAAACTTAATTGAAGATATGAATAGGAATAAAAATGTCAATTAGTAAATAACAAGACACTTTTTAATTTTAAAACGTTTTTAAAGTACAAATATTTTTCTTACAAAAATGGTGTTTTATTTCAAATAGTTAAGTGTTGTAGTTCAAGCTAGCACTTTTTCTTAAAACTGAATATACATACTTAGCGCTTCTAGCTTAGTTTATTGACAGCATACATAATAATACATAAAGTGAAAAATATTTGCGACTAAAAGTTTTTCATTATATTTTGAGAGCTAAAAAAAATTAATATTAAACCAAAATTATTTATTTCGCCAATAATTTCTGAATACTCGGAGTTATTGAGAAATTATTAGCAGCTGAAATAAAAAAACATTGGATCAGCATTTAATGTATTACACACATTTTTCCATTTTTAGGTACCTGCTTTAAATTGGGAATAAAATCAAGATTTATTGCTGGATTTTCACGTTTTATAGCTTGTTTTATTCCTAGGATATGTGGTTTTAAGAAAAATGTAAAAAATATAAAACTATTGAGTTTCTGATTTTTTTTATTGCAATTTTCATGTAAAAAAATTACGCGATTTTTGCATAAAAAAAACTTTTTTCTTTTTTAAATTCTGAATAACTCCGAAACCATAAAAGATAGGTAAAAAATGATTATTAATTTTTTTTAACAAAATTTTGTGGCGCGTCTTTTGGTTTATTATTTATTAAAATCGAAATAGCGGGTTTCGAGTTATAGTAAAATATATTAGTATGGCCGACTAATTTAGGGGGCAAAATTAGCCACGCCCATTAAAAAAAATCTCTACGTGATAGAGAAAAACTGAAAGCAGATTTGAATTTAACGCATCGAAATCCATATAGTCCGCATACTTTTATCTAAAGGCTATTTTGGCTGTTGTACAGTGTTATTGAAATTTTTTTGGAATCTCATATTTGAGTTATGAATCATACGTTAGACTTCGCTTTGTGTTTTTTTATACCCTTTACCAAAAAATGGTAAAAGGCTATATATAGGTTTGTCATTCCGTTTGTAATTTCTACAATATTAATAAGCGACACATAAAATATATATATTCTGGATCCTTATGCATAGGGAAGACGAACAAGCGATGTCCGTCTGTCAGTCTGTCCGTCTGTCTGTACGTGAAATCGGTTTTCCCAAGCTCCCAGAAGAGCTAGAGACTTCGTTCTTGGACTGGTGTGTCAGAAATTTTCCGAAAAATTTGGTAATCGAACAGACGGTTTCAGAGCTGGAAAACTCAAACTCTATTTTCCCATAGAAAATAACTACAGAAAACAAGTTTTTATTACTTTTTTATTAAATTAACTTATTTTAAACTTCGGTATGAATAAAATTGGTATTTATAATTTAAAAAAAAAATTTAAAAATTTAACAAAATAAAAAAACGTTTCCAGGGTTGGAAAACTTTAACTTTTTTCCTAATAATTAAACATATTTCATGTTTTAGGAAGAAGGCTATTTTCTCAGGAACGGTAAAAGCTACGGTTCTGAAATTTGGACAGTGTATGTAGAACTTTGGTCGCTACAACAACAAATATATAAATGCTAAACATTAAAGGGTGTTCCAAAATGAGTGACGAAAACTTTTAAAATCCCATGTAATATACATACAATTGTATGTATGTATGTACATATATTGACACTTGAAATTTGTAAAATTAGTGTATTTTTATATAGGCTACAACAATTAACATTAAAATTAAAAAAATTTAAATTAAAGGGTGGTCCATCAGTTAATAAATCTTTGACTATGTAATTTTGACAAATTGCTATATCTTGGAAACTGTAAGAGTTAAACTCTTGAAATTTTCAAAAACGGTAAAACTAAAAAATCCGAAAATTACAAAATCGCCAAAAATTAAAAAAATCGCCAAAACGGAAAAAAACGCCAAAAAGAAAAAAAGCTAAAACTAAATAAAAACGCCAAAAACCGAACAAAATCGTAAAAACGAGAAAAACGTGTCAAAACTAAAAATGAATTTCCACAATGACAAAAAAAAACGCCAAAAAACCGCAAAATTCGCCAAAACAAAATAAATGCTTATATGAACAAAAATCGCCAAAAATTAAAAATAAATCGCCTAAGTGAAAAAAAACACCAAAAACCGAAAAAAATCGCCAAAAAGAGAAAAAAGTATCAAAACAAAAATTTCCACAATGACATAAATCCGCAAAAATCGCCAAAATAATAAAAATTCTTATATGAACAAAAATCGCCAAAAATTAAAAAAAATCGCCTAAATGAAAAAAAATCGCCAAAATCAAATAAATCGCAAAAAAACCGAAAAAAATCGCCAAAACGAGAAAAAAGTATGAAAACAAAAATTCCCACAATGACAAAAATCCGCAAAAATCGCCAAAATAAAAAAATTCTTATATGAACAAAAATCGCCAAAAATTAAAAAAAATCGCCTAAATGAACAAAAAATCGCCAAAATCAAAACAATCACCAAAACGAAAATAAATCGCCAAAATTAAAAAAATGCTAAAAACCAAATAAATCGCCAAAACAAAAAAAAATTGCCTATATGAAAAAAAATCGAAAAAAATAAAAAAATCGCCTCAATGAAATAAAAATTGTCAAAATCAAAAAAATTGCCAGACGGAAAAAAGTCGCCAAAATTAAAAAAAAAAGCCAAAAACCGAAAAAAATCGCCAAAACGAGAAAAAAGTGTCAAAACTAAAAAAAGCCACAAAAAAATAAAAAAAAATAAAATATATAAATAATAAAAAAAATCGCCTAAATGAAAAAAAATCGTCAAAATCAAAAAAAATCGCCAGAACGAATAAATCACCAAAATTAAAAAAACGCCAAAAACCAAAAGAAATTGCCTATATGAAAAAAAAATCGCCAAAACTAAACAAATCAGCAAAAAAATAAATCGCCAAAATTTAAAAAGCACCAAATTAAACATAATGCAAAAAACCTAAAAATTGCACTAGAGAAAAAAGTATGCATTTTTTCACAAAATTAATATGTACCTTCATATCTCTGTGCTTATGTATGTATCTCTATACTACATAAACGCACTTTGGTAAAGGGTATATAAGATTCGGCACAGCCGAATATAGCGCTCTGACTTGTTTTTGTTCTGTTTAATGAAAGTTTTTAAATTGTGCTTTAAATATTTGACGTTGTTATTAATAATAATAATACAATACGACAGTGAAAATATAATTTTGAAATGCTGCAGCGTAGATTGACCTACGGGAGTATATTATCATTTCTCTTGGGTTGCATGGCAGGCGGTGCACAATCCTGGTAGTATGGATAAATTCGTTTAATTATACATTTTAAAGCAGGCTTTGAAAATTTGAAGATCTTAACGCAATTTTATTTATACCTGAACAATGATTTGCAATTTAAGGCATGTGTTGTACATGAGTGGTCATTAAAAGTGCCTTGATTAAAACGTGCATTTCATCCCAAATGCCTTTGAAGCTGAATGTCGTACATTTCCTTCTACACACGCAACAAATTTTATGGAATCGATGTTGGTGCCGATGACGTCTGCCGGCTGATTTGTGCCAAATTATGTGAAATAACTGTTCTGTACAATATATTGGAACATACTCGTAAATCTTCTCTAAACAATTTCGTTTCAAATGTTAGTTCATATTATGGGCCACGTAGCTGGTCGCCAGGAATGTAGCTGAAGGTGAAAGGGTAACCTTCTACATCGAAAGCCAGGCAGCGCTTTGAAAGGACACAATGTTAAATTTAAACTTGTTGGTGACTGTAGGAAAGCCGTCAACTTGCTTGTGGATAAATTTAGTGTCACGACTATGTTAATGGGTTCAGCAGCAGTATTGAGGGAAATAAAATTGCCGATGAGCTGGCAACAATAGTGTCGGCATTAGATAAGGGAATGTCAGACAGATCGGCGAAGTTTCCGATAGGTAATTACTAGATAAGAGAATAATGATAGGTCGTTACTACAGGGAACTCAGCAATCTGTTAGAAAGCATTACCAACAGTTCATGGCGAAGTAGGGAGGATTGTAGAGTATCGAGAGGTATGTGGTCAAAACTTGACTCAGGAACATCCAAACTGTTACTGAACATGAATAGGAAAGCGATGCAAATCGTGATAGGTGCGCTGACACGTCACTGCTCGGTCAGAGCAAGAACCAGCATTTGGGAAACTGGCACTCCAGATTTTTGAAGGATATACGGGGATAAAGAAACCATTGAACATATTATCTGTCACTGCCCAAAGCTGCAATATTCATATGCTTAGGTGGATGAGCAGACGTTTCCATGAAAGCCTTGCTGCATTGCATTGGGAAGTGTAAGGTAGAGGTAGGAATTTGGTGGCTCAATGACGGATAATAGGGTCACTTCTGTCAACCAAGGGGAAGGGGGTAAATATTACGTTTAAGGCCAACAGGCAGGAGGGAATCACAATGGTCCAAATTGGGTCTCCGAGTTAGGGTGCGGTATAGCACCACCCTTAATAAAATTGTATGTATTATAATTCTTCACGCTATACAGTTTTTTTGTTGTTTAAAACAAACTAATTACTAGAACAGTAAAAAATATTTACTGAAACCCAATTTTTTATCAAACAAAAGTATGGTTGAACATTTTTTTTTGGAATATTTCTGTATAGGGTTTTTCTCTTTATGTTCAATGAAAGTGCTACCTACCTTCCTTTATCATCAGACACACAGATAGTCTGATCGTCAACATAAAGTACTTGCCCATCATAATATTTGCATCAATATATTTACATATTCACAGTATTTATTTATTTTTGTCGTAGTGATACTATACTACGACAAAAATAAATAAAAGCAAATAAAAGCATTGAAAGTGGAATATTGTCTTCTGAATCTGTTCCGGTAGAAGTCGAACTTTTATAAAGCCAATTTATTTTTTTTTATCTTCAGCTGTCACTTTTTTCCAAACTTCTTTTATAAAATATATTGCATTAAGAACATTAATGCCTTGAAATTTTGAAAATCACACTAAGATTTAATAGTGAGTTAAAGCTACATTATGCGCCGATTTTTAATGCCAAATTGTACGGTGGAACAAAACCTAGTTCAGACCAATTTTCCGTTTACAGCTTTACTGCGATGTGTGTGTATAAATAGACTTGTGACTCATTCTTCATTCAGTTGACCCGTCCTTATTAATCAAAATGTTCTACCTCATTATGCGAACACAAAATTTATTGGAACTTAAGCCCGAATAAGAAATTATTTCTGATAAAAAATTCACTACAGTTCAAGTAAATCTAAAAAGTTCTAATTTTATGGGCAGTTTTATTTATTTTTTTTGCATTTATTTAAGACGCTTTTGTTTTTCTAGACTATGGACGAAGTAAAATTTTAGCTGATGGAGAAAGTAGAGTTCATAAAAATTTTTTCTCTTACGGAGCGGCTTAGTATTTACTCTGAGAATAGCTGGAAGACCTTTCGTGTATTGTAACATTTAAATATGTATTCAATTTTCCGTACTGTTGAATAAAAATGCAGTTTCTGCGTTCCAAATATGAAAATTTTAAAAATAAGCAATTTTTCTAATTTCCAAGCGTTTTATTGGCAACTAGCGACTCGTGCGGCATCGCACATTAAGATGATATTGATTTTGCAGTTAATTTTTGTTTATTAAAAACGACCCTTGAGCATGGTTATTAAAACAGGTGTTAAAATATGTTTATATAAAAAAATTATTGTATTGCAAAAAATATCAGAGTAAATTTTTACTCTAAATCAGGTTTTTATTTCTGTAAACATTTAAATTTAATATAATCAAAATAAAGTGAGTCACTAAGCTGAACGCTACACCCAAAACTCATTCATTCATACATTTATTTGTTTTCAACCATGACTTGACACATATTTTTATTTTTAAAATGACAAAAAAAATTAACTTAATTTTGTGCACATTTTTTCTGCTTAAACAAATATTTTTTAGTCGTGCTTGTATCATTTTACGTCAAACGGCAAACAGTGAGATCGAATGATATGAGTCTTAAATAAATTTTTAAATGAAATAAAGATTATTAAAATGGTTCCAAGAACAAGTAAAACTTATTCTGATAACATCTATGAGAGTTTATTAATTTCGATGAATTTTTCCATAAATCATGAGCCACAGAAAAACATCTTAAATATTTATTATTCTTATTACAATTACCCAAGACATCTTCTTATAAGGTATGTTTGGTTACATTCTCTCAAAAATCCATACTTTGGATGTCAAACAAATTTATTGATAAATGTGTGTTAAGATGTCAAATTACAAGCGGCGAAAATAATCAGCTGTGCTGTGAACACCAGCTGGTTATTACTAATAATTATTATAGTTGTCATTTGTAATTCTAACCCTAAAACAAATCTTCAAAACTTCAGCCCACCGTGCAAAAAAGCTGTTTCTAGTGGATTATCCACTTGATTTCTTGTCTTTCTTAAAATTTATTTTCTGCGTAAATTTAACTATTGTGAGTTTATAGAAAAAGTCCCTGTTATAGTATAACCCGCTTAATTACCCATCGTCCAAAATGAAATTTCCCCTAAAATATCTTCGTTTATTTACCCAAAACTAATACTTTTTAGTATATATGCAATTCTGCAATCGAATATATGCACCTTATATATTTTATTTTTTGTAATATTAATCCTCACAAGAACATAAATGTGAAAAAAGGCTGTAAAACTGTCATATAATTTGTAGATAATATGCGAACTTGACAATATTTTTCCCGATATAAAGAAATAAACAAGTATGCATTATTCTCTTCTTTTTTAGAAAGGTAAAAATATTTCCAAGTTAGCAGATTATATAGAAATTATATGGCACTCTTACGGTTAAAAATTTAAATAATATGCAAAGCATGTTACAGTGAAAAGTATTGTGCCAAACAAGAACTTGGTTTTTATCTCACTACTTTTAATGGCCGAAATTTTGGAAAGGAACTCGGTCTTTTTTCGCATTTATGTTTTTGTGAGGATCTGACTACTTTTTGAAAGGTTTTCTTCATAAAGCTTATTAAACTTTAAATTTCTAGTATGTTATAGTTCTATTCATAATGACTGCGTCAGTTTAAAAGGGCAGACCTACATACAATAATGGGTTAGAGTGTGATATGTGCACCATTGTGTCATTACAAGGACAGACTGATGTACTTAATTTTTTAAGAATCATCAGAGTTGAAATATGTAAAATATAGTGTACATTTTAGTGGAAGTCTAAAGTCTGCTTAGACGTAGTACTTTTGAAAATGGAAAATTAAAGGCTAGCATAAGTGAAATGTGCATGTAAAGTTTCAATAGAGTAGCTTTTGTTTTATATATTTTCTAGTTGGTAACTTACCTAAGTAAATTTTTTCTTCAAAATTTCAGTTCTCTGCCGTATAGGATTGCGCTAAGTTTTTATAAACATGGCCCTACATCCCTAATGTAACAACCAGTGCTTTCTGATTTTTCCTGTACGCAACTCACCCTTTAACTTAAGGGGTATTGAATTTAAACTCTTTAGTTCAAATTCTAGCTTTAAATATTAGTTTCAGTTAAAAGCTTCAGTACAGTATTAGCGTGCCCCTGCCACTCCTGGTTTAAATATTTGGCTTTTTAGATTTTTCTATTTGATCTCTCATCTTGACCTACTAGCGTATCAAATTTCAGCTCTCTAGCTCAAATTCAATTATTTTATTTTTATGGCGTATTCCTGCCCACTTGTTTAAAAGAAAAATTTTTTTAGTCAGTGCCAATCATACGTGTCAAGTTTCGATGGAAGCGGACAATAATATCTACATAAGTAGTATAAATCTCCTGATCCGAAGTACATGAAAGAAGATATTTAAATTTTATTGTCATATCATAGCCTTTCATTATTAAAACATGTATGCCAAATTTCAATAAAACTGCTTATGCCAACGGTTTAAATTTCATGTTTTAGCTATAAACTTAATAAGGGTAGCATCGCCCTGGTGGCTATATTTTCCTGGCTTTAAGATTTTTCTAGTTAGTTTTTAGCTTAGAAATACTTGTCTATCAAATTTCACATCATAAGCGAAAATTTTAATTTTTTATTCTTATTTGCGTGATCAAGCCCGATTTTTCAAACTCAAGATTTTCTTTTGCGAGTCTTTATCTCTCCTGTTGAGTTTCGCTGTAAATGTGTATTCATTATACATAAATAGTATATTTAAATGTGCTGATCCGAAGTACATACATGAAATAGAAATGCAAATTTTGTGGGTTTTTAACTCCCATTTTGTTTAAAGAATATTTATAACCTTGTATTATTGCAACATGTAACCCAAATTACAATAAAATCGCTTGAGTTAAACGCATTGGATTTGGATTTTTTTTAATTCTGAGCTTTTTGCACGGCGGGGCTATGTCCTTGGCTATAATTTTCAGGTTTTCAGTTTTTTTTTAGCTAGTTCCTAATCTAAAGCTACTTTCTTATCAAATTTCAGCTAACTAACGCAAATTTTAACTATATTTTCTAATGGGAGTGCTACCGCCGACTTTTTCAATTTCAAGATTTTCTTTGGCCAGTAGTTAGTTATCTTTCTTGTCGAGTTTCGTTGGAGACGGATAGTAATAAATTTATAAATATGTAATATATTCAAATGAATATGAAGTAGTAGGCTTAAAATGTATGGGCGTTTTAACGCCCACATTTTTCAACGTAAATTTATAGCCTTGCATCATTGCAACATGTATGCCAAATTTCAATATAATCGCTTCAGTTAAAGGCCTTTGATTTGTATTTTAAATTCTGAGCCTCAAGGGCGCAGCCCCACCCACCTTATTACCATTTTTGAGTTTTCAGATGTTTTTAGTAATTTGCTAATCTATGACTACTCATTTATCAAATTTCAGCTCAATAGCGCAAATTTTAATTTTTTTTATTATGGGCGTGTTTCCGCCCACTTTTTTTAACTTAAATTTTTTTGACTAGTGTTTATCTTTCCTGTGTAGTTTCGTTGGAAACGGATAATAGTAGTTACATAAATTTAATATAAATGTACTGACGCCATACATGAAATAGGAGGTTTAAATTTTATGGGAGTTTTGAGGCCCACTTTTTTATAAAAATTTATAGCCTTGTATTATTGTAACATGTGTGCCCAATTTGCAATAAAATTGCTTGAGGTAAACGCTTAAGATATGTGTTTTTAATTCAGACTTTTATGGGCGTAGCCCCGGACCCTTGGTAATAATTTTTGGGTTTTCAGATTTTTCTAGGTGGTAACTCACATAGTTCTAATTGTTTACCAAATTTCAGCTCACTAGCACAAAGTTTAATTTTTATGGCTGTAGCCCCGCCCCCTGGTGAAAATGTTCGGGTTTTCAGATTTTTCTAGCTCATCGCTCACCTAGATATACTTGTGTACCAAATTCCAGATCTGTAGCTATAGCGGAAGTGCTCATAATATTGATGAGTGTGTCAGTGGTCAGTTGTCAGTTGTCAGTAGTCAGTAGTCAGTGGTCAGTGGTGGTGGTGAGTATGTCTTAAAATATGCACTTTTTGCACCTCCATATCCCCGGAACCTTTCATTTTAAAACTGAAAGGTATTTCGAAGAAATACATATGTATCTCCATTTTATTTCAAGTAATTATGTACTACATACCACAGTCAGTTCGGATAAATGCATTTCTAAAGGTAGTTAAGCGTATTCTCATAATTACCTCTATGATTTAATTAAACATCTTCGCTTTAATACCTTTCACGGATACTTACCGCAAAAATCGTGACATTTTTGATGAGGTTATTAATCGAGGTTTACTGTAATGCTCGCTCGACCACAAATGACAACAACTTTTAGCTCAAATTCACAACTTCATAAAAAGAAGATCTTTAATATTTATCTAAATGGGAGAATGGTTAAATTAAAGTAGTATTTTAAAAAGAAAACCTGTCAAAGGCAATAAAAAAAATACATTCATTTCGTGGAAACTTAAACGATAATTTTTTTATGTCAATAATTTAAAACTGTGTCAATAATTGTGTTCGTCGTTAAGTGCACAACAAACTGTAAAAAGTTCACAGTAAAGTGAAAATAATTTGGTGATAAATTCAAATTGCAAAAAAAGATTGTAAATACATACATACATACATCCATATATCAATCCAGTTAAAATCTTAGTATTTCCGTATTTATAATTCAACCAAGAAAGAATGGCACGTACAGTAAAATTTTAAGAAATTAGTTTCCAAATATCTTGCGATGTGCTTGGCCCACGTTACACAAGCTCATGTGGAATGAACAGCTCACGTGCAACGGATACAACATTTCTCACCACCACGCTCTCTCACTACAAAATATAGTATGCAAACATAGGCTGAGTTTACATCTGGTATTTCTTGTGCCCAAAAAAGTGTAACCACTAATTAATAATGAAAAACTCTTTGATTCAGACGTGAACTTATTGATTTAAACTGTTTCCAATCATATTTAATTCTATAAAATTGTTTATTAGTTATGTACGAACGTGTTTAATTTAATAAATACTTGTCGGAATTAAACAGTTTTTCAGTAGTAATTAGTGGTTACGCTTTTTTACACATGTATGACATATGGCACACACATGTAAGCCCGGTATTATAATTCACAATGTATTACACGCACATTCATTGCAAAAAAAGATTTTGGGTAAGAAACGAAATAGGATTTTAAATGAGAACTCCAAAATTATTGTGTATTTTTATACCCTTTACCAAAAAATGGTAAAAGGGTATACATATGGGTTTGTCATTCCGAGTGTAATTTCCACAATATTAATAAGCTACACATAAAGTATATATATTCTGGATCCTTATGCATAGGGAAGACGAACAAGCAATTTCCGTCTGTCAGTCTGCCCGTCTGTCCGTCTGTCTGTACGTGAAATCGGTTTCCCGAAGCTCCCAGAACAGCTAGAGATTTCGTTCTTGGACTGGTGTGTCAGAAATTTTCCGAGAAATTTTGCTATTCATTTTTTTTTTGCAAATCAGCAAAATCGAGCACACCGTTTCAGAGGTGGAAAACTCAAACTCTATTTTCCCATACAAAATAACTATCGAAAACTAGTTTTTATTACTTTTTTTATTAAATTAACTTATAGGCAGTTCTCGTTGTACATTCATAGTGAACAGTCGATTTAGCGGAGTTTTTATTGCATACTAAACAAAAAAAATCTTAGTATGAAATCAAAATATTCGGAATACATATTGTTTTTGATAAATTAAGCTTTACTTGCGATGCTAATATTTTTTACATAGTTATAAATAACAAAAACAACAAAAACCGCAAAACAAAAACAACAACAAACAAACAAAGCGCCCTTGAGGAATACTCTATATGAGTACCTCAAAAACAAATAACTGTGAAATGAGTTCTAATGGCAAAAATGCATATTTTACTGTGAGTTCTGAAGCTCTTCATGAAAATAATAAAAATAACAAATCTGATGATAGGCTTACTGAGAGCTCTGAAGCTCTTAATGATAACAAAAAAATTAAGAAGACTGATAGTAGACTTTTTTTAACGGCGAGGCCACTTTTTCGTCAGCGATCAACTTCGCTTTGTCCAATGCCAACTAGTGATTCGTTAACATTACCGTTGCCTAGTACTTCTACATTTAACTCAGCGATATCATCCGCTTCGGGCTCGTGGTCATCACTTAACCAAGTTTTTACTGAAGTTAAGAGCAGCCCAAAACCCAAGGTCCAAGTGGGAATGGACAGATATATTACAGTGGTATAGCGCGGACGAAGCCCAAAGTCTTCGAAAATATCATCTGCTCCAAAAATGTCTAGGGATAACAGCGTATCCTCTATTAACCGCCAAAATCGTTTTCAAATATTACAAGTTGACAACAACGAACCCGATGTATCTACGAACAAAACATCCAAGCCGCCACCAATCTATTTGATAGAAAAAAATTCAAACGCTCTTATAAAAAATTTAATTAAAGTCATTGGTGAGAATAAATTTCACATCGTTCCAATAAAACGTGGTAACATTGATGAAACCAAAAATTCAAATTTATGAAGAAAAAGATTTTCAAAAAATTATTACTGAATTTGAAAATAGTTGAAGAAATTAAAGATGCACTCGTCCTCCAGGGATTTAAGGTAAAAAATGTATCTAACATAATAAATAGGAAGAAGATTCCTCAACCTCTATTTCGCGTCGAACTTGAGCCAAACGATATAAAATTAAAAAAAAAACGAGACTCATCCAATTTACAATTTAAAATATCTCTTATACCGAAAAATAACAGTTGAAGAACCACACAAGCGTTATGGACCCGTACAGTGCCATAATTGTCAAGAATATGGTCACACAAAAACATACTGCAAGTTACCTTCAGTTTGTGTTATCTGCGGTGAATTGCTCGGTAATTCTGGTTGTACTAAGCCTAAAGATCTAGCAGAAAAAAAATTTAGTAATTGTGGAGGTAATCACACCGCTAACTACAGAGGATGTCCTGTCTATTCTTTCGTTAAACAGACTATGGGGCAAAAACCTAAATTAGCTCCAGCACAAACAGCAAACGTTTACTCCGCCACTTTTACTCAAATGAGCCAACCTGTCACTTCACGTATTTCGTATGCCGACGCAGCTAAGACTAGTTCTATTCCCACACAAAATATTCCGCCTCAAAATAATTTAACGAATGCAAACTCAAGCTTTAATTTTAGTCGCCTTGAAGCTACTATTGAAAATCTAGTGCTGACTATAAATAATTTTACAACAAATATGACTAGCATGATGCAAGAAATGCTACGAATGCAGTCTACACTGCTTCAAGCATTAGTTAACAAGCCATGAACACGTTAAAGATAAGTTTCTGGAACGCAAATGGCATTCGCCATCATAAAAATGAACTTGAGCACTTCCTCACGGAAAAAAATATTGATATAATGTTGGTCTCTGAGACTCATTTGACTTCAAGGAGCTTATTTAAAATAAATGGTTACACTCTATATGATTCAAAGGACCCAAGTGGAAAAGCTTGCGGCGGATCAGCAATTTTAATAAAGTCAAGAATCAAGCATTATATTCTTGACAACATTTGTGAAGAACATCTACAAGCAACGAATATTTGTATCGAAAATTTTTGCACAAATTTTGTCATATCATCAATTTACTCCCCTCCTAGATTCGCAATTACTGAGGATCAATACGAGGATTTCTACAAATCTCTTGGCCCTTGTTTCGTAGCAGCTGGAGACTATAATGCAAAACATACTTTTTGGGTTTCGCGTCTTATCACACCTAGAGGATTAGCGTTGTTCAACACAATTTCAAAAATGGGCTTGGACGCCATTTCGAGTGGGGAGCCCGCTTACTGGCCTACAGACATACATAAAATTCCGGATATTATAGATTTTGCGTCATGAAAAATATTTCTAGGGAATTAATTCATGTTGAAGCTTCCCTAGATCTACCGTCCGATCACTCTGCCACGATCGTTACAATCTGTAGCCCACTGAGAAGTGCTCTACCTCACCCATATGTGAAAATGGTCAGTCGTGTTAATTGGCTGCGATTCAAAAAATATCTTAGTAGTCATTGCACTGAAAACATTAAGCTAAGGACTCATGATGATATTGAATCTAATATTGCTAATCTTAACGAAAATATTAAGCAGGCAGCTGAACATGCCACTTCCTCCCATCCGCAGACTGGGTTTAACAGAATATATTCTACAGATATTGAACATCTCGTATGTGTAAAAAGAAGAGCTAGAAGATAATGGCAACAGCACAGATCACCCCAAAATAAAATTAGATTAAAAGTGTACACTAAAACACTCCAAGAGCTGCTTGCATATGAAAAAACTGCATCTCTTAAAAACTATCTGGAAAATCTCGACGTAACACCAGCATCTAACTACTCTTTGTGGCGCGCTGCGAAAAAAAAGTTGAGTTTAAACCACCTCTGCGCACTTCTACGGGAGTTTGGGCCAGGAGTGATATTGAAAAAGGTAACTTGTTTGCAAAGCATTTAAAATCCGTATTTACTCCAAACACATGTAATGGTGTTGTTGAATTCCCGAGTGTAGTTGCGCTACCCCCTCGACCCATAAAATTTAAAATGTGTGATGTACAAAATCTAATTGCTGAACTCAACCCGAAGAAAGCGCCGGGTATTGATGGAATTAGTAACCAAATGATAATAAAATTGCCTCGTATTGTAATTAGAATCATGTTATTTATTTTTAATGCCATTTTACTACTAGAGTATTATCCCCACAGCTGGAAACTTGCCAAAGTTAAAATGATTCCAAAGCCGGGCAAAGATCTTACCAAAGCAGAATCATACAGGCAAATAAGTCTGCTATCAACAATGTCAAAACTTTTCGAAAAACTGCTCATGTCAAAATTGTCCCGAATTCTAATTGGTAGTGGGTGCATCCCAGACCATCAATTTGGTTTTAGAAGTCAGCATAGCACCATTGAACAAACGCATAGATTGGTTCAATGTATAAGAAAAACATTTGAAGAAAAGAAGTACTGTTCTGCACTGTTTATTGACGTTTCTCAGGCATTTGATAAAGTGTGGCATGAAGGCCTAATTTTAAAATTAAATTCATATCTACTAATAAATTTCGTGAATTTATTAGAAAGTTACATTACTACCCGCAAGTTCACGGTTGTGGAAGGAGAATTCATGAGTGTTCCCGAATCTATATCATCCGGTGTGCCACAGGGGAGCATACTGGGGCCAGTTTTGTATTTGATTTATACTTGTGATATGCCATTGAGCAGTAATATCCATACATATACGTTTGCCGATGATACAGCCTGCTTAAGTATGCACGAAAATCTTCATGAGGCTTGGCGATATCTACTAGAACATATTACACAACTGGAACTATGGTTAAAATTATGGAGAATTAAGGTAAACGAGCAAAAGTGTGTTCAGGTAACATTTACCCTGCGAAGAGATACTTGTTCCCCAATTCGAATCAACAATCAAGTTGTTCCTCAGCATTCACATGTAAAATACCTTGGTATATACCTTGATCGACGACTTATATGGAAACACCATGTTGACTCAAAGCTAATACAAATGAAACTTAAACTAACTCAGATATATTGGCTGTTTGGTAGAAATCAAGGTTGGAAACCGAAACAAATAACGGTATCGGTATTGATACCGGTACAACTATTTTTTAAATTTCGGTATCGGTAACGGTATCGGTATTTATTTTATTTCGGTATCGGTATTACCGGTACGTACCGTTATCGAGTTTATAATACCGGTATACCGATATTACTGCTAAATATATTAGTTCAGATACTGGACATTGGACATAGCAAAAAATCTTTTTTTTTTATTAAATTCTTCGAAAAGTTAGTATTTTTACATTAACATTTAAACTTATATGTTTCTATATACGTTTTTATACCTTTATTAAAAATAATTTATTAAAAAAGTAAAATAAAGAAACTGCAGTTGAAACATTGCACATATAAAGCATACATTTTGATTAATTTAACAAAATGATAAAAATAAATACATTACATTGTATGTATATTATATATGCAATACATGTAGAATTATATATTCGTATTCGAATTCTCGAATATTCGGCCGTTTTTAAATATTCGTATTCGTAGTCGCCAAATTCAGAGAAACGAATATTTAAATATTTCAATCCAAACAATAAACGATATTCTTGTAGCCAACTTTAAAAAAAAAACAAAACGAATTTCTTGTACAACTAATATTAAAAAAGTTAAAGAAATTAATTTTCTTCACCTCAAGAGAGCGGTCTTTACCTTAAGATATAAAAGTTTTGAAAAATTTTCTCCATCATTTAACTAGACCTATTTTTGCTCTAAATATCAAATTCCAAAATTTATTACGCCACCTTAAGACAAGAAATGTTTTTAAATATTTCCAAATATCACAAATTTTTTAAGTTTTAGTTGAACTATAGTGAATTTTAATCAGAAATAATTTCTAAATCGGGCTTAAGTTCAGTAATTTCAATTCTTATTCAATGAAATATTTTTTTATTAATTAATGTGAGTTTCTAAAGAGAAGAAAAAAATATTTCCAAAAATCTAATCTGCGTCCGGCGAAAAGTAAGGACAATATTGCAAAAATACTAAATTGATTTTGTGTTTTTTTTTTGGAATTGCTGAGAACTCAAAGGCAAATTCCATTTGTTATTACTTTCGTTGTATTCATTGCCTCATTTTCTACCTAGGAGAGACTTTTCATCCGAAAATATTGATTGGCAAAATACTTTTATAATACCTAAATAATTAACCTACGATTTTCTTCAAAAAAACGGAGGAAATAAACTTTTTTTTTCAAAATTTTAATGTTACAAATTTTATCCCTTATTCATAATGAGTTTCATTTCCTAAATCTAACAAGATTGACTTCTCCATTACAAAAAAGTGTACCAAGGTTGGTAAAAAAGCCAAAAGTTTAGTACTTTTTCTTGAACATTTTCTTAATTGTAAACGAAAACCCGAAAATGTAGCAGACCTGTTTTATGACTTGAATAGAAAACAAGTAAGAGTGCTATATTCGGATGTGCCGAATCTTATATACCCTTTACCAAAGTGCGTTTATGTAGTATAGAGATACATACATAAGCACAGAGATATGTAGGTACATATTAATTTTGTAAAAAAATTCATACTTTTTTTCTAGTGCGATTTTTTTTCGGTTTTCTGCGTTTTTTAATTTTGGCGATTTTTTTTCGTTTTGGCAGATTTTTTGTATTTGCCGATTTTTTTTCATTTGAGCGATTTTTTTAATTTTTGGCATATATGCAATTTTTTTTGTTTTGGCGATTTTTTCCGGTTTTTGGCGTTTTATTTTTTAATTTTGGCGATTTATTTTCGTTTTGGCGATTTTTTTTTGATTTTGGCGATTTTTTTTTTATTTAGGCGATTTTTTTTTAATTTTTGACGATTTATTATGGCGATTTTTGCGGATTTTTGTCATTGTGGGAATTTTTTTTGTTTTGACAATTTTTTCTGGTTTTTGGCGATTTTTTTCGGTTTTTGGCGTTTTTTTAGTTTTGTTGATTTTTTTTAGTTTTGGCGATTTTTTTGATTTTGCTGATTTTTTTTAATTTTTGGCGATTTTTTTCATATAGGCAATTTTTTTTTTGATTTGGCGATTTTATTTCGGTTTATGGCGTTATTTTTAATTTTGGCGATTTATTTTCGTTTTGGCGATTTTTTTTATTTTTGCGATTTTTTTTTCATTTAGGCTATTTTTTTTTTGATTTTTGGCGATTTTTGTTCACATAAGCATTTTTTTTGTTTTGGCGATTTTTTTGATTTTGCTGATTTTTTTTTAATTTTTGGCGATTTTTTTCATATAGGCAATTTTTTTTTTGATTTGGCGATTTTATTTCGGTTTTTGGCGTTTTACTTTTTAATTTTAGCGTTTTTTTTCATTTTGGCGATTTTTTTGTTGTAGCCTATATAAAATACACTAATTTTACAAATTTCAAGTGTCAATATACATATGTACACACATACATACAATTGTATGTGTATTACATGGGATTTTAAAAGTTTTCGCCGCTCATTTTGGAACACCCTTTAATTTTTAGCTTTTATATATTTGTTGTTGTAGCGACCAAAGTTCTACATACACTGTCCAAATTTCAGACCCATAGCTTTTACCGTTCCTGAGAAAAGAGCCTTCTTCCTAAAACATGAAATATGTTTAATTATTAGGAAAAAAGTTAAAGTTTTCCAACCCTGGAAACGTTTTTTCATTTGTTAAGTTTCTAAATTTTTTTTTTTTGATTATAAATACCAATTTTATTCATACCGAAGTTTAAAATAAGTTAATTAATAAAAAAGTAATAAAAACTTGTTTTCGGTAGTTATTTTCTATGGGTAAATTGAGTTTGAGTTTTCCAGCTCTGAAACCGCCTGCTCGATTTTGCTGACTTTCAATAGCAAAATTTTTGGAAAATTTCTGACACACCAGTCCAAGAACGAAGTCGCTAGCTCTTCTGGGAGCTTGGGAAAACCGATTTCACGTACAGACAGACGGACAGACGGACAGACGGACATCGCTTGTTCGTCTTCCCTATGCATAAGGATCCAGAATGTGTCGCTTATTAATATTGTAGAAATTACAAACGGAATGACAAACCTATATATTTATACCCTTTTACCATTTTTTGGTAAAGGGTATAAAAAAATCCACTACCAAAAAATATTTTTTATCTGATCAAAAATATGACCTTGGTATCGATTTTAATTTTTCATTACTTCTGACTTGAGCGCTATGACACCTCTTCAAATGCTGTAAAAAATTTCATAACAATCGAAAAGGTAGTTTAGAAACTGCAAAATTATTTAAATTTTTTTTACAAAATCCCCACTGTGTATCGGGTACTTTAGGCCCCACTAGGCAGCAGAAGGTACCGTCGGATCGAGCTAAAAAAATTAAGACCGCATTAATGGCAGCAAACATCATATTTTAGACAGCGCACATATGTGCCCTTGATTATGAAATTGGTCTAAGTCATATATTTCTCTGGTCTAGATATTTAGTAGATTACATTTGAACAAATTAAAAAGTATTTTCATATTATGCGGCATTTTAATTTAGAGTTGTACTAGTCTCGA
Source organism: Tachina fera (assembly GCA_905220375.1). Taxonomy (NCBI): domain Eukaryota; kingdom Metazoa; phylum Arthropoda; class Insecta; order Diptera; family Tachinidae; genus Tachina; species Tachina fera. The sequence continues at coordinate 59,996,074 of LR999965.1, read as the reverse complement.
TTTATATAAATTTATTTAATATATTTTATATACTTATTGAAGTTTTTCAAAGATTTATTTGATATTTCGAAGCAAAAATGCACATGACTTGGACCAGAGCTATTCAACCTTTTTGGTTCGCGTACCACAAAACTAACAACCAACAATTCGCGTACCACCAAAAAAAATTTATGTGTATAAACAAGTATGGGCTCAATAAATAACCAAACAATTTTAAAATATTTAATCCATTTCATTTATTAATAATAAAAAACAACAAAATTAAAAGGAAATTTTATATCTGGTTCAATGTTTGATAACTTTAAAAAATATAAGATTTGACTTCAAATTCAATGTTGTTCGGTTCTTTTTGATTGCCACCATTGATGAAAATCCTGTTTCACATAAATATGTGGAGGCGAAGATTTGGCGTACCACCTGGGAAAGTTTCGCGTATCCCAAGTGGTACGCGTACCACAGGTAGAATAGCCCTGACTTAGACCACTTTCATAATTAAGGGCACATATATAGTAAATCAATTAAACAAAAAAATCTTTGTGTATATACTACATATTAAAAAGCACTCTTCAAAAGTTTAACGGCCCTATGTATAAGCAGAAATTGGCATGAAGTTAGCACAAGTGGCAAAATTGAACATGATCTTAAATAGTTTTGCCATAAAACTTCACATTAAAAATCATGCTAGGACCTAGAGGTGGATTAAGATTAGGTAATGCGAACATTTTTAATGTCAAATTGTATGGAGGTACTCGTTACCACTTAATTCAATATCGTCACTTTTGCTAACTTCAAGCCAATTTTTGCTTATACATAATGCCGTCAATCTCCACATTAGTTTTTGTATCTGGAACAGCCAATATACTAACTTTCTCGAATTCATATACATAACTGTGGGTTAACATGGCTTTGCTCTATTCAAAAATTTAAAACTTTTACTTATATGTCTAGGGATATATTTTTTGTTCCTAAAGGCTTTAAGCAGCTCATGAAGTTTGGTAGTGTTTCGAACTAGTGATGATTATTATATGATTTCAATTTACGGTTGATTAAAAAAACAGGGCTGCATAAGATTGTGTCAAGGAGAACAAAAACGTGTTTATAAAAGAAAGTTAATTGAAATATATTTTTGAAATTTTATTTTTGGTTCGAATCGGTATACCGGTACATACCGGTATAGACGTAAACGGTATTCTGGATACCGGTATTTTCTAACCGAAATGGATTTCGGTATCGGTATCGATACCGGTATCTAATTTTAGCGGTATTTGAATCGGTATCGGTATTTTTAGGATACCGTTTGCCAACCTTGGTAGAAACACAATACTCAGCCTAGACTGCAAACTGCTTCAGCTTCTAATGTCGAGAGAATCCAACGAAGGCAAAACAAAATTTTACGTTTGATAACATCGGCTCCATGGTACATCAAAAACTCAAATATACATCGTGATTTGAATATGCCACTAGTGATTAATGAAATTGCAAAATACGCAGGGAAATATTTAACAAAACTCGAAAATATTTTTTTTCTCTTTTTTTTTTTTTTGATTATCACTACTTATGTATTTTTTATAACTATCACTAAGTTTATGTCCGACAGTGGTCGGGCCTAATACTTATATTTTAAATTTAAGATTTGTATACTTATTGTTAGTTCATAATTGAAGATACATTAAATAAATAAATGTATTAAAAAAAAAAAGTGAGGATTACGAACAAAAGGTTTTTTACAGTTTTAGACCTAAAGGGAGGATTTTGGCAAGTTGCATTAAGCCAAAAAGCTAGTGAACTATGCACATTTAGCACCCCGTTTGGATCTTACCGATTTAAAGGATTGCCATTTGGAATAAAAATCGGACCTAAAGTTTTTCAGAAATATAACGAGAGAAATTTTCATGATATTCCAAATGTTACAGTATTCATTGATGATATACTAATTGCAGCTGAAACAGTCGAAGACATAACAAAGTATTAAGCCAAGTATTAGAGCGTGCACGTAAGTTAAATATAAAATTTAATATCGATAAAATTCAATACAAAACAACTGAAGTCAAATATTTAGGAAAGATAATTTCACATGAAGGTATAAAATGCGATCCAGACCGAGTCACTGCTATTATGAACATAAATCCACCTAAAACTAAGAAAGACTCACAGAAGTTGTTTGGGAATGATCAATTATATCCGTGGCTATATATTATATTATATTTTAATAAAAAAAAACAAAATAAAATCGCTAAAACGAGAAAAAAAAGCACCAAATTAAAAAAAATCAAAAAACCCGAAAAAAATCACAAAAACAAAAAAAGCACCAAAAATAAAAAATCGCAAAATTAAAAAAAATGCCAAACACGTAAAAAAATCGCTAAAACGAAAAAAGCACCAAAACTAACAAAAGCACCAAATTAAAAAAAAAAACGCAAGAACGGCATAACTAAAAAAACCCTATTAAAAAACGTTTAAAACCGAAAAACCCCAATAAACGAAAAAAATTTTAAATTATATTAGGTTCATATAGTATTACACATCTAATGTCCGCATGGAACCCTTTGTGCTGAACAAATTCGAAAAAGTTCTTTACGAATAAACGTTTACATAATACCGCGATATATACCGTTTGCAATGGGATGTTTAAATTAAGACACTTAACAATTTTGTAAAATTAAATATTATTGAATAAAACAAGTTATTTTACTTGGTATGTATGTAGTTACAATACTAAAATTATTTTATAGAGTTATTAAAAAAAGAAGAGCGAAATTTGAAGTTCGAAGCTTTAGCGAACATGATTTTTTTTTAAGTTAGCGAACAAATATTGAACAATTTTGTTTCGAAATTTCTTCGCTTTAGTGAGCATTCGTTTTTATCGAATCTCAGGTCAAGTGGGATTTCAAATATTGTTTTCATTGGATAGTTTTGATATAATGGCGTTATTTGTTTGTTTAGCTATGAGTACAACAAACGACTAAATTATTCATCAAGTATCAAGAATTAACATTATTCTTAATGCAGCAAAATCGTATCTAAATAAATGCGCTTCATAATTAAACTAAAAAATATTTGTATATTATTACTACTAATATACATAGATGTAATCACCCAGGCAGAAAAAGACAATCAGCACGACGTTGCTACGATTGTCTGCGGGTACAACTAACATCAGTACAATATTCGTTTACCAAAATTTTAATGTACTCATAACATTAATATGATAACGCCGAATCACCGTCCTCGGACTCTTGTTTTCAATGTTGTCACAACACTCTAAATGCAAATTTTTAAAGTCGTCACAATATAAATTTCCCAACTTAAGTAAAATTTTTGTATTTACGGTGTTGAAGCGGTAAAGAATTATTGTAAGCGGGGCATTTATGGAGTTAAAGTCAAATTTTTGTATTTACGGTGTTGTAGCGGTATAGAATTATTGTAAACGGCGTATTAGGAAAGTAACGTCGGATTTTTGTAAATACAGTCTTGTAGTGGTATATCATTACTACGAACGCGGTATTTGTAAACGTTAAGTCATATTTTTGTGTTTACAGTAGTGTGGTGGTACAAAAATTTTGGAAGAGTCGTAATTTTGTATCTACAGTGTTGTGGTGGTACATATTTTTTGGGCAAAGTCACAATTTCTGCCTGGGCAATTACTTAATTGTATATGAAGTTTTATCCAAACACCAAAATATGAAGAGAAGAACCGTTTCTTTTTACTCTCCTGAAAACTTGTATTTTTCAGATATGAGGTTGAGAAAGTAAGGCATCGATATTCAACTTATTGCTAATATCAAAAAAAAAATATTTAATGGAAAAATACCGAGAGATCACTTACCAAAATTTGCACTTGAGCAAAAAATTATCTTTTTTTTTTTAATAAATATGTACCTTCATATCTATGTGATTGCGTATGTATCTCTATAATAATTAAACGCTTTTTGATAAAGGGTACATAAGATCCGGCACAGCCGAATATAGCACTCTTACTTGTTTAATAATCGATTCACCTTTTCTCTTAACATGTCGAATGAAATGTTTCATTAAACACAACCTTTCTGTACAAAATCTTACAAAAAACTAATTGTAGTATTGCACAGTAGTGAGTTTTTTTGAATCAATAGATTATAAATATGAGCTTCGCATACTGTATAGGGAATATTTACATATACTACATCTATGAAAATGTATGTAAATATATTATCATATATGTCCATATACCCTAATTTTTCGGATCCGAATCATATATGGGATATTATATATTCTCCGTACATATTTTTTTAGCTGCCCAGCTATATACGGAGCATATATGATATCCCATATATGGTTCGGATCCTTTTGATTATTTGATATATTAAATAGGGCCACAATGTATAAAATCATACAAGAATGGTTTTTTTAACAAAAAGTTTTTCTTTTTTAAACGTTGAGGGTGTGCATATAAACTTTGTATACCGTATGTATTTTTTAATGGATTTCCAATTCAGCAGTGATAAAATTCCAAGCTTTTTTGATTGCAAAAACGATCTTTAACTAACGATCTATCGATAATAAAACTGTACAAGAATGTTTTTTTACAAAAGTTTTTCTTTTTTACACGTTGATGTTGTACGCATTTAAGCTTTGCATACCGTGTGTATTATCTAAAAGATTTTCAATTCACCAGTGATAAAAAGAGAGAGAAAAAGATCGAGTTAATAAAATGCAATTTTTTGAATACAAAAACAATTTTATGTGAGATATCATACATGCATAAATTTTTATATGGCTCCATATATTACATCTTATTTCTATGTGTATGGATCCACATATGAAGAGCTTCATATATGAATTTCCATAAATGAGCTCATATATTTTAATATACTTCATATATTAGTTTATATATCAACTCATACATGATACTTTTGCCATGTATAATCCCATATATTTCACTACACGAATTGATACATATTCATATATTGTTATATACGATCATATATTAAAAATATATGGATCATATATAATTTTTTTAGCTGGGTAGTTTTAATCTGGTTTCTCAAATTAAATTTAATGCACGAATATGAATTTTGTGTTTTTTAAATAATCGACCTTATCTCTAAATAGTATATAGGGAATATTTACACATACATACATGTATGAATATATGTATATATACATACCCTAATATTTTGGATCCAAACCATTAATGGGATATCACACATGTTCCATACAAATGTTTTTAACTGGGTAAGCTGTTTCTTAGAAATTGCGAAATCTTACACAGTTCTTAAACTTTTTATATTACTTTGATTAATTTTATAAACATTGCAATCTGTCATTTATCTTTTAAATAAAAAACTTATTTTTTTAATTCCACATGCATACGTAAAGACAATATAATACAAACTTAACTTTAGCAGAACATTTTAAACAAAAGTATCTTAAGAGACTTTTTATAATTACCCTTGAGAACTTCTTAACAAATCAAACACCAGACAATACGGTAAATGAAAACCAAACAATGCAAAAGAAATAATAAAATTAAAAAATATGTAATTATGTATTGTGTAAAGAATTAAATTTAATTTGAAAGCCTTAAATATTAATGTGAACGAAACAAATGTTTAGTAAAAAAATATAAATTTAAAATGTTAATGTGATAAAAAAATTTAGTCTTCAATTATTTTTTGTGGTGTTAAGGTAGGATCACACGATTGCTACAATGGACAATTATTGGCCCATTTTATATGCCCATCGTGTGATTTCACAATTTATTGTCCCATACGACAATCGAAAACAATATGCTGATGATTTGCCGCAATCAAATGCCACTTTTGTACGGCAATCGTGTGAACGGTTGATAGGCAACCATGCCCCAATAAAAATGTTAAAAATACCGACAATATTTATTGTGTTCTAGAGCAGCAATCAAAGTAGTCAATACGCGACAATTTCTTAAACTAATTTATTTATTTTTTAAATTTACCTTATAGGTATGTAGTTATAACTTATTTTAAATGTTAACATGGAACTGTAAGCTAATCTTTAATCCCTATGTTATTCCATATTAGTTTTTATCCGTTTAAAAGAACGAAAATTGCCTCTGATTAGTATATTTGATAAGTACAAAATATAGAAAGCAGAGGAAATTTTATTTGTTTTAAGCGAAGAAACCATTTTCACGTACAAAATGAAACAGAAAAAATGATTTCTAAAAAAAAATATTTGCAAGTTTAGCAAAACAAACTACCACAACAGCTACTTGCTTGTATTGCGCAAGTTAGAACAATCGTATGACTGGGCTGCGGCAATAATTGTCCGAAATTCATTCTTCACCAATCTACGTCAATAAAATTTTTATAAAATGGGGCAATCATGTGACTGCAACTTATTTGATTGGGATAATTTAGTTATTGTGCATCAATTCAGCACAATAAAAATTGGGTCAGATTGGTGTATTTGCGGCAATCGTGTGATCCTACCTTTAGAGTAAGCAAACTATTGTATGGTTAGCTTTTTTGCGTTTGAGTTTTCAAGCAGAGTTGTTTTTGATTTTGCTTTTTTTTTTTTGGGAAATAGAAACTGTTCTGTTGGAAGTGGGAAATTATTAATTGTTTTTAATTCCTGTTTGATCGGTAAACTTGGAGCTAAAATCGCAGACAAATAAAAATTTGTGAAATGGTAGTTGATATAGCCATGGAATAGAGCTGCAAATCTATCGATATTACTATCAATTGTTTTGTTTTTAATGAAATAGCGATAGTTTTTCCACTATCTATACTATCGGCTGTGCCGAATCTTATATACCCTTTACCAAAGTGCGTTTATGTAGTATAGAGATACATACATAAACAAAGAGATATGTAGGTACATATTCATTTTGAGAAAAAATTCATACTTTTTCTCTAGTGCAATTTTTAGGTTTTGGGCATTATGTTTAATTTGGTTCTTTTTAAATTTTGGCAATTTTTTTATATATAGGCAATTTTTTTTTGGTTTTGGCGATTTTTTTCGGTTTTTGAAGTTTTTTTTTTCATTTTGGCGATTTTTTTTCGTTCTGGCGATTTTTTTGGATTTTGACGATTTTTTTCATTTAGGCGATTTTTTTATTTTTTATATGTTTAATTTTTTTTTTTATTTTTTTGTGGCAATTTTTTTAGTTTTGACACTTTTTTCTCGTTTTGGCGATTTTTTTTCGGTTTTTGGCATTTTTTTATTTTGGCGATTTTTATTTTCGTTCTGGCAATTTTTTTGATTTTGACAATTTTTTTTCATTTAGGCGATTTTTCTTTTTTTTTGGCGATTTTTTTCATATAGGCAATTTTTTTTGTTTGGCGATTTTTTCGTTTTTTGGCGTTTTTATTTCTTTTTGGCATTTTTTTAGTTTTGACACTTTTTTCTCATTTTGGCGATTTTTTTCTGTTTTTGGCGTTTTTTTTAATTTTAACGATTTTTTTCATGTAAGCAATTTTTTTTTTGGTTTGGCGATTTTTTCGGTTTTTGGCGTTTTTTTGTCATTGTGGAAATTTATTTTTAGTTTTGATACGTTTTTCTCGTTTTGGCGATTTTTTTCTATTTTTGGCGTTTTCTTTTAATTTTAGCGATTTTTTTTTGCATTTAAGCTATTTTTGTATTTTTTGCCGATTTTTTTATATGTAGGCAATTTTTTTCGGTTTTTGGCGTTTTTTTTTTAATTTTGGCGATTTATTTTCATTTAGGCGATTTTTTTTAATTTTTGGCGATTTTTGTTCATAAAGCAATTTTTTTTGTTGTGCCGATTTTTGCGGTTTTTGGCGTTTTTTTTTTTTAATTTTAGCGATTTTTTTTCATTTTAGTGATTTTATAATTTTTGGATTTTTTAGCTTTACCGTTTTTGAAAATTTCAAGAGTTTACCTCTTACGGTTTCCAAGATATAGCAAGTTGTCAAAATTACATAGTCAAAATTGCATTAACTGATGGACCACCCTTTAATTTAAATTTTTTTTATTTTAGTGTTAATTGTTGTAGCCTATATAAAAATACACTAATTTTACAAATTTCAAGTGTCAATATACTTATGTACATACAATTTTATGTATATTACATGGGATTTTAAAAGTTTTCGTCACTAATTTTGGAACAAACTTTAATTTTTAGCTTTTATATATTTGTTGTTGTAGCGACCAAAGTTCTACATACACTGTCCAAATTTCAGAACCGTAGCTTTTACCGTTCCTGAGAAAATAGCTTTCTTCCTAAAACATGAAATATGTTTAATTATTAGGAAAAAAGTTAAAGTTTTCCAACCCTGGAAACGTCTTTTTAATTTGTTAAATCTTAAAATTTTTTTTTTAATTATTAATACCAATTTTATTCATACCGAAGTTTAAAATAAGTTAATTTAATAAAAAAGTAATAAAAACTTGTTTTCGGTAGTTATTTTCTATGGGAAAATAGAGTTTGAGTTTTCCAGCTCTGAAACCGTCTGCTCGATTTTGCTGATTTTCAATAGCAAAACTTTTCGGAAAATTTCTGACACACCAGTCCAAGAACGAAGTCTCTAGCTCTTCTGGGAGCTTGGGAAAACCAAAAAATTTCACGTACAGACAGACGGACAGACGGACATCGCTTGTTCGTCTTCCCTATGCATAAGGATCCAGAATATATATACTTTATGTGTCGCTTATTAATATTGTAGAAATTACAAACGGAATGACAAACCTATATATACCCTTTTACCATTTTTTGGTAAAGGGTATAATAAACAAGTAATTAAAAGAGTAAAAATCGAAGTCGGTAAGCAGTAGCCGACTGCAGCTTTGAAGCAAATTATACGCAGTTGCTTTACGGCTTCTGTATATGAATTAAATACATATGAACGCATACATATATGCAAATGTATTTATAACACGAAGTTTTATACGACAAATAGTAACCACAATTATCTTCAGAAATTCGACGACTTCGACATAAAGATAAATTTCAGTGCTACTGACATCACGACGGCCGCCAATCATCTCTGATTTATATTGAAAAATCTACGGTTAACATACCCAAATATGGTTCTCTACACATATTTTTCATTTATTAATTTATTTTATAAACAAACAAATCGCTCGAAGCGATTAGCTTGTCTGCGGAAAGCACCCAGGGTCTATGGAGGGAATCTTTCTTTATTAAAAAACAAAAAATGCATAAAGAAATACATGAAAATGTGTAAAGAATTTCATATTAAATAACAAATTTCTAAAAAACAAATTGCAATTTAAAATATTATCACACAAAATACATTAGAAAAAGTACAATTGAAGCATGATTTCCATCCATGGCTCTGATATGAATAAAATTTTCTTGCAAGTTTTTACAAGTTAAGCGTTCGTTTACTTTTTCATATTTGGGAGAGTAATTTTGTATATTTCTGTCTTACTCTCTCGTTGCTAGTTTCTGCTGGGGAAGTAGATGAACAGACCTTTTGTTTTAATTCATTTCAATTCATCGAATTAGTTCTAGAATTGTGACAATAACTTTGCGAAAAGAGCAGAGCTGTATCTAATAAGAGTACCTGTAATTAATGTGTAAGTAAATAGTATTAGATCTAGGGTAAGTTTGTGAGAAGCCTGACAGAATTCAGAAAAAGATGTGTAAAGCTACATATATACGAACGGTTGCCATATCAACATATTGTTTGTAAAATGTACTAAAACTTTCTTACAACTGTGTGAACTGGCGATTTTCGTCTCACGTCGTTGCCAGAAAAAGCATTATCAGTCCACTGCAAGACTAGCACATGACAAAAAATTTTCAGACATCTTACAATCGTGTGAACACATTGTTAAATTATTCCCAGATATTTGTCAGACATTTTAATTTTGTCAGATACGCGAAGCTTATGCATCTCACAATGGCGTCATTGTAAGAGAATTATATGGGCTACAGTGCACAGAAAATACATTACATGCAGACAAAATCATTGCAATTGCATCTTTATGGTCCGTAAGAATTTTACATTTAACGCAACCACAAACGATTGATATTTAACAATTTCTAACAAATGCTTTGTGTCTGACAACGCATAACAACGGAACTATCCCTTTTTGTATTTGAGAACCGTGTGAATGGACAACTTTTTTACTGACGACTTTGTCAGATGAATTTATTGTTATTCAACCATATGCTAGTAAATTGTAAGATTTTCTGCAAATTGCCAGATCTGACAATATTGTAAGAAATGAAAATCGTCTGTACATAGCTTAAGAACATTTTATATTTTAAACCAAAAAGTTGTACGCTTAAATGATTATCTTTTACATATCGCTCTTTTACTGAAGCAACGTCATAACACATAAAACCAGGGTGCAAATTATGGCACTCGTTATCGAAAGAAATTACTAAATATTTCAATACAGTTTAAATGGAAATATTTCGTAATTTCGTTCGTTATCGAGTGCCGTAATTTGCCCCCAGTTTGTTGAAGTTTTCAATTTACACACAATTTAATGGATTTTTTTTTAATTTTATGCTTATTTGTTTATTTTCTATTTTCGAATTTTAGGTTGGCTGGGTATATCTTAGGGATGAGATGAATGTATTAAAGATCTTAAATGAAAATATACGAAAACCATAAGTGCAAAATGACACGTAAATTTTACAATAGTTCGACTAAACCCGTAATGAGTTAATTAAAAAAAAAATTAATATATATTTAGCACTTAAGATTCAAATGATTTATGATATTTAAAAATCCGTTTCGAGTTGTGTTTTATTTAGCCATTGGGTCAACTTAAAATTCACATTTAAATAAATAAAAACGCTTCTGTCTCTTTTTTGTCTACGCTCTACACGTTTTGAATATTTAATGAATCTTCATTAAAATAAAATTTATGGTAAATTTTGTTTTCTGTTAGGGATGGGTATAATTCATGTGTTTGGCAGTTTTCGTAATCAATTTGAATTCTGCTTTTCTCTTTCGTGAGCGTGCAAAATCTAGGCGCACGGCAGTACGCCAGGCAAGTTCCGGCCAATGCAAGCAGTGTGTATATTTACAGGAAGCCATTCGAACTGTTTTTACCCCCCTCACAACTTTGTTCCCCACCATCGTAAAATTATAAAATTTAAATCATAGTTATTCATTCATGTAACCTCATATGCGAAGTTTGAAAGTTTTACAATGCAAGGCTCCGGAGATATGGAGGTGCAAAAAGTGCATATTTTCAGACATACTCACTGACCACTGACACACTCATCAAATTGATGAACCACTTCCGCTATAGCTAGAAATCTGAAATTTGTTACACGAATAGATCTAGGTGAGCAATGAACTAGAAAATTCTGAAATCCCGAAATTGTTTACCAGGGGGGCAGGGTTACGCCCGTAAAAATTAAAATTCGAGCTACTGAAAATCTGAAAACCCGAAAATTTTAACCAAGGGTGCAGGGCTACGCCCATAAAGCTTAGAATTTAAAAAACATTTCTAATGCGTTTAACTTAAGCGATTTTATTGCAATTTGGCACACATGTTGCAATAATACAAGGCTCTAAATTTTTATTCAAAAAAGTGGGCGCTAACACGCCCATACAATTTAAGCCTAATATTTCATGTGTTTCGTGTACATTTGAATGTACTATTTATGTATTTACTATTATCCGTTTCCAACGAAACTAAACGGGAAAGATAACTACTACCCAAAAAAAAATTGGGGTTAAAAAAGTAGGCGGGAACACACCCATAATAATAAAAATTTGCTCTAGTGAGCTGAAATTTGATAAACGAGTAGTTATAGTTTAGCAAATGACTACAAAAATCTTAAAACCCAATAATTTTACTTAGGAGGGCGGGGCTATGCTCATAAGGCTTAGAATTTAAAAAGCAAAATTTGCAGACACGCCCATAAAATTAAAGCCTTCTATTTCATGTACGTCAGTGAGCACATTTAAATATACTACATATTTACGTATTTAAGCACTGGCCAAAGAAAATCTTGAGTTTATAAAATTGGGCTGGATCATCCTATAAGAATAAAAAATTTTAATTTTCGCTAATGAGATGAAATTTGATAAGAAAAAGGAGAAAATAATGTATATTTGTTCATTTCTTTATATCGGGAAAAATGTTGTCAAGTAAGCAGATTATCTAGAAATTATATAACAACCTTACGATTACAAATTTATATACAATTTTTAACTCACTACTTTTGATGACCGAAATTTTGAAAAGGAACTTGGCCTTTTTTCACATTTATGTTTTTGTGAGGATAAAACTTACAATAAGAAAAGAGCTTTCATAAATAAGATTTGTATACCTCCATGAGTGAAAGGTACGTTAATCACCATCCCCTCTCTGGTTTGAGTTGAAGTATCTGCAAAAATGTATGTTGTTTATTAGTCAAATAGTTAAATTTAGCCACGATTTTTGAATTTCGGTTTGCGAACGACTTTTGAATTTTAACTGGCCTCTTCATTAAAAGTGTAAGTGAATGAGAAACAATTGAAACTAAACTTAAAAATTTCAATTATATAGTTTTTGGGATAGGTTGCTTTAATTATGAGCGACTGAGTTCAATGAAATATATTCAAATTGCTGCAGATTATTTCTCTTAATTTTTTCGTTTGAATAAGGAAAAGTTGAAAAAACATCGCAATTCTTTTGCATTGAATCAAGTGAATTTTAACTTTCGTATTTTTAATAGGCTGCTATTTTGCTACAACAATTTTATATTCTTGAATATTTGAATCTTATAACGGAATAAAAAGAAATTTGATTCCAAAAAAAATTGCTTTATAAATATATATCGAGACCTCAGCGCTACATTATCGTAAGCGACAATAACCAAACTTTACAGGAGAGCGTTTTTGTCGATTATTTGCAAATGAATAGATAAAATTGAAAATGTTTTAATGCAGTTTGTGGTAATTTTGTCCTGGCCAGTGATTGGGAGCAAAATTAATTTGGTATTTTCATATTTGGCACTAGTTATGGCGCTTGCGATAATTTTTTTATATTAATGGAGGAATTTAAAAAGTTTTGCCGCTCACGTGATTCCGTATATATATTTTTATATTTTTGGCAAATATTGCATTTGCCTTTTTTTGTTTAAAGTTATCTTTCGAAAAATAAATAATGACACCTTAATGTTTGTTGGTGAGAAGACTTTAAAGCATCCATATAAATTTTGTACAAATTTGCCACATTACGTAGTTCCTCCGATAAATAAATTTTATTGCTTTTATTTCGACAGTTATAGGGTGGAACCGCTGGTAGTTTTTCATAAAGTCACACACTAATCGCTTTTGTTCTTCAGTACATTTATTATGTACTTTCTTTTTTCTTTAATTTTATATTCATTCTTTTTAAATTTAGCAAATGTACTTATGCATGAATATCGGAAAGGCATTTGGGAAATTCCAAGCGTTACCAATAAAAATTGTTGACATACCTGGTATTTTTCTCCTCCAAAATTAACAAAGTATTCATACGAGACTTTTTTATGCTACACGAAACCCGCTTATGTCTAATTCCTCTCTTCGTTACACATGCCTTAAGCTTACAGTTTTGGCTAATGCCCAGCAAAATTCATTAATTTCAACTGTATCGGTCTCACTGAATTTAAGTGCACAAGTATTTTGGCATTTTGTTTCAACTCAAGAATTTGGTTTTACCTCTTTTGCAAGGTTGGCAACCGAAATAAATAACGGTATCGGTATTGATACCGGTACAACTATTTTTTAAATTTCGGTATCGGTAACGGTATCGATATTTTTTTTATTTCGGTATCGGTATTACGGGTACATACCGTTAACGAGTTTATAATACCGGTATACCGATATTACTGCTAAATTATTAGTACTTATTCAATTATATATCCACTGTCATAGCAAAAAAAACAATTTTTTATTAAATTACTTCGAAAGTTAAACAAAATAATAACAAGTAAGAGTGCTATATTCGGCTGTGCCGAATCTTATATACCCTTTACCAAAGTGCGTTTATGTAGTATAGAGATACATACAAAAGCACAGAGATATGTAGGTACATATAAATTTTGTGAAAAAATTCATACTTTTTTTCTAGTGCAATTTTTAGGTTTTTGGCATTATGTTTAATTTGGTGCTTTTTAAATTTTGGCGATTTTTTTCATATAGGCAATTTTTTTTTGGTTTTGGCGATTTTTTTCGGTTTTTGGCGTTTTTTTTAATTTTGGCGATTTTTTTTCGTTTTGGCGATTTTTTTTATTTTGACAATTTTTTTCATTTAGGCAATTTTTTTTATTTTTTATATATCTAATTTTTTTTTTATTTTTTTGTGGCAATTTTTTTAGTTTTGATAGTCTTTTCTCGTTTTGGCGATTTTTTTCGGTTTTTGGCGTTTTTTTATTATGGCGATTTTTTTTCGTTCTTTCAATTTTTTTGATTTTAACAATTTTTTTTCACTTAGGGGATTTTTTTTTATTTTTTTGCGATTTTTTTTCTTATAGGCAATTTGTTTTTTGTTTTGGTGATTTTATTCGTTTTTTGGCGTTTTTATTTCTTTTTGGCAATTTTTTTACTTTTGACAGTTTTATCTCGTTTTGACGATTTTTTCGGTTTTTGGCGTTTTTTAATTTTGACGATTATTTTCGTTTTGGCAGATTTTTTTATTTTGCCGATATTTTTTTCATTTAAGCGATTTTTTTAATTTTGGCGATTTTTTTTCCAATAGGCAATTTTTTTTTGATTTGGCGATTTTTTTCGGTTTTTGGCGTTTTTTTAATTTTGGCGCTTTATTTTCGTTTTGGCGATTTTTTTGATTTTGGCGATTTATTTTCATTTAGGCGATTTTTTTTTAATTTTTGGCGATTTTTATTCACATAAGCATTTTTTGTTTTGGCGATTTTTTTTCGGTTTTTGGCGTTTTATTTTTTAATTTTGGCGATTTATTTTCGTTTTGGCAATTTTTTTTTGATTTTGGCGTTTTTTTTTTATTTAGGCGATTTTTTTTTAATTTTTGACGATTTTTGTTTATATAAGCATTTTTTTTGTTTTTGGCGATTTTTGCGGATTTTTGTCATTATGGGATTTTTTTTGTTTTAACACTTTTTTCTCGTTTTGGCAACTTTTTTCGGTTTTGGCTTTTTTTAATTTTGGCGTTTTTTTTTCGTTCTGGCAATTTTTTGTTTTTGCCGATTTTTTTTCATATAAGCGATTTTTTTTAATTTTTGGCGATTTTTTTTCATATAGGCAGTTTTTTTTTGATTTTTGGCGATTTTTATTCACATAAGCATTTTTTTGTTTTGGCGATTTTTTTCGGTTTTTGGCGTTATATTTTTTAATTTTTGCATTTTATTTTCGTTTTGGCGATTTTTTTTTCATTAAGGCGATTTTTTTTAATTTCTGGCAATTTTTGTTCACATAAGCATTTTTTTTGCCGATTTTTTTCGGTTTTTGGCTTTTTTTAATATTAGCGTTTTTTTCATTTTGGCGATTTTTTTCGATTTGGCGATTTCTTTTTAATTTTTGGCGATTTTATAATTTTCGGGTTTTTAGTTTGACTGTTTTTGAAAATTTCAAGAGTTTAACTCTTACAGTTTCCAAGATATAGCAATTTGTCAAAATTACATAGTCAAAATTTCATTAACTGATGGGCCACCCTTTAATTTAAATTTTTTTAATTTTAGTGTTAATTGTTGTAGCCTATAAAAATACACTAATTTTACAAATTACACAATCATACAATTGTATGTATATTACATGGGATTTTAAATGTTTTCGTCACTCATTTTGGAACACCCTTTAATTTTTAGATATTATATATTTGTTGTTGTAGCGACCAAAGTTCTACATACACTGTCCAAATTTCAGACCTGTAGCTTTTACCGTTCCTGAGAAAATAGCCTTCTTCCTAAAACATGAAATATGTTTAATTATTAGAAAAAAAGTTAAAGTTTTCCAACCCTGGAAACGTTTTTTAATTTGTTAAATTTAAAATTTTTTTAAAAATAAGTTAATTTAATAAAAAAGTAATAAAAACTTGTTTTCGGTAGTTATTTTCTATGGGAAAATAGAGTTTGAGTTTTCCAGCTCTGAAACCGTCTGCTCGATTTTGCTGATTTTCAAGAGCAAAACTTTTCGGAAAATTTCTGACACACCAGTCCAAGAACGAAGTCTCTAGCTCTTCTGGGAGCTTGGGAAAACCGATTTCACGTACAGACAGACGGACAGACGGACATCGCTTGTTCGTCTTCCCTACGCATAAGGATCCAGAATATATATACTTTATGTGTCTCTTATTAATATTCTAGAAAGTACAAACGGAATGACAAACCTATATATACCATTTTTTGGTAAAGGGTATAAAAATAAATACATATGTACATTGTATAATATACACACGACTTACATGTAGAATTGTATGCAATTAGTGATGTGCGAATATTTGTATTCGAATTCCCGAATATTCGGCTTTATTTTAAGATATCATAATTTTTTCATCAGCCCCTAGTCTATCTACTTGGGTAGAGATTCTTATTAACATCAGCTATTTAACTTAAATTTACAATGAAACGGAATATGAGAAACGATTGTTGTGTATACAATTGATTTACCTTTGGTAAACACATTCATAAGTATCACTATTAATTTTCTGTTTTTTCCATTTTTTCATTTTTCTATTTAGGTTAGCACGAAATTTTATTACTCTACCTCAGTGTGTTTAACTATTCTTACTTATCTTTTTACGATCATCATATTAATTATTTTTACTTATTCGATGTACCATCTTCTTTAGAAACTCACATTAATTAATAAAAATATGTCATTCAATAAGAATTGAAATTACTGAACTTGAGCCTGACTATGAATTATTTCTATTACATCTCGCACTTGTACCTTTTTATATGCACTAAAAAATTCAATACAATCGGGCCTGTTCTGAAAATTACGGTGATTTTAAATCACGTGATTTCAAAAGTAAACTATTAATAGCTGAATGTATAGTGGGTTTTTATTGCGTTTTAAGTTTTTTGCATTTATAATACAATATTTTCTTCCAACTTCTAAGGCTATAAATCGAAAAATTTACAAAAGCAATGATTTAGCTTTTATTAATTTTTTGAAATCACCGTGATTTGGCATGTCGTGATTTGCACAACAGGCCCGAATAACATACAAGACTCAAACCGCTAACAAGAAAACAACAACTCAATTTCTACACAACAGGCACTGCGTTTAACAATCCTAATTGAACGATTTTATTCCCAACCACAGATGCACAACCAAATCAGGGGATTCATCTCCTGTTGTGTGTCTTTCCGCAGTTATAAAATTAAGAAGATAAAAAATAAAAAATTTAAACCCAAAATGTGCAATAAGCAAAGATTTCCATATCAAGTGTTCTAAATACTAGAAATGTGTTTAACATATACAACACACATTTTGGTACTGCAAATGCACATTTGTTCTCTTTCATCCTTTTCTCAAATACTGATCCATTTTTTCAAATACTGATCCTTTTTCTTAAAAAATCAATAAAATAAGTGTAATAAAAATAGTCAGATAGACAGAGGAGACAAACAATCATAAAATTTCATTTGAAACAAAAAAAATAAAAATTCAAAACCAAAATGTGCAATAAGAAAAGAACTACATATCAAGTGTTCTAAATACTAGACATATGTTTAATATATGTCAAGATTTCTCCATATACGAGACACATTTTGGTACTGCAAATGTACATTTGTTTTCTTTCATCGTCTTTTTTTAATTACTGATCGTTTTTCTTGAAAAAGCTATCAAATATGTGTAATTAAAAATAGCCAAATAAATAGACGATCATTAAATTCAAACCCAAAATGTCCAATTGGAAAAGACTTACATATCAATTGTTCTAAATACTAGGCATATGTTTAACATATGTCAAGATTTCTCCATATACGACGCACATTTGTACTGTATAAATAGTATGCATATGACATATGCATGAACCTCACCAAACAGTCATAGCAACGTGATATTCATAAAAAACAGTAAGTAATATTTAAAAGTATGTAAACAAATTGCACTAACTTAAAGTCAACGGATTCTTGAGATAGGTCAGTAACGATTTTTAATTGTTAACACACTTAGTCATGTAGGCTGGAATTTCGGTAACATAATATTCTTATTATTTTCGGTCAACGCTCGCTATTGCTAAACAGTTTGAACTATGCTGACGTGAATAAATTGTTACTAAACCGAAATGGCGCTGAACTTCAAATGTATGAAAACACATACTCAGACTGGTACAATGTATATTTAATACAATGTATTCCAAATGTTTGAATGCATGTATATTAAAATAAGTAAAAATAAGAAAAAGCAAACTTCTAACTGTTAGTATATAAGCTGAAGAAATTGCTAAATAAAATATCAATATACTTTGATCACTGAACAAATCCTTGTGTATTTTATTGTAAATATATTAGATGGTGAACCTTCCCTTTCATTGATAAGGCACTTTTGCTTATCCTTTTAAATGAAAAGGACCTAAATATAAACCCCTGCATAGAGAACTTATGCTTAGCAGAGTTCATCTATATACTATAAATTTTTTTTTATTTTTTATTTAAATCATTTCATTAATGGACCAACCCTGGGAGGAACTTCTTGAGGACATAGAAGAAGCATAAGAACGCTTGAAGCGATTACTGAAGGAAGGTGCCTCGCAGGACCAGAAGCCTGAAATATTCAATTTAGAGAAAAAGTCAAGATATAATAAAAGCCAAAAAAGAGCTAAAGATTCAAAAGGTTAGGAGTGTAAAGAATTCACTATGGAAGAAAAAATAGACTGGTTAGGACAGGTATATGGAAAATGATAGGTATGACAGGAACTACTACCGACAACGATATCTTATACCTTTTTTAGAAATTTATTTACAACAATTTTTTTTAACAAAACAAAATTTTAATGTACATCTTACTTCATATTTAAAAAAATGCTTAATTTAAAAATGTTATACAGAATATTTTACAAGTCTATTTAACTCAACAGTGCCCCACCTAAGAACTATTGGCTTATAAAAATGTAAACTACAAACTGAATTACAAACATAAATTAAGGTCGAATTGCAAAAATAGAAATAAAAAAGTAATAACAAAGACAATTTAAGAAATATAAATATTAAAAAAATGCTAAAAAATATTTTTTTTTTTAATTCTGTAATATTAACTAAATTGTATAAAAAAAGAAAAAAACTTAATTTGAAATGATAAAAACAAATTGAATTCATGTAACGATAAGTAAAAACTATTGAGTTGCATTAAAACTAATCTTTAAACGATTAATAGAATTTAAGTAAGAATAAAAATAACAACTAATATTTCATAGATAGAATGTATAGAATATTATAAAATTAAATAATTTATACAAATTGGTTACAATATTTTGGAAATTTTACAGAAGAAATTGAACAAATTAAACGAAAAAGCAATAACACTGATAGTTATACTAGGATACAAATTTTTAGACCTTACATATTGTCATTACATTCACATAAAAATACAAGTTATAAATTAAATACAATAGTTCAATAGAGGATAAAACAACACGAACGCAGATGCATTGTCGATGATACAATTGGACTCAGATATATTAAAAGAAATGAATCCTAATAAAATTATGAAAGTGTGAAAAAATCGCTGGTGATAATAAGAAACATGAATAAAAAGATGATATAAAATGAGGAAACCAAAAACCTAGCTAAATACAGAAAAAATGAAAAGAACCGAAGTACAGTTAAGAAAATTAAAAATTATAATACTAGTATTAATGAGCCTGATATAAAACTTGCAAGGAACAGAAGAAAATAAAAGCTGAAAACTATTCTGTTCTAAATGAAATGCGCATCAGATGTAGTGATAATTTTCATTATCTAGATAATATATTGGAGAAACTACCTTCTGCTTTAGGCAGAAGGAATTATGTAAGACTCGTAATAGAAAAAGGTGCCAAAATATTTAAGAAAATAACTATAAAATGTTCAAAGAAAAGTTAGACATGTGCAAAGAATATGATGTTAAAATAATGTTATATAGTAATCCTCAAAGAATAAAACAGGGAAAATAAATTATTTAAATTGCATCACAGCACACTATGCTGTGTTAGAAAAACTTTACTCAAATTGAAACAAAAATACATATGGAAAAAAATGGTAAAAAAAGTATGACTTGGAGTGTGATCCATGTCTGAGAAACAAACAAGTAAGACACACTAAGGAAGCGTTTTATAATTTTTCCACTATAGTTATAGGCACAGTTGGTCTTTTACGACTTTCTGGAAACTTTCGATATATATTAAAAATGCAATGTGAGCTAACTAAATACATAATAGCTGCAACAATGGAAACAAAGGAAGCACACCGTGCTCGAACCTAGGACCTTTGGTTATGTAGTCAATATGCTAACTTCTGCAGCCAAAGCCACCTTAAAATTTTTCATGATGTTACAAGCAAATGAAACATTTTTTGGCAACTAGAGTTGGAGACCATCAAATAAAAAATAGTAAAAAGTTTTTGATTTTCCTCAATCACTGCCGAAAAAACGCACGTGTACAACTACACGCACACAACTATTTGATTGATGGGTTTTTTTTATCGTCTCCTGTGCACCTTTTACGTAAGCATATCTCTACTGTTACCAGACTTTTTTTCCGGATATTTTTGCAAGTTCAATGATGATTAAAATCTTATTGCTGTAAAAAGATATACATAAATAAACTGGCTCAAAAGTATACACCAAAAAATTGAGACAAGAAATTTGGTAACCAAATCCATAAGAACTAGTTAGAAAGATTCTTAGCATCGACCTTGAACAGCGTTATAGGTAATACATATATTTAAGCTTTATTTAACTAAACTCCGTTCAATGATTTATAGAAAAAGCTGTGTACTATCGTTAAAAATAAGTTACAGAATCACACAATTGTTATTGCAGGCGACAAAATGTAGAGATCGTTAAATGTTTCTGAATCGCACTACAGATATACTCATCAATGTGAATCTATAAAAATGAAAGGGATTTTTATGTAGATAAACAATACAAAATATATATTTAAATTTGGAGGACCATTCGGGAAATATTAAGGGAATAATACAAAAAGGGGTATAAAGTATGCAAATGCTAAAGGTCACTATATCTTTTAAACTCGAGCTGGTAGGGCAAAAGTAAAGACACCATCGTAATCAGGAGATAATAATAATACATAAGCATCGGTTTTTTTTCAAGCATCACAAAAAACCTATATTTTGTTGTGCAGTGTTATCTGTAATAGACCCGGAAACATTCTGGACAATAGATTTTTCTGGTTAATATAGTTACAGACTTTAGTGGTTTTTTTATATTAAACATAATTTTACATACATACATATATAAAAAACTAAATCGTCGGACAATAATAAAGCAATATAAATTTTCCTTTCACGGATTATCGACGGGGTTGGTGAATTAAATCACGACTTACTATAGTTCAAATAAAGGTTTTCAAATAAAATTTATTTTAAAATTTTTTTACATGAAATTGATGGCGAATACAATTTCTATTCGATTTATTTTAATAAATTATTTATATTCAAATTAAATGTATCATATACCTTTTGAATAAAACAAAATGTATGCTCCCAATTAAAATAATTTTTAATAGAACCATTGAAATGTAATTATTTAGTTCGAATGAGATTTATTCGAAAAGTGCTTTGCTCTTTTGCATATCTTTCCAGCTATAAATTTTGTTATTTCAATTAGATTTTTCCAAGACTGACTAAAAACCATTCGAATATCTATTTTTTGTAATTTTTATCAGAAGAAAAAAAAAATTTTTTTGTTTATTTACGTTGTACGTATTTTAAATGAAGTCGTTAATTTACTATCGCTTTATTTTCATTCGAAGCAGTGAATTAAATTTTTAGGATAAGCAATGAAATCAAGTAAATTTCTCTTTGAAAGTCTTCCATCATATTACACAACATATGTACGTACGTACATACATGGATTCTATTGTAAAAAGATATATGATACGGAAAGTTAAAAGGGACCTATGCTCAGGAAATAAGTTTTGGATAACAACGACCTTGAAGTTAAAAGGTTGTGACTTTGATGCGCATGAACGCTTTTATGGCTTGAAAGTCTTTAATGGGGGGTTTCGGTGTCACTGATTACCAATCTGGTATTAGATTTCAAAAGTATTTGATATATTATTGACTTTACTTTAAACTCGTCACTCAGGGGTTTTCGGGGTCGCAGATTCTGAATCTAAGGTCAAGCATTCAAAATTCAAAATATTCGAATTTGTATTAAGAACTGAGCGACTTTGCTAAAAGTTAATTAACTTTAACTTAGGTGCTTAAAGGTTACTGATTGGCTTTAAGTTCTATATATCAGTTTTACCACTGAGTGATGAGTTTTAAGTGAATTATAGCAATTACAGAACATTTTGTCACATCGGATTATATATAAAGTATATTATATATAAAGTTTATATAAATTATATTTTGAAGCTAATTTATGAGAAGACTAATTCAGTTAGAACGCCCCGGTTTGATGCGTTAGAGGGAACATGCTTTATCCAATAAAGTTTATTCGATTAATGCATTCAAAAAACTTATTCGAATAAAATGTAATGCTAAAATTATGTGATTAGTTTTTATTCGCATAATGCTTTCTTGTATATATAACATTTTAAAATTTCAATAACTAAATTTGATCATTACGAATTTAATTTGTATATCTCTTACCGTAGCTTGCTTACAATTTGACAAAATAATGATTCCTAATGGGCAAAGCAAAAAACTGTTTAATACGAGTAATTTATACTTAGATTTTCCTTTTTTGTTATCAAGCTTAAGATCTTTTCTTTTTTATTTATTATAAAAATGGTAAATCATTTTATAATAAATTACAATTGAAGTTATTTTACCAAAAGAATTATGAAAGTATCAAATAAATACTGACAGAAAAAATTGTTATGAATAACTTTGTAATATTAATTTAAAAATTATAATATAAATTATCATGTCGTCTTAAATCACTTAAAGCGACTAAAATTTTAATTGGTTCAACTTAATTCTTACACCAAAGACTTCCTTCTATTGTTTTCGCTACGTGGTCCCTCTGTCCCTTTGTCTGTCTGTCAGTCACAGGCTATTTTCTCGAGAACTGTAACACCTGCGGACACCTTTGACACATAATGTAATGTTGCCAAGTTAGCACATTACAAATTTATATATTGCTTGGTCAAAATTTTTATCTCACTACTTTTGATGGCCGAAATTTTGGAAAGGAACTTGGTCTTTTTTCACATTTATGTTTTTGTGAGGATCTGACTACTTTTTGGGAGGTTTTTTTAATAAAGCTTTTTAAACTTTAAATTTCTAGTCTGTTATAGTTCTGTTCATAATATCTGCGCCAGTTCAAGACGGCAAGTTACACAAAATAATGGGTTATAGGGTGATATGTGCACCATTGTGTCATGATAAGGATCGATTAATTAGCTTAATTTTTAAGAGTCATCTGAGTAGAAATATTTAAAATATAGTGTAAATTTTGGTGGGCGTGACTCCACCTATTTTTTAAAGTCTCCTCAGACGAAGTAATTTTGAAAACGCAAAATTAAATGCTAGCATAAGTAAAATGTGCATGCAAAGTTTCAATATAATAGCTTGTGTTTTAAATTTTTTTCGTTGGTAACTTACCTAAGCCCATTTTTCTATGCAAAATGTAAGTTCTCTACCGTATAATACTACTATAACTTTTTGTGAATGTGGCCTTACCTTCATAATTTCACAGTCGGTACTTTTGGATTTTTCCAGTTCGTAATTCACCCCTTAACCTAAATGCTTAATTTCGAGTTTAAAGTTCGTGTCCATGCCCCTCGATTGAAACTTCCAGGATTTTAGATTTTTTTTGGTGAGATCTAATTAAGTATTATTTGTTAATCGAATTTAAGCTCTTTAGTGCAAATTCTAGCTTTAAATGTTATGGCCGTTACCCCCACCCTCCCCATCACTTTTTTAAACTTAAGATTTTGTTGTGACCAGCGCTTAATTATTATCGTCCACTTTTTAAGATAACATTGTTAAGTTAAGGCTTCAGTTAAAAGATTCAGTACAATATTAGCGTGGGCCCTTCCGCTCCTGGTTAAAATTATTGAGTTTTAAGATTTTCCTGGTTGGTTTCTCATCTTGGCCTACTTGCATATCACATTTCAGATCTCTAGCACAAATTTAATTTTCTAATTTTTATGGGCGTATTACCGCCTATTTTTTTTAAGAAACAATTTTTTGGTCAGTGCTAATCATACGTGTCAAGTTGTATTGGAAACGGATACTAACTTCTACATAAATAGTATATTTAAATCATGAAATAAGAGGCTTACAGCCTTATTTATAAAAATTATTAAGACTTTATAAAGACTTTTTAAGAAAAATTTGTATGGAAAATTTACCTAAAAACCTTTTTTAAGCTTTAATAAGTTTTATAAATAAGGCTGTTAAATTTTATGAGAATGTTAATGCCCACTTTTTTAAAGGAAAATGTATAGCCTTGCATCATTCAAACATGTATGCCAAATTTCAATAAAACTACTTTCGCCAAACGCTTTAAAACTTATTTGTTAGCTCTAAGGTTAGTGGGCGTATCCCCACCCCTCTGGCTATATTTTCCGGGTTTTCAGATTTTTCTAGTTAGTTTCTAGCTGAAACACACTTTTTTTTTATCAAATTTCATCTCATTAACGAAAATTAAAATTTTTTATTCCTATGGGCATGATCCAGCCCAATTCCTTAAACTCAAGATTTTCTTTGGCCAGTACTTATCTTTCTTTGGCCAGTGTTTAAATACATAAATATGTAGTATATTTAAATGTGCTCACCGACGTACATGAAATAGAAGGCTTTACATTTATGGGCGTGTTTGCCAAATTTTGCTTTTTAAATTCTGAGCCTTATGAGCATAGCCCCGCCTCGCTAGGTAAAATTTTCGGGCTTTCAGATTTTTCAAGTAAGTTGCTAAGCTAGAACTGCTCGTTTATCAATTTTCAGGTCACCAGCGCAAATTAAATTTTCTCTTATGAGCGTTTCCCGCCGACTTTTTTTAACCCAAGATTTTCTTTAACTACTTCTTATTTTTCTTGTTAATTTCGTTGGAAACGTATAATAGTAAATACATAAATAGTACATTTAAATGTGATGACCAGAAACACACGAAACAGGAGGCTTAATTGGTATGGGCGTGTTAGCGCCCACTTTTTTCAATAAAAATTTAGAGGCTTGTATTATTGCAACATGTATGCCAAATTTCAATAAAATCGCTTAAGTTAAACGCCTTAAAAATGTTTTTTAAACTCTGAGCTTTATGGGCGTAACCCCACCCCCATGGTTAAAATTTTCGAGTTTTCAGATTTTTCTAGTTCATTGGTCACCTAGATCTACTTGTGTAACAAATTTCAGCTTTCTAGCTATAGCGGAGGTGCTTCATCAATTTGATGAGTGTGTCAGTGGTCAGTGGTCAGTGAGTATGTCTTAAAATATGCACTTTTTGCACCTCCATATCTCCGGAACCTTTCTTTCAAACCAAAAATGTGCATATGAGGTTACATGAACTTATTCTAGTTATGGTTTAAATTTTATAATTTTACGATTGCGGGGAACAAAGTTATGAGGGGGTAAAAACACTTCGAATGGCTTCCTACGTGCATTGGCCGCAACTTGGCCTGGCCTTGATTTACAAATATGCATACAGAGAATTTTTTTCAAGATATTTTTTGTTTTTGTATAAGCATGTTTTGTACAATAATTCAATAATTTTAAAGCGGATTCAGGCTGCTTGTTAGCATATTGGTTAGAGTGCTTGTAAATGGTTGCTAGTTCAATACTTGTCTCCTCTCAAGTATGTATTAGTGATGAGCGATAACGCGATTTTTTAAATAATGTTGCTCCTTGTGAATGTGATTTCTAAATCGCTGTTCTTTTAAGCTGTGACTGTGATCACAGTTTAGCAGTATTTTGTTTGTAGCAGTTCTGTTATTTTGAGAAAATCTAATAAGAAGAGCAGCAGTGAAATTAAACTGTGACTGTGATCACGGTTTAACTCATTTCAGCTCTTCTGCTTTAAAAGTCTTAATTAGTATTGGTATTTTGATATATACTAATAAGAAGAGCGACAAGAAAAAACAATTAGCAATCAATCCCGTCCAAATATTGAGATTTTTGTATATGAGGCAGTGAAAATATGAAGATGTGAGATGTACATAGTTGCCAAAAAATACGATTTGACGATTTTTTATCGACAAAAGCTGAGAGTATAAAAAAAATTCATGTGGTAGCCTTGTCTAATGTTAAGTAAGCATATAAGAACTATCACAGTTTGTATAAGAGAACTATATTTCCAAAACCTGTTACTTGATAAATTCAGTCACAGTTGTGATTATTGATTTTTCAATCGCTAAGAAAAAAGAACAGGTTTCAAAATATCGCTCAACTCCAGAATGTATGGTGGTTTAATTTAGAATATAATATAACATTTATATATAAGTAAATAACATCTTCATATACTACATACATACATACATACATACATACATACATACATACATATATACATACATACATACATATATCGTACAGAATTTAAATGAAAATTGTGTCGCCTATAAAAACTACAAGATTCCTTCGTGATTTTTTTAAAAAGGGTTTCTTTATTAAATTAATCAGATTTCCTTCTTAAAAAAACATTAGATTTTATGAGGTATTTTTAAGGCACTGTTTTCTCTGCGTGTGTCCAGTAAAGTTCAAAATGTTACGAGCGAGGGGATTAGGATGGGACTCGAGTTTTGTTAATTATTTGCCTGCGTATTTTTCAATTTACAAAATTTTGCTGATATATAGCATAATTTATTCGATTAAACATTTCTTATAAATAAGTATGTATGTTAATGCACATATAAAGTGTTGCTTCGCTCTCTTAACTAACATACAACTTTAATAAATTTTTACCCCATTTCTGCATAATGGTTCTTCCTACAAAATATTCTCCATTCATTTTGCAATCAAAGCTTAAATTGCATAAGATTGTAAATCAGACAATTAAATAATTAAATGTTTAAAATGCTATTTTTGTCATATTTAAAAAAATAATTTCATTTCACTTTCCAGATGAACACAGACCATGTCGAAAAGTAAATAAGTTGTGTGTTTATTTGTTTGGCAACGAAATTCAACTGATTTTCACTTGTTGCACGTTTTTTTAATTACATTCAGTAGCGATTGCAAGTACATATCTGCGGTTAAAACCAATTCATAAGATTTTTCCTATCGTCTAGCAAAACTATAAAAATACTATTATGTATCATTGAAAAAGCAACAACAACAACGACATGTCAGTAAGGATTGCAAGCAATACGAATAATATTGAATTAAATTAATCGTTTTGAAACGTACAAAATTGTGTTTCTTAAATTGATAAAACTATGAGTAACGATTTTCTAGGTAATGCAACATATATATTGGGTGTTTTTTATTGAGGTATAGAACTTTAAGTTGGCATCACTTTTTTAACTGGCTGCCATTTTGTCAGCTGTCAAGTGATTAATATTTAGTTTGGTTTGCCATTTCATCATGAACAGGTTGACAAAAGAACAACGCTTGCAAATCGTGCAAATTTATTTCGAAAATAATGGTTCAGTTCGCGAAAATTACCGCAAGCTCCGTCCATTTTATGGTCGACATAATCGTCCATCAGAGCAATTAATTCGGTTAACCATGGATCGTTTTCGCACTACGTTTACTCTATGTGATAATACGCATCCGCAGAGACGTCGAACAGTGCGCACCGAAGAAACAATTGCCGCTGTAGAGCAAAGTGTTGAAGTCGACCCGAATGAATCGATTCGCCACCGGAGACCGGTATAGAGCCAAGATAACCGAATATTTTGTTCCCGAATAGGATGGCATGAATGTGGATGAGTTGTGGTTCCAACAAGACGGCGCTACATGCCACACAGCGCACGTCACAATCGATTTATTGAAGGAAACATTCGATGAGCGCATAATTTCGCGGAATGGACCTGTCAATTGGCCACCAAGATCGTGTGATTTGACACCATTGGATTATTTTCTTTGGGGATATGTGAAGTCGCTCGTCTACGCCAACAAACCAGAAACGTTAGGGGACTTGGAAGCCAACATTCGTGGCGTTATTGCCAACATACGGCCCCATATGCTCGAAAAAGTTGTTGAAAATTGGACCTGTAGAATTGGCTTTATTCGAGCCAGCCGCGGCGGCCACATGCCCGAAATCATATTTAAACATTAATGGCATAAAATTATCCTTCCAATAAAGCCAAATTGATGGATATTAAAACGATTTTCTTGTGTTTTATTTCAATTCGAAGTTCTATACCTCTAAAAAAACACCCTGTACATATCGCACACTAAATCATAAAGAGTCACAACTCAAAATTATCAAAGTGGTTTTGTTTCTTTATAAACCAGTTAATTGAACAAATCTCTAACGCCCGCATCAATTTCTTTTGCAATGAAGTGTTCTTGAATAATATGAAATACCGTTAGGCTTGTTTTTATGTTACATACACTCGTCATTTGGTCACATCAACAATATTTTGATTTGTGATTCTTTACGATTTAGTGTGCGATATGAACTTATTTCTGTATATGGATGTGTGTATACATATATAAGTATGTATGTATATGAAAGACTGAATGCTTCAATAAGTTTTGTTTATTATACCCTTTACCAAAAAATGGTAAAAGGGTATATATAGGTTTGTCATTCCGTTTGTAATTTCTACAATATTAATAAGACACACATAAAGTATATATATTCTGCATCCTTATGCATAGGGAAGACGAACAAGCGATGTCCGTCTGTCCGTCTGTCCGTCTGTCCGTCTGACCGTCTGTCTGTACGTGAAACCGGTTTTCCCAAGCTCCCAGAAGAGCTAGAGACTTCGTTCTTGGACTGGTGTGTCAGAAATTTTCCGAAAAATTTCGCTATTGAAATTCAGCAAAATCGAGCAGACGGTTTCAAAGCTGGAAACCTCATACTCAATATTCCCATAGAAAATAACTACCGAAAACAAGTTTTCATTACTTTTTTATTAAATTAACTTATTTTATACTTCGGTATGTATAAAATTGGTATTTATAATTAAAAAAAAATTTAAAAATTTAACAAAATAAAAAAACGTTTCCAGGGTTGGAAAACTTTAACTTTTTTCCTAATAATTAAACATATTTCATATTTTAGGAAGAAGGCTATTTTCTCAGGAACGGTAAAAGCTACGGGTCTGAAATTTGGACAGTGTATGTAGAACTTTGGTCGCTACAGCAACAAATATATAAAAGCTAAAAATTAAAGGGTGTTCCAAAATGAGTGACGAAAACTTTTAAAATCCCATGTAATATACATACAATTGTATGTATGTGTGTATATTGACACTTGAAATTTGTAAACTTAGTGTATTTTTATATATGCTACAACAATTAACACTAAAATTAAAAAAAATTTAAATTAAAGGGTGGTCCATCAGTTAATGCAATTTTGACTATGTAATTTTAAGAAATTGCTATATCTTGGAAACCGTAAGAGCTAAACTGTTGAAATTTTCAAAACCGGTAAAACTAAAAATTCCAAAAATTATAAAATCGCCAAAAATTTAAAAAAAAATCGCCAAAACGACAAAAATCGCCAAAATAAAAAAACGCTAAAATTAAAAAAAACGCCAAAAACCGCAAATTTTGCCAAAACAAACAAAAAATGGTTATATAAACAAAAATCGCCAAAAATTATAAAAAAATCGCCTAAATGAAAAAAATCGCCAAAATAAAAAAAATCGCCAAAACGAAAATAAATCGCCAAAATTAAAAAAAAACGCCAAACACTAAAAAAATGGCCAAAACAAAAAAAATTGCCTATATGAAAAAAAATCGCCAAAAATTAAAAAAATCGCTTATATGAAAAAAAAATCGTCCAAATCAAAAAAATCGCCATAACGAAAAAAAATCGCCAAAATTAAAAAACGCCCAAAACCGAAAAAAATCACCAAAACGAGAAAAAGTGTCAAAATGAAAAAAATTCACACCATGACAAAAATCCGCAAAAATTGCCAAAACAAAAAAAATGCTTATATAAACAAAAATCGCCAAAAATGAAAAAAAAATCGCCTAAATGAAAAAAAATCGCCTAAATGAAAAAAAATCGCCAAAACGAAAATAAATCGCCAAAATTAAAAAAAAACCCCAAAAAACCGAAAAAAATCACCAAAAAAAATGCCTATTACCTGATTTACATTAAGCATTTTTTCATGAAATTTCATGAATTTTGATGCACGCAACTTTTTCTATTTGCTAATTGTAGCGATATAAAAGAGAATTTTATATACAAAAGGACGTAGAATGATTCTCTGGTGCATTTTGGGTAACGCTTTTGATATAAATTTCTCTTCCAGGCCTCCTATTGCAAAATAAAAATTTTTCATGCAACTAATTTCATGAAAAAAATGCTTAATGTAAATCAGGTATATATAAAAAAAAAACGCCAAAAATTAAAAAAATCGCTTGTATGAAAAAAAATCGGCAAAATCAAAAAAATCGCCAAAACGAAAATAAATCGCCAAAATTAAAAAAAAACGTCAAAAACCGAAAAAAATCGCCAAAACGAGAATAAATTGCATATATGAAAAAAATCGCCAAAAATGAAAAAAAAAATCGCCTACATGAAAAAAAAATCGCCAAAATAAAAAAAATCGCCAAAACGAAAATAAATCGCCAAAATTAAAAAAAACGCTAAACACTGAAAAGCCAAAACAAAAAAAAATTGCCTGTATCGCCAAAATTAAAAAAACGCCACAAACCGAAAAAATCGCCAAAACAAAATACAAATTGCCTATATGAAAAAAAATCGCCAAAAAATAAAAAAATCGCCTAAATGAAAAAAATTTTCAAAATCAAACAAAGTGTCAAAAGAGGAAAAAAGTCGCCAAAATTAAAAAAAAGCCAAAAACCGAAAAAATCGCACAACGAGAAAAAAAGTGTCAAAACTAAAAAAATTGCCACAAAAAAATAAAAAAAAATAAAATATATAAAAAATAAGAAAATTGTCAAAATCAAAAAAAGCGCCAGAACGAAAAAATCGCCAAGATTAAAAAAAAACCCAAAATTAAAAAAACGACAAAAACCAAAAAAATTGCCAAAATAAAAAAAAATTGCCTAATGAAAAAAACCGCAAAAAAGCACCAAATTAAACATAATACCTAAAACCTAAAAATTGCACAAAAAGTATGAATTTTTTCACAAAATTAATATGTACCAACATATCTCTGTGCTTATGTATGTATCTCTATACTACATAAACGCACTTTGGTAAAGGGTATATAAGATTCGGCACAGCCGAATTTAGCACTCTTACTTGTTTTTTACTAAGATTGTTTCAGATATACTCCAATGTGCAGATATTGTTAATAAATTAAAATATATAACTTAAATATAAGGAAGAAAATAAAATACATACAACACTGCGAAATGTAAAAACTGCCTGCGTAAAACATTACCTAGGAATTTCAAAATAACGAAAACATAATCTTCGGAGATAGGTGCCGGGATCAATTTCCCGGAAATTCTGTGCAGATTTTGTTCACCGATTCCCGGGATTCCCGAATCCCGAAAATAAAAATTAACAAATATTGCAGTTATGTGTTTTTACGAGACTGTGCGACGAAAAGAGGTATTGTATTGTGTTTATCAGCCTATGTATACATATATCTATATATGTATGTATGTATGTATGTATGCATGTATGTATGTATGCATGTATGTATGTATGTGTGTTCCATTGCGGCACGATAAAACGCGTGGACCGATTTTGATGATTCTTACATCAATCGATTTGTCTTAATCCTAGGAGTTGCACTAAAGATATTACAGTAGTCAAAACTTAATATGGCGGCCAACATACGGCATTTTGTGTATATGATACGATATCTAATGGTTCAAAAATGGTGGCGGTCGGTTTTTTTTTTGATTTTTTTAATTACTACTTCCCAGCAAAAAATTACACATTACCATCAGAACTAGTTGCCATATAATGAGTTACTTTTCTGATTACCAAATTTCATTACTCGCTTACAAATCACATTAACCCTAAAATTTTTAAAAATGGTACACAAGTTGCTGAATGAGGAGAATGATTTCCTTAGATTAAATAGATAACGTGAACAAGTTGCCAAATAAGAAAGTAAGAACATCTCAAGAATCCATTATTTTAGTATCATGCCTTGTTAAAATCATGAAGTTGGTAATCCAGTAGAGAAGAGCTTCCACCAAAAATGCTTAATTCCAAACACGATTACCTTTTTTGAAATTTGGGTTGTTACACAAAATACACAACTAATTGCATATGATAAATTCAAGAAAATGGTGGTTTGAGAATACTCTAAAAAGAATCCAAAAATTAATATTTTTCTGTTAACATATTTATGTAAACAAATAAAAAAAGATCCATCTAAGCCTTGAACAATCAATTGCAATGCCTTTTTTATACACAATAATTCACCCTTATTCCAGTTGTCGACATCGACGGCTGTTTACCACAATATCAAAAAATTGGGGATTTACTCGGAATCGATAACAATTTTGTGCTACTGACAATCTATTTCCGTTCCCTAAGGTCTAGGAAAAGCAAAAGCCTGCCAACAGGAATTGATTGTTTTCCTCAAAGGGAACACAAGCCCCAATTTTTTGATAATGTATTAAAGAGTTTTCGATTTCGACAACTGGTATAAAGGGAATGTTTTAGTGAACAAATTAAATTTTAATTTTAAAAAGTATTATAAAAATATTAAAACGTAATATAGAAATAAATTCCCGATAAAGTACAAAAAACTTATATTAGATATATAAATTGGCTATAGTCGTGAGTGCACTGTTTACCAATTATGATTATGTTCAATGAATTTTTTTATACAGAAAATGGAGATCCTACGCTTCGTATGGCTTGCTCAAGAATTTTCCAAATATTTATAATAATGGCTTAGATAAATACGGTCAACCTCAACTAAAAAAAAAACAAATGTTAGTGAAAGAGTTCGATTGCAACAAAAATTTGTTGCTTTCAACAGAATCTCTGTACCTCATATATCCGCGAGTTTTTTCACATACGGGATCCAAGGATGTGAAGCTACAGTCATGACATTTTATAAATTATTACAAAAATATTAACCAGGCTATGATACCTGATGGTACTCAAACGATCAAAAACAACGATTGTTGAGTAGATCAGCTTGAAAAATAAACGACTTAAACATATGTTTGTATGGACCGAACGAATCACAATTTTTTTAACACTTGCATGCTGATTATGCATGACAACAGTCCTGCTTCTGAATTGTTTTATAAAATTTAAGGTGCACATTGTTATCTACTTTTTACTACTTTTTTTATAACAAACACGACCCGCAAAGCGATTAGCTTGTCTGCAGAAAACACCCAGAGTCTATGGTGGGAATCGAACCCACGACCTCTGGACTGAGAGGCTATCATCGCTACCACTCAGCCACAGGGGCACAAAAATTTGGACGGACCAAACACAATGAAAATAATTGTAGTACATATTTGTATTATTAACATAGAATACGTTATTATTTTAAACTAAACTATAAGAACTTTAAATAAATGCATTAAAAAATACTCTACACTAATATGTAAAAAAGTTTTATTTAATAGTATTTTCGCGAAATCCCAAGAAAGCCTAAAAAACTTCTGATTCCCGAGAGCTAGAGGAAGCCGAAAAAATAAAACCATAAATGTGAGCGATGAGAAGTCGTTAGGGTACAATGTTGTCAACAAATTAAAAAATCTTCTTTTCTTCGCTATATAAATTATAAGAAGTTTGATTTCACTAATGTATATATATTAAGCACACATTGCACCTGATAAATTATTGCACAATAATATTGCGAGTATTATTAACTAATTCACTAAATGAAAAGTTTATGTTTGTTGTTGGTTGAGGTTCATATACATTTCGTTTCCTCTTAGGCAACACATTGGTGGACTTCAAACATAAAATTCTAGAAAATGCTAAAAAAAATGAATTTACCCAGACAAAAACACATTCAAGCATTTGAAGACACATACATTCATATGTCTCAATGTTGACAAAATCGCTTGGCTTTTCATGTTAATTACCTTAGTTTAACCCATTTGGCCAAGACTTTCGTTATAGATATCGATTTCGAATATATCTCGAACATTAATCGTGTTAAACTCTCGAGAGTGACACTCAAAAATTATTAGAAAAAGTTCACCTGTCGCTCAGTTTTGTCCCAAAAAACATTCGATCTCGAAGTTTCGCTAGCAATATCAAAAGTGAGAGAATATCGAACTAATTTCGATATCCCAAAAAGGCAGCAGAAAAAGTAAAAAGTAATTTTAATTTTTTATTTTATTTATTTATTTATTTTATTTACTTTTTATTTTTTTAATACCTTAACTTACGCTGCAAGATTTGAACATGGTACCTCCATTCCAACAGACTGTACCACATCCACTAGGCTATCGTGACAAATTTCTTTCTGTTCAATTATTGCGCAGACTAACAGGCTGACGCACATCCACTCGCCTACCGTCACACATTCGAAAAACTTTCGAAAGAAATTCGATGCTCGAAGCTTTAGCGAATATTCGAATTTTCTTAGATTAGAGAACAATTATCGTAGAATTTTGTTTCGAAATTTCTTCGCTTTAGTGAGCATTCGTTTTTATCGAATCTAATATCAAGTGGGAAGTGTCAATAATTCGGCACACTGTGCTTTATTTGTGAGTTCTTCTTTACACAAATTGTGTATCTACAAAATTTAACGTGTCCGAAAGAAAAAAACTAAACTAAAAATTATATATTATAATTTTGTACATTTCAATTGTTTTTGCATAACATTTTTTATTCCTATGTCTGCATGTGTATGATCATTCGCCATGGTTACTTGCTTTGCAAAAAGTGCAACTAAATTGGAACTAACAAAAAAGTAAAAATGAAAATATTTGCATAAAAAGTATGACAAATTTGTAAAATATTTGCAAAGGCATAAAAGTAAAAAGTGTAATAAAACTATAAAAACGAAATAAACCTAAAATTCATTCATAAAAACTTTCATAGATAAGAGGTAATTATTCAAACTTGCATTAATTAAATCGGTAAAACCGACCCGGCAAAGTATGTGTATAAAGTGCGAGTATGACTTTCAAAAGAAAAAAAAGAGAAAAACAACATTATTGTTTTTTTACAAGCAACTACTCTTACAGAGGTGAATACTAAATAGCATTAGTGTTTAGCAAAATATTGAAAATTATAAATAATATGGATGGTAACCAAATGACAAGAAGCAAGTTACGAACCAAATGCTGTAACCAGTTGGCCAAGACTTTCGACAATGATATCGATTTCGAATATTTCTGAATATTTATCGTATAAAACTTTCGAGAATGACACAAAAAAAAATTAATCGAAAATGTTAACCTGTCGCTAAGTTTTGTTACAAAAAACATTAGATTTGGTAGGTTCGCTGCCAATTATAAAAAATGAGAAAATATCGAACTAATTTCCATATCGCAAGAATGAAGCAGAAAAAGTAATTCATTAACTTACTTACATTCCAGAAACTATCAAGAGGAGTTCGCTTTACCGAAAATTCGTTTTTTTTTTAGATTTGCGAACAAATATCGAAATTTTTTTTTTTGAAATTAGTTCGCTTTAGTGAGCATTTGTTTATAAAGAATCTCCGGTCAGTGGGCTGTTTTACCTTCAACGACATCGTAAACTAAATTTGTGAAGTGCTGTAAGCAAATCAGAAAGATCGTTACTATTATTATTATTGAAGACAAACAAAAATTTGCACTATCTTTGAGGCACCACGCCTACTTGTGGAATTCTGTATCCAGAGACAATGCACAATATCAGCAGTGTTATCCATAAAAAATTTTAAGGTTCTCTTCTTGAGTTGTTTATTTCTATTTTTTTCTTACTTAATGCATGCAGTTACGCTGCAGATTTGAATACCGTACCTCCATTCCACAGGCTACCACACATTCACTAGGCTACCGTCTCACGTCACGCATCTATTAACCTCTATTTTAATGTGGAAGTGGAAACATGCGAAAATTTTGCCCTTGCCAAAGATGAATGGAGAATAAAGACCCATAGCAATATTGTGTTTTTTATCGAAAGTCTTAGAAAAGTTATTATACAAACAAATTATTTCATATGCCAATACTCATACAAGCATATTCAGTAATAATAGTCACCATGGTAATAATTTGTAACCAAAGTTATCCAAACAGATAATAAGTATTATTCTGACATGTTTTCATCGTAACAAAAAACAATAAAACTATTACCTACACAGAAAAAAGTAAAAACAAGATTCAATTAAAAAAAAAAAACAAAGATTCAGTTAAAAAATTAATTAGTTTTCAACCAATCACGGTAATTGTAGTATTAACTCATCCATTTTAATTGAAAATTTTTTGGTTTTTTCAATTAAAAAAATATAACATTAACTAAAAATTTAATTGATGGTTTTCTAAAGATTCAATTAAAATTTAATTGAAATATTTTTGAAGATTCAATTAAAAAATTAATTGAAATACTTTTTAGGATTCAATTAAATAACTTATTAACATTTTTTAAAGATTCAGTTAAAATATTAATTGAAATATAAAAAATCTAAGAGTATAAAGATATAAAAAATTGTAAAAATATAAAAATTGTTATGTACGTATGTATGTATGTATATATCTACATATAAAAAATTTACATAAACGGAAACATTTGTGTATTGTACCAAAAACCTAACTGATGCATCGCATGGCTTTTGAAGTTTGAATGGAGGAAAAAAGTACAATGGCCGTATCCGGTCTTGCGTAAGTGTAAATGCAGAATATTTTATGATTGGATTTTAAAGAAAGGCTTCGATGTTTTCTATATGCACTTACGCAAGACGTTTTGCATCGAACCCCTAATACCGCCAATGTACTAACTTTACCATCCACATTTGGTCTATAAGCTTGCATTTTTTATCACTATTATTTTGTTATTTCTCAACAAAAGGGAACAAAATAAATTTCTGTTTTTTTTTATTTTCATATTTAATTTTTCATTCAACTTATGTCAAAATCACTAAGAATCAAAAAAAAAAATATTAAGCTGAGTAGTTTTTTCTCCCATGTAAAATATCAAAACCAATTAAAAGATTAATTGAGTATTTTAATTGAAAATATTTTTTCAAAACAATGTGGCATACTACAAAAAACAGCTCGATTTTCATACATAAAAACAAAAGTTACATTATTTACATACAATTAATATGTAAAAATTGTTACCCATTTCAGAGTATTCTGAGTTAAGCTCTGTTGATAGCACTTTTTTGTTAGAGCAGCAAAGTCAATTAAAATAAACATATATTCAATTAAAATTTTAATGGAAAGTATTATTTTTTCTAAGCAATCACTTAATTAAAAAAATTCAACAATAATTTTATCTGTGTACAAAAAAGGAGGTAACAAAAATTTATTTAAACATTTTTCAACTCAATTTGATATAATTATTTATGGTCGACAGGAGCATAAAAAATTGTTTTGTTACAAAAGTAACGGTCTATTCCACGATTTCAACAGAAAACGTTCGATCGATAATAAAATAAGAAAATTTGTTTTTGTTTTCAATATAAATAACTAATCGAAAAAACTTTTTCTGTCGACATCGTAGAACGAGTCGTAAATAAATTTTTTAGTGTAGTAAACAAAAATTAATGGCTTATTGATATCATATGTTAATGAAATATATACAAACTTCTACAGTAAGGCAAAAAAATCTTGTAACAGAGTTACAAAACTGGGGTCTAATCGTCGCCTTCGATAACAATTAGACCTCAATGGATTGATATGTTAAAAAATTCTATGTGTTAGCATTTATTTTCGCATATCTTTATTTCTTATAGACAATTTATTAGACAATTGGCTATACCGATTACATTTTTTTTGTGTTACACGAGGTACTCAATGAGTAAAAATTAAGCGTATAATCGAAAATTCGTCAAATCGGTATCCCACTGTATACTATAATACTATTTTTAATAGACAACTAATCAAGATAATAAAATTTTGAAATCTATTACAGGAGCTAAGTACGTTCTCTTTGTCCCTTTGAATTCTTGAAAGCTACGAGTATTTTTTCCAATAAATTTCGCAATGTACGGAAACAAAATAAACTCTATCGGCTTTAAAAGTACGTATGTATTACACAACGTAGGAAATGTTAATGAACTGCAAGACTTATTGAGAAATTCATGGAAAAATACTACTAAAAATTCTTATAAACAATAATAATAGCAAAACAAAAACAAACTAATAATTTATAATATATTAAAGTCTGATTTTGTGTGCAAGACAACAAATCAATGACAGCTCAGAGAATGGAAAACAAAATGCTAAGAGAATCAAGAGACTGTCATTCAATCACTTACTAACTCACTTTCAGCCATAGGAGTGAAGCAAGTATGTACGAAAAATTAAAAATTAATCACTCACAATAATTAATATGAAATCCCAGCAAATATTCAGTGCTAAGCCAAATGTATCCATGCTGCTTATATTTACTGTATATGCGTGTATTACATTGTAGACATTTTATTTATAACAATTAAAAAGGTTGTGTATATAGGATTGCCGTTCAGTTTTAACTGAAACCGAAATCGTTGTTTTTAACCCATAAAAACCGAAAACGAAACCGACAAAAAAAACTCTGTTTTAAAGTTTTACTTAAACATTATTATCTTGTACTTTACATTGAAGACTTCTATACATTACTAAGCGTTGATAAGAAAATTTTAAATTTAAAAAAAAACTATAAAAATTCTTTGCAGGAAGAATTATAATCTGTTATAAAAAATCAGATGTAAAGCAAAAAGGCGACAATTTTAACGTACTCCGACGAGAATTTTTACCTTATAAAAAAACGAACAACAGGACAACCAATATATTATTGCTTCACATGGCAATAACACAAAAAGCCCTCTTCAACTGAAAGCGAAAGAGTGTTTTCTGTCTTTGGTAACTTCTGCACAAAAATAAATAAATTTCGTTTAAACGACTCTTCATTAAATGGTTTAATGTTTCTGAAATTATATTATAGCCCATTCAGAATCACTCCAAATTAAGCAATTTCGTGATTTCGGTCGAAATCAAGTTGAAAGGAGGGTGGCGTTGGCTGAAGTAGTTACCACGTTAACTACAAAACTGGGTTCTGGGTTCAATACCCGTATCCGACAGTCATTAAATAACAACACCACGCATTTGATGTGCATTAGTGTCCCTTTGTATCAGTTTTTGTAGGAAAGTTCAAGTGATGAAGGCATAGTCACTGGTCACTGAACTATACCGACTTCGGCAGATGCTAAGCCTAATGTAATATCAGAGCGCCTTCATTCGTCGATATTGTGTAGCAGAATCATCGGCGAAGTAAAATAACTAATAAAATGGCTACTAAACACAGCTTCAAAAAAATACGCCTCATCTGATACCAGAAGGCGCTACAACACTGCATGCAGGGAGACCGACGGCATTTTTCAAAAAGTGACGCCAAAAAGAGGATTTATCAAAAAAAAAGGGGCAAAATTAAAAAAAAAACGAGAAAACTACACTAACTTTTTATTTTTAATGTATTTTTACATAATTCACTCTAAAAAAGGGAGACAAAAAGTGGCAAAAGCACTCGAAAAAGTGGCAAGGCAGTCGAAAAAGTGGCAATTTGCCACTTTAGTCGGTCAAACGGTCACGCTGACTGCATGATTAAAAAAAAAGAGCGTGCAAAAAGCAGAGTTGTAAAAGAATGAGGCTTTCTTCTATCACTTCCTTCATCACATGTCTTCTATCACTCTTTCTTTCCTAAAGAATGTAACACCTAGTAATAGTAGTAGGCATTAATTACCTGAGTGCTACTTCTCTTTAAAAAAAATTAACATTCTGACACTTTCCAAATTAGGTTATTTTATTTAATTTCGGCGAATCTGAACAAGAAATTACAATACACAACTCTGTTTTTTGTACTAAAACTACTTTTTTAAAAATGTGAATAAATTTACAACTGTGAGAAACAACAAATGAAAGGAATGAAAATTTCTAAATTTAATATGAAATTAAAATAAGATTGAAAATTATGAAAATAATTGAAAGAAAAATGTGTATAGGCGCCTATGTGGCTGAGTGGTAGCGATGCTAGCCTCTCAGTCCAGAGATCGTGGGTTCGATTCCCACCATAGACTTTGGGTGTTTTCTGCAGACAAGCTAATCGCTTTGCGGATTGTGATTGTTCTTAAAAAAAAAAAAAGAATTTATGCAACTGGAAAAAGTAGTTCAATGTCTGCCGCAGTGAATAAGATGTTTGCGAAAAAAAGTTATTCCGTACCTGTATAAACACTTTTCATTTCGTTCATAACTTCCCAGTAAAAAAAGAGACTCCAAAAAAGTCATGAAAATGTAGAGTTTACGCTGCGGAAGTAGTGCAAATTTCGATCCGATCTAATGATTTTTACATAGGGTTGTCATTGCAAGAAGTTCTCTTTTTCGATGCCTGGTCACTGAATTGGAAGCGATATTAAGAAAAATTCCGTTTTTTGTGTTCTATGATAATATTTTCATCTAGGAAAAAGGGTAAATAGTTGCCTTTTTTAACAATTCGTTTCTTTTTATACGAATTTAAGCCCGAAACAGTGTTTTCATGTAAATTTAAGCAAATAACTTTTAAATTTTAGACTAAAAATAATTCATAAATTTCTTTAAAAAAATAATTTTTTTTTAAATTCTGGTGAGTATTTTCTTACACTATGGAGGAGTTACAAGGTTTTGTGTGACTAAAATAAGCTTCTACATGGTTTTTTGCTCACTCTCAGCAAATTAAAAATATCGATTTTTTGGAAGCAATGAAAATGTACTTCCGCTAGAATGACTTCCATTTTTTTCACTGGGTTGAGTTTGAAATGACTTAATTTCTTGTCAGCCTGAATGGGTTATAATACTTAGTTAGTCATAGTCTATTTCCTCAGGAACCGTAAGAGCTACGGACATGGAATTCGGACAGAGTATGTATGTTGACCGCTACAACAAAAAAAAACATGACAGTTAAAAATTAAAGGTGTTCAAAAACGAGAAACGAAAAATTTTAAAATTCCATGTAATATACATACAATTGTATATAAATATACATTGACACTTGAAATTTGTAAAACTTGCTGTATCTTTGAAACCTTTACGGGTTGAACTCTTGAAATTTTCAAAAATCGCAAAACTAATAAATCCCAAAATGATTAAATCTCCAAAACGAAAAAATGGCCAAAATTAAAAAAAAATCTAACACTAAAATAAATTGCCGAAATGAATACAATTGCTAAAATGAAAAAAAAACGCCAATATGAAAAAAATCGCCAAATTAAAATAAAACGCTAAAAACCTAAAAATCGCTAAATCGAGAAAAAAATCACCAAAACTAAAAAAGCACCAAATTAAAAAGAGCCAATGCAGCAAAAAAAACTCAAAAATAAAAAAACCATATTAAAAAATGCTTAAAACCGAAAAAGTTCCAAAAATGAAAAAAATTCCAAGACTAATATTATAGTATTACATACATATGTATCTAGTGTCCGTACGGAACCCTTGGTACGTGAGTCAGAGTCGCACTTTACTGAATTAATTTTTTTTACTCAACGAAGCTATTTTTAAATTATATCGACGCAATGCGCACATGTAGAACAAAAATATGAAATTGTGTTTTGCGTCTATTAATTATTTGCGTATTCTATAACGATTTGTGCTCTTATGCAAAAATGATTGTTAAAGTTAAAGCATGTGTTAAAACCGGTTTTGCCATACAAAATTCGTATGTTAAACCAACTTTAAGTTTACAAATTTTTTTTGCATAAGACGGTTGCTCTTTAGCTGAGTGGTAAGTACGTTAATTTATTAGTCAAAAAATTAAATTTTTTTATTGAATCAACGATTTTCGTATTCAAATATCAAAATCATTTTTTTTTCTGTGTATATGTACGAGTATAATTCGATTTTTTTTTATTGTACGATTAGCTTATAGAAATGCTAGTGTATCCTATTTCATTATACAATTTATATCATCTTTATTTATGCGATTTGTATGTGGTTGGGTAGGGAAGCAATAACACTATGCAAAATAAATGAACCTATAAAATTGGATGATTTTTTAGACAATTTAGGGTCACTGAACATAAGTATGGTGTGGTATATTTATTTTTCTTAAGAACCCTTTTCGAGATATTAGCAAAAAGCGTGTTTTTTTGCAGTTTGCAAGGATATTCCCAAAAATCTTGAAAAGTGTTTGTTAAAATTTAGCAAATTTAACACCATTGCAAAGATATGTTTTTATTTTTTTATTTTTTTTCAGCCCATATTTTAATGTGTTGATCGGATAAAAATTCACTGAGTTATGGCCCTTTACATTTAGAAAAATTTTAAGTTTTTAAGCTTTTTTTACATTCAGTATTTTAAATTGCATCCTAAAGCCAAAAAAAAATTCTTAAGTTTGACAGACGGATTGAATGACTACAGCGTACTCACCACATTAATAGAGTTCTGTTTTTCTTTTGAGTACGGAAAACTCAAAACTCTTGCTTTAATAGATCTGTGACAAAACGATAACAAATATTTTCGGCGTATGAGGGGTTTTCCGTCCCCCGGACCTCTTTAAGATTTTCCCTATTATTATTTCTTCAACAACCTTATGTTATAACAACTCAAAAAATTGTAGATGTTCAGGCAAATGTAAAATTTTACTCAAAAACCATTTCACGCCACATTCCACATGATTTTGATTTGTCTATCGTTTTCTTTAAATTCTGTTCGTTGGGTAAGCCAGCAAAAGTTCAGCCATAACAGTTCGTTACCAAAGCCAAACCCATA
This sequence comes from Tachina fera, assembly GCA_905220375.1. NCBI lineage: Eukaryota > Metazoa > Arthropoda > Insecta > Diptera > Tachinidae > Tachina > Tachina fera. Next base: position 59,953,134 of record LR999965.1, on the reverse strand, counting down.
TAAAGAAGTCTTTATTCGACTTGTTGCTGTTTTTAGTTATTAAAAATTACACTTTTGCAAAGAACAATAAAAATTAAAAAATATAAAAAAAGTTACGAATTATGCATAACAACAGCAACAAAATTAACCCTGCGTTTATTATCACTCATTTGACTAGCTTTTATCATCGTGTGTCGCCTAGGAAAAGTGTCATTGAATTCAAAAAAATTATTAAAATTATTTTTTATTATTATTTATTATTTTTATAACAAAAAATATAAAAAACTCTAAAAATGTCCAACCATTGAAAAAATTAATTAAATGCGAAATTTGAGTTAATTAGCAAATATGAGATCAGTAAATATTGAAGTAGGAGTTGGTTGATCTTTTGTTTTCTTTAATTTCCTTAAATAGCTGCATAACAATAATGTATTAATTTATTACTAATTCTTTTAATACTTGTTCGCATTTATTAACTGCTTGATGTGAAATTATACATACATACATATGTATGTATGTACATATATGGCAGAAAAAGAATTAAATAATTCAATGAATTTTGTTAAATATAGAAAATAAGATGCTGTCAGCTACAAAGTATTGGCACTTATAGTTTAACTGCTACATTAATGAAAGATATTTTAAGTTTACAAAAGGTATTGACATATAAGTATGTATGTATATGTAGTTTTAAAATTCAAGTTTATTCTTCGGTGCTTAAAAAAGTTATAGTTAATATTATTTTTTGGAAAAATGAAGAATTAGAAATTTTATAAAAATTTTTTTGGTTTCAACTTTTTGTTCACACAAAAAAGTAATATGAATGATTTTGTAATATTAATTAAAATATTTGTAATATCAATTAAAAATTTAATTAAATTTTCACCTATAAACAATTTGATAATACCAATTAAGTTTTTTCACTCATATTAATTAATACAATTAAATTCTTAATTGAAAATATTAATTGGTGAATACTTTTTTCTGTGTTCCATGTTTGCAGCTTCCTATATTTTACACTTAATAATTCTCAATTATACTTTAAGGAAACAATTTATTAAAAATGTTCGAGTTGTTGTTTGGCTCAAGTCCACTGGCGAGTTGTCTAAGTAGCAAGAAAATGCATATGAACAAACTTTGTCAACAACAATCATAAATTTTGATATCAGGAAAAATTAAAAGACATAAATAAAAAAGAATTTCTTCAAAATAATTTTTTTTTGATATTCTTCGGCTACTATGAAAAAAATAGTCGCTAGCTCTTTAGTTTTTTTATGACATGTGGTTGTGGTTTAATTTAATAAACAAATTTAATTTAATTTATTCCAAATTATTACTTTTCTTGTTCAGTAAAAAATTAGTCAGCTAAAATAAGGTCATCTTATGCGATAATGGTATAAAGTAAGGAAAAAATAAATTAATTAAAATGCGGCTGTGAGTCGCACACGAAGGGTAAACTTTTTTTCAGTTTGGCGATTTTTATAGTTTTGGTGGTTTTTCTTATATTTCGCTCTTGGGGTTTTTTGGTTAGTGGGATTTTTTTAGTTTTAGCATTTTGTTTCGTTTTGGGGATTTTTTTCGGGTTTTAAGCTATTTATTTTAGTTTTATAGATTCTCCTTAGTTTGGCGGTCTTTTCTTTTTGGCGATTATTCTCAGTTTTCTGCGATTTTTTCAGGTTGGCAATTTTTTAATTTTTGGACTTTTTAGTTTTAGCACTTTTAAAAATGTAAAAAGTTTGCCTCTTTCGGTTTTCAATATACAGCAAGTTGTCAAAATTACATGGTCAAAATACTAACTGATAGAACACCCTTTAATTAAAACTTTTTTTTTAATTTTAGTGTTAACTGTTGTAGTTTCTATAAAAAACACTAACTTTTCAAATTTCAATTGTCTATATTGAATTGTATGTATGTATGTATGTATATCACATGGGATTTTAAAATTTCTTGTTTCAAATGTTTTAGTGCAAAATATGAAAAGAAATTCGATAAAAATAAAAACACAATACTTTTCAATCAAAATTAAGAGAAATAATCTCAACTTTATTTCAACTTTTATATGGGAAAAAGATATATTAAAACATGTATTTACACTCGAAGATAGATCTTGCTCACTCGCAATTCGCAGAACAAATTTGTAACTTAATTCTTGACTCATATATTTGTTGTTGTAGTGGCCAAAGTTAAACAAATTCTGTCAAAATTTCAGGTCCATAGATTACAAAATGTGCCACTGTGTGCCGGGAAATGAACTTTGTTATTTTGGAGAAAGCTCAATATTAGACCACGTACCGAAGATTAAAGTAACCTGCAGCAAATGGAACTGACTCACGTGACTAGTCCCCAAGTGATAGGGACCAGTCCAAGTTCTAACCCTACGTATCAAACGGACCAGTTACTTTTACTTGATATTTTCTATGCGCTTTGTGATTTGTCACTGAACTATATTACAGGCACCTTATCGGTGTAGAATAAAACAAAATATGTATGTATGTATATCCAGCAAAAAGATTAAAAAAATGTAATCGGGTTTGGAACTAATCATTTTTGGTAGAAGCTCTTTCTTACCGGATTACCAACTTAATGGTATTAACAAGGCGTGAGACTAAAATAATGGATTCTTGAGATGTTCTTACTTTTTTATTTGGCAACTTGTTCATATTATCTATTTAATCTAAAAAAAAACATTCACTTCATTTAGCAACTTGTACATAATTTTTTCAAATTTTATGTAATGTGATTTGTAAGGGAGTAATGAAATTTGGTAATCAGAAAAGTATGTCATTATATGGCAAGTAATTTTTGCTGAGTATGTTAATTTCGTAATAACATACTCATATTTCAATAAAAATATGTCTTTTATATTGACATTTGTTCCATAATGTCAAATCTGTTTTCAGTTTTTGTCTATGACGTACTAATTTTTTTAATGCGCGTGGCTAATATTATTCCATTAACAAAGCGGTCACATTAATGCTAGGACCACAACTGCGAAGAACCACGAATTTTTCGGTGCGAACTTTCGTCATAAAAAATAAAACACAACACCGCCGTCGAATGAAATTCCTCGTGCGTAACGAACTCTGAGATAGATTTATTTTTCTTTTGTACGCCAACGAACGTCAAAAAAACAATTTTGTCTCTTCTGCTCTCTGTCGTTGTTTTTTTTTAATAACACAACCAGTGCTGCCACAACCAAAATATTTTTACAACCAAAATTCGCTTTAAAAGTTACCAAATGAGAAAAAATATAACCAAATTTCAATATGTAGTATTTTTATTAAATAACATCCCAGCAAAAAAAGACACTCCAAAAAAGTCATGAAAATGTAGAGTTTGCGATCTGGAAGTAGTGAAAATTTCGATTCGTTCTAATGATTTTTACATAGGGTTGTCCTTGCAAGAAGTTCTCTTTTCTATGCCTGGTCACTGAATTGGAAGCGATATTAAGAAAAATTCCCTTTTTTGTGTTCTATGATAATATTTTCATCTAGGAAAATTGTAAATAGTTACCTATTTTATTAATTCGTTTCTTTTTCTACGAATTTAAGTCCGAAACAGTGTTTTCATGTAAATTGAAGTAAATAACTTTTAAGATTTAGACTAAAATTAGTTCATAAATTTCTTTAAAAAATTATTTTTTTTTTAATTCTGGTGAGTATTTTCCAACACTATGGAGGAGTTAAAAGGTTTTGTATGACTAAAATAAGCTTCTACATGGTTTTTGCTCATTCTCGGCAAATTAAAAATATCGATTGTTTGAAAGCAATGAAAATGTAGTTCCACTAGAATGACTTCCATTTTTTTTAATGGGATTTAAAATGCATACATATTTATAATGTAACGCATGTTAATATATAATATAATAATATTTCAAAAGATATTCGCGAATACGAATACGAATATTATATGCAATATGAAATATAAAAAAAATTTATGAAAAAGGACATCACACTCTTGTTGGCGTACTTTAAACTTAATAAAAAGAACCCAAACATTTTCATGCTCGTCATTGAATAATATTTGAAAATGATACAAAGCACAAAAATCTTTAAAATTTGTACAAACTTAGATTTTTAGTCATTTATTTAAATTTCGTTTAGGATTTATGCATTTATTTATTTAATTTCATTTGAAAAATATTCGTATTCGTATTCGTCTGAATTTGGCGAATACGAATACAAAAGTGGACCACATAGTACTCTAAAAATGTGCATACTCAGAATTACTGGAAGTTCGAGTTTTGAGGAGATTTTCGAAAAATTTTAAAATTTTTCAACTAATTAATATTTTCCAAGACGTGACCAATTTTTTAGGAAGGAGGCGATACGGGCGTGCAAACGTGGTCACCTCCTATGGACCACATAGTTTTCTCTAGTACAGAGTTGCGACCATTTAGTTAAATTAAAAGTTGTTGACAGTGTTGTAAAAGAAAAGTATTGTAAACAAGTGAGTAGCAATCAAGGCGAATTCATAAGAGGTGGCTGCACTAGCGATTTTATTCACAGCTGCTTTATTTTCAGTTGCCTTGGTAGCAATACTAAAAATTGAAGAACATAAAAGCTTAAAAAGTATAACATAAAAAATATGTACATGTGTATCATTATTTTGGCAAAAAAAAATAACCAAAATGAGAAAAATATTCACGTCTACACTTTAAAGAAAAAAATAACCACTTTTGGTTAGAAATAACCAAAAACGGCAGCCCTGAACACAACCAACTTTATCAAATATGAGAGAAAAATTCGATGAGTGAATTCGTCGTTGTTGTGCTTCACATGACGAATTTGTCTATGGGGACGAAATTCGTCGTTCGTCCCAGTTGTGTTCCTAGCATAAGTTATTTCAATATAACTTCATAATGGTTTTTTCGATTTTAATAAATTAAGCACTTACAGCCCTATGTATAAGCAAAAATTTGCATGAAGTTACATTAAAACTCATGCTATGACTTAGAAGTGGGTTAAAATTAGGTAATGCTACCGTTTTTAGTGTCAAATTGTATGGATGAACGCGTTAGCACATAATTTAATTTCGTCACTTATGCTAACTTCATGCCAGTTTTTGCTTATACAGGGTGGCCCAGAAAGACCGAAGTGGTGTGAATGCCTTATAACTTTTTATTTAAGACATATTTTTTTAATTTTTTGTTTTTTAAATACAGTAAATTTATAGGGAATATTTTTAGATTAGTTATTAAAAATTGTATCCCGCAAGTGGTGGCCATTTTCTGCTTCGCACAAATGTGCTCTTTCCATTTCCATTATTCATAACTTATTTATGAGTGACGAAGCCCATTTCCAATTAAATGGGTTTGTTAACAAGCAAAACTTTAGGAATGGGCTAAGGAAAACCCGAGAGTACTTCATCAACGACAATTACACCCAGTTAAGTGTACTGTTTGGTGCGGTGTTTCTTCAGAAAGGATCATTGGTCCATATTTTTTGGAAAATGAAAGAGATGTCGCCATTTCCATCAATGGTGATCGATATCGGGCCATGTTGGAAAATTTTGTAAGGCCAGCCGTGGAATACCATCCGCAAATATGGTTCCAACAGGATGGAGCCACAGCGCACACTCCGAGGGCCACAATGGCTATTTTACGCGACATCTTTGGGGAAAGAATAAATTCGCGTAGAAGCAATTTTAATTGGCCTCCGCGTTCCCCGGATTTAACCGCTCCAGACTGTTTCCTTTGGAGTTATTTAAAAGGGAAAGTTTATGTTAATAAGCCTAGGACTATTGAGGAATTAAAAACCAATATTCCAGACGAAATTAACAACATAACACCGGAAGTTTTGCGAAAGGTCATGGAAAATGTGTTGAAAAGAGATCATTTGTGCGAAGCAGAAAATGGCCTCCACTTGCGGGATATCATTTTTAACAACTAATCTAAAAATATTCCCTATAAATTTAATGTATTTAAAAAACAAAAAATTAAAAAAATATGTCTTAAATAAAAAGTTATAAGGAATTTACACCACTTCGGTCTTTCTGGGCCACCCTGTACTTAGGGCCATTAAAGATTAATATAAAATTATCTTTAAAACAAATTTATATAGTTAATTCTTTTATTTGTTTTCAAAACTTTATTAAAAAATTAAAACCGCAAGTTTTTATATATTTGCTATTTTTCAAAATCCGAGGTATGCTGGGAATAAAAAAATCTAAAAGTAAAGAAAGTCTGTGCAAAATTTTGATTTTATTCAAATATAAATAAAAGATATTCCACTATGACAAATATTGTGTAATACATTTATCCTAAAATTAAAAAAATATAGCAATAATAGCAATATATGTAGGCAATGGCTCTGAAAGCAGAGTGGAGATCAATATCCGTCCGTAACATTGGCGGATGGAGTAACTATGAAAGAGACCTATGAAAACAAGAATACTTCCACGTGTAAGTCGAAAGAAGGCGTAGGTGTGGGTCCCCAGATATGAGAAATCTTTAAAAAAAAATTTCAAATATAAGTTGTCCAATAAATATTAGGGATACCACTCAGGATCTATTTTTGGAAATCCCGGGATTTAGGATTTTGTAAATCCGGTATTTTCGGGTTCTTGGGGTTTTCGAGATTTCGCGATCTAAAATTTTTTTGTGAAATAAATTATTTTTTTAAATAAATATTACAAATAAATAACAAATTTTGTGCATTTTAAAACTTTAAGTTGATTAACCACATTTAATATTAAAGAATTTATACTGAAACCCATAACTAAATATGAAAATTTGTTTTTGTTTTCAATAAATGTAAATTTGTTTTATAATCTTAACAAAAACGAACATACATAGTACATATCTATGGACATTATTCGGTAAATATTTCTTACTTTTACGTCAACCCGACAACAAAAAGTTTTCACTTGCCTTGTATTGTGTTCTACTTCAATTGTAAGGAGCTCTCAATAGTACTCAATTGTTACCAAAAAGTAGATAAGTGCTAATTTTTTATAGCGTTGAGTAGTCGACATACAGATAGTTATTCACTGCAATTATGAAAAAATTTCCGCAAGAAAGTTCTCTCTTTTCCAAATAGATTTTTTGTTTGAAATTATTCCCCAGGAAAAATTTTTTCGTGCAATTTTATTCATAATTGCCGTCATAATATAGAATAAGACGCAAAAATTGGCCAAACTTATGAATTTTCTAAATGTTATTTCTCTTCTTAAGCTGATATGCTTTTTTTTGTTTTCAAAATAATTCTTAGTTGTATATTGTAGCACCTTTGATAAAAATATCAGTGAAAAAGTAGTTAATTTATTTTGCTCTTGTTGTTAATTTATAAGAACTATGTTTAGAAAAGTCATTAAATTGTTAAAACTGCACTTAAAAAATGGTATGGGACTTTTATATTTTATAAAAAAATACCATAAAATCAACGAAAATTTTAATTTATAAATGGTTTTTATATAAAAATTGCTAATAAATCCCGAAATTGAAATCCCGGGCTTGAATCTTACAAATCCTGGGAATCCTGCATTCCCATTTAGATTTTTTTCGTTTTGTCATATCTGGGGGCAAATCACCGCATTCGAAATCGAGTACTTTGTCTTCGAAATGTTGTTAACGTGGATCACGGCAATCGTTAACGAAACGTATCTACTCGAAGTTGCACTCGATTGGTAGTCTACTATCGAAAACAAGTAAACTCTTAGCTTTTTGCCGCGAAACAAACCAAAGAAACAAAACAAAGGAAAAAAAAAGAAGTATGTAATAAAAATATAAGTATTTTCCGGATATTTTCGAACATTTAGTTTAGAAAATATAATTTAATTCAATTTTAACTGTTTTTAAGGAAAGTGAATATCAATACAAAAATTGTCCAATAGGCAGTGCAAAAAAATAAATAAGGGAAAAATCATTTCCAGAACAAATACAAATAAAGTTTTGTTTTTCGTTTTGTTTTTCTTATTGTCTTATCTACACGAACGTGCACTCGATTTCTAGTGCCGTGATTTGCCCCCTGGTTAGAATGGTTAAAGGTTCTAACAAGATATTGCGCACATGGAAAAAGGTATAGCGGCAGAAATATGAACTGATTTCTGCCTGGAAACCAATCATGAAACAGCAGATAAAATTTATAAAAGAAAGTATGTATGTAAAGTAAGTAATTAGTAGTTGACTTTTATGTTATACTAGTGTTTAATTTCATTTAAGATTTTTATATCATATGAGCCATTTATATAAGCCATTTATCTATATAATTAATAGGCAAACACGTTTTTTGTAATCCCTTTTACGCCGGTACTACTGCACCTATTTTAAAAAGATTTATATGGACTTAAAGGCTTTTTAGTACAGATGTGCGGAATTTATATTTTATTGAAATAGGTTTAGTATTTTGGGAGCTATAAGCGTTTAAAGTTGCTACTATTACATGCACACATATTACACACGCATTTATTAGCTTGAAAATGAACAAAAAACAAAACATGAGATTGTGTGTGTGTGTGTGTGTGTTTGTGGTATTTCTCTTGATCTAAAAATGTTTTTCTCTTATTTGTTATTGTATGAAAGCCATAATACTTAAAGGAAGGGAGTTCAATAAATTGAATTAGCTAAGCTAAGCGATGCCAACTTGGCTATTTTAGGCAGTGATGCCAACAACTCAAAGGCAAAACGAGCCAACTGAGTAGCCAAAAAGAGCTAAAAAGAGCTAAATTTAAAAACTCAAGATTTTCCGTTTTAAATATTTGAATGTGGTTATTATTCATTTTGCACTTCAAGATTTTTTTACATTAATAAAAATAATAGTAAGAAAAAATAAAAAATAATAATTTTCAATAAAATCATTTCACAGCAATTGATACAAATATTTATCTGCATTAACAATATGACCATACACATTTACATATACTTGTATATACGATAAGTTACAAAATATGAACAATAATTTTCAAAACCATCTTTTGTTAGTTTAATCCATTTGATTTCCAAGCTTTCCTATATTTTTGGCAGTCCATTTCCAATTCAATAATTTGTGGAAAATTTTCTAATTACTCAGAAACGAACACTTTATGATAAAAACGTTGTTTTACAATTTTAAATATCTAAATACATAAATATATCTTGCATAGGCTTGAGCTATGTAAGTTCTGTGTTCCAAATACCACACAAGCGTAAAAAAAGAGTAACCAACTAATTACTAATGAAAAACTATTTGATTCAGACATGTATTTATTAAGTTAAACAGTTTCATAAATAATTAATAGACAATTTTATAGAATCCAAAATGATTGCAAACTGTTTAAATCAATAAATATATTTCTGAATCAAACAGTTTTTCATTAGTAATTAGTTGGTTACTTTTTTTGGGCAAATGACACACAAGAAATGCCAGATGTAAAGTCAGCCTTAGTTGCAAAAATAAGTATCTGCATTTGCAAAAACACAGTTGCCAAAAATATAAATGCCCAAAAGAAGAAACAATAGGATAAAAAGGGGAAAATTTACTATAAGATGCAAAAAGTGCCAAGCGTGCCGTTTCCACAATTGAAAAGAGCTGTGTTAGCTCTTTTTATTTAAAAAGAGCGGAAACGGAATATTAAAAGTACAACTTATTTCATAAATATATAGACTTTTTTCTCTATTTAAATGGCCTAAGTGACAGTAAAATTTATTTTCGTTCATATAAAATTTTTTTTTATAATCGTAATATCAATATTTTTTTTTATTACAGAAGTTCGCTTGAATGACTAAATTTACACGATGAAATTGTTAAAGTTATCTTTTAAAGTTTATATAGATATTTCAATACTGATACCCTGTTTATCGATGTCGAAGAAAAATTTTAATTGCAACAATTCCATTTAAATCAAAAACAAATTCCAGACTTGCAATTTTTCTTGCAGTAATTCTTGAATATGTGTGAGAGTGTTGAAATAGAAACATATACATTTTGCATTATTCTCTCGCTCTTTTGCACTAAACAATAAACAGTTGCTGCAACAAAAAGTGCAAGACTGGACCGGCTCTAAGAAAGAAATATCTTCTTCGACATCGATAAAGAAGCAGTAAAATATCCATTAAATTTTTTGGGATTTTCAAAAATATTATTATTTGTGAATTCTCAAATAGTTTTTGAAAGTCTGTGCATAAGATAAGAGGTTTATGACTGTTTAAAATGTGTGGTTGAAGTCTACTGATGATTTGTTACAGCAACAATGAAATGCATATAAACAACGCTGAACCTCCAGCAAATAAATTTAAAAATACGGAAATTTCATAAAATTGAAGTAATACCATTTCTCCTAATGCGCCTAACTACAAAAAAAATTATTGTTCTATTCGAAAACTACATGCAAGATGCATTTATTAATGGCCGTTTCACTATAACTATAATACAAGTATTAATACTTTTATGGAAAATGAAACTCTGACATGTTGAGTTGTTTTTTGTTGAGATTTCTGAAAGAGAAATAAAATCAGGGGTAAATTTTAGTCAAAAGTATTTGAGTCTGAAACAGACTTAAAGAGTATATTTTAATCACTATAACATTAGAAAGTGGAATACTTTGTATAAGTATCAATGATTTCAATGATCAAATAGAAGCTGTATATAGTACTGTAACTTGCTTGTAAAGTATTTAACGATAAAAATCCTCCTGAAATTTTTTCAAGAATAATGAAAAACAAGCAAGGAAAATTCTGAATAAGATGATTTAGAAGCCTTGTTATAAAATTTTTTACTAATTGCGGTAATAGTGTGTAATAGCTATGTATATTCTATTTGCTTAAATTCATTTGAAAATTTATACAAATTTATTTTAGAAGAGCTTTTGTATTAACTTTTATTTAAAAAGAATGCTTACACTAATAAAACAATCGATATTTCAGCAACTTTCATTTAATAAATTTACTTAATTTAGAAAATTAGCTCTTCCCGGGTATCCCGGGAAAGCAATTTTTATTCCCGTTTCCCGGGAAGTGCAAAAGTCAGGGAAATCCCAAACCCTAGTTGCAGTGAATGTGTGTGCAGAAAATTAAAAAGTTTTCCAGTCCACAATTTTTTTCTCATTTATTTAACAAATTCTTATTGAAAGTATTGATCATATGATTACAACACATGTGACAAAGAAATTTAAAAGGGACCTATGGTCACAAAAAATAAGGTCCCTATTATGATTTACAACTGAATGGACAGTTTAGTTGTAGTTGTCAAAATTTTGTTATGGATAACAACTTTTTTCACCATGAGACAACTGCTTTTTATCATTTTTGTTTTGGTTTTTATTTCGTCTGTTGTATTAGCTTTGCTTCATTATTACAGATGCCAACCAATCCCATTTGTCAACCAATATTGTTGCCACGTGCATAAAACATGAAAAAAAACATAAGAAACATAAAAAAATGCAAGGCCAAAACTAAAACTATTTAAAATGTTTTGTGATGGCTACTATGGTTTAAAAAAACATAGCATAGATGAAAACCTTTTCTTTTCGAGCGTTGTTTCGAATACAACTAAAATTAGTTGTAATTCAGAATGCTAAAAAACAGTTAAGGCCGGGGCACAATGAATCCGTCATACATTAAACCTCGCCTTTTGCAACTGACATTAGCGCAATGACGGAGAAGGTTGGCACATTGAGTACTTTATTGACGGAAGTATTTGAACAGCTTCTATAGGTTGATTCTCCATTTTATTTATTAAATTCAACTTTTTTTATTTATTTCTTTTATTTTTTTTTGTTTAATTTTATTTTTACTGCCACAAAACTCAAAAACCTGAATCAGAACATACCAAAAAAAACCAACCAATATATGTCAAACTACTGAAGGTATGCAAAAAGTTAAAAGTTGAAAATTTTTTGTACTTTGCGTTGACGGACACGTACTGAATGGAACAGACCTCATAAGAAACCATGTATTTCAACTTAGCTGTCAGTTGAAAAAGGCGAAGTTTAACGTATGACGTATTCATTGTGCCACGGCCTTTAAGGTGCTTTAAGGTTAAGTTGTTTCAATTTCAACTAAACTTAGTTGAATTGTAAACCGTAATAGCGGCATAAGTTTTGGAGAAAAACAACTTTGAAGTAAACAAGTTTATGTTGATGCGCCTGAACGATTTTATGGCTTGAAACTCCTTACCCGGGGTTTTCGGGATCACTGATTAGGAATCTGGTATTAGTTTTAGAAAATTCAAAATGGCGGAATATGTTTTTTCTAATATTGTTGGATTTTCCTGACACTCGTCACTCAGTGATTTCCAAGTCGCTGCGCAGGAATCTGGTATTGGGTTTTAAATAAGCAGAATTGCAGAAAAATTTGTCACATAATATCCTTTTTATTTTTTTATCAAACGTTTTGAAGCTAATTTATAACAAAAACATTTAGAAAGCTGCATTATATAAGCTGCACTATAATAATCCTTAACAAGTAAAAATCGATATTTTCGAACCTTAGAAGGTCCCTTTTGACTTTCCCTATCACATATAGAGCCTAATTTTTCAGAAAAGGACTTTTTTTAATTCTCAAAAATGTTTTTGTACGTAAATTGTCGCTTACGATAAAATTTTACAGCCCGTATCTTAAAAGTTATCAACAATTTTGGCATTTTGATAATTTTAAAGGTACGGTCAGGTCACACTTGTCAAACATTATCCCAAAAAAAGCATAACCACTAAATGCTAATGAAAAATCTTTAAATTCAGACAAAAGTTTGTCAAGTTAAGGAGTAGCCAATAATGTTAGATTCTATGGCATTGTCGATTAGTTGTTTTCGAAACTGTTTAATTTGATTAAAAAAAGTGTCCGGATCAAAACCTTTTTAATTAGTGTTTGTTGGTTACGCTTTTTTGGGCAAATGTTTGATAAGAGTGACCGTACCTTAAGCTATTGGAAGTCCCGTTAAATTTTAATATCAATAAAAAAATTAAATGGAAAAAAACGACTCGATATGTATGTATATCACGGTTGCCAGAAATGCAGATTTTTCTGGATTTTGCAGATTTTTACCCTCCAAAAAGACGAAATCCAGATTTGAAGATTTTTGGCCTAAAAACGCAGATTTTTCAACTCCAATTATAGCGCATTTTTCCTATTAATGTTACTACTTTTTGTTTCTTTTATGTGTGAACGACTCATAGTTCAGAGAGTTACAATTTTTGAATTTAGAAGACATTATTAAAGAAAAAGAAGTAACTTTGACAAGCTTCTGGAATAGAATAGAATCTGATATAAAACGAGCTAATTCTGATTATGATTTTGAAGCCCTAAGTTAAATTAAATGACATTATTACCACATTCATTTGCAAATGTAGAAAGAATTTTCAGTCAAGTGAACTTGAATAAAACAAAGCTTCGAAGTCCTTTGGATATTTATGCAACAAATTAAATGACTCTTTGTATAATTTTTTATATATCCGATTTCTTTTCTGATTCATTTTATATTATTTGCACATAACTATAAGGAATTTTTATTTGTTTGTTGGTTATATGCATTTCGTTTCTCCAAAAGAAAGGCAGTTTTTCCACGCAAAGTTAACTTTGCAAAGTTTTGAGTTTGTAGGAGAGAAGAGAAAAGAGATCTTATTCTATACTATGTTTTCCTCAACAAACTCAAGACTTTGCAATATGAACTTTGTCGTGTGGAAAAGCCGCCAAACTCATTAGTAGATTTAAACCAGTGTGGCAGCTAATTGTGAAAAGGTAATGAGAAAATATTAGTGGATTCAAAATCAAAGATGTTAGCATGTAAAGATTTTTGCTTGAATCTTTTAAACTTATACTGCCGTATTTATTAAAAATAGTTTTGGTTTACAAAAGGTTTACAAAACAAATTCTGTATGGAGATTTGTTTGTTAAGCATTTTGTAATCCAAAATAATTTTTGTGAATATTAACTATTATTTTTGTGTACGTTATTCTTAATAACATCTTGATGTCTTTTGCCTTATTTAAAAAATTTGTTGGTTGAAGACTGCTGCTGAGTTTCTTAAGCCGAAACGAAATGCACATTCTTCGAACATTAAAGGCTTATATTCATAAAAAAAAATAAAATGTGATTGAAAGTTATGTTGAAAATTTTTTTCTAAAAAATTTAAATAAAATACATTTTAAGCCGAGTTTAAATTTTATGAATATGGTTTAATGAAAAAATATTTATATGACACTTGCAAATCCATATTCTTGTAATTTTTTTAATAATATATAAAAAAGTTGTTTTAAAAATAGCTTTGAAGATTTTTGGAAGATTTTAAAATTAAAATGCAGATTTTGAAGATTTTTTCGTAAAAATTTGTTAAATTTTGGAGATTTTAGCCTTAGAAATTCTGGCAACACTGATGTATATGTAAGTATAGTTTTTCTTTTCCTTCTTTATAGTTTTAAATTTAAAATTTAACAGAAAAATTAATTTCTCTGAAATAAAACGTGTTTATTATAAGTAAATATATGTATGTACATATATCTTAACATACATATATATTCCTTGAAATTAGCAATTTATTTATATACATATATATCATTTTATTTAATAATTTCATAATTGTGCTCGCTGTATATTTCCTTAAAATCACATAAGTTTTCGCATATTTTCCAAAGCAAATTATTTCTCAAGTATCAATTTCTTGATTGTTAATACAATTGAATTCATATTGTTTTCTAAAGTAAATAGTGTCTAAAAGTTTTCCTTACCTTAAAAAAATATCAGTGATACCACACACAATACAGGCACACAATTTCAATTTCAATACCACAAAAGTCGGCTGTAATTTAACACTTTCTTAACGCTTTTTTTTATTTTAATTTTTTATATATTTTATTTTTATATTTTATCGTTCCTCTTGAACATCACAATCAAAGCGACAGCCACATAAACGGTGGCAAATCTCAATTACACTCGCTTTGAAAAGTAATTTCAATATTTATCTGTTTGTAGTTTCCGTTGTCTGCTTTTTAAAAAAAAAATTATTTGTGAATTTCTTTCTTTTTGGTAAAACTGTTAATGTAGTTTTATGACTGCAATTAAATATAATGGAAAAATAAGAATTGACACATTTTAACTTTGTTTTTTTTTTAAGTAAAATATGTTGTTGTTAATTTAGAAGAAAGAAAATAAACCAACATTATTTAGGATAAAGAAAAAAATCATTTCTTTACTCAATTGATAGCAAAATGTTTCTTTCATAAAAAATGTGTGTTAAATGTATTTATTGTTGCTATTGCTGCTGCAATTGTTTATTTGTTTGTTGCTATTATTGTATTAAATCTGCGATTCACTTGACAACCACAAACAAATTGAAAATAACGATTTAATAGACTCTCGCAATAAATAGGTTGAGTTTTCATTGTGTTTCTTTTCATTATTTCAATCAAATTTAGTTTTCTCACTTATTCATTAAGGTTCTTCTTTGTTTAAAAACATTATTTTATTAAAGTTGCTTTTTTCAAATGAATAATTAAAATAGTTTAATAAATTCGGTATAAAAATATTAAATATCTATTTGTTTCTTTTGTTTTTTTAATTTACAAGAGTTTTTTTTTTGGTGTTTGGATTTTTATAGCCGTAGAATGAATGAATAATTTGTAGATTTTATTACCAATACTCAAATTTAGTGCGATTTATCCTTAAAGCTTATTTGGCTGTTATAGTGTTGTTTTTTATGGGTTTAGGCACCTCTATATTAGAGTTTACGTTAAAAAACTTACAGATTTGAAGAATTTTATTTAGAGAAATTATAACAAAAGATCATTATCATATATATATATATATATATATATATATATATATATGTACACATGGTCCGTTCCACGCTTTATTATGGTTTTAATAAGGAAGCAATTTTTCGTATACCTATAATTAATTAATTATTTGTTTATTAATTAATACTTGTTCTTTCATATTTTGCTATCAATCTTCTCCAATGCATAATTTTGAAATACATATGTATGTACTAGTGATGCACGAATATTCGTATTCGTATTCGAATAGTCGAATATTTTGCCATTTTCAGGCGAATACGAACACGAATATTTTTCCAAAGAAATTACATAAATAAATGCATAAATAAACGAAATTTAAATAAATGAATAAGAATTTTAGTTTGTACATACATATACATTAATTTTTTATAGAAATTTGTACTTTGTATCATTTTCAAATATTATTTTATGACGATCATTAAAATTTTGGATACTTTTGATTAACTTTAAAGTATGCCAACAAGAGTGTGAAGTCAATAATATTCGTATTCGTATTCGTATTCGTGAATATCGTTTCAAGTATTCGTATTCGTATTCGCGAATATCAAAAATTGACATTCGTCACATCACTAGTATTTACATACATACATATGTATATATAATATTTGCAAAAGTTATGTATGTACATATGTATAAAATGTTTACTTTCATTTAAATTCAATGGAACGAGTTCAAACAGAACAATAATACATTAGCCGAATTCTTAGTCTTGTGCAAATGGTCATCGTACAAAAGCAAAATGGTATAGTATATTGATACTAACAACACTTAACAATTCTTAGCATTAATTACTTTACTTAACCGCAGCCTCAGAAAGATAATAACAGCAAGCTACATTTTGACAACTGTCAACCTGCGTTACAATATATGTTACAATTAAAATAATTTATCAAAAAGGACTTCAAATGTTATGGTGTTATTCTTTGATTTTTCGTTAGAAAATTACCACCCGGTCGTGAAGCTTTATCGAGCAGACTCGATGCTATGTACTCGTAGCATTCGCTACATCAAAGAATAACAAATTTTTCTTTATGTTTTAAAAATATATGCATTAATATTAATTTAAGTTGTAAAGTTGTATTTATTTAGCTTCATTTTTTCAGTGTTTAATTAGGGTTTTTATCAAATTACGTTGAAATAATGGTAGCACTACAGAACTTCCAAATATTATAGAAAGCTTTCTAAACAACAGCTGTTTAACATAAAAATACAGTTGATTTCTCAAAGTTTTTGGAATACCAAAAACACATTTAACGCATCAAAAAGATTATCGGGCGTATTTTTTTTATATATTTATTGCATGTATAATTTATGTTATATAAATATGAAAATTACACGAAATTATTTTAAATACGACAACATGAACATGTCTTCAAGAAACGCATACAACCATAAAAACATATGGGAAGTTTAAGAAAATAATGTATAACTTAAATAAATAACAAAAACAATTTATGATGACTTACAATAAATGGCTAGACCGATTTATTCATGTGTAAGCTATAATATCTATGAGCACGGTAGTGCTTCAGAATACTAGAATAATAATAATAATAATAATAGAATCAGCTTATACGGACTTAAAGTCACACATTCTTTGTGCTAGGGTAAGTTTTAAGAGAATCCATTTATTTTTTTGCCCTATTTTTGTGTGAGTCATAGGAAATAATGGCTGCAGGCAGGACTTCATCTTTTCAACAAAATGATTTCGGTGAATTACACTTCACTTGATACCACACGTGAAGCAGCTCCTTCAATGAAAGATAAGCGGTTTAATCAATCTATCTCGCCGATCTATCTCTTTTTTAATGTACATATTTATGTATGTGCTTTTATTAATGTCACACGACTAGTGTTGGAAAACATTTTTCTCAGTTACAAACTTGAAGAATATTTCAAAATAATTATCAAGCGAGTAAGTAACCCGGCTTTTTTGATTTTGTTATTTCACTAGTCGCACGGAGGTCACCATTACCAAAATTGCTTTTAGGATCTTAATTGCAAGCACAAAAAATGCTAAATGATTTCAATAAAAAATCCAAATGCCAAAAATTCACCATACGAAAATAAAACACTACATATGTATATACTATACATATTTTAATTGTAGTTGCTTTTAATGAATTTAACACTTAATAATTTTAAAAATTCACTACATGTATTTTTTGTAAAAAAAATATTTTTATTATTGTTGGTTTCTTATTTATTTATTTATTTTTTATTTTTCTCTTTAAACTTTTCTTTTGCAATTGAATACGAGTACTCGTATTTCAGTTTTTTTTAGTAAAACTGAACTTCAAAAAAAAAAATAAAATAAAATAAAAGAAAAAACAAAATACATTTTGTATTTTGCTCTCAGTAAATAAAAAAGCTCGTAATTTCAAATACAGTATCTGAGTTGAATGTATAAAAATGTAAAATTTTTATTTTAACTCTTTACTTTAAAAAGAGTTGCTAAGTGTGCAGGTATCTTGAAGATAAATAGTTCAGAGCCATAAAAAACGCGTGTTAAATCAAACAGTCAGACCTTAAAATATATGTTATTTTATATCTGCCTGGCTTCAACTTAAGCTAAACTTTTAGTGCCAAACTTGTATCTTAATTTGAAATTCAACAAAAAAGTTCTTTATTTTCTTTTTCACGAAAACAAAAACCATTAACTCCACACAATTCACACAAGTTTAACGCTTGAAATCTCGCCACTAACTAAACTAAATTAACTAAACACACTAAAACGACCGACCGACCCGTTTGTGTTTTTTGTCGCTTAGTGTGTGTTTTGTTGTTATTGTGTTTGTTTATTTTTGTTCATGCCGTTCAGCGCTATCGAGTTGGTGCATAGTTGCCAGGTAGGTATGTTTTCTTGGCTCCTCTAAATAAACAAAAAACAAACATAAGCTAAAAAGTTTTTACAAAAGATTTCTTTTCTTCCTTGTACCACATTAGTCGTATCATATTTTGAAAAATGCAACAGTACCCAACAAAAATATGGCATTTATTCTTTATTACATTGCTTCCTTCTGTTTTTTGGGAAGTCAGGTTAAGAAATGTCCAGAATGTTTGTGGTTGTAGAATTCACGCAATTTCTGTTGTTATTCAAGTTAATTATCTTAATACTAATATTAAAATTAATACAGTCGAGTTCGGTTATAACGTTCTCTGAGACACCTATAGCCGAAGTTCGTTCCAACCGGAGTAAATTTGTTCTGTCACAAGGCTTACTCTCCTGGGTAATAGCAATATGACTTGCTTCAAAATATGTTGATGACCTGTGTGGTAAATGATATGATATGTATAGTTCAGTATTGCACTCCCAGGTAGGTATTTATTTTATCACCGTTACTATGGGTGATCACCATACACAGACTACTAAGGACGCTAGCCGATAAAAGGATTCCAATCCGGCTGTTGTGCATGTGACGTTTCGATACTAATAAGTGTGTATTACACTAGAATGTTAGTTGAAAGGGCAAAGGAGGCTCTCAACAATCCTACAAGGACAAGAAAACGAGAATTAAAAATCAACCGGGAAAAACAGAAATTAGCTTATTCACAAGAAGGGTTAAATATCTTGGAATCATACTTGATTGGGGACTACTTAAGAAATACTAAGAGTAAGGAGAGTATAAAGGAAATGGGCCTTTTGCATAAGAGCAATTGGTTCGAAATGGAGCATTAACACAAAGTTCACAGAGATGTCACGGGATGAATGTGTGTCTTTTTGATTGCTTCTTTCCTAGTGGCATTGGTTTAACATATTTTCATTTTATACTTTGTGGCTTCATGTGGCTGTGTGGTTTTTGTAAGTAAAAGATAAAGTTAATCATTTTGATTGTAAATGCTTAAAATTAATTCCGTAATAATTTTTTTAATACTGTTAATCTTTTTCACATTCTGTTTTTAAATTCAACACAACAAATTCTTTTATTTAATTTTGTAAAAAAGTTGACTTGTTCGTTTGACAAAATACACATTTTCTTTAGTTTGTTTTGATTATTTTGTTAACAACTTTATAATATTCCTGCAAAAAACAACTTTAATTGAAATTAAGACCAAAAATCAATTAAAAGTGTAATAGAGTATATCAAACTTTGTAATTAATTAAAATTTTAAACAAAAGTTATTCGTCTAACGTACCTTTTCACAACGTATGGTTAAAAGATAACAGGGACTTTAACGGCAAGTTTTGTATGA
Organism: Tachina fera; assembly: GCA_905220375.1. NCBI lineage: Eukaryota > Metazoa > Arthropoda > Insecta > Diptera > Tachinidae > Tachina > Tachina fera. The sequence continues at coordinate 59,933,256 of LR999965.1, read as the reverse complement.
GGAACTGTCAGTTAAAGTTTACGTTAACTCTTAACCATACATTGTGAAAAGGGACGTAAATATATTTTTAATGCATTTTTTTTATTAGCAATTAAAGTTGTTTATTGCAGGAATATTTTTTTCTATTTATTTACAGTTGTTTTCCTTTTTTTTTGTGTCAAGATCTGTATCACAATTTATTTTAGCAGTTTTCAATCATTAATTTTCTTCAACTCTGTATACTTAACTCGAAAATAACACACTGGATCTAGAAAAGGGTGTTAAGTAAGACCAGTTCTTACATATGCATCATTAGTATGGTAGGTTTATTGATATTTAAATATCAGTCAGCCGTGATTGTTGGAATGAAGAGTAACAGAAGACATAACGAGACATCGAAGGATAGTAGACATCTTATGATGACAACACAGAAATGCGTAACAGATTCCCATTTAGATATTTACACACTAACTTCATGAACCTAAACAGAATAGGATGCAATGAACGAAACGAGAGTAGTCCGGGAACCGATATTTATACAGACGGTTGTAAAAATGGTAACCAAGTGGGAAACGGGATCTATGGTAGGAGTCGAAACGTAAGACCATGTTTTCACGAATTGTAAAACTGCTGTCATAGATAATATGGATACCGGTACATCAAGATATAACAAGAAACCAAGAGGCTGATAGAATTGCCAATGTGGGAGCATCTCGGAATAACATCACACAGTAAAGCAGGCTTCATTAAGCTCAAAACTGAACTGAAACAGTAGAGAGGAGTTGGAGAATATTAGAGAGCTGTATGAATTGTAGTCGAAAATGTATTGGGAAATCCAAATCAAGAGAAATCAAAGGAAATTCTAGGATCAAATGGCGAACACAAAAGAGACTGTTATAATAACAGGCAACATGCACATGAAGTCTCATCTAAGTTGTATGAGAACGATAGATATCAGATATCGAGCATGTGAGGTGAAGGACGAATCATTGAAATACTGCCTGTGACATTGTCCAGCGTTTAGTAGATTTACTAGGCGTAACTGGTTTACTGAATATGGTATAAATGTAATACCATATATGAAAAGGATGGGTGACAATCCATCCATACATTTGACCTTACAAAATATCATACATGAGCATACTGCGTTACATACAGTAGACCTCAAAACTGCGGACACATCACCATATATATTTAAAGTTTCTTCGATTTATCTGTTTATTTAAAAAACTAAGCAACAAAAAACGACTAAGCACACAAGACCAAAGCAGAGTCAATAAATTTTACTCGAAAAATGATGAGCTCAATTTCATACATATAAAATAATAGATAAACATCATAAGCTCGAGCAGAAAAAATATAGACAAATCTTATATGCTATGGGGATTTACTGTAACGAATTACAAAAGTTTTTGCAAAATAATACTTTTTAAATACTTGGCTGGTGGTATTTGATTGCTACTCCTATGTATCTAAGTAATCGGCTTTATTTAAGATTTACTTTCGATTACACGCTTCCAGTTAAACAAGCTCAAGTGGTCGATTAGAAAGAAATCTGGACTTTGAGGAGTTTTTCTTTGCTATACAGTGTCTTGAAAAAGAACTATGTTCAGTGGGCCTTTAGGCATTGTCCTGTGGCAACTAGTAACCCCTACATAAACAGCCTTTTTACGTGAACTTTTATATACCAGCAAAAAAATTCTGATTTGGAATCAATTACTACTGACAGAAGCAATGTATTGCTTATTTGATAACAAAATCTTCGAAAAATGCTTCTGAAAAGCACTAACGTAAGGCGGGCTCTCACACTTTAGTAAGGCAGAAACATTTTATGGCTTTTTGGACGCTAAATGTATTGGTTCTAGCTGGGTCATCTCGAACAAAAAACATGCCTTGTTCATATGCAGCATGTAAGATTGTTTGCCTTGCAAAAACGCTTCTTAGAAGCAGTAATTTTTGCTGGGATATTGTTCTTCAATTAATGTAAATATACACATTGGTCTAAAGTATTATATCGATATATATTTATATAAATTCATATATTTATAATATATGGACTATACATAATTTATTTAGCTGGCTTGCTGTTATATATGTTTAAAATAGCAAAATGATCTACTTAACTAATTCCGCTGTGACAGAGTGTTACTTATTATATTGTACTACACAGTGTGGCAAAAAACAAAATACCTGCGAAGTGTTACAATTTTTCTGGTTGGTATTGTCGTATTGTATAACAACAATCTTTATTTGAAATTTCCCAAACACCTCAAAAAAGAAGACACTAAGACCTTTCGAATCATATATATATATATATACCTAGCCAAAAATTATGCATGGAGCATATATGGTATCCCATATATGGTTCGGATACGAAAAATGAGGGTATATGGACATATATGATAATAGGTTAGATTAGGAAGGGTAGTGATTTACTGCACCTCCACTCGGAGACCCAATTGGGTCCATTGCGATTCCCTTCTATTGCCCAAAAAGTAATATCTACCCTTCTATTTGCAGCCAGAAGTGACCATATTATCCATCACTAAGCCACCGAATTCACATGATGAAGCCCCTGATATGCTATACTTTACGCTTCCCGACATCAGTAATGCTTTCATCGAAACGTCTGCTCAGCCACCTAAGCCTATGACGTTGCAGCTTCGGGCAATAACAGATAATATGCTCAATGATTCCTCGTTCCGCTTCATCCCCGCACATCCTACTACTGGAGTGCCAGTCTCCAAAATTATGGTTCTTGCTCTGACTAAGCAGTGACCTATCAACACGCCTATCATGATTCGCATTGCCTTCCTATTCATGTCCAGTAGTAGTTTACATCTTCCTGAGTCTAGTTTTGGTCAGAACCACTCGAGACTCTACAATCCTCCCTACTTCCCCATGAACTGTTGGTCCTGCTTTCTACCCAATTACTGAGTTCGTAATGACCTATCGGTAATTTCACCGATCTGTCCGATATTTCCTCATCTGACGCCTATCCTATTTTTACCAGATCATACATCGGCAATTTTATTTCCCTCAACACTGCTGTGGCCAGGAACCCAACATAGTCTGACACTATACTTATCCATAAGCAAGTTGAGGGCTTTCCTACAGTCACTAACAAGTTTCGATTTGACATTGTGTCCCTTCAAAGCTTTAAGCGCTGCCTGGCTGTCGACGTAGAAGATTACCTTCTCACCTTCAGCTACATTCCTGGCCACCAGCTCCGTGGCCCTGACGATCGCCAAGATATCAACCTGGAAAACACTACATTCATTCGGCAGTCTGAAAGAACTACGAATGTTCGTTTCCAAGATAAAGAAACCAGCCCCAGTGCCTTCCCCCATTTTTGATCCGTCCGTAAAGACTGCACTACCCTCATACAGCTTATCGGATTGGATCCAATAGTCCCCATCCGGAATAATCATTAAGAGTGTTCTACCAAAATCGATTTCAGCAATTAACACAAAACTCATATTCGTATACAAAAGTTAATTTAAGAAATCAGATTAAAAACCAATGATATTTTAATAGAAAAAATTAACACGTTTTTACACTAACATTATTTTTCAATGTAATTTTTTGCAGTAATATGAACTTTCCCTGTAGGAAAGCGAACTGACAAAGAACTAGTCCCGTGACCGGTACCCAAGTGATAGGAACTAGTCCGAGTTCCAACACTTCCTATAAAGCGGACCAGTCACTTTTACATGGGGATGGCTTAGGATTGGGTTAATTTATACCTTGTATGCACTTTGTGACTTGTCACTGAACTATCCCATTCAGTGTAGAACAATATAAATTATATGTAAATGCCATTTCAACATTTAACTGATAAAATAATAACTTATAATATATTTTTTATTCTTTTATTGTTACAAATGCAATTATAAGTTATTTTTTAGCATAAAATATTGTGCGATTCGAACCAACAACCTCGTGCATGACAGGTTTGTACACTACCCACTCAACCACAGGGCCACTAATATTTAAAAAGTATAAATACCAGTTAAGCTAAGGTTAATATATCAGTATAGCTACGGGACTGGTTCCAGAGTCACATTGGAGGTAGCAATTAACATTATATTTAGACTATTTAATAGGACCATGTATTAAACCACATCGAACATGTTCAGTGCCGTTAACTACAATACAAACATAGTCCCAATTAAATTGGCTCAAGATCAAGACGATACATCACGAAAATGGTGAATATGTAACCATTTACACGAAATGTCTTTTTTTCACCATACACTTCTCCGTACTTCTGATAATATTCGCATTTTCTCAAGTCATGGGACGAGTACGTTTGGATCAATTGTTACCAAATTTTCTGTAGAGTTTGGTTCTTAAAAATATCTGGAGGCTGTTATTTTCTATAAAATTAATTGAATCATTCGTTTGAATATTTGATTTATTAAATAGGACCAGAATATATAAACTCGTATAAGAAAGGTTTTTGTGTGTTTCTAGTACATTTCTACTTCACCAGTGAGAAAAGAATTATGTGAGATATCATTTATCACACATTTTAATTTACTTACACAAGTTATATGCATATACATATTACATATTATTAAATTATATGGACCCATATATGAAGAATTTCATAATTAAATTTCCATATAGGAGCTCATATATTATAATACATTTCATATATTAGTCCATACATCAATTCATATATAATACTCTTCTCAAGGTATAATCCTATACATTTCCTTATATGAATTCATATGTATTTATATATATTTATATACATTTATTTATTAAAAATATATGGACCATACATATTTTTATACCCTTTACCAAAAAATGGTAAAAGGGTATATATAGGTTTGTCATTCCGTTTGTAATTTCTACAATATTAATAAGCAACACATAAAGTATATATATTCTGGATCCTTATGCATAGGGAAGACGAAAAAGCGATGTCCGTCTGTCCGTCTGTCTGTACGTGAAATCGGTTTTCCCAAGCTCCCAGAATAGCTCGAGACTTCGTTCTTGGACTGGTGTGTCAGAAATTTTCCGAAAAATTTATTGAAAATCAGCAAAATCGGGCAGACGGTTTCAGAGCTGGAAAACTCAAACTCTATTTTCCCATAGAAAATAACTACCGAAAACAAGTTTTGAAATTTTCAAAAACGGTCAAACTAAAAAATTCGAAAATTATAAAATCGCCAAAAATTTTAAAAAATCGCGAAAACGAAAAAAATCGCCAAAATGAAAAAAAACGCTAAACTTAAAAAAAAACGCTAAAAACCGAAAAAATCGCCAAAACAAACAAAAAATGGTTATATGAACAAAAATCGCCAAAAATTAAAAAAAATCGCCTAAATGAAAAAAAAATCGCCAAAATAAAAAAAATCGCCAAACGAAAATAAATCGCCAAAAATTAAAAAAAAACGCCAAACACTAAAAAAATCGCCAAAACAAAAAAAAATTGCCTATAGGAAAAAAAAAATCGTCAAAAATTAAAAAAATCGCTTTTATGAAAAAAAATCGTCAAAATCAAAAAAAAACCCCAAAACGAAAAAAATCGCCAAAATTAAAAAAACGCCAAAAACCGAAATAAATCGCCAAAACGAGAAAAAGTGTCAAAATGAAAAAAAATTCACACCATGACAAAAATCCGCAAACATCGCCAAAACAAACAAAAAATGCTTATATAAACAAAAATTGACAAAAATGAAAAAAAATAGCCTAAATGAAAAAAAAATCGCCAAAATCAAAAAAATCGCCAAAACGAAAATAAATCGCCAAAATTAAAAAACCCCAAAAACCGAAAAAAATCACCAAAACAAAAAAATGCCTATATCAAAAAAAAATCGCCAAAAATTAAAAAAAATCGCTTGCATGAAAAAAAATCGGCAAAATCAAATAAATCGCCAAAACGAAAATAAATGGCCAAAATTAAAAAAAAACTTCAAAAACCGAAAAAAATCGCCAAAACGAGAATAAATTGCCTATATGAAAAAAAATCGCCTACATGAAAAAAAATCGCCAAAATCAAAAAAATCGCCAAAACGAAAATAAATCGCCAAATTAAAAAAAAACGCCATTAACCGAAAAAAATCGCCAAAACAAAAAAAAATTGCCTATATGAAAAAAATCACCAAAATTAAAAATAAACGCTAAACACTGAAAAAAATAGCCAAAACAAAAAAAAAAAGCCTATATCGCCAAAATTAAAAAAACGCCAAAAACCGAAAAAATCGCCAAAACAAAACAAAAATTGCCTATATGAAAAAATCGCCAAAAAATATAAAAAATCGCCTAAATGAAAAAAATTTTCAAAATCAAACAAATTGTCAAAAGAGGAAAAAAGTCGCACAAATTAAAAAAAAGCCAAAAACCGAAAAAATCGCCAAAACGAGAAAAAAAGTGTCAAAACTAAAAAAATTGCCACAAAAAAATAAAATATATAAAAAATAAGAAAATCGCCTAAATGAAAAAAAATCGTCAAAATCAAAAAAATCGCCAGAACAAAAAAATCACCAAAATTAAAAAAAAACGCCAATAACCGAAAAAATCGTAAAATGTAAGTAAATAATGAAACTTTTGTTTTTATGTATGAAAATCGATCTGTTTTTTATAGTATGACACATTGTTTTGAAAAAAAATTTTCAATTAAAATACCCAATTAATCTTTTAATTGGTTTTGATATTTTATGTGGGAGAAATAAAAACTACTCAGCTTAATTTTTTATTTTTTTGATTCATAGTAATTTTGACATGCGTGGAGTAAAAATAAAATATAGAAGAAAAAAAACAGAAATTAATTTTCTTCTCTTTTCTTGAGAAAAAAAGCATATAATAAAAATAAATACAAGCTGATAGACCAAATATGGATAGTAAAGTTCGTACATTGCCGGTATTTATGATTCGATGCAAATGGTCTTGCGTGAGTATGTATGAATATGTTGTGGAAAATATCGTAGCCTTTCTTTAAAATCCAATCACAAAATACACACAAAATTCTAAGAAAAGCTGCGATATTCTACATTTACATTTACGGAACACTATCAAACGCCATATACGGTCATTGGACGTAATTTCGTGCACCATTCGAACTTGAAAAACCATACGGCTCATGAGTTAGGTTTATGGTACAATATACCAACGTTTACATTTTTGGAAATTATTTATACATACATAACATAATTTTTTAAATTTTTATTCTATTAAATTTTTTCTATATTTCAATTACTATTTTCCCTAAATCTTTAAAAAATTTTAATTATTTTTTTAAATGAATCGTCAAAAATATTTCGATTAATTTTTTAAATGAACCTTTAAAAATATTTCAATTAAATTTTAATTGGATCTTTAAAAAACCATCAATTAAATTTTTAGTTAATGTAATATTTTTTTAATTGAAAAAATCAAAAAAAATTTCAATTAAAATGGATGAGTTAATACTACAATTTCTGTGATTGGTTGAAAACTAGTTAATTTTTTAACTGAATCTTTGTATTTTTTAATTAAATCTTGTTTTTACTTTTTTCTGTGAATATGTCTTTTTTTTTACCAAATATAATTTTTTCGGTTGTTATCGACACTTTTCTACTTTTGAATCGTCCTTAGGCAGTATTTTTGTATTGGAGCTATACTGTTTATAACTTTATTTATAAAACATAATTTATTAAAAGTACTTCGCAAGTTTGTGTTAAAAAATTCCATCGAAATCGGCTGAGTTATTAAATAAACATTTTATTAGAAGACTTTTTGTTAAAAAAAACTGCATGTATGATATATTTCGGGTTCTATTTAGACATTTTCTGTGTATTTAGGCTTCTAGAATGATGATGAAAGTACAATTTTGTGACGTTTATAAAAAAAATTTATACAACAGTCGTGACCAGAGAACCACATTTTTCAAATAGTTTTAGTTTAAACTCGAATATTGATTTTTTTTTACTATTTTTAAAAGAAAAGCTAAGTTAGTTAATATGCAATGACTTTTTTACGTCAGAAAAAAATGTAAGTTTGCAATAAGTTACTTTATATCTTCGAAGTTGAATAAAATTTATGATTCTTCTGCTTCAATCTCAATTAGTTTTTGAACAAGAGTCAACCTAAAAAAGGGCGAGCACCACTAAATTCAGCGTACTCGAATTAGGTTTACCCACCTGGTCCCCCGCTTGTTACTTTTTTGAACTAGCACAGTGTTATTATTGAAATAACCAACTTTAATTGCAAATGTACTGTTCTTATCTTCTATATGGTGTTAAAATTTTAAATCGCATAATGGACCGAAAGAATTTTGCTTCATAAATCCAACGAAACAATTTCAATATATTTTTTTAACAAATCTAATGACAGTTTCACAAATCTAATGAAAATTTCACGAATATTGTGAAATAATTTCATTGGAATTGCTTCGTTGGTATCAAGGCAAATTCAGTATCAGGTGACCTTATCAGTACAACAATTTTACAACACAAAAAACAACATGTAGTTTGCTATGCTAGAAAACCAATCTGTCAAAAGATTTCTGAGCAAATTTTGACGTTTTGGTTCAAATTGCTCAATTTTGGATCAACAGCTGATAATCAGCTGGGCTGTTAAAGTCACCTGATACTGAATTCGCCTTGGTTGTTATTATAGTTTCGTAACAATATTTTATTGGATTTATGACAACCATATTTTCTAAAAAATTTCAGTTCCCTGGTGTGCTTTGAATTGAAATTCAATATAAATATAAAATAAATATTAATAATAAATAAACAATATTTAACATAATAAATATAATATAAAACTTATTGGGGAAGCAGCCTATCACTATATGAGTAAGTAATAAATATAGGCTCATAAGCAAAAGCTTAATGTGTGTTATATATTTTATCGGATGTACATATTGTTTTTGCACGGCAGTGCACCAGGCCAAGTTCCGGCCAATGCACGCCGTGTGTATATTTACAGTAAGTCATTCGAGCTGTTTTTAACCCCCTCATAACTTTGTTCCCCGCAATCGTAAAATTATAAAATTTAAACCATAGTTACAATAAATTTATGTCACCTCATATGCGAAATTTGAAAGTTTTACAATGCAAGGTTCCGGAGATATCGAGGTGCAAAAAGTGCAT